>JARHVA010002446.1:67500-785000 GCA_037957365.1 Torreya grandis | reverse complement strand
ATAGCAATTTGATGTAATGTTTAAGTTTATACACGTAGTGGTGTATGTAGTATATTATTTTATGGATTTGTAATTCTATCATTCATTTGTTTAAATAAAATTAATGCATCTTGTTTTACAATAAAAAGAGTTCTTTTTTATTTTATAGATTGACATTCTTTTGAATTTTATAAATTATTAGTTTTATCATGATGTCATGTCATTCTGGAAATAACATTCTTATGTAGGGTTGAGTTTATAAATCCATATATTTATATCAACTCAATTATTTAATACAATCTCATTTAATCATAAGGATACAACTTTATAACTAAATATAGCAATAACTCTAAGAATATGGATTTAGTCTTATTGTCTACTCATAATTTATAATGAATCAATGGAAGATTTAACTATATAAAAAAGTTGGCATTGAGCGTAATATATTGCATTGAATTTCTCTAATTTTGAAATGCTTAATAAATCAACCAAGCCAATAATCTATATAGATCAACCTTGTGTCAAACAAGCTAAAGTGTAATCCATTATTAGACAACAAAACTGTAAGCAAGTATTCCACTTTCTCAAGTATGACCATTGGTAATGTCCCCTTGGGTGGTCTTAATAATTCAATTACAATCTTATTACAATAGATCAAACATTTTTTCAAATTAAAGAATCTAATTCATTAATTTGTTTTCCTAGTGGCAAAAATTTCTGCGTGTTTTAGCCTATAGTTGCCTTTCAGAAATCAAATTTTAAAAATAGTCAAAGTGATCTAATTTGATATCTAAGTCTCAATCCTAATTATCACTAGTTAAGATAATTGATTTCATATACCGTATTAATTTTTATCTCATCCAACCCAAAATAGTATCTCAATTCAAAGAGGCTTTCGTAGGGAAATATTTTTTACCTTGTTGATTTTCTAAAGAATGCGCTCTAGAATTGACATCTAATAAATGGTTAGAAATTAGTTATGTTAGAAATGAAAGCTATTTACAAATATGTTTACCTTCATATCAACTTAAGAGATTTTGATTTCATATTTCACTATTGCTTGTTATTTTTTATGGCATTTTTCTAAATTAAAATTATTCAAAAAATTTACGTTGTTTTGGTTTAATCTATAAAGTCACTCCATAAAAGGCGTTGAATTAATTGCCTGGCTAAGAATTTATAGAATACAAAATCTTTAACCTCTCAGTTCGATTTTCATATCCATGTATAACCTTTCATAGTTGTTTTATGGTTTTTTAATATTTTTAGTAAGTCTTCCTTGAACCTCGTTATCATTTTTTTGGGATATGACAAAAAATGTCATAAAATATTGTTTGATTTGGTATTTTTTCTTCATTTCAATTACCCTTATTCTAGAATAATAATTTTGTTGAAATGATTTTATCATACAAATTTGACCTATTACTTTATAATATTGTAAACCTTTCTCTAAGTATTTATTCTAATGTTGTTTTGTAACATGTTTATCCATGTCAAACCTTTGTAGCCTTAAAGAGTAATTTTGACTTGTTTAACTATAGCATTGACTCAATCATTCATGCGATTGTATTTATTCTTAAACTTATACTTGTGAATATTTCCAAAAATAGGATGTGAACCCTCCTTGTTTGTAAAGTTATACTTATAAAATTTATTTTTTGTTTGGATGTGGGGTCATGGAAAATTTATAAAGATAATCAAAACTTGTATAGGCTTAAGTGTCTATGTATGATTTTGCATCATTTGGGATTCACCTTGGGTCAGACCGCTGGCACATGAATCACTAATACTGATCTAGGTGGTATTTGAGCCTTGATTCTTTATGTGTTTTGCTTTGTGTAGTAGATCAAGACATAACTAATTGGATCACAACTTTATAGTGCCATCATATTTTTGTGTTCATTTGAGTTTGTATGTCATGTTAATGTTACTATATTTGTATACATAGGAGTTAGTGTGTTTATTAGAGTGTTATAAAAAAAAGTTGGTGTGATTTTTGTGTGTTTGAGATGTAAATTTTGGGCATTACAGAATGATAGTACTCATAATAGACTTTCCAATTAAAAATACGTGATATATGTTTAATAAATAGATTTAGAACTAAAGTCCCACCTTAGTGATAACCATACAGATACAAAATCATTCTAAACTTAACATGTTGATGCAATGATGTTATTTAGATTAGTCGATGAAGATACTACAATTGTAAGTGTGGCAAGGACTAATAGCTTTGTGAATCTGAGGGCACTAATAGTTATATTGTGTGCATGTTACAACCCATAAGCTACCTCTTTAACCTTTAGCACTTCACCTAGTGTGTAAGATGCATCAAATTCTTTATCTATGATTTCAAAATTTAGTAATGAGGCTTCAAAATTATGATTGCTCCAGTCATTAATCTTTCTTGCTCTGCCTCTGAGCTCTTAAACTTGGCTACTAAAGCTTTAGCTCTCGTTACTCTATATTTGCTAAAACTAACCAACTATAATATCTCTTCATTAGTTTTATACATAATACCTTCCACTTATTACCTAATTTTTTTAGTAATCAAGTGGATAAGATTCTCAAAATTGGGTCTGTTGATCAATTCCCCTTCTTGGGTGATCACCCTAGTTACTCTCATATCTCACAAAATTTGTAGTACTTCACTTTCATGACTAACGAAAAGACTCAGCAGTTTCATTTCTTTATGCCAATTTAGGGAGGCATCCCTCTTGGTAATCACATAGTTTAAATACCAAGGATCATCCATACTGGTCATTAGATTTAGCTAATCAAAATTACTAATCCTAGAACATTGAATCAGGAAATTCAATCTTCTTTATTTATCTTTAATTTTGTTCTACAATGTGATAATATATGCTCTATGGGCCTAATTGCTTACCTTGGACACTCTAATATTGAAAAAAATATTGTACAGCTTTGTAGCTACACTTTGTACATCAACAATAAACTCTTCAGAAGCCTATGTAATATACATCAACTTTTACCTTTTTAAGACCTCCTAGTTCATGTCCTCCATCTCCACTGTAGTGGAATCTACAAAAGTGATGAAATCTTCAATGTATTCAGTAAGATCATTGGGATTTCTTTTGGGTTTTTGACTAAAGAGAACAAGTTTTCTCTTTGTTCAAATTCCACATCTCATTTATTTATTGCATTTACCATCTTCCTCTTCCCCACTCTATGTATAGTCCCACTTTATTTGTAATACTAAGTGGAAACTATGGGTAGCTCTATCAAAATGAAATTTTGTCTTTCATCTCTGACATTCAACATCTCCCTTGCCCATTAAGGAACTATAAGTTCTCTTTTTTATTCTTCTTAAGCAAGTTCTGAAGATGTATAAGGTTGAGAGGTCATTGGAAGGGATGTGATAATAGTGGTTGGTAGTGAGGTACTTATTTGAATAGGGATTTGGAGAAGTTTTTGGACTACTTCTCATGGGGAGGTTTCATTTATTGGTGTTACCTCAGCCAATAATCTAGTTAAACCTAGGGTTATCTCCACAGTCATGGTTGTTTTTGACATAGCCAATCATTGGGGCATGAGAAGCTTTATTTGGGTTAACTTATTCTTGGGAGTTGGTGGCTTATTAAAAATATAAATTGTAACTAAATTCTCAAAATGGACTGCCTTAGGAGTCTTTATTAGTTTTAGTGAGGAAGAATATCTAAATCCATACTAGTACCAATAGAATTGGATGACATAATGCTAGATATTATTGAAGGTAAACTTACGGATAGAATGTATACATTAGGTACTAAAGAAATAATAGAAGAGATTACCTCATCAATTTCCTAACTTTGTTCTAGTATGAGGTTGGCTAAGATGTCTCCTCTTTCTTATTTTCCCAGAATCAAAGCTTTGGTTTTCTACAACTCAACTTCTTCATCATCCGGTTACGCCATGCCCATTTCTTGGTTGTATTCCTCTAAAGGATAATCAACCAAGGATATCACTTTTTTTAATTATTCCTATTCTCCCAGTTTTATTGTAATCTCTGCATCATTTTCCTTCTCCTCATTAGTTTCTTCTATAAAAGGGAGACCAAGTGATGGTCTCTCTTCTAGTTTTTTATCTTAGAAAAGAGTATGGGAGTCTTTTTGCTTCCTTTTGTATGTGAAGATAGGTGGAGTGGAAGGTGGATAATATGGTAGAGGGGTTATGGGAACAACTATGGTAGGAGTTGGAGCTGACAGTGAAGACGTGGTTAGTTTGGAAGGCATGGGGATTCTTTGAAGGGACTTAGGAGATCGTGGAGAGATAAGGGAAGTTAGAATTGAAGTGAAAATGATTTTCAGGAATTTAGGGGGGCTCACTTGGTGACTGTAGTAAGAGGAGGCAAAAGAGTCATCATAAAAATGTTCTTCATTTGATCAATTGAGGAAACAATTGGCCTATCCCTGATAATTATTGTGCTGAAGACATATTCATATGAAGCTGTTGAAGTAGAAGGGATTTGAGGACCAGGAAGTCCTCTCTAAATCTCCCTCTTAAGTTGAGGATTTGATTCCTTCTAACTCTTAGATTGATATGGTTTCTCTTCTATAGCTTCTGCTAAAGGGGAAGGATGTTGATCTGGTGGCTGAGAGCCTTGTGGTGGAGATGTAGGCCATTATTGACTCCATGCATTTTGGGCCTCTTCCTCTATTGCTTCTAGATTGTATTGTAGGGCCTGTTCAATTATCATAAAAAAAATTATTTTTTATCTTTATCCAAAATTCCAAATCATCTAAAACATTAGTAAAATCTAGTCATGAGCATATGCCTGGTGATTATAAGATACATGTGTTTTCTTATTTTCACAGATAGTTTTGAGATACCCCCTTATTTTATACCCAAGGTACCATTATCTAAAAGGTGCTAAATATAATTAGTATTGCATTCTAGCATTACCAGTTGAAATGAAATGTGACCTAGTCACATATTAATGTTGCCCAATATTGAAAGGAGTCTTAAAGTAGTAGGTTGAATGTCTCTGACCTAATTCTTCATCAATACTATTAAAAACTTGATAGGCTATCTCATGTTTTACAATATGATCTAGAACATGATGTGGCAATAGTAAAGGAACAATCATGGTACCCTCCAATCAGATGACGATTACATTCGAATATAACCAATAATCTCCCATTTTGCTAAGGGTCCATGTTATGTTTTTTGATAGTTTGGGTATTGGGGTGCCCTATATTGCTAGGTATCTATGAGGATATACCTCATTCATTATCTTTTTGATCTCATTCATGTACTTATAAATGAATATAAAAGATAAATCATCCCCAACCTTATTTCCTAAATATTCATTTAATGATTGACATTCTTGACCATAAGGCTTGTAAACAGTGTCCATTACCATATCCATCAAGTAAGACATCATGTATAAATTACCATCCTCATGCCTCCAATCAGGGTAAAGTGTATGTACCTTTAGTCATGCACTTATGATCTCTCCTAGTGCTACCAAATTTGTTAGTTGTCAGGATTATATCTAGTAGTGGAACACATTCGGCCTGAATATAAGCAATACTCAAAAAAAACATATAACCTATTCAATAGTGCCATTACTATTATAATTCTAGGTCTAAATTTAATGATACAATTAGACAAGATTTACCCTTTTGGATTTAACCTCTAACCCTTCGCAACCATTGCTTCAACTTTCCATCTATAGTGTTATGCTCAAGTGAAACATTGGTTGAGACTTGATTATAGGCAATCTCAGAGTAGGGAATCCTAAGATATATTTTGAATGCCCTTCCCGAGATGTAAGTAGAGGTATTCTTGGCATTTTTTACATGCACAATGTTCCAACAATGGTTTCATTGACAAATAAAACTTTCAAGAGGTAAGTGCATAGCATTACCCCAGGTTTAGTCAGCACCTAGTGGAGACCTTGCTATTTAATTGGTAGAAAATCATCTATGTATTGTTTGGCCTCTAGAGAGAGTTCATCTTATATGTAATAGGACTAGATTGATTCGACCTCTTCCCAGAGCACCGATTAATATGGGAATTTGAAGTTCAGGGCACTTTTCTCAAATATTATATCCTAATATTCAGTCAATATCATGAGTATGGGGAGGGGACTAAGGGCTTTCCTTATTTTGATGAAGATGCCATTATTCTCTTTTGATTGGTGTAACTCTTATGAGGTCCTGGATTGGTTCACTCTGTGCTTAATGACTGAATAAATTTAGGGCTCACTCAATGCTAAGAAGCTTGAGAATGCAATTATTTAATAAAATATCAATAGTAAAGTAAATCCTTCTTCATATATATTTTGGATATATAACTCACAAGCCTGAGTATTGAATGTATTCATGTGCCTTCAATATAGATAACAAACTTTTACTTTTAATACCCATTTTGATTTAAATGTGTCAATCAGCTTTGGTGGGTACCCTTACTTTTCAAGTGGTGATTATTCATTAATTATTTGTGTTCAGTCATTACTTTTGAGCCAGTTGTCAGCCATTCATTGACTTGCTTCTTTGTTATGGTGTCAATCATTCTCTTTTATGTTTTGGCCATACCTTCCTAGATAGTGCCACTTATCAAGTCCTCATTAACCCATCCCTTTAAATCTATTCATTGTGTTGGGTAGGTCCCATAGTGCCGAGTTAATATGATCAAGCCATGTGACCTGATTTTGGAGCACAAAAGTACAGAAGCTTAGAGCATTAGACTAGTATTCCTTTTGATGAAGATCCTTATGTTGTCATGGGTCAGAGTGATTAAGACACATGGAATGATCTTAGAAGCTAGGAGACTTGGGAGTTATGAACCATTAAATTATAGACCAAAGAACTACTTAACATTTTAAATATGTGGATTATTGTAAATGTGCCAAGTGTCGATTGCTCAGAACCCTAAAAGCTCTAAAGCTCAGGACCATTGGGTTGTTTTCTAAATAACAACTTAACCTTCATGTGGATGTGGATTACCATGATTTAGACACGTGTAATGATCTCAAAATCCTAGAGATTTGGGAGCTCAAAACCATTAACACAAGGGAAGGTGAAACTATTAAATTTTATCATAAACAAATGAAGTTTTCATGTTTCTATTTTAACATGAATATGCCATGTGGTGACTTTATAGAACCCAGGGGGCTTGGGAGTTTATAAGACTTAATATTTTATAATCGTATAAAACTCTAAACAACTTTAAAATTTTGTAATCATCCAAAACACTAAATGATGTGAAAGCAATGTGTGGAATCTTTATTGGGGTCCTGATTGGAGGAAATTAATGGTCTTTGGTTGTTAATCCTATGATTAAAATATATATATTAGGACATATAAGATTAGATCCATTAATTCATAAATTAGAACATCATACCAAAGTAAAATTCATGAAAATCTAAGGTTCAAAATAACTTAAGATACTAGTTTAAGCTTGGATTTTTAAAATTTGAACTTGTGAAATGTTGTATTTTCTGTAATAACTTTAGATGACAAATGCATGATATCCTAGTCATAGATCCTTAGGTTCATAGCTCCCTAAATAGAGGTTTTACAATAATGGGTCCCTATTTTAAAATTTTGATAATAGAGTGTATGTGTTAGGGAACAACAAGGATTAGTTAGTGAACCTCAAAATGTCAACATTTATCTCAAGTATACCAAGTCTTGGATAAGGAATTTAAAATAGTTACTCCTGCAATACATAGATGTGATTTACTAGACATAATATGATTTCAAAATCTTTGACCCAAGCATTATAACGCATACCATCCCAACTAAACAATGATAAAATCCATTTATGTGGAGGTAGAGACCAATAAAATATTCCTTGAACTTTTTATCAGTAAAGAAGTTTAAAAGTTGCTCTCAATGAAAATTATTTTTCTAGTCTTACATTCTACCTAGGTGGCCAACTTATTCTATCTATAATAAAAGTGGAGAAAGTAGAATATCTATCTATAGTTTTATGTTCAAGCCAAACATTCATTGAGACTTGATTGTAGGCGGTCTTAGGGTAGGGAAGCCTAAGATATATTTTGAATGCCCTTTTCGAGATTTAAGCAAACGCAGAATTGACTTTTCTTACATGCACGATGTCCCCAATAGTGGTTTCATTGACAAATGAAACTTTCAAGAGGTCAAAGCACAACATTACCTTAGGTTTAGTTACCGCCTTGTGGAGACCTTGATCTTTAATTATCAGTAAATCATTTATGTATTGTTTGGCCTCTAAAGAGAGTTCATCTTCTATGAAGTAGGACAAGATTGATTCAACCTCTTCCCAGATCACTTATTAATGTGGGAATTTGAAGTTCATAACACTTTTCTCAAAAATTGTATCCTTATATTCAGTCAATCTCGTAAATGAGTGGGGAGGGGACTGAGGGATTTCCTTATTTTTATAAAGAGGCCATTGTTCTCCTTTGATCACTATAACTCTTGTGAGGTATTGGACTAGTTCACTTTGTGCTTAATGGTTCAAGAAATTTGGGGCTCACTCAATGCTAGTAAGCTTGATAATGTAATTGTTTAATCAAAAGAGTAATAGTAAAGTGAATCCTTCTTAATACATATTTTGTATATATCACTCGCAAGCCTGAGTATTGAATGTATTCATGAGCCTTCAATATAAATAACAAACTTTTGCTTTTAACATATGTTTCAATTTAAATGTGCCAATCAGCTTTGGTGGGTACCCTTACTTTTTAAGTGGTGATCGTTCATTAATTTTTTGTGTATAGTCATTAATTTTAAGATAGTTGTCAATGATTCATTGACTTAATTCTTTGCCATGTTTTCGATCATTCTCTTTTATTTTTTGGCCATAGCTTCCCAGATAGTGCCACTTGTCAAGTCCTCATTAACCCATCCCTTTAAATCTATTCATTGTGTTGGGTAGGTCCCGTAGTGGTAAGTTAATGCAATCGAGCCATGTGGCCTGATCATGGAGAACTGTAAGTATAAAAGTTTAGAGCATTAGACTACTTTTTTTTTTTTGTGAAGAACCTTCTATAGTCATGGGTCAACAAGATTAAGACACATGGAATGATCTCAGAAGCTAGGAGACTTGATAACTCTAAACCATTAGATTGCACACCAGAGAACCACTTAACATTTTGAAGATGTGGATTATTGCAAATGTGCCAAGTGTTGATCGCTCGAAACCCTGAAAGCCCTGAAACTCAGGACTATTGGGTTGTAGTCTAAATAACAACTTAACCTTCTTGTGGATGCAAATTACTATGATCAAGACACATGGAATGATATCGAAATATTGAAGATTCGAGAACTTGAAACCATTAGCACACAAGAAGGCAAAACTCTTAAATTTTATAGTAAATAGATGAAGTTTTCATGTTTCTATTTTAACATGAATATGTCACATGGTGAGTTTACGAAGGCTAGGAGGCTTGGGAGTTTGGAAGACTTAATATTTTGTAATCTTACAAAACTTTGAACAACATATAAATTTCATAATTGTCCAAAACTCTGAATGACATGAGAACAATGCATGGAATTTTTACTAGGGGCTGATTGGAGGAAATTAATTGTCTTTGGCTATTAATCCTATGATTAAAATATATATAATAGGACATATAAAGATTAAATCAATTAATTCACAAATCAGAACATCGTATCAAAATAAAATTCATGAAAATATAAGGTTTAAAAAAACTTAAGATACTAGTTTAAGCTTAGATTTTTACAATTTGAACTTGTGCAATCTTATATTTTCTGTAATAGCTTTAGATGACAAATGCATGATATCCTAGTCATAGATCCTTAAGCTCATAGCTCCCCAAATAGAGGTTTTACAATAATGGGTCCCTATTTTAAAATTTTGAAAATAGGGTGTGTGTGTGTGTTAGGGCACAAGGATGATCAGTTAGTGAACCTCGAAATGTCAACATTTGTCTCAAGTATACCAAGTCTCAGATAAGTAATTTAAAATAGTTACTCCTGCAATACATATATGTGATTTACTAGGCATAATATGATTTAAAAATCTTTGACCCAATCATTATAACACATACAATCCCACTTAAACAAGGACAAAATCCATTTATGTGGAGGTAGAGACCAATAAATCATATCCTTGAACCTTTTATCAGTAAAGAAAGTTCAAAATCTGATCTCAATGAAAATTATTTTTCCAATCTTACATTCTACTTGGGCAGCCAACTTAGTCCAACTGTAATAAAAGTGGAGTAAGTAGACTATATGTTGATTTTAAAAACATGAACGGGGTGTCAAAAAGGGATAATTATCCTCTACTATCTCTAGACAAGGTAGTTCAAATGATTGGTGGATTTGAGATTCTTGAGTTATAACCAAATCTCAATCAACCAAGAAGACAATGCTAAAATAGTATTCACCACCAAGTGGGGAACATTTTCCTATGAGAGGATGCCTTTCAGTTTGATCAATGTAGAAGCCACTTTCTATCAATCCATGCATTTTGTCTTTCAAGCACTAATTGGTATGTGCATAATAATTTATATGGGTGAATTAATGATATTTTCCAAGAACATGTTAGATCGTCCTATACTTGTAAAAAGTATTCAAAAATATTTAGGAGGTATTACATCTCTTTGAACCCAAAGCAAAGTGTCTAGTGTCACCAAAGGTAAGCTTTAGGTCATATCATCATGAAATAAGGTATATTTATTGAACCTGAAAGAGTTAGTGCAATTTTTAAAATACCTCCTAAAATTTTTTAAAAAAATCCTTATTTCACAAAATTAATTTATGCATAAATTTATTTTTGGTTTTGGAAAAATTGTTAAACCCGTTAATGCTAAGTTGAAAAAATATGTAAAGGTGGAGTGGGCACCTCAAACCAAATCAGTATTCTAGGACATTAAGAACACCATCATGCAAGCATTGGTCCTAATCTGTCCAGACTTCACAAAGGACTTTTACCTCTACTCTTTCACCTCATAGCATACCATGATAATAATAAGCAGACAAAGAATTAGTGATGAAGAGCATCATATTGCTTTCATGAACACAAACCTGAAGGATGTCGAGTTTAAATATTCCATCCTAGACAAACATGCATATAAATTGGTAAAATCTACTTAAAAGTTTAGTCACTATATATTTTTCAATAAGGTTCACATTATTATGCTTGACCTTGTAGAAAAGATCATGTTGGGCCAAAATGAACTTGGATAATGAATAGGTAAGTGGATGGTAAAGCTACAAGAGTATGAAATCAAGATCAAACCAACCAAGAAGGTCATAGCCCATGGCCTCACTCAGTTGATTACTGAATTCGACCCCAAGCTTACTGTGATGCAAATAGATCGGACTCAAATAATGTTAGATCAATGGTATGACCACATTATCCATTATCTCCTCTATGAAGCATGCCCTCTTAAACTTAGATAGGAACAAAGGAGATCTCTATGGTTGAAGGAATCTCATTACATGATAATGAAAAGAGTCTTGTATTTTAAGAACTAAACAAGAATTTATCTTAGATGCATGACTAGGATCAAAACTAATGAAATCATGAGAAATGTTCATGATAAATTAGGAATTGATCACCCTTATGGTAATATGACCACCCATAAGATATTGAGAGCAAGGTATTATTAGTCTATAATCTTCAAAGACGTCCATAGGCAAGTCATGAATGTCAAGTGTTTGCAAAGAAGGAAACACATGAAATTATGCCTTTACAACCAATTATAGAAGGTAGATCATTCTCACTATGGGAAATTGAATTCATTTATATCCTCAAAACCAATTCGATTGAAGGACACAAGTTTGTATTCATGTCCACTAATTATTGCACTAGATGGATTGAGGTAATATCAACCAAAGGTAACACAACCAATGATGTGATTAGGTTCCTCAAGGGAAACATTCTCACAAGGTTTGACATCATGTTATCTCTTATTTGTGATAATGCATCAACATTCCAATCAGTTGACTTCATTGAATGGGTTTACGATAATAATATCACCCTGAATTTCTCTTCATATTACTACCGCCAAGGAAATGGAGTGGTTGAATCAAAAAAAAAAAAAAACTTTATTGATGTCATTAAGAAGTTTGTTGCAGACAAACCAAGGAATTGGCATTCGCTACTAAAATATCCTCTATGGCTGATATAATCATACACAAACATACTTTAAAATCTTCCTCATTCCTTGTCGTGTATGGAAAATATCCCTTGTTTCCAATTACCTTAAGGATCACCACATATTAATTTATGTAATAATACATGGGAGAATATGACTACATACAATCATAATTTTTGAACAGCCTCCAAATGGAAGATGCATGAGATGAAGCATTGAAAAACTTTAGCATGAACCAAATATAGTAAAGAGATGGTTCGACAAAAGGTCTAAAATCAATTTTTTTAGAATCATAAACCTGATCATGTTGTGAAACAAGGAACGTGAAAAGAAAGGGCAAAACTCTCGGTTGGATCCTCTTTGGATCAGTCTATATTAGTCTCATAAATTGTGAGACAATGATTTATGGTTAACACCATGAATTTTTCTTCAAATTACTACCCCCAAGAAAATGGAGTGGCTGAATAAAAAAATAAAAACTTTATTGATGCCATTAAGAAGTCTATTACAGACAAACTAAGGAATTGGCATTCACAACTGAAATATACCCTATGGCTAACAGAATCAGACACAAACATACTCTAAAACATTCCTCATTCCTCATCATGTATGGAAAATATTCAGTGTTTCACATTACCTTGAGGATCCCCACATGTCAATTTATGTAATAATACATGGAAGAATATGACTACTTACAATCACAATTTTTGAACATCCTCCAAATGGAAGATGCATGAGATGAAGGATTAAAAAATTGCAGCATGAACCAAATATAGTAAAGAGATGGTTCAACAAAAGGTCTAAAATAAAAGTATTCAAAATCGTACACTTGATTATGTTGTGGGACAAGGCACGTGAATGAAAAGAAATGGAAACACTCTACGTTGGATCCTCTTTGGATCGGTCTATATTAGTCTCAGAAATTATGAGACATGATGATTTCTAGTTAAAGGAACTACAAACAAAGGACCTTATTCTACCTATAAATGGATAGTTCTTGAAGAACTACTTCTCAACTACCCCATCCACATCCATCATATAATGATTGTCCGTTTTACTTTATGGGTATTTTAGGCCTAGAATAGATTTAAATTAGTTTTATTTTAGTTTGCATTTTTTGTTCTTTCCTTCTTTCTATTTTTTTCACATCGTTTTTCATTTTTGTTTGTTGGTTCTACCCTTGTCCCTTTTTTGGTGGTTATTGGAGTTTCCAAATAAGTCATTCCCTTGCAATGTTTTGATTCACCAATGACCCTACCTCAATAAATACCATAGCACTAGGGGCCCTGAACACTTTAAGATTGGCTAAACAAGCAAGGAATATACTGAGAAGAGTTAAAATTTCAAAAAGTTTGACTTTATCTTATATACCCCAATCACCTTGGTAGACCTCCTTGAATACCATAACACTTGGGCTTGTGAACACTTTCAAATTGGCTAAAGAAGCAAAGAATATACTGAAAAGAGTTAAAATTTTGGAAAGTTTGACTTTATCTTAGATACCACAAATACCCTAGTAGACTGATTCACATCTTTACGTCATAATGGGATAATTCTTTTAAGGATCACTATATGAATTAAGAACAATTTTATTACCTAAAATAAGGTCAACAATACACTTTGACACATTAAATAATTACCTTGCTATGTATGAAAGTATAAGAGGAATCCTTTATGACAATAAATTTTATGAATTGATCCTTTTATCTTGGCTATATTGGTTTCCAACCCTCTTATACCAAATCAAAATCAATATCAAAGGAAAAATTACAATATAAATATCTCAAAAACATTAAAAATTTTCTCCTAAAAAAGGGTGATTCGAGTAACCTCCTTCGGGGCTATGGATGCCTAGATGGCAATGGAGCAAGGCTTAGAGTGGATTCAAATGTATTTTTTTTGGGATATAGATGTATGGTTGGTAGCATAGCAATACCAAATCCTTTCCCCCTTAGCCAATGCATGAATTAAATAAAACACCCTTTCATAAGTTTGAATCATAAAGGTCACTCATATGTTATATCAAAATTCTTAATAGTAAAGGTATATGGATCACTCTTCAAATATGTTGACTTCCTTAATCTATTAAAACTTAGTATGTTGTATGTTGAAACTGACCCAAATGTCCCATTATTTTTAAAAACATGGAATTTTCACATGTGATCTATTTGGTGTGTCTAAGGTTGAACCATAAATTTTGAGTTGTAAACATTTGAGAGGGTTTTTCTTCCATAGTCATCCTTTTTTGTGGACAACATGCCCTATTAATCTCTAAATGGAAACCCCCATTATGATTTGAGTGAATCTCTCTTAGAGAGTGCATCCTAACTAAACTTTAAGTCAAAAGATTATTTAGATTTCATCTTCCTTTAATATTTGGAGTCAATTTATCATTCAAGCTTCTTTGATTTCCCTTTTTGACTTCCAATATTTCATTCAAGTGCTTTGGAATGAATAAATTAAGTGAATTGATTGAAAGACTCAATGCATTAAGTCATTTTATGCACTTTGAGTTTGAAGACAAAGGAAGACCTATTTGTGAATTTATTCTAACTATTTCATTTATTATTTTCCCTTTAGAATTTCAATCTCGAATTTATACCAAGTCTTTTGTTCCAAGTCTTTGTTGTGAAGTCTCACAGATTTGTTTGCATACTTTCACCACTATTTACGCATGATTGCATAAGTTTATACTCAATTTCATGGCACTAAATTGACTTTATCCTTTCTTTTGCACTAGGTCATCTCTTAGTCAATTTTCAAAATGTTTTATCATTGACTTTATGTTCTTTGCCATGCAGACTCAAAGTAATTATTCTCATATTTTTGCACTTAGTCACATTGCTTCATAATAATTCACAGCTTTCAAACGGTGACTCAACTCTTCCAGTCCACATGGTATGTATTCATAATGTTCACAATCAAATATATAAATGATGAAAATCATGAAGGATCTGAGTATTCAATCATTGGCACATGACAAGGTTTCATGCACTCACATCTTTGCGACTTGCCAAAGGAAGTCTATATCAATTAAGATCACAAAGTTATGAAGAAATCACAACTTTCCAAGTGTTGGCATTGTGTTCATTCCCACCTTCGCAATCAATCACAAACATTGTCGACAAAGGTGGACTATAAGGTTATGAAGCAATCACAAGGTGTCATGTGGAATGACCCTACAGTCTTTACAACACAAAGCTTCATTTCAAACTCTACAAGGATTTGACACAATAAGTAGATGCCATTTGTCATAATTGCATGGTTTGAAAAAGGAAAGAATTTTGTGTATTTGAAATCCCAAAGCCAAAGTTATGGTTATGATAAGTGGTGTCACATGGTAAATATGTAAAACTAAAGGATCCCCATGTAAATAAATATAAACGCATCACCCCAAGGACCTATATTTAAATTTTATGGTCATCACCACCCAACAAGTTGTTAACTATGCAGGCATTGTAACAATCCGCAAACATTTATTGTCAAAATCCATGGCATTGGAAGGTGGACACACTTATCAAGCATGGAACAACCATGATCACCATAATCTTTTGTAATAGAATGGTATGGGTTTGAAATAAAATTATATGTATAAAAGGATTACATTTATTATGCATGGGACGACCCTGTTTGCATTGAATTATTCACGAGATAAGATTGGTATAAGATATCTTTTGAGTTAGCCCAATGAGCTAGCTCAATTGGTTGGATGGACTTGTGCTACATGTGGGAGGTCTTGGGTTCACTCCCTTGGGTTGGCTACCTCTATAGCCGACTATATGTTGCCTATGTTGATGTCCTCATTGGGTTAGGTGTCAAATTGAGGCACCGAAGGTTTGTGGCAGCAGAAATGTGTAAGTCCCATCCTTGGGTATATTCCTAACGAGTTAAGCCCTAAAAAAGTGTGAACTCTTTTTAAAAAATAAGATATCTTTTGAAAAACATTGTAAATGGAGGAAATTAGAAAAGAGGAAAAGAAATAGAATTTAGAAAAATTTATAAATGTTCATAAGTTCTTTGTTGCTTCTCTATGTTAAATTTCTTAATTCTCAATGATCCATACACAGCCTTTGTGCATTCAAAGACACTTCTCATTTGTTCTTTTGTGTAGATATAGCACTTTTCACACAATCATGAGCATTCTTTTGCTCAAATTTTACTAACAACCTTATGCATAAGTCTCACATCTACTCACAGAGTTTCATGTAATGGTCACCTCATATCATTGCCTGTGCACTTCATAGCTCACAGTTCTATACACTTTACAGGCATCTACTCATGGACTTTCATGCTCCTTTTGGGGAACCTCAATACAGCCATATGTCAACCTATCTTGATTGCATGCTTCAAAATATGGCCCAACTAGCCATTATCCACCAATGGAGGATCTCGAGATCGAAGGTCATTGAAGATAGCCTGGACATTAATTGTTAAAACTATTTCCAACTACCACATCTGATAGGATATCAATTCACCTATCAACATCCTCTTTGGTAGTTATACAATAGTTAATATTGCTTTTGTATTATGCTTTTTAAATATGTAACATACACATCTAGCCAATGGAGTTAACAACACAGCCAGATCAATGCCATTTCACACAATTGTAACATAGTTAGCTCTATAAATCCACTTTTTATACATGCATTATAGACATTGTACTTTGTATCCCCTATTCTTTTATTTATGAATATAAGTTACAATTCAGGGAATTAATATTTTTTCTCCATTGAATGTGTTTGATTGTTTTGTATGAATACATCTCCATGCATTCGCTCTGCACAACCAAACTTGCTTGTCCCCTACACACTTGATCATGGGCCCCATGGTGTGGATCATTGGTATCACAGCTTCACTCTATTCATTTATATACCTATAACCACATGAGCACAATGAGAGAGAGATGGCTTAACAATATTTTATGTTTCAAATATTCAAGAAGAATGTAGTAAATAATAAGATGGTTGACACATAGAACCAACCTAAGACAGCCCCAATTTTTTGAAGGCTCATTGGTGATGCACTGAAGGCACAACGCACCAGACTTTTTAGTTAGTTCCATGATTTAATGATGCAGCTTAACCTGACACCTTCGCATTCATCTCAATAGTACATCCACAATGGTTTAACAACAAACCCCCTTCAAAGTATAGATAATCTCAACATTCCTCTGTTTGAAGGCAAGATCAATGCCAAAGAATTAGATGCCTAGATTTGACAACTCAAGGTGTACTTCTCAGTCAATTGCTTGACCGATATTGAGGATATCACCTTTGTAGTATTCAGGATGAACATTTTGGTTGTCCACCAATGGGAAACCTTTAGTGCACAGCATGCACAAGAGTGTATTCCAATCAAATCATGGAAGACTTTTGTTGATGTGTTGAAAGAGGAATACTACCCTCTCTAGAACTTTGAATATGAAGACATCAAGTTCTAACAACTTCCCCAATGGAAGGATCAATCAATGGAGCCTACACCAACACATTCCATGACTATTCTATGCACTTTCAAGAAAACATGGGTGAAAAAACATAGGGTGTTGAAGTGTGTCAATGAACTCTCACCTTATACCATTGACTTCTACCACTTTGGGATAAGCATATCGCAACACCTCCAAGATCGAAGCCAAGGCAAGGATGAAGCAGCATTTCACCTCCTCATCCAACACAATTCACATAGCCCAACCCTCGCATAAATCCACATCACAATGTTTTACACATAAGCATGACACTTCTCACAAAGGTGAGCAGCCTCAGAAGACTATGCAACACTCAAAAGCTCTTGCACCTTATTTTTCAGACAAAGGCAAGAAGTCAAGTGATAAGTGGTGCCATCAACATCACTTATCCACCAATAATGACTCTAAATGTCATGCACAATAGTCCTTGCTTAGACAGCTTGAATTAGACCCCACATCGATGGATATCACTAATCCAGATGCCTCTTGTCTAGGTCCTAACACCACTGTGATCGATATTTATAAATAGTGAGAACATCTCTTCCACACAAGTTATGGGTGAAGGGTCAACTTCTCTACATCATTGATATTGGTAGTTAAAAGAACATCATTTCTCAATCCACAACTTAACACCTTGGTCTTACCACTATTACACATCCCAAGACATATTATTTGGGGTAGTTACAACAAGGGAAAGATATATAGGTCTAGTGATAATGCACTTTTCAATACAAATCCTATGAAGGATAATGTAACTTGTGACATCACACCTATTGAGGTCTGCACCATCTTTTTAGGAATACCATATTTATACAACCACAAAGCTACATATCAATCCAAGCCACAATGTTGGACTATCCTTGCGCAAGATCATTTCTACCACCTATTTGAGTCAACACCCATGACCAAATTCACCTTGGTCTCTACCAAGCAATGTCGTAAACTTGTCTTGCATACACATACATTTGTATTACTCATGGTCTACCTCAACACACATGTATAGCAGATGATAAAGCACACATTGTTAGTGAACAAGACTTGTATAACATCGTAGCAGCAATATCTTGATAAGTTACTTGAGCAGTGTAGTGAAGTGTTTGCAGAGACTGAAGGCCTTCTAACACATTATGTAATAAAACATCACATAAATTTGGTCCCTGGATCTCCTCTTCTGAATATCCCCATGTATCATAGATTAGTTTGGTAAAATGACAAAATTTAGTGCCAAATACAAGAGCTCTTCAATTAGGGCAAGATTGGGCCTAGCTCTTCACCTTGCGGGAGTTCGATAGTCCTTGAACCCAAGAAGGATGGGTCCTAGAGAATCAACATAGACTATAATGGGATCAATAAGATTATGGTGAAGAATTGATACCCACTGCCATACATTAACGACCTTCTAGACCAGCTCCAATGTGCTTGATACTTTACCAAGCTCGACTTGAAGTTAGGTTACCATCAAGTTCCAATCTATCTTGAAGACATCTATAACATAGCATTTAAGAAACATGAAGGATTATATAAATGGTTGGTCATGCCCTTCAACCTCACCAATGCACCAACCACTTTCATTTGCTTGATGGATGATTTATTGAAGCCCTTCTTTAACTCATTCATCATTGTCTACTAGGATCACATCCCCATTTTTAGTAAGACTTGGGAGGAACATATGGAACACATCTCACACATCTTTGACACCTTGTGTAGTGTACATTCAACATTGCATAGATTTAGTACCTAGACTACATTAATGATTACATAGATATCTATGTAGATCCAAAGAAGATCAAAGTTATCTAAGATTGGTCTACTCCATGCAATCTCATAGAATTGAAGAGTTTGTTTAGATAGGCCAATTTCTACAACAAGTTTGTCCTTGGTTTATCGAACATTTTTGGGCTCTTATCCAAATAACATGTGCAAAATCCAAGTTTGATTAGACTCATGCACAACAGTGCATTTTTTAGGCATTCAAGTAATGCCTCTACATAGTGGTTGTTCTCATAATGCCTGACATTTTGCATTCCTTTTAAATTCACGCTGATGCATATAACTATGCACTCAGTGCAGTCCTCATGCAACATGGACATCCAATCGCATACCACTCAAAAACATTCAATGACATGGTGCAAAGGTTCTCCACCTATGAAAAATAATTGTATGCTATTGTTCAAGCAATTGGACCATGGTGCCACTACATTCTAAGGAAGCAAAATTTGTTCATTCAGATCACAAGCAACTTCAATTCCTACACATGCAGAACAAGTTAGAGAATATGTAGCAAATGAAATGGATGACTTACCTATAGCAGTTTCATCTCATAATCAAGCACAAGAAAGGGAAAGATAACAAGGCAACAAATTGTCTTAGTTGATGGATGGTTCACACACCCATCATGGTGATAGACATGCATGGAAACAACTTTATAGACTAGGTATCCATCTACTCAACTGACTAGAACTTCACAGTGACTTATACCAGTGTAACGCAAGGTAAACAAGCGCAGGAGTTCTACTTGTCTGACCAACTTATCTACAAGTTTGAACATTTATGTATTCTTAATGGTGCACCTCACTAATGACTCATATGGGAGGTGCACTATGCCAAGACCTTAGGACACTTTAATGTGACAAAGAATCTAGCCGCATTACAGTTACACTTTTACTAGACGCACATACACATAGACATGGAACAACACATCAAGTCTCACATTCTTTGTTGCATCACCAATCCCATGAACATGAATCTTGGACTTTACACATCTCTACCAGTTCTATCCTAACCATGGGAATCTGTCAGCATGGATTTTGTGACTAAGTTGCCTATGAAGAGATGCTAGCATGATGTTGTGTTCATTATAGTGGATAGGTTTTCTAAGATGGTTATCATGGTCACATTTAAGAAAGACATTGGCATAGTGGGAACAATGTAAGTTTTCTTTAACTGTGTTTGGGTTCATTTTTGGATTCCAACATCCATCATCTCTTATCGATATCCATGCTTTGTAAGTCACTTTTGGCAAGGATTCTAGGAATTTATGGGCACATAGTTGCATCGGTCAATATATTTTCATTCATAGACAAATGGGAAAACTAAAGTGATCAATCACACTCTTGTTCATCTTCTATCAATGTACAACTGCACACATACTCACACTTAAGATGACAATCTCTTGTACATTCAACATGCCTACAATGGAGCCCTTCACACCTCTATGAGTCACAATCCATTCCAAACATGTCAAGGGTTTCAATCTTCAACATCTCTAGACATATCGTACTGCACATCAATGATCATTGAGTCATGAACACGGGAATGGGAAACAAACAAAGCTGATAAGTTTCTACAACACACCAATCTGTTCATCAACAGGTTCAACATATTCACTCTCGCACAAAATCAAGGTACAAGGAGCACTAGGATACACATCGCACACCTCATGCAATCTAAGTTGGTGATAAATTTCAGTTACACCTACAGAAGGAATTCTTCCACACCAAAAGATCAAGCCTCTATGTTATGTTTCTTGCACCATTCCATGTGTAGCTAGCAAAAAAGCCTTTATTCATGATTTACCTCAGTACTTGGGCATGCAACTAATATTCAACATGAAATTTCTCAAGCCTTACACTAGCACTTATTGAACCAGCAATGACACAACATCATTCTCATTTGGATCCTGAACACTTATACCCCATAGATAAGGACCAAATAATGGAAGTGATAGACACATGCACCCACCATGACACACATCTGCTTCTTCGAGTGGTCAAGGTTGGACAATACCTTGATCAAGCTAAGTGGTACGCCTCTCAGCAACTTCAATTACAATTTCCTTAATTACACACCAATACAATGGAGACCATTACTCTTCAAGAAATGGCAAATTATCTCTGTTCAACCATTGTGTAGTCGAATGCACTCCTCATTTGTTCTTCTACGTAGAACTCACACCTCTCATGCAATCATGTGCACTCCTTTGCCAAAATTTTACTTACAACCTTACACACAAGTCAAGCTTACTCATATAATTTCATGCAATGGTCACCTCAAATCGTATCCTATGCACTTCATAGCACAACCAACCACTCCTTATGGGCATATACTCATGTACTTGCCTGCTCCTTTAGACCCCACCTCAGCACAACCATGTGTCAGCCTACCCTGACTTCATGGTTTAAAATGTGGCCCAACTAGCCATTAGCCACCAATGGAGGATTTTGATATCGTAGGTTGTTGAAAATAACTTGGGCATTAACTTTTTGGACTGTTTCCAACTACCGCACATGATAGGATATTGACACCCCTATCAACATCCTCCTTGGTATATGTGCAATAGTTAATATTGTTTTTGTATTATGCATGTTAAATATGTAATATAAATATATGAGCAAGGGAACACATCCATATCAATTCCATATTACACAATCGTAACACAATTAGATTTCTTCGTGCATCTACTCTGTATACACTCACTGTAGACATTGTACTTTGTATCCCCTATTCTTTGATTTATGAATAGAAGTTGCATTTCTTGAAAGACTTTTGTTCCATTGAATGTGTGTTTTATTTTTCTATTTGAATATATCTCCACGCATTCACTCTGCACAACCAAACTCGATTGTCACACACACCCTTGGCCTTAGGCCCCATGGTACAAATCACTCGATATGGATGTAGTAAATATGAACTGCATTATTGAATATGGTATGCATTTTGACAGAGTCTTGTGGATATAGTAAGGTTGAGTAAATTACTAACCTTGTTGTCTTTTTTTTTGTATTGCCTATGATAAAACTAATTATTATAGATGAATGTGTTATGCTAACAGTGCTTTTATAATTATTCATCTCATAAAGATATGATAAGAAAATTAAATACATTAGAAACATTCTCATAGACTCCCTGACGTATTTGTTTTAATTTAAGCATCAATATATGCTCTAGGTCTTAGAAACTCCTTTTTTGCCCTCTCCTCATTTTTTTATGTTTCTTTTATTTGATCTTCACTTAGAACATTGGTGCCATTTTGAATATTTATCCAAGAGAATTGGCAAGCTCCTAAAATGTTGTGTAAACTTGAACACATGATTTATTTCCTCCGATGGTAGTATCTGTAAGGCCCCATTTTGCATAATGCTTATCTTTAACAAAGATGACTATGAAACCATGACTTACATGTTCTAATTATGGAATTATGTTGTTAAGTCATGTCTAGCTAAGACGTGCAAGGATTTCATCAAGACTCTCATGTGTTGGGAACCATGAGAAAGACATATTATCAATCATGTTTTGATTGCTTACTTATGAAAGTATGGTGCCTACATTTCTTTATGCAAATATTTATTTAATAAACTTGGTTGTGTCTATGAGATACATTGACTTAAATCATGTTAAATCATTACTTTTAAGGTTATGAAATGGTGACTACTTATGTATTGAACCATATGAAATTATATTCGGGTATGTTGATATTCCATGCACGATTGGATATGACTAATTGATTGAAATTGTCTTGTTTGATTAGATATCATAGCTTTGTCCATTAGGTTAGAGGAATTTGATGTGTGCATCGAGTGTGCAAAAACAAGAAAAGAGTCAATGAAGGAAAGAGACTATGCCCAACATGGTTATATCACTAATTAATTTTAAACCTTCTTAAACCCATGCTAGATATTTGTTGCCTAATCTGCCACCTAGTAGATGCAGCATCTAATTGGTAACTAGCCTTTAATCCTAGTTGGTGGAACTTGTTATCGTCTGACCTAATGATCTTGCAGCCAATGTCTAGAATGTCTAGTGGTTGATTAACAAATCTTCCTTTGATTGCCTTAGTACTAGGATCAAGTGGGAAAAGAGGTAAGGAAGTCTTGGAAGCAACTACAGGAGTATGTGAAGCTGCCATGTGCCTTAATGGAACATGGGAAAGAACGTCCTTTAATGAGGCATGGGTTGGCAAGTGACCAGTGGTTAGTTGATTTTAAGATGTCTATATGTAGGAGTCGATCTCCGTTAGTTTAGAACCTTTTTTTGGCCAATTTGAAAGGAAGTTATACTTAGCATAAGAGAAGGAGAAGCAGTAGATAGGATCAATTCGTTAGGACAGCCGAGTCTAGACAACTAGAGGATAGTGTCCAGGCAATATGGAGGTCGTTAGGTGGGCTTCCTTGTAACATATGTTTTTTTGCTATTCATTTAGAATGAAATGATTATATTATCCATTTGATCTTCTTGATTTTAGAAGAATAAGACCACTTGGTTTATTTACCCTATTTTATTGTTTGCCCATGGTTGAACATTGGTTGTCATGTAGTGTTTTCCCATTTGAGGGTCTTGGAGAGATTGTTTCTCCTTAGTTTGGATGAAATGATTACGATTCTTTGTTTGTGTTCTTGATTAAAGGAGAATAAGACTGCTTGGTTTATTTTATGTATCTTCTTGTCTTGCCATAGTTGTGCATTGGTCGCCATGTAGTTCTTTGCCCAGTTGAGGGCCTAGGAGAGGTTGTGTTCCTCCTCACTTGAATTGGATGTTTCAACTTTTGCTTGAAGTGTATTAATGTTGTTGTGACATAGTGCAGTGGTTGTCTATGAGTAACTTCTTCATGGTGGAAGAATGTCAAGCCCTCATATCCTAGGCATGGTGTTAGAATTCTTAACCCTCCTATGAATGTCACGGTGGAAGTTGTTAAGCCCTTTCGTGATGATACACTATGGATCTTGTTATGTTATAAACCCTTGCCTATTAATATTATATTCATGAATGTTTTACTTCACTTAAATGATCATTTGAATGCTTGTTTGCTTATATTCTAGACTGGGAGTCTTTTTGGGTAAGAACTGAGAATAGGATTGTAGGTGTTGCATGGTCATTCCCTTGTGTTAAGATACCCTTGCTTAGATATCCACCCTTGCCTTTACCAAGTGTCGTAAACATGCTTGAAGCTGGGAGTTTCAAGCTTAGGGTTGTCTAGAATAGTAGCTTGATGACAAAAGATTGGATGGTGATCCTTCCTTCTTATGGCCAACAGATGCTTGGGAGAAGGCAAGGAACATTGTTGAAGACTAACCAGTCCTCCATTGTTTACCCAAGCCTTGATATGTAATTAAATGGATGAATTATGTGTTATCTTTAATGCTTTAACACCTAGCCTGCTTGTAATATTCTTGTAAAAGATAGAGTTTGGATGATATTCCAACTATGGAAATAGACATCTATTTTTATTTATTAAAACCTTAGTGTCAATTTGAGATGTAATCAATTACTAATGCATGATTTACAAAATCTTGGGAAGAGTCTTGTATGTACCAAATTGTTTAGCCCTTGAGGCATTATCAACTGAATAAACATATTGATTTCCTTGCTTATATCTTGTCATGAGTGACTGATCTGTTAAGTTTTATGCATTTTTGTTTATCTGAATGAGAAGGGTTAGTGGAATTAAACTTATCTAAAAATAATTGGAACTTAAATAAATAGTTATGAGATTGTTATTGGGAATAACAAAATTCAACTTGTTGAATAGAATTAAATACTAGTGTTTTCGGTATAGTTAAGTCAATAATGAATAAAGACTTATGTTGTCTTTGTGTTGAACCTTTTTAGAAAAGGAGTCATAACTGGTTATGACCATTTGCATTCAGACCCTTGGGAAGGAGTAGTTTTGTAAAGGAAATCTCCATTTTATTTTGTCTTTACTAATAAATGATTGTGAGTTATTTGATTAAAGCTTTGTTAAGAACAGTTTTTATATTTTGTGTAGGTCTCTCCTTTAAAACTGTATGGTTTAATGATTGCATCAAGATTGTGCTAGGATGAGTAGAATGCATCTGTTGAATTATGGATTGTTATTGGAATAACAACATAAATAGTTCGATAAGCCTTTGATGTTATTGTGGTTCAGATGGATGTCTTGTAAAAGAATCCCTTAGACTTTTACAGTTGAGTTGCTACCTATTTTATGCCTTCCCAGCAACTATGTCATTTAATAAAATTGGTGAATTTATATTAAGTTTGGATCTCTAGCATGGTTTTTAGCCAGCCATTCCTTTAGAGAGATTGGTTTCAGAAATCTCACTTTGCATGCTTTTGATAAATCAACTAAACCAATTATTTTATTGGTTTAGAGTCATGTTCTTTGCTCTAAACAAGCTTTTGCCTCTTTCTGGACTTGACAACAACAATGTAGGCATGTATATCTTACCATGCTATGTTTCCAGTTATAGAGTTGTCTATGCATTTTATTTCAGATCGTACCTTAGTAAAAAACCAAGCTCTTGATGGCTTTTTGCATTATTCATTTTCCTTATCGACTAATTTGATGTCTAACCTTAGTCACTTTTGCTTTGATTTTTTTTTTTTTTACCTTAGCCAAATTTTGGGATTTTTAAAAGTTGGTTGGATGATGCCAGGTGGCATTATCCCAAAGGATTACTTGGAAGACTAAGCCTTTAATGACCCAGAGTTATGCAAAATTTTCAAGTGGTAGTGTCCAAGAGCATAAAGGCTCGGAGGGACTAAGTCATTGGGGTTAATACCCTAATGCTTCTACATTCTGTGTATTTGAGTAAGTCAATGTCCTAAGGGATTATGCCTTTAAGTTTGGATCCCTTTGCTTTAACCTTGCCTTAGTTGATTTTTGAAACTTTGACAAGTGGATTGGAGCAACCCACATGTCAGCATTTCATTAACTTGGGAGTGATGACAACACGATCAAATGTATGGTTGGTTTTGGGCTAGTGGGTAAGAAGGATGTTGCCACATGGCATCATCTCAATAACCCGTGAACTTGAAGAGAACTATGTAAACTATGAAGCATATGGGCTAGCCGATGAGCAGGATGTTGCCATGTGGCATCATCCTGACAAACTACAAACCCAAAGATGATAGCATAGGGTGCTCGAAAGGTCCAGAGCATGAAAGGATTAGCCAGTAAGAGATAACACCCCAATGCCTTTACAATTTTGATGACATAGGGAACTACCAAGTGGTAACGTCTGAGGTGTCAAAAGTTTAGACTTGAGAAGACCCAAGGCAGACACGCAGAATCTATTGACTTCAATAATTATTGAGTAAGAAATCAACCATCATTTTCATGTGATTAATGCAGCCCCTCTTTGGTGTAAGCTCATGACAGAATCCTAAGTGTTGACCAAATGAATCAGGTTTGTGGGCTTCTAATTGTTAGATTGTGTTTGTTAAAGTGTCATGGCAGTGGTAGTTATGTTTTATGAGATTAACTAGATATTGGTTTCTATCCATGATCACAGGTGTTATATTTGATATTTTGTTATGTCGTTCTTATATTTTAGGAGAGAAAAAATAGGTATGACATTTTGGTATCAAAGCATGGGTGACAACACTGAGAGCTCTAGGTAATTTGAATTTCTTTTAGCTTTCTAGTTTTTACATGATTTATGATGTTCTTTCTATTGGCATGTAGAATGAGAGGACATCAAGCACGTCATGGTGAAGATCTGCTTGGCAAGCACGAGCCTCCCATTTAGCTGGGAATGAATGAAATAGGACCACAACTCCTCTTAGCCATGCAATAGATGTGGGATGTCTTGTAGGAAAGATTGCCTATGGTTCAGCATCAAGCAAAAAGGCACTCTCCACAACATTCTTAAGATGATGAAGAATCAGTTGAAAGAGAAATAAAAAGGTTTTGGATTCCTCCCTGTCACCATTCTAAGGATATCTGAGGTGAATTGCATCACCATGGTAGGAAACGAGAGAGATGAGACATAGACTGTCCTCCTAGACCTGCACCTGGAGATTTAGTGAAATATTTCATTAGGCTATACCCTCCTACTTTTGATGGTATGTAGGAAGGATTTGTCGTAGAAGCTTGGTTGGCAAGCATGAGAGGATTTTTCACCTTATATGATTGTGACTCTAATGAGAAGGCCCGTTTGGGCACCCGTCTTCTCAAAGATGCAGCCAAGATGTGGTGGGAAGGTGAGGATCACAAACTCCACTTGACACCAACATCCCTCTCTTTGTAATTATTTGAGGAGCATTTTAGAACATGCTATTTGTCCCTAAGATATGTTCAAAAGAAGATAAATGAATTTCATGACCTTCGACATGGAAGTGGCATAATGACATAATATGAGTGTCATTTCCTAGATTTGATCAGACATGTGCAAGGTTACACAAATGAGACAATCTAAGTGAATAAGTTCCTTGAATTTGGAGCTAATTGGTGCCATGCACATTCTAGCTCCTGTAACCTCAATAATAGTTGTTGAGACAACCTACTTGGCCAAGGAGTCTTGTGGAAAGAATTAGGATGCACGAGATAATTTTCATGGAAAATTGTAGACACAACATGACTCAAGGTCGTAAGGTGCATATCCTGCACCTAGGAGAGGTTGAAAAGCAACTCAATCCAACTTTAGGCCCCCTCAATAACAACAAAAAAATAACCATTTTAGCCAAAGTAGGAGCAAGAATCAGTTGGATAAATATCGTCAGATGCAAGGTGATATTATACCCTAGGAGTATCAGTGATCTAGGATTGCACAAACCTAATAGTCTGAGCATGCAAGATCATCATGGTCAACTCCTTTTGGACCTAGAATAATTGGATCCCCCTCAGGACAAGACCAATGGAAAGGTGTTTGTTTCACATGCGGATATCCTAATCATTTTTCATGATATTAACCTCTTGGACCATCAACTGCCAACAAGCAAAAATGGTGTCAGAGCAGACAGTGGGCGATGAGGGTCTAGGACATAGAATTTATGTAGCATTGGATGACCACCAACCCGAGCACCAAGGAATGGTCATAGGAACCACATGCATGGTAGAAGGAATTTCAATTTCAATTTTATTTGATTATGGAGCTTCCAACTCCTTTATTTATGCTTCTATCATAGACCGTTGTGGGTTGGTGGCTATTAAGCAGTTGGAAAGATGGGTAGTTGAGTTGGCCTCTAGGGCCAAGATGTATGTTATCTCCCTAGTGAGTAGTTGTGTATTAGACCTTGGTGTCTTCTCCACTACAATGGACTTGTACATTATTCCCTTAGGCACCTACAACTTTGTCTAGGGTATGGATTGGCTTGTGTCTCATAAAGCCAAGTTAAATTGCCATGACAAGGTTATTGAGTGTGAAGATGACCTTGGGACGCTTATGGTTTTATCTAGAGTCAAGAGACCCATTTCCCTTTGCATCATCACTATGATGCAACTCAAGAAGAGTGTAAGGAAAGGTTGTCAATTATTTTCTATCATGATAAGTGATAGGTTGAATGAGTCAGAGAAAGTTTCTCTGATGACCACCCTATTATGTGGGAATTTCTTGATGTGTTTCCAAATGGATTGTTGGGTACGCCTCCTCCACGAGTGATTGATTTTCAGATTGACTTAATACCGGAGGCTCAACCCATCTCAAAAGCACCATATAGAATGACCACCCCAAAATTGTGTGAACTCAAGTTATAAATTGATAAACTCTTCGAGAATGGATTGATCCATCTTAGTGTGTCTCCATGGGAAGCACCAGTCATCTTTGTGAAGAAGGATGGATCCCTTCAGTTGTGTATTGATTATCACCAATTGAAGAAGGTAACGATTAAGAATCATTATCCCTTGCCTAGAATTGATGATTTATTTAATCAAATGCAGGGAGCCAAAGTGTTCTCCAAGATTGATTTGAAATTTGGATACCATCGGTTGTGTATCATAGAACCTGATATTCATAAGACTACATTTTGAAAGCAATATGGGCATTATTAATTCACAGTTGTACCATTTGGATTGACTAATACTCCACCAGTATTCATGAATCTTATGAATGGAGTGTTTTGCTCCTTGTTGGATCGATTCATGTTGTTGTTTCTTGATGACATTTTGATCTATTCGCAGAATGAAGGGGAACATGAGGACCATTTGAGGCAAGTCCTACAGTTTTTATGAGAACCAATTGATTGGCAACTTAGAGAAGTGTGATTTTATGAAGTGTGAAGTACAATACCTTGGACATATCATTTCAAGTGAAGGAATCTCTATGGACCCTACCAAGATTCGTGCCATTATGGAATGGCTAACACCCTCTAACTTTGCAAAAGTTCATAGCTTCATGGGACTGGTAGGCTATTATAGATGCTTTTTTGAGAATTTATCTCGCATTACGAATCCCATCACTTCACTTCAGAAAAAAGGAAAGAAATTTGTTTGGATAGCAAAGTGTGAGGATGTTTTTTAGTTTTTGAAAGAGTGACTCACTAGTGCACCAATTTTGGTTGTGCCTAATCCTACGGGAGAATTCCTCATTTACACAAATGCATCAGAGGAATGATTAGGAGTTGTACTCATGCAAGAAGGTAGAGTTATAGCATATGAATCTCATAAACTCAAGGATTACGAGATGAGATACCCCATGCATGATATGGAATTTGCAGCCATCGTTCATTCTTGCTTAAGTTGGCAATACTTCTTGCTTGGTCGTCATTTTGTTTTAAAGACAAATCATTTGAGTTTTCAACATATATTTAATCAACCTAACCTCAACATGCATCAAAGGTGATGGATGGAATTGTTGTGCAAATATGACTGTGAAATTTAGTATATCAAAGGAAAGGAAAACGTAGTTCTTGATGTTTTAAGTAGGAAGCACCATCAGTTGGAAGCAATGAGTTTGCAAATTGACTTAAGAAGTCATATTTTGAAGCAACTTCCAAAGGACAACCTTTATAAAGAAGTAAGAAAACTATTGGATTATGATAAGAGTATGAAAGGTAAATTTGAAGGCTATTCTCTTGAGCATGATGGTTTATTGCACCATAAAGGGCATATTTATGTTCCCTTAAATGGTGGCTTGTGTGAGCTAATTATGTCTGAGTCTCATAGAGCTCCTTACCAAATGCACCTTGGAGTTAATAAAATACATGTTGAGTTGAGGCAATTATATCATTGGACTGGTTTGAGGTGTGATATTGTTAATTTTGTAGCTCGTTGTCTGGAATGCCAGAGGGTAAAGGTCAAGCATCGGCAACCAGCATGATTGTTATATCCTCATGAGATTTTGGAATGAAAGTGAGACACTATTTCTATAGATTTAATCATAGGCTTGCCTAACTCGAATTATCATCATGATGCAATCATATTCATAGTGGATAAGTTAACCAAAGTAGCTCACTTTTCTCCCACAAAAACCACTTAAAATACCAATTTAGTGGTAAAGGTCTTTCTGGATGACATTGTCAAATTGCACAAGATTCCCTATAAGATTATTTTGGATCGAGATCCGGTATATATAATTCTTAATTTTGGACTTCTTTGCAAAAGGCATTGGGCACTCAACTCAATTTTAGTACTTCCTACATTCCCGAGACTTAGAGAGTCAATCAGGTCTTGGAAGACATGTTTCGCATGTATGTTATAGACCAACAATCCTGCTAGGAAGACTATTTGTATCTTGTTGAATTTGCCTACAGTAATAACTATCATAGTTCAATTAAGATGGCACCTTTCCAAGCTTTGTATGGTTGAGCCTGTATAAACCCACTGAGTTAGGACTAACTTGAGGGTAGAGTCATGATTGACCTTGCCATGTTAGAAGAAATGGAGCGGCAAGTGATTAAGATGCGGCAACCCCTAGAGAAAACCAAGGATCGGTAGAATAAGTACGCTGATGCGAAAAGAACTGATCACATTTTAATGTTGGTGATAAATTTTTATTAAGGGTGAGACCTAACAAGAGCCCCAACCATTATGGAAATGGGTCATAGCTAGCACCTCATTTTGTTGGACCATTTGAGGTCTTGGAGATCGTTTGTCTAGTAGCTTATAGACTGGATTTTCCACCTATCCTATTTCATGTTCACGATGTATTTCATGTCTTTGTTTTGTGTTAGTATATTGATGAAATTTCTCATGTATTGGATTGGATGACCTTGTAGGTTGATACCGACTAGGCTATGACTTTGGAGCCCATCAGGATTTTAGCACGCAGGGCACTAGCACTTCGAGGCAGAGACCTGGATCAAGTCAAGATCCAATGGAAAAAATATGATGAATCGACAATAACTTGGGAAGATGTTGCATCTTTGAGGGTTTGGTATCCTCACCTCTTTCAGTGACTTCAAGGCAGAAGTCTGCATATGGGAAGGGGGATATAAGGCCATGTTTCTCATCTTTGACAAAGATGATTATGAAACTATCACTTGTATGTTTTAATTATGGAATGATGTTGTCAAGTTGCATCCAATTGAGATGTGCAAGGATTTTGTGAAGCCTCTCATGTGTTGGGAACAATGAGAAAGACCTATTATCAATCATGTTTTGATTGCAAACTTATGAAAGTATGATACTTACATTTCTCTATGTAAATACTTATTTATGAAACTTGGTTATGTCTATGAGACATATTGACTTAAATCATGTTGAATCATTACTTCTAAGCTTGTGAAACGGTGACTACTACTGAATTGAACCATATAAAATTATCCTCATGTATGTTGATATTCCATGCATTAATGGCTATGATTAATTGATTGAAATTGCCTTGTTTGATAAAATTTTGTAGCTTCGTCTATCAGGGTAGAGGAATTTGATGTGTGTTCAAGTGTGCAGGAACAGGAAAAGGGTGAATGAAGGAAAGAAACTACACGAAGCATGGTTATATCACTAATCAATTTTAAACCTCCTTAAATCTATGTTATATATTTGGTTGCCTACGCTGCCACCTAGTAGACGCAACATCTGATTGGTGACTAACCTTTAAGCTTGGTTGGTGGAACTTATTGTCGCTTGACTTAATGATCTTGCAACCAATGTCTAGAATGTATAGTGGTTGATTAGCAAATCTTCTTTTGATTGCCTTAGTACTAGGATCAAGTGGGAAAAGAGGTTAGGGAGTCTTGGAAGTAACCATAGAAGCATGCAAAGTTGCCATGCACCTTAATGGAAAATGAGAAAAAATGTCCCTTAATGAGGCATGGGTTGGCAAGCGATTGGTGGTTGGCTGATTTTGAGAGGTCTATATGTAGGAGTTGAACTCCCTTAGTTCAGTGCTTTTATTTTAGCCAATTTAAAAGGAAGTTAGACCTAGCATAAGAAAAGGAGAAGTAGTAAATAGGATCAACTAGGTAGGAGAGCCGAGTCTAGATAATTGGAGGATAGTGCCCCGATGATCTAGAGGTCGATAGGTGGGCTTCCTTATAACCTATGTTTTCTGTTATTCATTTAGAATGAAATGATTATATTCTTTGTTTGATCTTCTTGCTTTTAGGAAAATAAAACAACTTGGCTTATTCTATATTTTTTATTGTTTGTTCATGGTTTAGCATTGGTCGCCATGTAGTGTTTACCCGTTTGAGGGCCTTGGAGAGATTGTTTCTTCATAGTTTGGATGAAATGATTCTGATTCTTTGTTTGTGTTCTTGCTTAAAAGAGAATAAGACCGCTTAGTTTATTCTACCTATCTCCTTGTCTTGCCATGGTTGTGCATTGATTGCCATGTAGTTCTTTGCCAAGTTGAGGGCCTAGAAGAGGTTGTGTTCCTCCTCGCTTGACTTGGATGTTTCAAATTTTGCTTGAAATGTATTAATATTGTTGTGACAATGTAGTGGTTATCTGTGAGCAATTTATTCATGATGGAAGAACGGCAAGGCCTCTTATGTTGGGCATGGTGGTAGAATGTTTGACCCTCATGTGAATGTCACAGTGGAATTTGTCAATCGCTCTCATGATGAGACACGATGGTAGATTGCTTAACCCTCTCATGACTATTGGAAGGAAGCAATAGACTGAGATATTTCTTGTTAATCTAATCTTTTGACAGGCCTTGTTATGTTATAAGCCCTTGCCTGCTAATATTATATTCATGAATGTTTTGCTTCACTTGAATGATCATTTGAATGCTTGTTTATTTGTATTCAAGACTTGGAGTCTCTTTGGGTAGGAACCGGGAATAGGATTGTACGTGTTGAATGGTCATTCCTTTGTGTTAAGATACCCTTAGATATCCACCATTGTCTTTACCAAGTGATGTAAACATTCTTGAAGCTAGGAGTCTCGAGCTCAGAGGTGTCTAGAATACAAACTTGATGATGACAAAAGGTTGGGCAGTGAGTCTTCCTTAGTATGGCCAACAGATGCTTGGGAGTGGGCAAAGAGCACCGTTGAAGACTAATTGGTCCTCCATTGTTTAACCCAACCTTGAGATGTGTCTCTTGCTACGTAATTAAAAGAATGAATTTTTTGGTATCTTTAATGCTGTGGCAGCTAGCCTGCTTATAATATTCTTACAAAAGATAAAGTTCAAATGATATTCCAATTATGGAAATAGACATCTACTTTTATTTATTAAAACCTCAGTGTCCATATGGATTGATTATGAATGCTTGATTTATAGAATCTTGGAAAGAGTCATGTATGTATCAAAGTCTTTAGCACTTGAGACACTTCCAAATGAATAAACAGATTGATTTCATTGCTTATATCTTGTCATGAGTGACTGATGTGTTAAGCTTTATGCATTTTTGTTTATCTAAATGATAAGGGTTACTAGAATTAAACTTATATAAAAATAAGTGGAGCTTAGATAAATAGCTATGAGATTGTTATTGGGAATAACAATTCAACTTGTTGAAAATAATTAAACACTAGTGCTTCTAGTATAGTTATGCTATTAATGAATAAAAGACATGTTATTTTTGTGTCGAAACTTTTTAGAAAAGGATTCATAACTGGTTGTGACCATTTGCATTCAAACCCTTGGGAAGGAGTCAATTTGTAAAGGAAAGCTCCATTTTGCTTTATGGCTTTACTAATAAATGACAGTTATTTGATTAAAGCTTTGTTGAGAACAATCTCTATATTTTGTGTAGATCTCTCCTTTGAATCTGTATGGTTTAATGATTGAAACAAGATTGTACTACGATGAGTATAACGCGTCTATTGAATTACGGATTGTTATTGGAATAAAAATATAAATAGTTTGTTAAACCATTGATGTTGTTTTGGTTCAAATAGATGTCTTGTGAAAGAATTCATTAGGCTTTTGCAGTTGAATTGTTGCATGTTTTATGCCTACCCAACAACTAGGTCTTTTAATAAAATTGATGAAGTTATATTTATTTTGAATCTTTGGCATCATTTTTAGCAAGCCATTCCTTTAGAGATGTTGGCTTGAGTAATCTCACTCTGTGTTCTTTTGATAAATTGACTAAACCAATGAGTCTATTGGTTTAGAGTCGTGCTCTTTGCTCTAAGCAAGTTTTTGCCTCTTTCTGGACTTAACAGCAGCAATGTAGGCATGTATATCTTACCCTGCTTTGTTTCCAGTAATAGAGTCATCTTTGTAGTTTACTTCAGATCATGCCTTAGTCGAACACTGAGCTCTTGATAGTTTTTTGCCTTGGTCTTTTTCCTTGTCGACTAATTTGATGTCTTGCTTTAGCAACTTTTGCTTTGAGTTTCTTTTAGCTTTTGCCTTAGCTAAATTTTGGATTTTTTGAAAGTTGGCTCAATGATGCCAAGTGGCATCATCCTGATGACCCGAAGGATTAGCCAGAAGACTAAGCCTCTAATGCCCTGGAGTTCCGTGAAACTGTCAAGTTGCAGCATTCAGGAGCGTGGAGGCTTGGAGGGACTAAGTCATTGGTGTTAATACCCCAATGCTTCCACATTTCGTGTATCCCAGTAAGTCAATGTCTAGAGGGATTATGCCTTTGAGTTTGGGGCCCTTTGCTTTAGCCTTGCCTTAATTGATTTTTGTGACTTTGATGAGTGGATTGGAGGAAGCCACGTGTCATCATCCTACTAACCCAGGAGTGACGACAGCGTGATCATATGTATGGTCATTGTTGGGCTAGCGGGCAAGCAAGATGTTTCCATGTGGCATCGTCCCAACAACCCGTAAACACAGAGATGATTGTGTAAAGTGTGAAACCTCTGAACTAGTGGGCCAAAAGAATTTTGCCGCGTGGAATCATCCTAGTAACCCACAAACCTAGAGATGACTGCACAGGGTGCTCAGAAGGTCCAGAGTATGGAATATTAGCCAGTAGGGGCTAATACCGTGATACCTCTACAATTCTAATGATGTAGGGAACTGCCAAGTGGCAGTCCCTGAGGTACTGAAAGTTTAGACATGAGCAGACCCAAGGTAGACACTTGGAATCTACTGACTTAAGCAACTATCGAGTAAGAAGTTGACGGTCGTCTTCACATGATTAATGCATCCCCTCTTTATCACAAGCTCGTGAAAGAATCCTAAGTGTTAGCCAAACAAATCAAGACTGTGGGCTTCCAAATTTTTAGCTTGCGTCTGTTAAAGTCTCATGGTAGTGGTATTTATGTTTTATGCGATTGACTAGATATTGGTATCTATTCATGATCGCAGGGGTTATGTTTGGTATTTTGTTGTGTCGTGCATGTCTTTTAGGAAAAAAAATGGGCATCACAGTATCTTTATTGATCATAGAGTTATTTCAATCAGAGTACTTAGAGAAGCCCAATACTGCAACTCATGCCCTAGGTTGTCTCTGATAATCCTAAAATAAGAGGGATTTTATCCCATAAAATTCCCTTAGGGGTGTCCATAAAACATATATCAACACATACTTCTAATATTTTTCATATGCATTCCAAATGAATAATTTATTCTACATTTAACTCCAATCCATAAAAGCATCAATGTCACCACAATATTTTATAAATCATTACTATAAATTAATTTCCAAATTTGTGAATTTTATGATAATTTGTAAAATTTTCATTTTTACAGCATGAATATTTAATTGATTAGAGATATAATTAATTAATTATCTAAATAATTAATTAATTAAAAGAAAGGAGGAACAAAGGAGTAATAAGTGATTGAAGGAGAAGATGAGTGGAAATTGCATTAGCGAAAAGAGGGATGGTGAAAGGAATAAAGAGAGATTGAGTGGGGATGTGAACTCAAATCATTTCAATAAGCATATGCATCATGTTCAGTATGATGAGGGTAACCTTACCACAAATACACAGAAGGAGCAAGGTTCAACCTTAGTTGGATGCATGGGGGAAAACCATGATCAATAGGGAAGATTGTATGATGTTGAAATTCAGGTTGTGCAAGCTAGGACAAGGTTGTCCATGGATATCGAGGAAATCAAGACTGAAATAACAGACACCAAATATCAGAATCCTAGACAACAAAATGGAGCTAGTTAATGTTAATCTTGCAAAAAAAAACATTGATATGCAAATTTATTGGAGTGTGGCCTACACATTAGGAATTGAAATTTTGGATTAGGCAGAACTGGAAAAAAATCCACTAGACCAGGAATTTGATGGTTAACAAAGTGTTTGTTTCAGCTCACATTCCAATCAACACCTGACAGGAAAAGAGTTTTCATAGCCAAGCCTTTGTTCTTCAAAAATGTGGGGTTGTACATGAGATACTGGTCTCCCTTATTCAAACCCTCAAAAGAATTGATCTCGAAGGAACCATTATGGATCAAACTCTATAAACTACCTCCTAAACTTCAAAGTGAATGGATCCTAAGGAAATTTGTTGAAAGCATCGGTAAGCCCATTTATCTATGCCAAACCACAAGAGAGCAAGAGCTCTATATCAAAATCTGTATTAATGCCAATTTGGTTGAACTTATCCTACAAGTGGTATGTATCTACTCTTCATCAAAAAGATGGAAACATGATGTTGACTATGAATGTCTTGCCCTCAGGCATTATATAGCTAGAGGGGGAGTGCGACATAAGTTAGTGCATGTAGTCTACTACCTGACTGATCCTTGGGTGCCTAGTTGGAGGTCACATATTAAGATCAAAAAGAGGTAGTTAAGAAATGGATTCAAAAGAAAATAGCCTTGGAACTCTATAAAGTCTTTAACTAGAGGAACCATGGGAAATTTTTTCATAGGACTCAAGATGTGGAGAAGGAAGTTTGAATCCAAACCCCATAGTTCATGAGGTAATAGATTTGGCACCTCATTTGGATGAGATACATAATGAAGTAGTAGAGGAGAATTTCTAAGCTCTAATTGAAGAAGTGGGCAAGGTTGGAGTTTGAGGAAGCAACAAAAAATTCTCTAAACTTGGAATATACCCCTGTAGCCCCTATCTAGAAACACATAATGGGGAATGAGGAAAATAAATAAAATATCAAGGAAGAGACCCACACATTTCCATTGGGCAAAAATTCCATTGACTTGAGGATGGAAAAATCATTTTAAAAAGGCATGGTGAAGGGGATGCAAGTACACAGGAGATCTTATTCTAGTCGTTGCAGAAAAAGATCGACCCATCACAATATGGAAAGCCCCTAGAGATGGGAGTAAAATTCTCATCTCTCCTGCCCTAAGAACTCAACCTGATATTGGCTCACATGAAGCTCAGAAGAAAAAGCCATTGGTTCAGAAATTATGGGTGGAAACTCAGGGGGAAATAAAGAAAGGGAACCAAAGGACCTTAAAGGTCTTTGAAATTGGTCAAAGCATATGCAAAAGGAACAAAATTGGAAAGAAAATGGTGTAAATCATGGCCTCTTATCTCTTGGAATTATAAGAATCCACTCCCTAATAATGGGGTGGGTCAAGATCGCAGTAGGAAAATGACAACCATGTAGTCTTCGTTGTTGAAGGGATTCATTACATGCACATGCTCATCAAGACGTGGATGTGTGTTTAGAGATGTAGTGTGACAACCAATTATACTATTGCAATCGATATTGGCATTGGGACAAACAACCAAGCAGAAGAAAGAGTTACTAAAAGGTCTCAAGGCGACAATGTTGAAGAGATGGAAAAACACTATCTTCTAAGGGGACTCAGATTTGGATTAATGGTATGAATAAAGGTAAGATTGAATCTTGGAAACTAGGGGCTATTCAAGCAGAAACCAAGATCTTGGTAACTCGACTAGAAGTAAAATTTACGCACATTAAAAGTGGTGGGAATCAGGTGGCCAATAAAGTTGTTAATAAGATATTTGATTTTTCTTATTGGTTCTAGAAATGTGTCTACACCAAGGAAGAATCAATGAAATGGTTATAATATAAGTGGTTTCAATATACGAATGAATACTATACAAATGAACACTATAGACTCGTAGTTGTTATGGCTCCATGTGTGTGATAATGGTATGATTGGCACTTAAAATTCATAGGCACCATATGAGTATGAGCACACAATCTGATAGTAAACTAATTGTTGATGGAAGTTTAATCTCATAATGGTTTGAAGATTTAACATGATTTTCTTTGATTTTCCTTATTGGTTCTAGAAATGTGTGTCTACACCCAAGGAAGAATCAATGGACTGGTTATAGGAAGGGCTTGCATTAGCAGACTCTCTAATATGCACATTGCACATGGCAAAATTGGGTTCTGTGAAATTATGTATTTATGAGTGGTTTCACTATACAAATGAACATCATAGATTAACAATTGTTATGGCTCCATATGTGTGATAATGGTGGGATTGGCACTTAAAATGCATATGCACCATATGAGTAAGAGAACACACTTTCATAGTAAACTATTCATTGATGGAAATCTAATCTTTGCACTTGCATGAGTACACACAATCTTGAGTCCTTTAAGCCTTGGCAAATTTATAAAAACCATTGACTGCACATACTCTATAAGACACCTCTCATGCAATGGTAGATAACTTGGATGAAGGCATAAGATTAAAATTCAACTTGCACCCCAGCAGTAGTAAATAGCTTGGATAAAGGAATAAGATTAAAACTCGATGTGCAACCCAATAGTAGTAGATAGCTTGGATGAAACGCAGAAGATTAAAACTCAACTTGCACCCCAACAATAGTACCCTATGTGCATGGTTAGAGGTCAGTTGAATGCAATTTGTACAACAACTTAGTTCATGATAAGCTTCATGCTTTTGAATATATAAACGCTGCCACTAGACCTGACTAGATATGCAGATACATGGGCAGCAAGGTGGAGTTGTACAGATAGCTTTATGTTTTGATTTTGATGCATTTTAGGTGGCAATGGGACAACATTGGGTGGTTGAAGCCAAACTCTCATTAACTGCATTATTCTATATCTAGCATGATAATTTGTTTTCTTCAGTTGTCAGAATATTGAGCCCTTTATGCTAATAGACCGATTGTTTTTTTGTCTTTTGTGTTGGTTTGGGGCCCTCTTCCTAGTTGAATTTAGCAAAAACAAAATCCAGATTTGCGAAAAAAAACAGCAAGAAATTTTTATAGATATAAACTAATATAAGGGCAACTCCCATCTAGATGCATACTCTTAGTCATCTCAAATACTATCTATTTAACCTAACATAGGGATTGCTTGATTCCCAACAAGTAGAAATCATTGGCTCATGAAAACACAAATAATTTCTCTCTAATGAAGTTAAATCTCATTCTGTAAAGGATTTTGCAAGCAATAAACAAAATCTCTCCTTTCATATTAAACCTTTTGTAAAAGTAAAGATGAATAACAATATTTTCTTGAGATGTGTACTCCCATGACAAATGGACTCCAATCTACCTAAAAGCGTATAGTTGAATTGACAACCTTTTTCCTCCATCTTAACCCATACATCTGAAAAAGGATTGAGAATTCACGACATTTTAAAAGTTATTTCTTCGTACTTACTAATACTAAAAAAATTTGCCAAAATTTCAGCTTTTACTAAAGCATATTTGACTTGAGTATAAGGTATTCATATTAAAATAATTTTTTCATCACATGCTAATATTTAGTAAAAAAAATGCTAAAAACAACGATACAAAATAGTAAAGCATAAGAAAAACTAATAGTGCTTAAAGTAGGATTGATTGTCCCAAAAGTAGTAAGGAGGTGAATAAAGGCATGGCCAAGAAAGGCTTCAACATAGAAATTTGGGGGGCATCTGAGCAATAAGTCTAGTCATTATAATTTGCAATCTATGGTTGGAAAGAAACCCCAAAATTTTTAAGGAAAATATGATGTGAAGAATACAAGCATGGATAGAGGCTTAAATATCAAAATTGGTCAATACTTGAAAGCCCAATTCACATATGCCCTCTAAAAACGATGAGGGAATTCTGAAAAGATAGAAGTTGATTAAGATGACCAGCAATGTTTTTGGTCAGAATAAGCTGAAAAAGCCAAAGGATCACAAAAACCTAAGCTCATTTTTGATGTAGCTATGAAACAAAATTCAGGGCAAGCAAGAAGAGGAGGTATCTTTAGATATTATGTTGGACACCTTGTTACATGTTTTCAGTCCACTTTGGACTGATAAAAATAATAAGGCAAAAGCAATCTATCTCTTAAAAGGAAGAAGACTGGCTAAGGGAGAGGGATGGTGAAATTTTCATGTGAAAGGGGAATCAATGCTAATTATTGAAGCAATAAAAAAAATAAAGTGAAATGACTAGTAAATAAACAATATCATTAGAAAAATTACGATAAAATCATAAAATTTCAAGATCTCATACCGACATATCAAGAAAGCAAAAAGTATAATGATAGATCTAGCAGTTACGTAGGGGTGAAAAACTTGGGCAAGATAATTTATACTTATCATTTTCCCTCCATGGCAATAATGCTAATCTCATAAGACTACACCGAAGCAAAAGAGGTTAAACTTCACTTAAAATTGTAAAACTCATTATCAAAGAGAGAAAATACTTTTGAGCATAAAAATTTGTCTTTATGTGCACTCAATAGTGTCTTTTCGTGATTGAATCAAACTAAAGAGAATGACAAAAGAAAAAAGAGTGATGGATAAATGATGAAAGCCACTTGCTTTTGTTTTTGCTAACATTCTAGCGGTGGAATATGCTTGGAGTTGAAGAATGGAGATTGCCCATGGGCGGAGAAATAGATATTTAATGGGTTTGGTTAGAAAAGGTCAAAAGGGCCAACAAAAATCTCTTAAATACTGGGTTAAGCTCAAATTTGATGAACCTACGAAAGGGAAATTTAAGGAAAAGCATGAAGCGGGGAGTTGTCGTTAGAGATGATGGTGGCCAACCTCTATTAATGTTTTCATCCCGCTTGGGACAGGATAAAAATGATGAGGCAAAAGCAATGTCTCTCTTAAAAGGGAGAAGAACAGCTAAGGAAAAGGGATGGTGAAAGCTTCATGTGGAAGGGGCCTCAATGCCAATTATTAAAGTGATATAAAAGGGAAAGTGCAATGACTGTCAAAACAAACAATATCATTCAGAAAATTAAGGTACAAGCAAAGCATTTCAAGATCTCATACGAACATACCAGGTCAACAAAATATATAGTGACAGCTCTAGTGGTTAATTAGGGGTGGAAATGTTGGGCAAGATAGTTTATACTCATGTTTCTCCTTATATGTAAATAAGGCTAATCTTAGAAGAAAATCAAATAGCTTTCTCTTTATTAAAAATTGTAAATCTCATGATTAAAAAGAGGAGACTTTTATGAATAAAAAATTGTCTTTATGTGCACTCGATAGTACCTTTTCATGATTGAATCAAACCAAAGAGAATGACAAAAGAAGAAAAGTTATGGATAAATGATGAGAGCCACTGGCTCTAAATAATTTCACTAACATTCTAGTGGTGGGAATACGCTTGGAGTTGAAGAATAAAGATTGCCCAATGGGCAGTAAAATAGATGTTTAAATTTGATTTCCGAAATTCATGTAAAATTCGTGATCAAAAAGAGGAAAGACTTTCGTGTATAAAAAATTGTCTTTATGTGCACTACATAGTGAATTTTCATGATTGAATCAAAATAAATATAATGATAAAATAAGAAAGAGTGATGGATGAATGATGAAAGCGACTAGTTTTTATTTATGCTAACATTATAGTGGTGGGAATATGCTTCTTGTTAAAGAATGGAAACTGCCCCAAAGTTGGAAAAATAGATGTTTAAATTTGATTTTCGAAATTCATGTAGCATTTTTTTTTTACTAGCTGGGAGTTTGGATTTGGCATTTTGCAAACCATCTTTCTTTGTCTAAGGCCCATAACCCTAGGTACCTTTAGTAAAACAAAAACAAATTCTTGAAGAGACTTAAATAGACTAAGAACAAGCAATCTCAACCTTAAGCCATTTACGTGACCGATTTGCAAGATGAATCTATTGAGAACCTAAATTGCAATTCTAACATAAGTGTGGGATAATATATGGATTTCCACCCACTGCAAATGCAAAATTAAGCAAAAAAACAAGAGATCATAATGCGTACACTAGATTCAACTGTAATATATTTTTGTAGAACTAAACTTCAAATTTATATGCATATTAAACAAAAACTCTCTGGTTACATATGCATGCTGCTGAGAAACAAGAAGGCCCAAGAAGACAAGTGAGAGCAAAAAGATTTTTACAAAGGATAGAGCAGAATTCAACCTTCATCCAGGCCATGGGAACACAACAGCCACCCATGCAAGAACAAACCCATTACAACAAAAAAACCAAAGCCATAGCAGGCCCAAAAAATCAAGACCCAACCCAAACTACAGTTTGCAAAGCATAAAAGAAAAAACTGCAGAGAACCTAAGACGCTAGACACCAGGATGGACCTAGACTAGTCAAGAGACACCACCGAGGGTGGCCCAAATTGAGGTTCAGTTGGCTAAACGAAATTGGGTGTGGGTTGTTTCCCCAGTCCTACCTTTGCCACAATACCTCCATCTATTCCATCACCCCGAGTCTTCACAGACAAGCCAACATGCACCCTAAGGTCTCTCACAACATGCTTTTCTTATGATTTGTACATGGCCTTAAGTTATTTACTTGTCAAGAATGTGGAGCTGGAAACTGTGAATAATCCTTCATAGTGAACCTGTAATATCCCTTCAGATACCTAAACAAAAGCTCTAAATTGCTTATCTGTATCTCTGCAAAATATCTTCAAATAGATAAATAAATCACAGTATAATCTCTTATTTATTTGCTCATATGCTTACAATAGAGGACCTCTGTCAGGTATACAATGAATATTGAAAATACGGCCTTAATAGCCTGAGTATTCCGCAAAATTGGAAAATAAATCTGGAACTGGTACGTCTCGGCCTGCTGTGTAAAAAACACAGTCGCCGACGTCAGTTATACTGCCATCGTCGGTCGACTGGGGTCGTTAAACTGCCGACGTCGGTGAGATGTCCGCCGATGTCGATCTCTGTAGGGTTCTTCCTGCCGATGTCGGTGTCTGAGTGAATCTGCTGATGCTTACAGATTTTTCACGGATCTGTACGGACTTCGTACGACCGCCAATATAGCACAATCTGTATGCTTGATCCTGATTTGAAAACTATGGGCTAATACAAAGATCTATATTTGGATAATAATTGAATCAAACCCAAAATAAAGAAATACCTGTGAACCCTTGTGATAGCTTCTGTATGAAGTTATCTCTCAAACTTATAAACCCCTATGATAACTTCTGTATGAAGTTATCTCTCAATTTGGCAATAGATCCGCTGATCTCTCACAACCTCTGAATCGCACACAATGAAGAGTTGACGTTCTTCAATGCAAATGGAATCCTGGAACCCTTGGCTCAGTCTTCACAGAAGAATTTCTTAACAAGAATCAATATCAATAATCAATCATAATACAAACTCTCTCCCATGAGAAACCCTTATACCCTCCAAAGGTGTGCTTGCTAAAATTAGATTTCCTTAAATTAGACTACGGCTTCTTAAATTAGAACTAGGGTCTTAAAATTAGACCAAAATATTAATAATTAATAATTAATTAATATTTAATTTAAAATTAGACCAAATAATTAATATTTGATTAAATCAATCAAATATTAATATCTCCCTTAATTCATGTCCGAAAGAGCCCGAACGAAAGCCAAGCCCAGCTCCATCAAGACCCTCTATCCATCCCATTAGCCTACGAGGTTCGCATAATAGGCTAATCATCCGCTCGGAAAGATGTCAACTAGAAGGGGACATGACAGTCCGCCCCTCCTGAAATTGCTTGTCCTCAAGCAATCTTAACTCTGGATGCTGTAGAATATCCTCACTTTCCCATGTCGCATCCTCCACTGGCAAATCTCTCCACTTTACCAAATATTCCCCGATAGTCCTACGCAACTGTCTCTCTCTATACTCCAGGATAGACTCAGGTACTAAAATCAACTTTCCCTCATCATCTAAGGGAGGTAAAACTGTAGAATGTATCACACGATGTCCTAATGCCTTTTTGAGGCGTGATACATGAAAAACATTGTGTACCTTGCTCTCTGTCGGAAGCTCTGGCTCATAAGCCATCTCTCCAACACGTCTCAGGATCTTGAAAGGACCGTAGTAACGTGGCTTAAGCTTCTCTGCCCCACTCTTCTTAAGAGTAGACTGACGATAACGCTGCAGCATAAGATAGACCATGTCACCCACATCAAAAGATCTTTCGGTCCTCCGCTGATCTGCATATTGCTTCTGTTGATTCTGCGCCTTAGCAATATTCTCCTTGAGAGTCCTCATAGTATCCTGACTCTCCTGCAATAAGTCTCCAGCACTCGGCACTCTACTGTCACTCAGTAGCAAATCTAGAAAACTCGGCGCCTCATACCCGTACAATGCCATAAAAGGAGACATCTGAATGGTCATGTGGAAAGTCGTGTTATAGCAATACTCGCACAAATGAATCCACTTGACCCAAGCTTTCCGCTGCCCTGCAATGTAGTTCCTGAGGTAGCCCTCCACCCATTTGTTCACTATCTCTGTCTGTCCGTCGGTCTGCGGGTGGTAACTAGTGCTCGGTGTAAGCTCGGTCCCACAGAGCCTGAACATCTCCTGCTAGAAGTGACTCAAGAACCGACTATCTCTGTCACTCATTATGCTCTGAGGCAACCCATGCAGTCAGAATACCTCTCGGAAGAAAACTTCCGCCACCTGTGTACCTGTGTATGTGGTGGTAATCGGAAAGAAGTGGGCATACTTCGTTAACCGAACCACGACTACAAATATGCAATCTCGTCCTTGGGCTTTAGGCAAGCTTGTAATGAAATCCATCGACAAGCACTCCCACTTCCTGTCAGGAATTGGAAGTGGCCGCAATAATCCTGTTGGGTATGTATTCTCCTGCTTGTTCTGTTGACAAACAGGGCATTCACGCACATATTGAAGAACATCTGCCTTGAGTCCTTTCCATGTGAATCTCTCCCTAATATGTCTATAGGTCTTGAAATACCCGGGATGTCCTGCAGTAGGTACATCATGAAAAGCTCGCATGAGAATGTTCTTCACCGCTGATCCTGGGATCAAATAAACCCTGTTCTTGTAAATGATCAAGTCATTCACAAGAGTATATCTGGTGTCAACCGTCGATCCCTCAACAATGTTGGATGCCCATGTATCCTTGGCGTACTCTGCCACAATCATATGTCGCCAATTCTCTGTAATGTGGACCATAGTACTCAAATACGGCCTGCGTGAAAGAGCGTAGGCCACTACATTCTGGGTGCCCTTGATGAAAGTGATGTCAAAGTCATATGCCTGTAATTTGCTCACCCACTTCTGCTGACAATTATTGAGGTCTCGTTGCCCCAAGAAATGTCTCAAACTGTTGTGGTCCATTTTGATGCAAAATGTGCTGCCCACAAGATATTGTCTCAATTTTGCCAAGGCATGCATGATAGCAAGCATCTCCTTATCATAAATGTTGTACAGCGTCTCTGGTCCCCTGAGCTTACGGCTCTCATATACTATGGGGTGCTTGTCCTGCATAAGCACCGCTCCAATGCCCTCCCCTGAAGCATCGCACTGAAGCTCGAAAGGCTTCGAAAAATCAGGGAGTGCCAAAACTGGGCACGTAGTCATCAATTCCTTAAACCTTTCAAAACACTCATGTGCTTCAGGTGTCCAACAAAAAGCACCCTTTTTCTCAAATCTGTCATAGGAGCTGCATGTCGTGAATAACCATTCACGAACCTACGATAAAATCCACACAAACCTAGAAATCCCCGTCGCTGTGTAAGGTTTGCCGGAATAGGCCAGTCTATGATAGCGCAGATCTTCTCAGGGTTCATCCGCACTCCCCCTGCACTGATAATATGACCCAAGTATAACAATTTGGTCATCCCCAAATCACATTTGGACTCCTTGACGTATAAGGATTCCCTCTCCAAGACGCTGAGTACAGTCTCCAGATGACCAAATGCTCCTGCCAAGTCCTACTGTATATAAGAATGTCATCAAAAAAAACAAGTACAAACCTCCTCAGCAGTGAATGGAAGACTCTATTCATGGTGGACTGAAATGTTGCTGACGCATTAGTGAGCCCAAATGGCATCACTATAAACTCATAGTGTCCACAATGGCAACGGAAAGCTGTCTTCTCCACGCCCTGCTCACAAACCCTGATCTGATGATAACCTGACCTTAAGTCTATCTTCGTGAAGTAATGTGCACCATGGAGCTCATCAATAAGCTCGTCAATACGAGGTATAGGATACCTGTTCTTAATGGTTCTCTTATTTAGGGCTCTGTAGTCAATGCACATGTGTAGGGTGCCATCCTTTTTCACCAAAACAACTGAAGAAGCAAACGGTGATTTGCTAGGCCGAATGTGACCCATAGCCAGTAACTCCTTAATTGTTTTTTCGATCTCATCCTTTAACTGCTTGGGATGTCGATAAGGAGTAATCATAATGGGCTTAGCGCCCTCCTCAAGCTCAATAATGTGCTCAATGCCCCTGTCTGGAGGTCTCCCTAGTGGAATGTCACTAAATACCTTATCATGCTTGACTCTCAACTGCTGAATGTCAGGATGATACTCGGTCTTCTGCTGTCCCTCCTGCATTGGTGCCAATGTGCACTCGGCAGCCCACTCTACCATGTCATGTCGCATGAGCCTCTCCATCCGATGTAAAGAAATAGTTTTGATGTTGCCGTCCCGTATTGCCTTAAGAATGTGAGTCTTCCCATCAACATCAAAACGGATCTCCATATCCTTAAGACTAAGAGTGACTACCTTAAGGGAATGAAGCCACTTCATGCCCAAAACCAAATCTATATCCCCCATGTTGACCACATAATAATCAGCCTTGAACTCATAGTTGTTCAAGCGCAATGGGAGATCTCTGATCATCCGCTCACACCTAAGGGTGTAACCGTCAACTACATTAACTCTAATGCCCTCGAACTCTTATGTGGTGAGTCCACGCTTCTCCACAAATCTAGTATCAATAAAATTATGTGTGGCTCCCGTGTCAAGAAGGGTAATGACCCTCTGTCCTGCCAAAACTCCACGGAGTCTGAATGACCCCTCGTGCTGGATGCTAGATAGGCATGCCTCCTGAATCTGGAGCTCTGACTCTGCGTCTACCCTAATCTCTGAAGCCTCAGCCTCTGGCTCCTCAGAACAATCGTGATGTTTGGAATCTTCGAATTCCTCATCCGCATAATAGGCCCACATCACCTGATTTGCCTTGCCCTTAGGCCTCAAAGGACAATCGTGATTAGCATCATAGGGACCTTTGCAGTAGAAACAAAGCTTCTTCCTGCGTAGATCATTAAGAGCCTCTCTATCCAGAGGTGGTGTTGTTGGGTTGGCCTTTGAATCATTCTTAACACCTGATTTATCTATGTTGAAACCTGGTCTTTCTCTATTCCTGTTGAAGCCCTTATTGTCCCTGGATGAAGAAGTACCTCTGGAGTTAGATCTACTTGATGGTGCTGCCATCTCCATACTACGCTTCTTCTTCATAGCTTCCTGTAATGGAGGATCAAAGCCTTTGATCCAACCTCTCAATGGTTCTGTCAATCCCTCCATGAAGAGTACTACAAGTCACCTCTCTGAAATGTCAGGAACCATTACTGATAACTTCTAGAAGTCACCAATGTATGCCTCTAGACTCCCACTCTGGCGCAACTGAGCTAACTCTCTGAAATAGGATTCTGGGTCCTTCCTGTCAAAACGCTCCACCAACCTATCCACAAACTCCTGATAAGATGTGATCCGATCATGGAGTGTCACAATCCCGTGGTGCCACCAATCGTGAGCTACTCCCTCAAGATGTAGTGTCACATATCTGATAGCATCTTCCTCAGCCATCGGTCGCAATGTGAGAAATGTATCAAGCTTACTAACCCAGGCCTGTGCTGTCACCTTACCACTACCGTCAAACATCGCTAGTGTGAGCCTGCTCGTAGCATGCTTCAAATCATTGTTCTGGGGTCTTGGTCTCCCATTATGTCGACCTCGGTAATGTTCTTTCCTTTGTGTGAGGAATCGGTCAAAAGTAATCATCTCCCTAACCACAGGTGGTAATGACTCCCACTCGTCAGTCGCTGCCATAAGTGTGTCTGTAAATGACTCATGCACCTCACCTGTTATCACCTCCTCGGCGTCCTGTCTCACAAAGGTAGGCCTAGTAGGCTTGTTAGCTGTACGAGAAGCAGTCCTAAGGGCTCTCTGTGACTCTGCATCACCCCTGACATCGTCACGATGTGGTGAATGTCTCCTCGGAGTACCCAATCTCAGCAGTGCTGCTGCCAACTGCTGTAATACTTCGTTATTCTGCCTTTGCCCTTCTCGTAGTTCTCTAAGAGTAAGTAAAACCTCTGCATCATCTTGATCTCTAGGATAGTGAGGAATACGAGCCCTGTCAATATTGTCACCCATGTCTTCTGGTTGCTGTCCTAAAACTTGAGTGCCTTCAAGCAAAGCTCTACTGCGTGTGTTATACATGTGTGGTCCCAACTCTTGTGGCTGCATAAGATCTATAAACCCTCAGGGTGGCAAGATTTAGCTCTGATACCACTGTAATATCCCTTCGGATACCAAAACAAAAGCTCTGAATTGCTTATCTGTATTTCTGCAAAATATCTTCAAATAGATAAATAAATCACAATATAATCTCTTATTTATTTGCTCATATGCTTACAATAGAGGACCTCTGTCAAGTATACAATGAATATTGAAAATACGGCCTTAATAGCCTGAGTATTCCGCAAAACTGGGAAATAAATCTGGAATTGGTACGTCTCGGTCTGCTGTGTAAAAAACACAGTCGCCGACGTCGGTTATACTGTCGTCGTCGGTCGACTGGGGTCGTTAAACTGCCGACGTCGGTGAGATGTCGGCCGATGTCGGTCTCTGTAGGGTTCTTCCTGCTGATGTCGGTGTCTGAGTGAATCTGCTGATGCTTACGGATTTTTCACGGATCTGTACGAACTTCGTACGACCGCCAATATAGCACAATCTGTATGCTTGATCCTGATTTGAAAACTATGGGCTAATACAAAGATCTATATCTGGATAATAATTGAATCAAACCCAAAATAAAAAAATCCCTGTGAACCCTTGTGATAGCTTCTGTATGAAGTTATCTCTCAAACTTGTAAACCCCTATGATAACTTCTGTATGAAATTATCTCTCAATTTGGCAATAGATCTGCTGATCTCTCACAACCTCTGAATCGCACACAATGAAGAGTTGACGTTCTTCAATGCAAATGGAATCCTGGAACCCTTGGCTCAGTGTTCACAGAAGAATTTCTTAACAAGAATCAATATCAATAATCAATCATAATACAAACTCTCTCCCATGAGAAACCCTTATACCCTCCAAAGGTGTGCTTGCTAAAATTAGATTTCCTTAAATTAGAGTAGGGCTTCTTAAATTAGAACTAGGGTCTTAAAATTATACCAGAATATTAATAATTAATTAATATTTAATTTAAAATTAGACCAAATAATTAATATTTGATTAAATCAATCAAATATTAATCTCCCTTAATTCATGTCCGAAAGAGCCCGAACGAAAGCCAAGCCCAGCTCCATCAAGACCCTCTATCCATCCCATTAGCCTACGAGGGTCGCATAATAGGCTAATCATCCGCTCGGAAAGATGTCAACTAGAAGGGGACATGACAAAACCACCCTTAAATCCTTCATGAATTGGGATAAGTACCTGCAGCGTGCATCCATAACCTCCCAATTGTTGTGAATTGACTTGATTTTCAATCCAAAGGGCCCCCACTTATGTCATAACATATGGCTCCTCCAGCTCATGTACCTCCTCATCTCCCAAATCTCGCTACATCACCTTTTCTTCGCAAAGAACGTTCTCCATAATCCACTCATACAACGATGCATCCTTGATCGGTCCTAATTTAACTTGAAAGTCTGTTGTTATATTTACCCTCAGCTGCATCTCCCATCTTCCAAACACCATCCTCACCAAGCACATAGTGTATCCCTACCACAGTTTGAGATTCTTTGGCCTTAAAGATCTTCAAGCGACGGTTGGATACTGCTCCCAATTGCAACCTATCCCTGCAACCTTTGTCACCCATCACTGATAAAACCAATACCAACACGTCTAGAGGAAAAGGCAGAGAGAGGAATGCCACAAGGAAAGTAAGGGGAAAAGCAGAGTGCAAGACAAGGAGAACTAATCTCCGTTTAAAAGCCCAAGGCCACTTCATTTTGCATGAAGCAAACTTTAATGCATCAAACACTTTGCCATCACTTGCCATCATTGCAATCCTTGCACCGCCAAATGATGACAAGGAGAGAAGTGACGTCTAATAGAACAACAATCAAATCGATTAAAACAGTGATAGGTTAATACCTGAGAGAAAACGCATTAAAAATCAAGTCAATGTAATCGATAAAACGAAAAGAGAACTAATCTCTAGATGTCAGGGCTACCTAGGATTAGCAGAGGCCCAACACCAGTTCATTCATCGCAATGAGAAGTCTCCATGGAAGAAAACAGGGCGAAGTAAGCATCCGTATTAGCCAACAAGTCCATCGGGCAGTTGCACTCCCTGAATCATTGAATGAGAGGACAATGAAGAATTTGGCAAAAACCCTAGCCTCATACAAAATGCTGCCTAATTTCCAATTCAGTGTTTGCCCTTTCTTCATGGCATTAATCACCACCAAGGAATTGCCTTCCACGAGAAGGTTTCGGTAAACCTTCTCCAAAGCCATTTTAAGCCCTTCAACCCGAGCAATGGCCTCAGCTTCATTACTCACATCTCTAGGAATCAAGACGGAGCAAACCCAAGAAAAAAACCATTTTAATCCCGCAGAAGGCAGCCAGCACCAGCTACATAACTGAATGTTATAACAATTAAATTTCATTCCATGCAACCCTGCTGCTCTTATGCAACAGTCAGCTGACATACATCTATGTTTTGACCTGTACTAGAGATTTGCGAAAATAAGAGGCTGATAAGAAAATTTTACAACACATTCACACTTTTGTACTGCCCACTTTTTGGCAGTGATAGTGACCACAATTCCACTTACTACAGAACACCTCGAGTTTGCATGACATTATGAAACTGCAAGCCAGTGAAAACCTGTATAAAGCTTATGTAACTTCCTATGCAAAACCAATAAACCTATATATAGTTCTTGTATCTTCCTTTCATTAGCATATAGAAGAATGAACTCATAGAGCCTATTACCAATGACCTTTGCAGAAGAAAGGAAGATTGTACCCTAATACCTTCATTGCACTTGCTGTGGAAGGAAAGAACACACAATGCATTCAAAATGTCAACTTCTCCAAATACTCTCTGATGGCAGTCATCTCATCAACTCTATTACAATATATTAAACCTTTTGTGAATCAATACACTATTTAAAATAGATTAACTATAGATTAATCTGTGAATTGGATTTAAAAATATTACAGTTCAAGACCAATCAAATACCATGGAGCTACAAAATCATCACTCCCTCTCTACAGGAAGAACATAAATGTCCCATGCAATGAAGTTTATTTCCAAGCCCAAAACAAGAACAAAAGCCGCTTGCAGAAATGAACTTTATTTGCAAGCTTGAAACAAAACAAGTCTCATCTCTGAACAAACCATTATTTCGAGTTTACATCTTGAGAAACCTGACTCCGCCACCTGGACAAAATGCTATCACTATTTATCACAACGAACCAATACATCAACAACAGAATCTAATCTTCAGATATAATCTGCTTTCTATTATCAAGCATTCTGAAAGCAAACAAAAACGGAAAAAAATGTTAAGCTCGGTGAAATAGGCAAACCTTGACAGAAGAAAGGTGGCAAGTGGACTCAAACCAGAAGTTTCAGGAGGATCAATGTTTGTCTGATTGTTTGAATGTGATAGTTTCCCTGACCCAGATATTTGTGCAGTAGATTGCAAGCTGCCTTTTGTGAGGGTACGCTCAGCTAGTTCTTGAAGTGCTTTCACGGAAGGTTCTTTGGTACTGCAGTAACCATAACATTGAATTCTGTATAATTTATGAACTGAAAACACAACTCAATCAGGAAAAAAAAAATTATGTGAAATCAAATTTGTTATTAAGCTACAAACTAAAGCGTGAAAACAAATAACAGACCTTCCCAGCCGTTGAAGTAATCTACTCACTAAAACTTCACAAGCACCAGGGGCTAGACGTTCTAAATCCATTAATGAGTCAGCTGCATCTGCTGCTGCACGAAGGGCTGGTCCTTCAGAATGTTCAGCAGCAGTCTATAAAGAAAAAATCTATAGTTAGGGCAGATAAATAAAAACGATCTTTGCCACTCTGAATTTTAGCGTCCAATGAACTTAAATTCATTATCTCTTTATAAGAGGATTGAAAAACTCAGACGCATAGTAGACTATAATCGATGCATGATCCGTAATCTAAGCTGGTACAGACACAGAAATTCATTCTTTTTCCAAAAAACTGGCATCTCATACAAAACTTGCTTGGCACCATTGCATAGTTAACTCGGCCTTCTGAATAACTGACCAGAACACTAAGTCCATAATGGAAGCAAGTTCTTCATCAGCACTAAATCCTTCTACATTCCATACCGTTCGTACACCAACAGTTGCACCAAGGCCAATCTCAATGTCAGCATCAGTTCTAGTACTAACTCCAGCAGTCACAAATTCTTCTTACCATAAGCCTCTACAACACCAAACTGTGGACATCAATTCCCACAGCATCAAACCTTAAATTGCTGTCAACTTTGACCATATCCTACTTCAATCAATGCTAAGTATCAACATCTTGATTTGGCATTGCCTCAATTAATTTTAGACAACGAGCCCATTTAGAGCCAAATACTAGTTAGCACCAAAGTCTTGCACCTCTTCAGCATCCCATCTACAGGGATTCCTGATTTGTAACATACGTACCATATATATATGCATGTTTGATATGAAGTTTAATTTCTCTCACAAAAGCTTTGCCTCTCCTTGCATACACTCTTCTTCATACATAGGATTGCCACACCTCTTCATATAGGTTCATACATACAAATATATTTTAAATCAATTAAATGTAATTCTGAAAATGTTTGTTTCCTATTTTGTCTCCTCATTTTGTGTATTTACATTTTACTTGTGTTGCATACTCAATTTCCAACTTTAAACTCGGCTCACGATAAGTGCAGGAATTACTCAAGGGTAAAGAAATGATGGTTACTCAGCGATTATTCAGTGTTCCTCAAGAGTTTTGATTCTATGGAAACAAGTACATAGACAATTGGTGGATCGCAACAAAATGTATACATCAGAGAATCAGTTTGCGCATTTCAGTGCTTTGAACTCGACCTAGTCCATCGTATCACAACATCTTTCAGTATTCTAACAATCTCGTGAGTACTCACCATTACTCACGAGTCCGAACTTAAAACTTGGCTACTAGGCACAAATAACTGCTGTTGCATATAAAAACGTTATTTCTATCATTTCCTTACGATTTTGTGCTGTTTTTTCTCTACTAAACTGATTTTTATCATTTACCAGTTGCTGCAATGTGAATGTCAGTTATTTCCATCAGCTTTGAAGGATTTTGATGGGGGATTTGCAAGGTTAGAATCTTCATTTTATTTTTATTTTTTTTAATCTTTTTTTCCCATTTTACATCTATAGGCCCTAGGGTTTGAATTTTTTTTTTTTGTTGGTTTTCCCATTTCATTCTAGTTCTTTGATAGGCAATAGCAGCTAGGGTTTTAAACTAAAACAATTTTTTTCTTTGTTTTATAGGGTTTGCACTTGCAGTTTGCATTCAATTTGCAGTGGTATGCAAGAATGGCATTCAGTTGAAGTAGCCATAGGAATAGAAAGTCTAATGACCCTACATGAAGCACGGCAAATGTGCATGGTACAGTTTTGTCATATGCAATTATTGTGGATTTAAGATGAATGGAAACGTCAATTGCTTCAAACACGACCTTGCAATTGCAAGAATCACAAGTAAAATGTGTGATTGTGCAAATAAGAGCAGCCTTACATTCAAAGAGAGATGATTGAAAAAGACTGAAGAAAAGAGGATAGCTGAAGCACTTGCATCCATAATGAATAGGGGGCACCAAGGATTGATAGTAATGACTTAGGGAACTCTTCTATTGTCCCAAGGGTTTGGGGATGAGACTCATCTACCAGAGATAGTTCATATTAACAGGGACATGGCTTTATTGTTCCTCGAAATACTCTTCGGGCACAACCTTCACTCAAAAGTGTTGTTTGGAATCGAGAATTACATAATGAAGCAAGGGTATATGGGGCCTTTTTTTGGTATTATAACATAAAATTCAATGTGGAGAAAAGCCCATATTGGGAGAGTATGGTCACTGTATTTCCTGTTGTCAGGAAGGGGTTCAAGGCATCCAATCCTCTTGATTTAGGTGGCCTATTGTTGGATGACGTCGTCAAAAATAAGCAAGTTATAGTAGAGCAAAATTAATATGGCACAAAAAGGGGGGCAACATTTTGTCTGATGGGTGGATAGATGGAAGGAGTCTTACTTTAATTAATTTTTTAGTGGCTTCAATAGGGAAGTTGGTGTTCTTTAAATCAATAGATGTCTCCCACCAGTGAACAATGCAAACATTTTTTGTGATATATTAGATGAGGTAGTCATGGCAGTGAATTTGGAGATGTTCTCCAAGTTGTGAGAAACAATGCCACAACATATGTCGTAACAAGGAGAGGCACAATACATTTTTTTGGGGCCATTGCACAGCCCATTGCATTGAGAAAAATTACAAGCGTGAAAAGTGTGGTTGAAAAACCCAAAAATATCACAAAATACATTTACAATCACCCTTGATTGTTAAGCTTGAGAAGAGAGCACACCAATGGAAAGGAGCTTGTATGAGTGAGTCTCACGATTTGCCACAACCTTCATCACATTGCAAAGCATTGCATCCTAATTAACATCTCTTAAGCAAATGCTTGTGAGCACATGGTGGTTAGAGTCTCCCTACGGTAGGAAGACTGAAGGGAAAGAAGGTTGTGAAAATTGTTTTAGATGATGTGTTTGGGAAGAACACATATGAGATCCTTAAAATGAATTTAAACTTAAATATTTTTATTTATCATTTATTTTTTATAATTTTTTGAGTTCAAATTTGTCTTAATTTTAACTTTAAAATTGCACATTATTTATTTTAAGGTGTCAAAGTCTTTGGTCAGAATTTTACACTTGGTGGATGGGTTTAAAAAAACCCAATGGGTTATTGGTATGAGGCCATGCGCAGGGCTAAAAAAGCCATAGAAAACTAATATGGAAAAAATGAAAGAAAATATGAACCCATTTGGCACATAATTGATCGAAAATAAAACAAGAGGCTCCATTAACATACATGCAACAACTACTACTTGAACCCCAAGTGTTTCTAGTCCAATTCATTAAAGGCCGATAAGGAGGTCATTGATGGCCTCAACATATGCATAGAGAGGATGATTCCTGATGAAACCAGTAGAGACAATTATTAATGAGCTGCAGATTTACAAGACTAAAGAGCGGAGGCTCCTTTCTTCAACTCTATGCATTCAAAGAAGAATAACCCAATAGTGAGGTAAAAACAAATTGGGTCCTTTCATTGTAGTCTCGTTACTTGCAAATACTAGACTATTTTAATAAATGCAAGCCTAGTTGACTTAGAAAGTTATAAATGTCCTATTTGCATATTTGTGGTGAGAATATTATGGTGCAAAAACACCAAATCTTCGAAGGCTAGCAATCAGCATTTTGTTCCATCCATGTAGCTCTTCTCGGTGTGAACTTAATTGGAGCATGTTTGAGGCCATTTACACAACAAAGTGCAACAAGTTGACAACACAACACCTCGATGACCTTGTTTTTGTACGATACAATCTCCATCTTCATATAAGACAAGTGGAAGGGAAAGAAAGTCACGAGGCAATTGACTTGGATGATATCGATCAATACTCAAACTAGATTGTTGAGGATGTGGATGAGCAGCCCATGTCTACCAAGGAGGAGGTCGCAAATTTGGAGAGGGAAGCAGAGGAAGTGACAGTAGCAGCGGCAACTAAGGCATCATGAGGGATTGGTAAGAATCTAGACAATATGTTTGTGGATGATTTTGTTCCAGAGGAGCAATCTTTACCTTCCACTTCCAAGGCACATCAGATGAGTGCAAGGAGCTACAGATGATATTATGGTGCATTGATGACTATGAGCATTTTTTTTTTTTGGTCTAAAATTAAGCATTGTACTCTTTTTTAGTCGAAAACTAATATAAAATATACTTACGCATTCTCTACATTTCTAATGCTTTTTAACAATGTTTTACACGTTATTTAAGTTAATTTTATGAATTTATATATTGTTTTAAGTAGGGGTAAAGTTGGTGAGTAATTGTTGAGCCTGAGTCTGAGTCAAAATTTTGGGTTGTCGAGGAATTGTTGAGCACAAGTTTTTTAACTAAGCTTGTGTTCTTTGCTTTCATGTGATGTTGTAGATTAGGAACATATGCTATATTCTTCATTGAGAAATGCTGGCCTAATATGTCTTTTGAATGCATGAAAATGGAATAAGGCAAATAATCTACTAAGCAAACGGCTATATGGTAATGCAAAATGCAATCAAGACTTGTGCAACAATGACCTCAAATGGCAGCGAGGATGATTGAATTGTTGAGAGAAATGTTTGAGAATGCTATAACTGTAAAAAAAAAATCTGTTAAATGAGGACAAACTCAAGCATTGGTGAGGTTGCTGCAACATGCTTGCCCAAGGTCAAGGATGCTAAACAATGCTGAAAAGTGAAAAATAACTGCTAGAAGTAGCTGGGTCAGTGGCTAAAGTTATGAAAATTCTGGTGGCTGTTCAAATGTAAAGGCCAATTGTATTCTTTCGGTCTTAAAATCTTATACACAAGAGCCTAAATGCTATCGAACCTGTAGCCCAGTCTGAAGCATGAGGAAAGGATAGAAAAATAGTCGGGAAGTAGTCAAATAGCATATATGTCCATCAACAAGAATAAGGGTAGGGGAGGAATGATAGGGGTGCCGCTAGGGAAAGTTTAATGGAAACAAGACACCCCAATTAATTCTTCAAATCTAGAGGCTTTCAACATCTAGACTTACAACACCCATCCCGACTAAGCTTGGACTAACTAGTGATGTTATTAACTATGATCCATGATAGTTGGCAACAATATTGAATGTATTCAAGTGCATACCTCCCAATAGGATTTCTCCATTCCTTAGAACAGATCAAATCAAATGACCATTTTGAGGATTTGGTATTTCTTTGAAAAGGCAAGCGACACAAATAATAATATGGGAGGATTATTGACGAGGGTGCCACTAGGGAAGTTTTAACAAAAACAAGACACCTCAATCAATTCGTCAAATCTAGAGGCTTTTGATATCTAGACTTATGAAACCCATCTTGGCTAAAAGCTTGGACTGACAAGTGATGTCAGTAATTGTGACTAAATGACTAAATATAATTGTCGTGCCTATCTTCCCACTAGTTTCCTCCATCGAAACAAAGACAACTTTAAGGATTAGGTACTTTCGTGCCAAGGCATGAAACACAAATAATGTATATAGAGCCTCTTAACCCAATCTACCAGGTTACTAAACCCCAATGGACCTTCTACTCATAATGAGACTAGTTGTGGGGTCTAAACTTTTGACTAAAGTAGGGTGCATTACAATGTAAAATATTTGGTATTCAGTTGTCCACCTCCATATGGTTATGGAGGGCATAATGCTGAAAAATTGGTTCTCCTCCATATGGACTCAAATGTCCCAACTTAGGGGTATGAAAAATGACAACACCTGACAACTTACGCCTAACTAGGCCAATTATCCTAAGATAGACACTTAGATGCACCTAGACTTGTACCTAATCATGGAAGTCGATCTAGGATCCAACCTAAGTGTGCCTCAAGAATGACATGGGGAATAAGGGAAGCTGGAGACAAAGATGCCCTAGTGATAGGGTGAATATGGACATTGGTATAGTGACAAGTAGACTGATAAGTGACCATAAAAGGTCAATAATTGTAGATGCTTTAGAGATAACTGATAAGCGTTTCTGCACCTAAAATTCCTAAAATTTATGACCTTTTGGGATTGAGCAGAAAAAATTGACCATTTTGAGTATAACAGAGTGAGCTCAACCATGGCCAAGGACGCACCAAAACAAGAAATTTCAAAGGTTTGAAAATTGAGAAGGTTGGGTAGTGAGAAATGGAGGGTGATAAAATATTGAAACAACGGTTGGCCAGAAGAAGGCCAATAGGGAAAAATGTAATAGTTATGCGATTGGAGAAGGGAAATACATAGATAAGTGAACCCAATGATCAAAATTATAAAACCACTATAGAAAACCATTTAAGTTCAATCTTGTGCTTACTAGGGTGGGTACAAGCATTTTATTAACATCAAAATGAGAAAGTACAAGAGGGTGCCTAAATGTCGTTAACCATCAACAAAGAATAAAACGGTTATATAAAGGTTTTACTTTTCTAGAAAAACTCTACAAATAACTTATAACCTCCTACTAACTTGCAGACGGGAATACCCATAATGCCTACAAACTATTTACTAACAACACCTAACCATTTATTAAAGGGGGTGTCTTTATAAAAGATTCATGCCCTTTTTTGCATTATTTTATTCTAGCTTAAACTAATACTAAGGACTTTGGAGCAAGTCTTAACAAACCCCTCATGATCCAAAGTCAGCTATTCTAACACATCAAAAAAGTTTTTTGAATTATTAAATTTCACTGTGTCATGGGGTTTCATGAAAATTTCAGCTATTTAATCTGTTGCTAGGCAAAAAATAGGTTCCAAAGTTTTCTTCGACACCAGCATTTGTATATAAAGATAACATCCATGTGTTTAGTCGATGCATGGAACACTGGATTCTTCAACATCTTGAGTGCACTTTGATTACCCATACAAGAGGGCATAGGATCAATCTGAAACACTCAAAGATCATCAAAAATATGTTGTAGATATACTATCTCTCTAGAGGCATCCCATGCTGCAATATACTCTGATTCTACCGATAAATTTGCAAGAGCATCCTGCTTTTTATAAAACCATGCAATGGCAATTGAATCCATAAGCATAGAGTACCCTGTTGTGGATACCCTTTTATCCACACAACTGCCATAATTTGCAGCAGGAATATCAAGCAAGTTTTAAATTCTTGTTTTGGTGGTACTCAAGGCCATGTCTTCATTCCTTACCTCTAAGTAACAAAGTGCTCATTTAGCTACTTGCCATCGACTTTCTCTAGGCTCATTCATAAACCTGGATGAAATACTCACCGCAAAAGAAATATTTGGCTTTGTTTTCATCAAATATATCAATCCGCCCACTAGTTGTTAGTATTGTGTGCCATTGGAAACCTCAGCGTCATCACCCTTAGACAAATTCAAGTGATTTTTGTATGCACTAGTATTTTTCGTCTTTTACTAATGATCTCTATTGCCAAGCTCGACAACGCATCAATCTCCCTAAGTGCACATCCTAAGGAGTGCACTAGGAAAGGGGTGGGGTAGGCCTATAGTACTTCGCAAAATATGTTCACATGCTATCCAATCATACCTACATCACTATCATCCTAGCCTTCCCCAAGTCTCTTTTCCCTTTTCCTTCATCTCTTTCTATTCAATTTTGCAATCCCTATATTTCCTACTATATTGTCACTGCCTATACAGTTGTCTCCTACCTATTTATCCATGCACTATATCGGCATTGCAGGATACAGTTGTGAGCTTTTTGGTGTATGTTGTGTTGTATCTTGAATGATAATACAATACTATATCCGCTGATACAGTTATATTGTATCGATCCAAAATGATACCGTCAGCTTGGATTAAAAATTGATTTCTAGGTTTGGATCCATATATATAGGGGTCATAAATATCATTTCCAACAAACACAACACTTCTACTCTATCTTCGCTCGCATTCCTTCCCTTAAGTACGAATTTGAATTAGGGGAAAGAGGCTTATTCGTGTTGAGGTCAAGTCTTGTTCAAGGTCATTGAAGCTCAATAGGAGGAAGTTAAACCAAGGAAGTGCCCCTTAGTTTTTAGAATCCCCAATTATGGAAATTTAGGTCTTCATGCTTGCCATTTGATGTATTCACTTACAAACATCTCTTGCAAAGTTCCACTACAGTCAATGGGGAGAATGTTGTGCTGACAAGTCAACCCAAGGTAAATACTTTTATCCTTAATCTCTTTCTTTTTATTTACTTAGTAAATAGATATGCTCTACTTATTGCTAGATTAGTATGTATGTCGTGATCACTTTCCTTGCCAAGGTTGCCTTTATGCTTAGTACTAGCATATTATACGGAGCTTAAACCTCCAAAGACAACCATGGTTTAGGTCCTCATCTAGGCCGCACTTGCCTAGGCTGCAACTACAACCAGCCATTTGGCATTTATATCTTGTTTAGTCTAGTTTATTTAGATCTTGGATCTGGGTTGCCCTAGCATGTGGTTTTCTTATATCCTCGATAACTCTTTTACAGCTCTTGCATTACAGCACTGAAATTATCTTGGGGTCTAGTTAGACCTTATATCCCATGTCTTAGGCATAGGCTTTGGGAGCCTATACCCTCAATATAGAGTGTGGATTATTGTCTACCAAATCCACAGCCATTTACAACCCTTGGTTATGTCACCTCAATATCTTTGCATGTGTGCAGGCTCTAGTTTGGTCTTCTACTTATATTCTGATCTATAGAGAAAAAGTGGATCATTAAATTGATCATCTTAGCTTGCATACACTTTCCATAGATGTAAGTGTTAGTTTGCACTTATTCCTAACAAACCTTTCTAACAACTTAGAAATGTATGTAGTTTGTGCAATGAAAATACGTTTATCTTTTTGAGTTACCTTTATGCCTCAATAATAGTCAAGAACACCAAAAAAAATTCATCCCAAACACTTCTTTTAGTCCATTCTTCACAGTGCTATTGTGTTTGTCATCATTCTATGTGATAAACAAATCAACATGGGGGATAAGAATCCCCAAATTATTTCCATGCACTCAAATATATGACATATCATCTAATTCAATGAGCACAAAATCAATTTTTATCAAGTAAGAATTCATCTTTTCATACCAAACCCTCGGTCCTTGTTTGATACAATGTTTTTACCAATTGACACACCTTATGTTCAGCACCACCTACCTCAACACCTTGTGGTTGTGTCATGTAGACCTCCTCCTATAGATCACCATTCAGAAAGACACTTTAACATCCATTTGATGTACTTTCGAACCATTTTGTGTTGCTAGTGCAAGAATCATGTGAATAGTGTGCCAATTAGCAATAGGTGCATATGTTTCCTACTAATCTATACCTTTTTGTTGTGCATAACCCTTTGCAACAATTCGTGTCTTATGTTTGTTTATCAATGGAAACATCAAATTTATACTTGACTCTATAAACACACTTGCATCCAATGGGTTGAAATTGTGGAGCACAATCGACAAGAACCCAAGTATGACTTTACAACATCATATTCAACTTGCATAGCATTATGCTAAATGTTTTCTATAGATGCTTCTTTATATGTAAATGGTTCAACTGAGGAAGTAGTGACTAATGCCTAATTTACCCGTTTCATGAACTTTAGGTCCCTGTTTTACCAACTTCATCCACTTTCGAATCAAAAAATATACCAAGAGCCCACTTAGGATAATCCTGTAAATTCTCAAGATCAAGGACACCAGAAGTTTCTACCTGTGAATCACCACTATGATTATTTGTTTGTGGAGAAGATCAACTAACTTGGGAACATAGACAGTTCTCACTATTTTCTAAGTTATCATTTCCCAAATAATCAGAAGATGTAGTGGCTACTTGTAAACCATAGTAGCTAAAGAAACACTTGGTTAATTCAAATCAACATCATGCCACAATCTATGAAAGTTAGTTCTGTTTCTCAATCCCTTAGCAATTTTACACTTTCGTGTCTTTATCTCCACCCTATCAAACTAAGAGTCAATTTTTGCAATGTTCATATTCCCAAACTCATCAAAAATCACATTTATACCCGCTATAAATTTTATTGTATCATGTGCAAGCAAACAATATTCCTTTTTGTTATCAAAATAGTCATTTCAAACCTTTTTTTCAACTAAGTGTAACCATTCAACAAACTTAGTGAAAATATCTTCTTTGTTCTTCATGAAATATACGCAAGTCATTCTTGAAAAGTCATCAATGAACAATAAAAGTGTCTACACCCTCCAATAGATGAATTTTTAATATCACATACATTACAATGAACCAACTGCAAACCCCTATTGGCTTGCCAAGAAGACTCCTTAGGGGACTTTTCCCTATTTTGTTTGCCTAATATACATGACTCGCAAAGAACATTGTCTCTCTTGAAAGTTCAAAAAACATACACCATACTGTTTCTCTGCATGTCCATCAAAGAGTGAACATTTAAATGTCCATACTGCAAATGCCACAAATGTTGCGGAGACATTGTACATGTTTCAACTACTACTACTAATTCTTGCGAAGGAAGAAGCACTTTACAATGCATTCTAACCAAATTTCCAATCTTGTGTCCTATATAAATATTTTTATACCCATTTATGTAGATAAGCCCGTTTTCCAGCACAATCCAATAACCTTTCCTTCTAATTGTGACTAAAGAAAGAAGATGCCTTTTCAATGCAGGAACATACCAAACATCTTGCAAAAACTTAATAGAACTATTAGGAAGCAAAATTCAGTTACATCCAACTCCATGAGGAATATGCATGGATTTGTCTATTAATGTAACATGAGCTGGAGACACCTCTGTGTAACACCAAAAGAAGTACCTTTTGTAGGCAATAAGGCACGAATAGTTGCAAGGGTTTATGTGCAACAAGAAGGTATAGATTATGACGAAATATTTGCACCTACTGCTAAGTGGCACACTATTCATATGGTTCTTGCACTAGCAGCACATAATGGGTGATAACACTCCAATAGATTTAACCAAACAAAATCACCTAAGGTAAATCTTGTACCCACTGAGGTGGGTCCATAAGTATTTTATTAATCAAAATAAAATAAGTATATAAAAAGGGTGTCAATATGTCGTTAACCCTTTTACATTGAAAACATATATTTATAAGTTTTCACCACATACCGGTAAAAACCAACTAACCTATGAACCAACTCCCACGAAAATTCCACCCGAAAGGTAGTTCTAATTATTTAACACAAAATTTAAAACTAACCAAATAAAACTAAGTTAATTTATTTATGGGGTGTCTTTATAAAAAGAAGCATGCCCCATTTACATTTATTATTTAAAATAAACTTACCAAAATCTTAAGCTAAGTTAAGACTTTGGAACAAGTCCTAACAAACCCCCCCTGATCCAAAGTTAGTTCTTTGGACACATGCCAAGCATTTTTCAAATTTGATTCTGTCAAGGGGTTTTGTGAATATGTCAGCTGTCTGATCAGCGATTGGGCAATATATAGGATTAAATGCTTTCTTTGCCACCAGCATTCGAAGATAATGATATTTGTCATCCATATGTTTTGTTTTGGCATGAAAAACTGGATTCTTGGACATCTTGATTGCACTTTGATTATCAATGTATAACTATGTAAAAGCAATCTGAGAAATCTGAAGATCTTCAAGAATGCGCTGTAAATAAACAATTTCTCTAGAAGCATCCCATGCTGCAATGTACTCTAATTCTACTAATGAATTTGCAACTGTATCCTGCTTCTTACAACACCAAGCAATGGCAGCTGAATCCATATGCATAACGTATCCTGATGTGGATACTTTGTCATCCACACATCTGCCAAAATTTGCATGACAATACCCAATAAGTTTGAAGTTCTTGTTGTGGCAGTACTCAAGGCCATATGTTTTCGTTCCCTGAAGGTAACAAAGTACTCTTTTTGTTGTATGCCAATGAATTTCTCTAAGCTCATGCATAAACCTAGACAAAATTCCAACATAAAATGATATATCAGGCCTGGTAGTCATCAAATATATCAAACCTCTTACTAACTGTCTATATTTGGTGCCATCAAAAAAGGCACTACCATCATCCTTAGACAATTTCAAATTACTTTCCATGGGAGTGAGGGCAAGTTTACAGTGAAAAAATTTCAAGTGTTTAACTTTTGGTTTAAACCCATACCAAGCCTCATATGGAGTTTGTCCCAAAAGCGCAGCTGTGGGGGACCTATTTCTCAAATACACTGCAGTACCAATGGCTTCGGCCCAAAACTTATCATCGAGTTGTTTATAGTGCAACATAGCTCATGTGCCCTCTAAAGTTCTATTCATTTGTTCGGATACTCCATTTTGTTGTGGAGTGTAAGCATTTTTGTATTGTCGATGAATGTCATGTTCTCGACAATAACCCAAAAACTCATTTAAAGTATACCACCATTGTCTGAACAAAGAGTGGCTAAGTGTGAACCTGTTTCTTTTTCAAATAGGTGTAACCAATCAACAAACTTAGTGAAAACTTCTTATTTATTTTTCATGAAAAACACTCAAGTCATTCTAGAAAAATCGTCCATAAACAGCACAAAATATCTACACCCTCCAATGAATGACTTTTTCATGTCACATACATCACTATGAACAAACTGCAGACATCTATTAGCTCTCCATGAAGAATTCTTAGAAATTTTTTCCCAGTTTTGTTTGCCCAAAACACATGATTCACAAAGAATACTATCTTTGCGAAAAGTGGGCAACCCACTCACCATACCATATCTATGTAAGTCCACTAAAGAGTGAACATTCAAATTTTTATAGCGGAGATGCCACAACCATTGTGTAGACATAGTACCTGTACCTATTTCAACAAATGCTGTGGGAGGAAGCACTTTACAATGCAATCTAACCAAATTTCCATCCTCATATCCTGTATACATGGTTTTGTATCCATTCTTCACTGAATTGATATAAATGAGCCCATTTTCAAGCACAATTTGATAACCTTTCTTTCGAATAGTTACAAAGGAAAAAAGATGTTTTTGCAATGTGTGAACATACCAAACATTCTCCAAGTATTTTATAGAGCCATTAGGAAGAAGAATCCAAATAGACCCAAGTCCTAATGGAGTATGCATAGACTTATCTGCCAAGGCAAATGAAGAGAGCGAAGCTTCTTTGAAAGTCCAAAAGAAGTCTCGCCTAAATGTCATGTGTTTGGTTGCTCCTGTATCTAAAACCCATATATCTGTGAGCTCATCTCTATCCTCATATTCCATATAATCCATATGCCATAAAGCTGTGAATGCAGATTCATGAGCAACATTGATAGACACATCAGTTATGATCAACATATTGAGCAGTGTTAGACTGTCACTTTTTGTGGCCTCTGAATTTTGTCAAAAGAAATCCTACACTGAGAGACAATGTGACCAAATTTCCCACATCTATGACATTGAATGTCTGATCTACCTCGAGCTCTGTCTCTATAAGAGTTGTGACAACGTCCTCTATCACTCATCTCATTTGAATGAGAATGGCTAGATTGTTGTTGGTTTGAATAACCTCTACCTCGGTTTTGATATATGCCTCTATAACCTCGACCCCCTCTATAATTGTTCCCTCTATTGTTTTGTTGACCAAAAGAAGATGAACTAAGCTTAGACTCTGAAACATGAGTTTCCTCGGTTTTCTTAGATTTTTTAGGTAGAGAGAGGTCATGTTGAATAAGCAATTCAACCAATTTATCAAAAGCGATGCATGTAATCTTGTCAAAGACATGCAACATTTTTACAAAGTTCCTATAAGACCCAAGTAGTCCTTTCAATGCAACAGTAACTATGAGATCATCATCTAGTTTTTCAAACCCAGCCTTAGTGTACTCAGTAACAATATTCATCAACTTAGACATGTATTCTCCCATATCCCCATCTTCCTCTAATGACAAAGTAAACAACTACATATGAATGTCTATCTTCTTCTACTTAGGTTTCTTATCATACAAATCAGATAAGCTATTTAAAACAACTCCCAAAAAGAGATTTTCTGCAAAATGAATGATCGCTGAAATTTTTGGACACTATGGGAATTGTAAAAATTTAAAACCAAGCTGTACAACTCATAAATTTGCTTTAAAAGCTTTCAGAGTAGTTTTGGATCAGATTTTTTGGCATAAAAAAACTTAAAACTCAGAGATTTATCCAGATTTATTTTAGATTTTTTCTACAAACTCATGGAGGCCATACTACTTTGTTACAGGGGTTTTTCAAGCTGATAAATCCATACAAATGGATTATTGGACAGATTTTTAAAAATTAGAATCAAACAATCAACTTCTAAGCTTTAACAAGGAGAATCAAGCTCCAAAAAAATAGAGGATGAAAAAAATAATTTTGTTGCTTCTCAGACCGGCATACAAAATTAATTTCTCAATGTATTTTAATTCTCAAAATCCTCCAATAATAGGCTTTTTTTTTTTTTAAATTGAAAAAATTGATATTTGAATAATTTTTCAAATATTAACTCCAAAGTATATTAATAAGGGGCATACCTTATATTTGCCAAAATCAATTTCATGTGAGCCTTTTTTATCCAATCACATAAATTCTTTCATCTATTCTTCCCAAGATCATCACGTTCTCTTTTACCTTGCATTTGCCAAGTATTTACCAAGTTACCATGCTCTGATACCACTGATAACACTCCAATAAATTTAATCAAACAAAATCACCTAAGGTAAATCTTGTGCCCATTGAGACGGGTCCACAAGTATTTTATTAATCAAAATAAAATAAGTACATAAAAAATGTGCCAATATGTCGTTAACCCTTTTACATTAAAAAACATATATTTATAGGTTTTCACCACATACCGGTAAAAACCAACCAACCTGTTAACCAACTCCCATGGGAATTTCACCCGAAAGGTAGTTCTAATTATTTAACACAAAATATAAAAATAACCAAATAAAACTAAGTTAATTTATTTATGGGAGTGTCTTTATAAAAAGCATGCCCCATTTACATTTATTATTTAAAGTAAACTTACCAAAATCCTAAGCTAAGACTTTGGAACAAGTCCTGGCAATGGGTGAAAAGGATATCAAATGCATGTCAAAAGCACCTTTTTGAATGGTGACCTACATGAGGAAATCTACATGACACAATCGCAAGGTGTTAAGGTAGTTGGTGCCAAACATAAGGTGTGTCAATTAATAAAAGCATTGTATGGACTCAAATAGGCACCGAGGGCATGAGATGAAAAGATGGATTCTTACTTACAAAAAATTAGTTGTGTGCAGTGCATCAAATGATACATTGTAAATTTGAGTGCATAGAAATAAGTTGGTGATCATCATCCTCCATGTTGATGATTTGTTTATCAAGAGAATGATGACAAAAAAAAATGCCACCATGAAGAAGGAACTAAAAGGAGAGTTTGAGATGACAAATTTTGGCCTTTTTCACTATGATTGAGGCATAAAGGTAACTCAGAAAGTTAAAAATATTTCCATTGCACCAAATAAGTACAATTTTTAAGTTGTTAAAAAGGTTTGGTATGAATGAGTGCAAATTATCACCTACACCTATAAAAAAGTCTCTTGAAATTATCTAAGGATGATGAAAGTGAGGTTTTTGATAGCACACAATAGAAATAACTAGTGGGAGGGTTGATATATTTAATGAAAACCATGCCAAATATTTTTTTTGTGGTGAGTATTTTATCCAAGTTTATGCATGAGCCTAGAGAAATTCACTGGCAAGTAGCTAAATGAGTACTTGGTTACTTATGTTATAAACAATCTCATATGTACAATTTGGCTTATGGTATCTGGCACTTGCTCACCCAATGCTTAGAGCGAGGCTCTCAAGGTCGCAACACAGCTTAGGAAAGCCTTTATTTTTTCGCCTAGCTTCAATTTGAGAGAAAGAAACAGACTTTTCAGATGGGGAATTATGCTTTCATTTTGGGTATCAGAGTTGTTTGGATCTTTGAACCTGGTTGAAGCGAGAAAGGGAAATCGAGGAGCCCATGCACTCTCGATCCCTTGCATTTGGTATTCGCTCAATTTGAATAAATTTAGAATGTGTTCTTTCTACGTCCTACCTGTAACAGCTTGCTTCTACCTGAAATGCCTGCATTGGTTGCATGCTTTCACAATGTGAAAAGTAGGGCATCATTATGTGGTGCAATCAAACCTATGCAGTTGTGTTAGTTTGTGGCGTGTTTTGTCTCAGTTATGTTGAATCTTCATTCCGTTGGAGCCTGCATTCAGTCCTTCAGTGCAGTCTTTATGCCCTACACTGATTGCATTGGATGCTTAATCGGTGTTCGTTTCCAAACATAAATGGCACATTAAAGCCATGTTCCCATTGGGGAAGGTAAGATCACATTGGAGATGTGTCTCTCTTGATCCCTCCAACACGTCGCTCTATATTATCGTTCACACTGAAGCTACTAGATCTCCCCAGCATTAGACTGCATTCAGACTGCGTCCGGGCTGCATTTGACAGCAAATAGATGTGAGTGCTCAGTGTAGTTGCAGTCTCAACAGTGGTTAGTGTTGTTCCCTAGCTTGACTCCCTCCAACCTAGTTCGACATCCTCCTATGAACGACTCATCCATGAGAAGCTCAATGAAGCCTATAGGCTGTTCTCCTTAATGAAAATTAGATCAATATTGGCCTAACTCATCTTTCGAGCACATAAGTTTCTCCAGGTAGTTTATGAAAATTGTATACCACTCACAAAGACCACGGCTCAAACTCAGCATACATCAGTTCTCAATTCTAAAATCGGTCCATCATTTTTTACGTGCTCAAGGGGAGATAACTACAGCCAGTGGTTTTCAAAATACAGCGTACACCACATTATTTACAGTCAGTCACAGCCAAGTCTTCAATTTGCCATGCGGTTTTACAAAGCAAAGGTGTGTTTATTTTTTAATACAAAAACGACATTATTTAAACTTCAAAAACAAGTTAGTGTGTTATTATGTTCAAAGTGCATCATAACACAATTGGCATTACAACTTTTGTGAAAACCTACAACCATCAGGTCAAGGGGCCAAACCCCACTAACAAAAGTGGTGGTAAATGTTTTAGAAGTGAAATTTTTTCTTAGAAGTGGCATATTTGTAAAAGCAAAAGGAGGCTAGTTTTATTTTTCGAAAAAATTGTAAAAATAGGGGGCACTGTTTTTTCGAAAATCAGTGGAACAAACACAAAACGAGATTTGCAAATCTCACTAGCAATGCTCGGTGCAAGCAATGCCTCTGGCTCACGTTTACATGTAATGCCACCGCACTTTGAGCTACTGCATACATAGCCTAACACAACTACCACAATGTCTGGGCTTCGTCTCTATAAATCGTCGATGAGAAAAAATGTCAAACAAATTTTCATTACACTGTCCCTTGACTTATCCATTTGCCGCAATCGTTAGGCATAAATCTTAACAAGTGAAAATTCCAAGTATATAGGGAAGTTATGCCCATGTATGCTGAATTCATCTAAGCAAGTGAAATTGATCAGACAAATCATTTTCACATGTTGTCTTGGTACCACGTACCACTCTGCTCTCGTGTGTAAAAATCTCTTTCATGTACCATCGGTTATATGGAAAGGACGAGGTTCTTCCATGTACTGACGAGTATATATAAAGGGCATGTATATAGAGAGGTGTGGTATATTGCCCAGACGGTATATAGAAAGGGGTCCATGTTGGAGTTATAAGAAACCAATCCATCTCCCTTAGTCAACTTGTTCAAAATCGCTAGCAATGGCCCAAAATTCTTTTTGCTAGAATCCCAGTGTCAAGTCCCTTTTTTCCCTTTATGTGAAAAATAATAAAGTTAATATTTTAAGTTGCCTAAATGACTTACTTTTTATTTTATTAAAAAGTGACTACTTAATATTACTTTAATATTATTAGAAATAAAATGAAAGGGAAAAGTAAAAATAAAAGTGTACTTTATGAAAGTAAAGAGGCCAACTTGAAAAAAAAGGGCAGAAAAAGTTATAAACAAAGGCCTTGGATGTCATTTCAAATCATCTTGTTTATTACATCTATTTCGAGTTTAGGCATTTGCTTCCAACTTCTGCATTTGAGGTTGAAAACCATCCATTGCATTTAGATCTAGATGGTGAAAACCCTCCGGATTTCTATTGGGGATTAGAGGACGAAAACTCTCCCATCCCATCATCGGTGATTACATACAGAGATCACAATTGAATAGACAATCAGGGTATTTTCAGAATTTGTGTTCACTGAAGCTATTGATCAAATCCATAATGTGTGAAAGGGTTGCTGGAGCAACAAAGTAGAGTTTTTCACTAACCAGGGTTGAAAGTGTTATCAAAATTCAGAATTTTTGGCAAGGATTAGTGGGGCGATATAAATCAAAATTTATGCATTTCAAGGGCCGCCCTACCCCTTTCGCTGCAACTTCGCCATAAACAACAGCCTGTGGGACTTTTGTGCAGCCCTTGGACTATTACGACTGCCCTAACTAACAGTTTTTTACTTCTGTTGTTTAAATTGTTGCCCTAGGAAGCATGGCCCTATTCTGCCAGCCATCATTCTCCTTCCTCAATTGTGTAATTGCGATCCATGCCGTATTGTCAATTGACTGTTAAAATCAAATTGTAAGGAGTTTTATAATAAAAATTTATTATTCCAGCATACTAGGGGTTTCGCTGAGTTACAGTTGTTCAAATATTAGTACTTTCAATATTTTTTTAGGTAATCATTGACTAGAATAAAGATTTCAAATTGGGATTACAGTATCATGAGTTGCATGCACTAGTTTAGTATGTAAATATGAATTTTCAGAATTAAATAAAAATTTCAGATTTCAGTGTTTCCCAGAAACAAATATTTCAATGGGTATCAGAGTTGTGATCTTGTCGGCCTGTGAATCATGAGGACAATGCAAGAATCTATGTTAGAGATGTTGCAAGCTATGCAATAATATTAGAGGGATCTAAAGGCATGGTTAAAAATAAAGAATATAGAAAGGTCAAAATCTAAGCCTCAAAAATCTACAAAGGAGCAAAAGGAATTTACCATGCAAGTCAAAAGTAAGGAGATTTTATCTGAAAAAGAATAAGAGAATGTGGTTGAAAAGAAACTAACCACATTGCAGACAAGTGCAGAGGATGTAATGAGGATCCAGAAAATGTGTGATGAATAGCTAAAAAAGCTAAGTTGATAGCCACTCAAGCAAAACAACTACAAAAAATTAAGGGAAAGAATTCTCCAATTGTGATGGAGTATGAGAAAGAAGAAAACCTACAGTCACAAAAAATTGTAGAGATCAATGAAGAGCAACAGGAATTCAGCATACAAATAGAAGTTGGAATTAATGTACAAGGCAGCAGTGTGAAGGAACATAAAATTGTAAAGAAGGTGGAATTTGGCTTCATTGCTACAAATTCAGGTCACACGAATATGATCACAATCAATGAATGTCATGAAGTTGATATGATATGCATAGAGGCAATTGAAGAAATAGTCAAGGCTTCAGAAGCATCAACTCTTAATGCAAACAACGATTTATATGATCAAATCAGAGTAGTGCAAGGGAAACGGAATGAATAAATCATTCTCCATGAAGAAAAGCTTCTAGGAAAGCTAGAAGTTGCAAATACAGATTTGGGCACAACTGAAAAAGTTTTACAAAGAATTGAAGATCAACAAGCAAAGCAACTTTAGATGCTCGCATTTGGACAGGAATCAAAAAAAATAATTTGAGACCCTGGTATTTGCAGGATGGTTTAGGCATTGCTTGAGAACAAACAATCTTTGGGAAGGGCAGACTGTCATATCCCCTTTTTTCCATAAAATGAAAAATAATAAAATTAATATTTTAAGTTTACATGACTTTTAATTTTATTAAAAAGTGACAACTTAATATTACTTTATTATTATTAGAAATAAAATAAAAAAGAAAAGTAAAAACAAAAGTGTACTTTATTAAAGTAAGAGGCCAACTTGGATAAAAGGGGAAGAAAAAGTTACAAAAGAAGGCCTTGGGGGTCATTTAGGATCATCTTGTTTATTACATCTATTTTGAGTTTAGGCATTTGCTTCCAACTTCTGCATTTGAGGATGAAAACACTCTATTGCATTCAAATTTAGAGGGTGAAAGTCCTCCAAGTTTACTATTAAGAATTAGAGGACGGAAACCCTCCCATCTCATCATTGGTGATTTCATACAAAGATCACAATTACGCAGACAATCGAGTTATTTTTAGAATTTGTGTTGGATGAATCTATTGATCAATTCCAGAATTTATGTGAAGGGATTGTTGGAGCAACGAAACAGAATTTTTCACTAACCAGGGCTGAAAGTGTTATCAAGTTTCAAATTTTTTGGTAAGGATCAACGGGGTAATATAAATCAAAAATTTATGCCTTTCAAAGGCCACCCTACCCCTGTCGCTGCAATTGCACCACAAACAACAGCATGTGGAACTTCTGAGCAGTCCTTGCACTACTATGACTACACTAATTGAGGGTTTTTTTTACTTGTCGTTGAAATCGCTTCCCTACGAGGGATCGCTCCATTCTGCCAGTTGTCATTCTCCTTCCTCAACTGTGTAACTGTGATCCATGTCGTAGCATCAATCCACTATTAAAATCAGACTGTAATGGGTTTTATAATAAAAAATTATTATTCCAGCATACTGGGGTTTGGCTGAGTTACAATTGTTCAATTATCAGTACTTTTAGCATTTTTTATGTAATCATTGACTAGAATAAAGATTTCAATTTGGGATTCTAGTATTCTGAGTTGCATGTGCTAGTTTAATCTATAAATGTGAATTTCTAGAATTAAATAAAAAATTCAGAATTCAATGTTTTTCTGAAAAGGATATTTCAATGGTATCTGAGTTGTGATCTTGTCAGCATGTGAATCATGAGGACAATGCAAGAATCCATGTTAGAGATGTTGCAAGCTATGCAAGAATATCAAAAGGATCTAAAGGCATGTATAGAAATAAAAAGGATGGAAAGGTCAAAATATAAGCCTCAAAAATATACAAAGGAGCAAAAAGAATTCATCATGCAAGTCAAAGGTAAGGGGATCTTATCTAAAAAAGGAACCACAAACTGTGGATGAAAAGAAACTAACCACATTGCAAACAAGCATAGAGGATGTAATAAGAACCCAGAAAAGGTGTGATGAATGGCTAAGAAGATCTAAGAAAGCTAAGTTGATAACAACTCAAGCAAAACAACACCTACAAAAAAATTAAGGAAAAGAATTCTTCAATTGTGATGGAGGAGCATGAGAAGAAGAAAACTCAGAGTCATAATAAATTATAGAGATCAATGAAGAGCAATAGGAATCCGGCATACAAATAGAAGATGGAATTAATCTACAAAGCAGCAGTGTGGAGGAATATAAAATTGTAGAGAAGGTGGAATTTGGCTTCACTAATCTTTATGCTATAGATCCAGGTCACATGGATATGATCACAATCAGTGAATGTCATGAACGCTAATATGACATGCATAGAGGCAATTGAAGAATTGGTCAAGGCTTCAGAAGCATCAACTCTTAATGCAAACAATGATTTATATGAAGATCAAATCAGAGTAGTGCAACAAAAACAAAATGAAGAGATCAGTCTCCATGAAGAAAAGCTTCCAAGAAAGCTAGAAGTTGCAAATACAAATTTGGGCACAACTAAGAAAACTTTACAGGGAATTGAAGATCAACAAGCAAAACAACTTCAGATGCTCTTGGACAGGAATCAAAAAAAATAGTTTGGGACCCTAATATTTGCAGGATGGTTCAGGGATTGTTTAAAAATAAGCAATCTTTGAGAAGGGCGGACTATCATGTCCCCTTTTTCCTATAAAATGAAAAATAATAAAGTTAATATTTTAAGTTGTCTAAGTGACTTACTTTTTATTTTATTAAAAAGTGACAACTTAATATTACTTTATTATTATTATAAATAGAAGAAAAGGAAAAGTAAAAATAAAAGTGTACTAATTTGATACATTTTGCAACTGTAATTTCTATAAAATTTATGTTTTTTAATAAATTTAAGCATTTTTTAAAGTTGTTGGTTATTCCTAATTAATCAACAGCCATATATTAATCACCAGTTTTAAAAAAATCCTTCTTGGCAAGTACTCATCAGTTACAGTTATGTAAACTATGGTATTCACCAACAAATGTCTCCACCTTACACTCCCCAAAAAAATGGTGCCATAGAAAGGCGAAATCGCACTATCATCAAAATGGTGCGTTGTATGATTAAGGACTTAGGTTTGACATGTACATATTGGGCAGTAATAGTACGCACAGTAGTTTATCTGTTGAACAGGTCACCTACTACAACTCTTGATGGGGTGACTCCACAATAAGCATGGACATGGCATAAACCCTCAATAGCTCATCTACAAGTTTTTGGATGTAAGACATACATGCATGTTTCTAAAATAAAAAGAAAGAAACTAGATAACAAATCCATGACATACATATTTTTGGGCTATAGTGAAGAATCAATGGCTTACAAACTTATGGATCCAAAAACAAGGGAGATACACTTAAGCAAGGATGTTGAATTTGATGGGAAAGGTAAGAACAATATGCCTTCCACACAAACATGATTCACAAATCAGACTTGTAGATGATAAAAGTATTGATGGTGACAGTGATGATGGGGATAATGGTGATGGTCAGTCAAATACAGCAATTCTACCACCCACAAGAACAATTGAACATGTACCTAAATGGTATACGAGTATGATACGAGATGCTAAACTGAATAGAATTCCATACACATCCACCACAGGACCAAGGACTCACAGCATCACTCGAGAAGAGGTCAATTTGGCCCTAATGAGCATTTGTTGTTGAATCAATTGAGCCCTCTATGGTTCATGAAGCCCTAGAGTCAAAACGCTGGAAGGATGTCATGAATACAGAATATCAATCATTAATGAAACATAACACATGGCAGCTTGTAAATCTTCCACCACAAAAAAGGCCAATCGGTTGTAAATGGGTTTTCAAAACAAAATACAATGTAGATGGTAATATTGACAAGCACAAGGCATGACTCGTAGCAAAAGGTTATGCTCAGAAGGAAGGTACTGATTATGTGGAGACTTTTGCTCCCACAGAGAAAATCAACACTATCAGAATGATATTTGCTCTGGCTGCATAGATTTGATGGAAGCACACCAAATGAATGTAAAAAGTGCCTTTCTAAATGGAGATCTATAGGAAGAAGTCTGCATGACTAACTAGAAGGTTTTGTCACACCTAGAACAGAAGGAAAAGAGTGTAGACTCATCAAATTATTGTATGGTCTCAAACAAGATCCTGGAGCTTGATATATAAAAATTGAAGAGCATCTCATTCAACATGGATTCTAGAGGAGTCCACATGATCCAAATCTCTACCTCAAACAACAAAGGGGGAGATTGTGATTGTTTGTATATGCCAGTGATCTAGTCACCACTGGTAGTTCAGTAAAGATGATTGATGCAACAAAGAAATATCTTAACCGATCATTCAGCATGATAGATCTTGGGCTACTACACTATTGTCTTGGACTAGAAGTATGGCCAAAGAAACACCATATATTTTTGTCCCAAATGAAATATTCCAAGACAATGCTTGAGAAATTTTTGATAATGGATTGTAAACCTGTTGGTACATCTATGCAGACAAAGATTCAGTTGTCTCGTACAAATCCATCACAAGTAAATACAGCTATCTATCAACAATTGATTGGAAGTCTCATTTACTTGGCATACAATAGGCCAAATATCAGCTATCTCTCACGGTTCATGCAGGAACCGAAGATGTCTCATTGGAAAGCAACAAAGTGAATATTGAGATATATAAAGGGTACAATGGACTATGGCCTAAATTCAAGTAGAATGATCGATTCTTCTTGACAGGATATTCGAACCAGATCATGCACGTAACATTGATGATAGAAAATCCACTTCCGGATGTGTTTTTTTGGGGATCTAGTCATATATCATGGGGAAGCAAGAAACAAAACTTTGTTTCTCGGTCTTCCACTGAAGCATAATATCGTGTTGTAGGAAGAGTTCTCTCCAAAGCGATATGGTTACGTCACATACTTGAAGGATTGAAAGTACCATAGAAGAAACCTACCATCAAGTATTGTGACAATGAAGGTGCTCTTAAACTTGTTTTCAATCTGGTATTTCATGAATGCACAAAACACATCAAGGTACAGATACATTTCATATGTGAACATGTTCAACAACACAAAATCCAACTCCAATTTTATCCGACAGAAGAACAACGTGCAAATGTTTTCACCAAGTCACTCGCACGAGACAAATTTAAGGCATTCAGAGAATCACTCTTTTGTTCACTTGAGACCACGCTGAATTAAGGGGGGAATGTTAGAATAAAATATGGTGGTTAATTCACCATAGTCAAATTTTACATGTGAGGTTGTTTATAACACAACTTACAAAGTGTTTTAGGTTGTTATTTTATTAGTTGGAATTTGGGTATTTACAATGTTAAGATCATATTTTGTAGGGATAGTTATTTCTATAAATATATCTATGTAAACCCTTTGTTGAATTAATAGATCAATTTCTTCCAATAACTTATTAGGAAGGAATGACGACATATGGTCTTGAGTACCACCATAACAAGAATTTAAAACTGGTTGGATATTGTGATGCAGTTACGGCGGTTGGGAGGATGAAATGATATCCACAACAGGTTTCACTATGCATATGGGTTCAACTACCTTTGTGCGTTGTTGTAAAAAGCAGGGGATTGTGGCAAATTCATAAGTAGAATCAGAGTATATTGCAACATGGGATGCCTCTAGAGAGTATATCTACGACACATTCTTGAAGATCTTCGAGTGTCTCAAAGTGCTCCTACACTCTTATGTATGGATAATCAAAGTGCAATCAAGATGTGGAAGAATACAGTGCTCCATGCAAAGACTCAACATATGAATATTAAGTATCATTATCTACTAATGTTGGTGTTGAAGAAAACTATGGAACCAATCTTTTGCCCAACTGCAAATCAGACAACTGACATTTTCATGAAACCCCTTGAAAGAGTGAAATTCGAAAAATTCAAAAAACTTCTTAGTGTGTGTTAGAAAAGTTGACTTTGGATCACAGGGGGTTTGTTAGGACTTGCTCCAAAGTCCTTAGTATTAATTTAAGCCAAAATAAAATAATCCAAAAGGGGGATGCATCTTTTATAAAGACATCCCCTTTAATAAATGATTAGGTGTTGCTAGTATATAGATTGTAGGCATTGTGGGTATTCTCGTGTGCGAGTCTTTTCTACAGGGCATAAGGAATAAATTGTTGTGACGGTTTATGCGCAACAAGATTGTATAGATTATGAAGAAACATTTGCACCCACTGTTAAGTGGAACACTATTCACATGGTTCTTGCACTAGCAACAGATAATGGATGGCAAGTACATCAAATAGATGTCAAAAGTGTCTTTTTGAATAGTGATCTACAGTAGGAAGTCTACATGACATAGCCGCAACGTGTTGAGTTAGTCGGTGTTGAACATAAATTGATGTAAAAAACTTATAAGACTGTCAATGCCAAACCTTTTCCTCAACCAACCATTGAAAACATTGCGATAACTACAAAAATTGAATATTCACCAAATTGCGCATCACCGTCCATGGCATATGATGAGCATACATCACAATTCATGGTCGGTGACGAAAGTCATCATAGCCCATGGCTGGTAACAAATTGAGCAAGCAAAAATAGATCAATCTAGCATCAACCAATGTGGACCGATACCAGAATTAACCAATTTACCAAGTAAAATCCCATTTCTCGAACTTATGCGACCATCACCAAAACATTGCAATAGAATTATGCAACTTCTCTTCAATATAACATTCCTCAACCACTATTATTTGGCCAAGAAGCCCCTCTTCATGGATCAAAATAAAGTATCATACAATAAAGCAAACAACTATCTATTCAAATTGACAAAACTATGGACCAAACCTTATCTCTCAAGTTTCCCATCCCACATATGATCCTCAATGAAATCCGTTTTTTATATGATGACCTGCCACTTTTTATTAATGTCAAACTAGGACACAGAAATGTCATACAAGTCCTCATTAGCAAAGGTTCTAGCACTTGTGTCACCTCCTTTAACTTCATAAAGTCACAGGAACATTCCACTAACAACCTTAAGAATACTTGTATTGCTTGCCAACATTATGACCAAAACCAACAACCTCCCATGGGAGGCATATGGCTACCCATTGCCCTACCTCCTAGATCCATTAGGGTGAAAGTTATGTTTTGCAACTTTCCAGTCTCATATAACATTTTTCTCAGTTGCCCTTGGAATCGTCCCATGAGGCCCATAGCATTCTCCACATGCCAATGCGTTGAATTTCTACACTTAGGATCCATCTACAAAGTACAAGATGACATTCATCCTTGGAACATCAAACAATTCAAACAATGTGGAGTCTATTAAATACCCACAATAGAAAAATTACCATGTGTACCATCTATCAAATATCAATGCTTTAATTATCCAATCAAAACTCTTAGAGGCTATAGTGGTTGTCCAGAACTAGTAGGATGAACGCCACCTAATCTCTTAGATTCCCATGATGATTAACCCGATGAGATCAATCTCAAGATAAAACCGTGGATATACCTAAACGTATCATTGACCAACTACCTCCACATCTCAAACCTCAATCTCAAGTACCAATCAACAAAATCCATATGAGAGCAACTATGAAATGTCCCCTTTTCTAGATTAAGAAATTATAATTTATGTAAGTTGGCCCCAATCATTTCTAATCTTTGGGCAACTTGATAACATTATTATTATTAAAATAAAAAGTATTTTTAAATACTTAAAATAATAACATAACTAAGGTAGCCATAAAGTAAATTATTGTTGGCTACTTATGTTTAATTTTAAAGTAAAGGGGACTTTGGAGTTTGAATTGGGAAAAAGGTATAAAACAAGATGGAGAGATTCGTTTTTGGGCATCCATGATCATCTATCTATTGATTTATTTGATGTTGAGCAGGTTTGCTCGTACATTCAGCGATTTAGCCTTTGGTATTTGAGGATGAAAACCCTCAATACTCAGCTGGTGACTTCATTCAGGGTCACATTTGGACATAAATTTATCTTTTCAAGGACGAGGGTCACCTGTGAGAGTGGCAAATCAATTTGGGCAGCTTTGAAAGTTGGCAAATCAGTTTTGACAGCCTTGGGTGTTGGGCAAATCAGTTTGGAAGCCTTGGAAGGCTAGGCTCAGCAATAGAGAAGCATTTGGAGGGTAAACGCAGTAGTTATAGGCTACTTGGAGTGTGGTGACTTGCCTAGAGGGGTTGTCATTCATTTTGGGCATTGTTCGGTGGGTGAAAAATTCAATTTCTTCCCTCATATTCAGTAATATTTTTACAATTTTCAAGACTGCAATTCATGCAAAAATCAAGGTGGTTGTGTTAAATAAATATATTGAAGTTCCTCGATTTTTATGAGGGTTTCTAAGAGGTTTGGAATTTATTTTATGCTTAATTAGGCCCTTTCAGAATTATGTAATTTTTGGGTTAAAGTTTCAATAAAAATCATAATTTTGTAAATCCATTTTAAGGGTTTGTTGCAAATTCCAGAATTGTCTAATTTGGTCCTAAAAGGGACATTACAGTGATATCAAAGCATTGGATCTTGCCAAACTATGGTTCAAAAGGAGAAGATAAAATAACGGACAGAATTTATGATGACACTAGGTTTGAGAGGCTTGCCCAAGGGCAAGAGAGATTGGCTAATATAATGCCACAGCTAATCCACACCATGCAAAATTTGAATGGCGAAGCAAGCTCTTCAAAGGCAAAAAATAATATTCAGCCACCAAAGAACATGAGTGATTCTTCATATAGGTCATTCCGCCCTACTTTCCTTCCAAGAGAAGAAACCATTCCGGTGAGGGAAACTCGGCTCTCCATAGTTGAATATAGAGATCTCTCAGTTGAGATCCAAGAAGAACTATCACTTACCAACTTCATGGGATTGAAGAAAGATCGAGTTGGGATTGGACCTAGGTCTAAACCACGAGCTACACAAGGAGACTTGTAGCATGTTTAGAGAAAGGAAGAGGAAAAGAATTTCCAAATTGTAATGGTGGAGCATGAAGAAAAATCAAAGCTGCAAGTAATGGAGAGGGAACAACCCATGGAGGCATCACCCATACAAAAGGAAAGTGAAAAAAATGTTCTAGCCCAAGAGGAAAATAATTCTTCCCTTGTGATGAGGAAAGAGAAAGAAACTAGAAAACAAGAACAAAAGCAAAATAGTGAAGAGATCAAAACAAAAAAGGCTTTACTTGTTGAATGAAAAGAGCTCAAGATGGAGGAAGTTGCTCCATCCATCAAACTTCCAAAGGATGAGCCATTGATTGATTTTCAGAATAGCATTGTGAGGGGAACATGTATTGGAAGAACATGTTGTGAGTCACAAGGATAGAAGGGTTCGAGATACACAATTCCCAAGTCAACAAAGGAGGGTGAACCCCTTTTTGGCAGGCTAAGGTATGATAGTGATGATCATATTTCAGATTTGTTGCTTCCTCCTATGTCACTATAAATTTTGTCATCATGGACAGCATGCTAAAAGGGGTGATAAGGTGAAGAGGGCAACTTGTAGTAAAGAGCACATAGATCCTGTTGCTCAGATTCAAAATTGTTTGAGCATAATAGTGTGGGATCCCAATGTCATTTTGAGACCCATAATGGGTAGAGTTTCTGATTTCAAAATCATCATTATTGATAATGTCATCATTACATGTTCCTGGATAAAGAGAAGATCAAACTTCACCTTGGAGGAACATAAGAAATATATTGTGAACACTAATCGCATCATGAAAATTCAGTGGTTGCAGCTCATGGGACAAATGCAAGGTTCAAAGACATGGCACCTCACATCCAAAAGTGTTCTTGAAGCAAGCAGCAATGGAGCAACTCTAAATTCAAGTCAACAAATTCAGAATAATGTTGTTGGCTTCAGATTTGATATCCAAGCTATGATTGCATATGTTATGGCGATTGTAGATGGTTGTCTTCTATACAAGATCCATGGCATTAGGAATTCTGAATTTCTAGTTTTACAACAACTGAGATTGCTTCAACAAAAGGACACATACTGGACTGCGAAAATAAGGAAGCTTTTGTATTCAAGGCATCCCATAGCCAAACTTGCATGGACAATTGTTAGAAGCATTGAAATGGATCATCATGCAATTCATGAGCTTTCAACGGAGGCATTGAAACAAATGGAACCAGCAATGGTAGTATGAAATGCAACAAATAGAGGGCAAGTCTCATGGGCAGCACATTGGTTGGTGAGCTCTACATTTTCATTTTTAATACAGCAGTCATGTCATAAGAATATTCAGCCCCTAATTGTTAAATATGCACTAGAAAAGAGTCATTCCAGACATATGGTGCATTCTAACAAAATTGTGGGGGGTCAAAGCTCACAATTCACAAGACACTCTTTGGAGCCAAGTGTTGTACTTAAAGACAAGGTTGAGAAGTTAGTCAAAATTGTGGGGACAACATGGTGCTTGTTGTTGAAAGAAGAATTCACTAAGGGTTAAGATGAAGTAGTGATACTTCAAAGTCTAGTAAATGGTGTCTTAAACATTGTTACAGAAAAAAGAAGGGAAGTCTATTTTCGAAGAAGTCTTTTATCGAAGATAAGTAGTGAGTTCATAGATTCAACCACTAAGGGTAAGCAAAAAAAAATATTACCTTGTTCAAGATGTTATAGACCAACATGGCATGGTGGGTATGAATAGGGGTAATAACCACTATAACCCATGGTTCTTGGAGGATGTTGTGACAAATTTTTGGACCGTTGTCTACCACATTTCCAGCCTTGCCCCTATACCTTTGGCAATGATAGGAGAAGGTTTTGTCACTGGAAAGATGCATACTCAACCCACAAACATTTTTTAGGCTTTTTCAGCAAATTCAAGATGGTTTCCAGCCACCACAACTCCAATAGTGAGTAAGAAAATGCACAATGTCAGCCGCGGTGTAATGATCTTTTCTATTTCATGTATCGGAATGTTAGTAGTTTCCTGGGACAGCTATAATTTGGAAAGCATGATGAATTTCTCATGGACTAACATGTTGCATGAAAGAGGCCACTTGTTGGGAACACTAGAAGTAAAAATGCCAACATCTTTAAGGTTGTTTGGGATGGGATTGAAAGCAACAGTTAATGATATACTACCTCCCAAGGAAAGGGAGAACACGTTGGGGACAGCCGTGCTCCAAACCTTTTGCTTAAAGGCTAACATCATCACCATTTTTAGTTGTTGCATAACAACATTTGCAGCCATACAAATGCTTTCAATCATGGGATTGCATGTTTTTCCGTTTGTTTCTGCTAATGAAGTATTTTCAATCATCGTTTGGTTGTTTTCAATTCCTATCTCACTAACATTGATGATTTTTGCCAATTATTTTTTGTATTGTAGTTGTACCAATATTGTACTGCTGAGTTCTGAGATTTCTAAGTTTGGACTGCTGTCATAAATCACATACAGTCATAGTACAGCTCCCTTGTCTTTGCAAAAGATTGAAGATATACTCAAATGTCATGGAGAAAGCACCATTTGCCAAACTACCAAGGAGAAGCCTAATGAAAGATGGTAGCAGCCATTGCTTATTCCTCATCAAGATTGGAAGGGCATGATCATGAACTTCATCACAAGTCCTCTCAAGAATCAAAACAGCAGTAATACTATCATTCATGAGCTCAGTTGGGACAGGGCAACTCAAAAAAATTGGACAAAAGATTGTTAACAAGATATGAAGAAAGCATGAGATGATAACATCCTACCATCAAAGGGTAGAGGGAACACCTTTGGGACAGCAATGAGTCTGATTTTTAGTGTTGTTGTCGTTACCATTACCAGCCACCACATTACTTCATTAATTCTCATACAAGTGGGTTTACAAGCCCCTTCAATCAAGGGAAGGAGTTCTTTTCAGTTTGTGGCTGCTCATAGGATATTTTCAGTCCTTAAATCGTTGTTCTCAGCCTTTACATTGCCCAAGTTGTTGATTATTGCAAGGAAGTTTCAGTTGGGTCCCTGTTGTACCTTTTTCATGTTGTTGGATATGAACATAACTGGTATAGGACGGTTATTATCAGCTAAGGGTAGCTGCGAACTTGCACAAAATAAGGGTGAATTCTTGATGGAAGAAGTTGGAGGAAGGGTTCAATTGGAGAAGATCTTCATGGCAACCACCTGGGTACCTATTTAGATGAAAATCCAAGTGGTTCGTGGCTGTTATAATTCATCTCCAGCCCATCCATCATCTGATTTCTATCAGATATGGAGAGGAACAACTTGCCAAATCATGGGAGAAGCCTTTGGGACCCAAGGGTCTGGTTTCCCAAAACTGTCTTTGCATTGGAGCCAAGTAGGACAGCAACAACACAATGACGTGAGCATATGGCAGCCTTCAGTCTATCAAGAGTTTGCAGACTTTTCCAAATATCTACAACCTTTTGAGGATCAACTTAAGGTAGAATGGAATTCATTATCCATTTGGGATATATCACACTATTCTTTGGCATAAGCTATCCCATTTAACAGGTACAGGGTCTACAAACACTACAACATGATCCATCACTTTAACATAGTGATACTTGAGCATATGAACTGGCATTTGCTTGAGGGAAAGAAAATTTAGGAAGGACGGACTGAAATGTCCCCTTTTCTATATTAAGATAATTAATAATATTATTTAAGCTGGGCCCGGTCATTTCTAATTTTTGGGCAACTTAATAATATTATAATTATTTAAATAAAAAATATGTTTAAATATTTAAATAATAATATAACTAAGTTAGCCAAAAAGTAAATTATTGTCAGCGACTTATGTTTAATTTTAAAGTAAAAGGGACTTTGGAGTTTGAATTGGAAAAAAGGTATAAAAGGTGATGGAGAGTTTCATTTTTGGGCATCCATGATCATCTATCTATTGATTTCTTTGATGTTAAGCACGTTTGCTTGTACATTCAGCTATTGGGGATGGAAACCCTCATTAGCTTTTAGTCTTTGAGGACAATAACCCTCAATACTCAGCTGGTGACTTTATTCAGGGGTCACTTTTGGGCATAAATTCATCTTTTCAAGCACAAGGGTCACTTGTGAAGGCGGCAAATCAATTTGGGCAGCTTTGAAAGTTGGCAAATCAGTTTTGACAATGTTTGGTGTTAAGTGAGTCAATTTGGAAGCCTTGGAACGTTGGGTGCAGCAGTAGGGCAGCATTTGGAGGGTGAACACAGCAGATATAGGACACTTGGAGTGTGGAAACTTGCCTAGGGGAGTTGTCATTCATTTTGGGCATTGTTCGGTGGGTGGAAAATTCAATTTCTTCCCTCATATATTCAATAATATTTTTATAATTTTCAGGGCTGCAATTCATGCAAAAATCAGGCTTGTTGTGTCAAATAAATATATTGAAGTTCCTTGATTTATATGAGGGTTTCTAAGAGGTTTGGAATTTAATTTATGCTTAATTAACCCCTTTCAGAATTCTGTAATTTTTGGGTCAGGGTTTCAATAAAAATCAGAATTTTGTATTTTCAATTTAAGGGTTTGCTACAAATTCCAAAATTGTCTAATTTGGTCTTAAAAGGGGCATTACAAACTAACAAAAGGCACACATCTTAATGACATAGAAGTTGAATCACTGAATGTTGGTCTCACTACTCCTAATTACAAAGGCAGAAGTGCGGTTGATGACCACGAATATTTTTGGCTACACCAAAGTAAGGCACATAGAAATCCTTAGATACAAAGAGTCCTCTCAAGAAAAAACACCCAACAACATATGTTTAACCAATGTATCAAGATGATCAATCTCTCTTCTTGCTTCAACAAGGCTACCAAAAATTTAATTTACAATAAAAATTCTCTCGACTGCAATGATGGCATCCCCCAATGGGATCTTCTTGTTGCCTTATATCCATTTACTAGCACTCCTATAAATACATTTCTAATTAACAGCGCTCCACCTAAGGAGCCTTCCCATTCATCACCTTTGTCAAAACAAAATATGCCCTCCACTAACTACTCTCTATTTTTCCCCTGACAAAATTTCCCTGAATATTCCAATGAGACATGTAGGGCCTATCATAAACACTTGGTGTGTATGACTTCGCATGTTCACACTTCTGAGGTAGAGAGACGACGAGTACGTCCCACTTATACACAAGGTCGTTTATACCAATTTCGTGGTTCTACTACACATCCTACAAAAGAATGTTAAGCATATTGGCAACACCAGCAATATAATTGTAACCAATGAAGTCATCTACTTTATTGCAAAAACATTATTAAACATCCTCACATAAATAGTCCCCCGTGAAAGGACAACATTATTGTTAGTGGCATCATTCCTACGCACTCTACAAAAAAAGTGTCAAGCTTACCAATAGCATTTACGACAATTAGACACTACATGGACGAAGAACTAACCTCCATATGAGAAACCATTCCATGAGCACTATAATCAATGAGAGAGCACACAATCACATAGTGAACCAAATTCTACAACTCACGATGGGATATTCCTACAATATCGGTTGAAGCCATTCACAAGGAAGTGCTTACCAAAATTTCGGAGACAGTCGAAGAGACAATATCAAAGAGGCATGTGATGAAATTATGAGGCACTTCTGAGCTATGATATGTCTTGGCACTCTTTAAGTTTATCTTGCCATTTTTCCTTGCATCATTTAGTTAACATATTGTTATCAATTTGTCTTACAACCATGCTTGGGATCTCGCTTTTTTTCTTTTTAAATAATACCTTTTTAATCAGATTTTATCATCCCTCTTGGGTTTTACCATTCTCTTGGGCTTTACCTTCGCTCTTGGTTGTTACAACCTTATCCATATGGGGTTTGCTTAATCTCTTATCAACAAAATTGTGCTAGTACCACACTACTTGGAACGATTAACAAAACCATCTAGTGCCAATAACAATAACCTTCTCTTGATATCCCATTTAAAGCGTAATTGAGATAGCCATGACATTACATATCTTCATCCATGCAAACCATAGTTACCAAGTCCAGAAATTTGGATCCATTCAGGAAGGCAAAAAATCCCAAAATCCATAATTATTAAAAAGTTTCATCCAAATCCAGTGTAGAATATATAAGTGTATCCAAATTTCCATGTGTGTGTGTAAGCAAAATTTTATAAATATGCAAAATTGACAAATAGAATGAAAAAAACTAATAACATGTTAATATATTTCATATTACATAATATATAAGGTCGTTGGATATCTTTCTTTTATAGAAAACTTCAATAAAATTAAATACAAAAATAAAAAACACAAGGCTGACCTGGATTGGACTTATCTACGCTAGCCGAAAAATCTGGATCCAATTGGATTTTGTGTTGATTCAGCTGGATTTGATAACTATGATGCCTGCATTCACGTCACTTCATTATTCATCTCTAAGGCAAATATATCTTACTCTCTCGTTGTCACTAACTAGCATGTTCGTCATTGTACCACCTTGTATACCTATTGACTACTCATAGTCATCATATTTACCACTCCCTATTTTCCCTTTGAGGCAAACTCAGGTCGGATTCAAGATCACACCATTTGATAAGGTATAAAAGTCTCTAAGCATCTAGGTCTTTGGTTCCTCTCTATCAACTAGGTATAAGCTCTCTTAGTGTTTCCATCTTAAAAACATGTGGTTGGCATTCCAAATACATGTGTCGGACAATAAAACATCTAAATCTGAAAAGAAACAAAAAACCCTCAAAAGGCATGATACATATATATCTTATTGGCACAACCCTTAATCTAAGGCCTCTATGGAAGTCTATGTTCGAATTGGAGTAAGTTGGTTTTGAGCTAGCCTATAAGAGATGTGTCGTAGGTACCTACTTAACACCTTCATACCTTTTGATTTGTCTATTGAACCTTTCTTTGTCTTACCTTACCCCACCCTTGCTTGTGTCTGGAAGACATCACCAGCGATTGTCTATGACAAATTGTTTTTGCCCAAACTATATCCTTCCTCACAGACCATGTTTAGTGATGTTGGCTATGAGAAGTTACAACCTAGGAATTTACAAAACTATTTATACAATTATTCTTAGTCATTTCCAAAATATGGATTCAACATCTATTCTGCTTGTGCACGCAAATTAATATTTTGCCTTAAAGTTTCTTAGAGGAATAGGGTAAAGAAGCTTACCAAAGGAAGACAAGTTTGCAATACCCTGTCCCAACCTTAGTTATAATATAATTTATTTATTGCATTACGCAATAACAACTACTTGCTTATAGCCACAACCGCACTGAAGTCATGTCATTTTGTATGTGTTGGCTTTAGGACAACTTCAATTTTTTGTCAATTTAAAGGAGTGTATATGTAGAAACCCATTTCTACACCCAATACACCTCCAATTGTTGGTGTGCAACTAATAATGTATCCTCAACTACTGTTGAAATATCACTAAAAACAACTTGTAAGATACAAGCTACTTAAAATGTAGGGGAGCATCACAGGATGCCCCTATGTTTTGTGCATGCTGAAGATATGAAGCATCTGATTGAATTCTCTTTCTACGATGGTTGTCAATATTTCGCTTTTAAGCCCTAGGATGTGAATCATGACTAGGATGTTTTTAAATAGCATGTGAATCATTTGAATCTAAAGCTTTTGGAACGAAAATATATGGATCCGAAGTGCATTCGGCCTTGGTCGAAGGTGTTGCAAAATTTATAGTTACAACATTTGATGTCTGAATTGTACTCTATGAATATAAAGTAAAAATTTCTACTACATTCTAAACGTCTAAATCTAGTTGTAGTGACATGTGAATGTCTAAGGATAGTTGATCTTTGTTACTGGCATTTAAACGAATGTGTTTGGCCATATGAATCTGGTGATTCAACTTTTTGTTCTACTATGTGGAGATTGTCTTCATCTTTCAGGTTCTTCGTATTGTCTTTGGATGAGTTGTTTTCAACTGGTTAATTTAGTAGTCTCAATAGTTTCACTAGTGGATGTTCTTGAAAGTGGCTAGGAGTGGAGTTATGATGAGTTTCAAGTTCATCGAGTCAAGGATGGGTGGGTCAAGCTTTATCGCTAAGGTTCAAGGCAAATAGTTGTCCCCATTTCGGATAGCAGATTTGGTAAATTGCTTTGTGAAGGTTGTGGATCAAATTGATAGTTGTCTTGATGAAGGTTTTGAGATTCAATAGCTTAATGAGCTTTTTAATATTGAATGTATCTTTGTCATCATGGTTCATCATGCAGGAGCATTCGGATTCACATGTAATCCTACATCAACCAAAAATATGTTATATTAGGAAAGTTGGCTAAGTCTAGTTTTGTGCAAGTTTCTAATTGCAGGAGTTTTTGTTTGTAAGTTTTTTGCAAGTCTATTGATGCAGGGAATTGTTGTCTTAGTTTGAATAATCTTGATTAGTTTTATGCAAGTAGGTTTGTTAAGTCTTTTGATCAAGCAAAGTAATGTGAAGATTAGTGAAGCATTTCTAAGGTCTATAGTATCATCTAAAGCATCAAAGCATTTAGTGAAGTCACCGCAGAGTCTACTTCTTTTTCGAGAAGCATGAGAGTTGTTGGAAAGTTCTTGAAGGAGTTTTATGTTCAAAATAGATGTTCTACGAAAAATTGCTATTGGAGAGAAGCCTAAGATGGATATCAGAAGCAGGTCTAGCATTAGTACAGTTAACTCAAAGCTTGCAAAGTTTGTATTTCATTACCGAACTTTCTAGAGCCATTTGGGAACCTTCTGGCAATGCGCAGTGAGATTCATGACACATATAAGGGTTACAATAAGACATGTTCACTTGTGGCTCTTGTAACTATGAGTTGAACCGCATATCTTATGGAGACATTTAATGGTATGAGTGATCTAACGGATGGTAAAAGGGTCTAATTCTCATCTATGTGATTGTTTCTTGATGGGTAGCTTGCATTAGAATAACAAGAGAGGAGAACACATTCCTTGTGATGCATTATAATGAATCGAGTTGTGTTACCATGTAATATACTCATTTACGATGTATTAGCATTGGGATTGTGTCAAAGCATTTAATGTTGTTAGTGGGTTACTAGGCACTTAATGTAGGTAGGTGGGTCTTGGGCCTTGCAAAGGGGAACTTTGGTTGGATTTGGGGAAATTGGAGATTTGAGTTAAGATGATCGTGGATAATAGTACCTGTTCTGAGATATATCTAAACTTGCAAAGAATATGAGTTAGGAAGCAGAGATCTATGGATTTGATATTGCAATGCATCTCATTTGAGATTGTTGTGTTGTCATTGTGTGTGCCGATGTAATTTCCTAAGTTGAAATCAATAAAGATCTAAGTTGTTTTTTTGTTGCAATTATTTGCATATTGCATTGTGTAACTTTGAAGGTTGTGTAGTCTAAGGCAACTCTTAATTGAGACCCCTAACCACAACTACATAAATTCTTGGTCAAAATATTTTCCAAGGATAAGCATTGTTGCAAATATTTTGAAGCGTTTTCACTTGTCAAGTGTGTGCCCCTAGTTAGCATGCCACCAAGAAAATGTGTGCCCCTAGTTAGCATGCCACTAAGAAAATGTGTGCCCCTAGTTAGTAAGCCAATTCACATCCTTTAGTAGGGTTAAGAGGTTTAGGGTTGGCATGCAGAAAAATTTGGTTTGAATTTTTCAAGCAATAAAGGATCATGAATTGGTTGCTCTTGCTAAGGTTGGACATCTGATTGGCATTATTGAGGGGACGGAAGCTCTCCCTTCAGAAAGATATGAGTTGGTTGCTTGATAGGATCATTGAATTTGAAATTGACATTTGAGTAATTGGTAAATTCTGTAGAAGGTTGATCGTGTTCATTAGGCCCACTTGTCTAATTCGCTATAGTGATTCATGTATAATCCTTGTGGTTGTCAAGGGATATGAAGTATTGTTGAAAATTGTTGGGAACTTGAATAAAGGCACCTTAATATTGTTTGTCATTGTAATTCGGCATTGTAGGAAAAGGTAAATGATGATTAGGACATCTGAAGTATGTAAAGTTGTGGAAGAAAGATTTGAGGGAAGATATGATTGAGAAATATAGAAATATATGACCAGCCAAAAGGAGAGTTCACGTCAGATTGACCAAAATATATGCACTGAGAGAAGGAACCCTACCAAGTATGCCACTAATATTAATAGAGGTCAAGGGCCTCTCTTAGTATACACTCAAACAGACAATAGGTACGACAATATGCAAGGAAATAAGTATGGAATCATGCAATGCAGTTACTATGGAAATATGCAAGGTGATAAAATTTAGCATGTAAAAGAAACAAACCAGCCTGCATCCATAAAATGAAAGGGGTTAGAGAAAATATATATTTAACTAGGGTTGACTTGTTGGCACATTAATCTCTCCCTTTCACCAGAGGATTCATGTCATGACTTGAGATGTTGTAGGTGAAGCCAACAAGGATAGAAAAGACATGATAGACCATGGTAGGGGCTGCCTAACACCTAGTATAATTCGTTGGTGTTCCTCTTTTCTTGGATCTTCAAGTCTTGTCTTTAAGAACAATCTTCCAATGATGAAACTCCACTCCCCTAGTTGTCTTTTAATATCCATAAAAAATGTTGCATTTAAAAAGGAGAAGAGAAATGAGAAATTCAATTTTGGAAATAGGCTTGGGAAATAGGTATTTATACGTGTCAAATATAAAACCTATATTTCATTTAGGCTGACAAAGAAGATTACCTTTATATTTATAAATAAATATTTCAGTGAATATGGGTAGTTCAATATGTTTGTAAGTGGTCTCTAGGAGTTAAAATGAAGAATATGTTTCTGGACACCCACTTCAATTCAGACTTGACCAAATTTCAGGATTTTAGCATTTCAGGAGCAAGGGGTCAATGAGTGATGTCAAAGAGTGCACAAGCGTTATGGAAGCATAAGAGGTCATGACTGAGGACAGAGTGTAAGCACCTAGGCACCTTTCTCATGACAAGAAAATGACTAGGGGAGGTTTCATCCCCATGCCTAAGACAGCCCAACTGTCTAGGATGCCAATCCGTTCCCAGGGACACATCCCCATGGAATGCAGAAAAATAGTCTCTCTTCCAATCTAATCTAACGTGGGGTGATTACTCATTGTATTGAACAAGCTTGATCAAATTTACTGTTTTGTATATATTCTATCACTGTCATTGCTACTTGCAGCAATTATACAATTGACTGCATTTTGTTAAGGTTTTTGGGCTTGGGCCCACAATGCAATATAAAACTTTCTACCTTCCCTATCAAACGAAAGAAAAAAGTTTAAATGCTTTATACTTATTATTCAACTGCTTTTACTGCAACAAATATTATCCAATATCCATAGTTTTGTTGCAATGTCTCAAATTTTGACAATGAAAGTGAATCAACATAATAATGGAAAACCCCCTATTTATTCAAAATAATAAGTTTCCTACTGGGATTTGTGTACTCTAAGATGAACATATTAATTAAAAATGTTCAGGAGGCAACTTGAAGTAAATTGTGGCATAAAAGAGACAAAATTCAAGCATCATGCACTCTATTAATTACAAAAAACATTCTGCAAATAGAATAGGGCATAATGGGGAACTACTTATCAGAAGAGATTTGGTAGTAACTAGCTAAAAAATTAAAGCGTGGCCTAAACTAACTGAACCAATAAACCTGTCAGAACTGAAGTACGGATTAAGCCAGCTTCTATAATTAAAAAAAAATGACACCAATAAATATGATTTTTTGTGCAAATGATTCTATTTATCCACCTCTTTCAATGCAGGAATTAGCAACATGGATAACGCAGGAGATGATGCAGCTGCAGCAGACCGAGCACCATCCTCATCCTCACTTGCTCGTCTTCCTGTCGATTTTGAAGTGATTTTTGGTACATCCCAAGGGTCACGTGTATCCCTATCAACAGACAAGATTGTTCACATGGTGAAAGTTATATACATCAAACAGAACTTTCACCTACAATTTTTCATTCAGGCAAAAGCCATGTTTCCTTAAGGAAATAACTGCAACAAAGCATATAAATTTTTCCTATAAATAACCGTGACATCTACATGCCATCAGTTTTTTGGGGCAAAACAGAAATACCTCATAGAATCTGTACTAGCTGATCTTTCTATAGATTTTGACTCGTGTCCATCCATATAAATCTTCGGTAATGCATTCCTATCTCTAGGCATTCCTCTTTTCAGTCCAGCCTGCAATGCAGCTTTTGCCTGGCAAAGAGAGGACTGAGTCAACATCTAATAAATGTAACATTAAAATCTAGCAGCATTCGGACAGATCAGCAATTAAGAGCCTTACTTCAGCAAGATTAGTGGCACTGTCTTCACGAGAAATAACTGAAGCCTTTTCCCGATGTCCCAATCTAGATCTTGGAGTTTGAACAACAGTTTCTGACTCATCGATCTTATTCCGCAGGACAATTGTACCACTAGTGGACACATCTTCACTAGATGTACCTCTGCTGCTAAACTGCAGAACCCGATTTATATCAAATAAGAAGGGCAACACAAAGAGTGCCAAAGCTGCTTTACGACTGTATAACACTGCTGGATAAGCAGATTACCTGAGATGAACTTTGATCAGTAAAACCTGAGGTGTTTCGGCCCCGTCTTGGAGAATGGACGGCCACCATAGTCTCAGAACTGCTAACAGATAGTTTTCCCTGCGCATGAACATATTTAGCCAGTAAAAATGGTAATCTCCATACTTATTCTTAACACTCAGAAGATTTCAACTTCAGAAAATAGTCATAATATGTCTTACATCTTCTAAAGAGAAAAGTTCCCTTCCCTCTTCTGGAATTCCAGAGGAGCTTTCTGCATGATCAATAGTTATAGATGTTCCTCGTAATGCATTAGAAGAACTAGAGAGATTATTCCACTCATTTTCTCTACCTAATGAACCTTTTGCAACATTTTGATTAAATATTCCATCTGCCTTTCTCTCTCTATTTCCAACAAGATGCGGGGCTTTTACTGCACTGCGAACGGTCCCCGTACCATGAGTAACTGCCGTACCAAAATCCCAACTAGCATTTCTTGCACTCTTTCTGCGACTACAAAAGAATGAAATATGAAGTTAGCATGTCTGAACCTCTGGTGTTTCACAATAGCTATCAGGCAGGATTCGCTGACACACCTAAAAAGCAGAGACTCGTCATCTCCTAATACTTTGGGAACTCTCACTTTTTCAGTAGAGTCTTCCGTATATGTTTGATCAAGCCTCTGTATGTCTTTACTTTTTCTAATTTGAACCTTTGGACGGTCTCTGGGAACTCAATTAAGTGCATGTCAGATTCGGTAATAAAAATTAAACTATTTGAGGCTTGGTACCAGATAAAATATTTAATTCTCGGCACGTCTTAAAATTCAGAACATATTGTAATTGGCATTTTGATGCAAAAACAGTATATCTAGTGCACACCTGAATCATGAAATTCCTAATAATAAGTAAAGATATAATTGATCTTCCTATTGCAGGACAAATCACAGATGTACCGGCAATCTTTTGTAATTCAAATTCCAACCAACATACACACCTTATTCTTTCAAGAAGCCTTGGGCTTTTCCTAGCATTCTTGATGAGACGAAGTTTTAGTAGATCTTTTGCACTGGGCCTCTGTTTGATGAAAAAACATAAAAATAAGCATCACATTGGTAGAAAACAACATTGAAAACTTCTGTATAGAGATTGCAAAGTTAATGTAAAGGTGATTTTTTAAGTCACACCCTAGATAGCATGCCAATTTGGCATATGAGACCCACCTTGTGGGAAGAAGGGGACTTTTTCACTTTACCTTATAAATGGTTCAGATCTTGTACTACATGGGTTTCAATCTCGTGACCAAGCTCTGGAGTAAATTGAGCATTGCCAATGCACCTAAACCATGAGTACTCATATGATTTACAATTGAAATTTATTCAATATAGGCTTTCATCTTTTGTGAATTGTCAACATTTGCAAGAAGGTATCTAATGAATTATCCAGCACCCATATTCCCAGCCCTACACTGTGGTATACTAGCATTTAATCTTAGAGGCCAACATATTCCCTGCATGCATATATAGGTTTATATAAATAAATATTATCAAACGTACTACCTTCACTTTATGAAGGAACCCCACAAACATTCAACAAAACAGTTTCACTTATAAAAAACATAGTTTGCACAAAGGTAGACAGAAAGTATGCAAATAGCACAAGTGGACCAAATAGCACTTGCATCCTGTACATAGCATTGTAATATTACCAAAAAACCGTAATATGCCATGTTACCAAGGAGAGAAAGAACATTAGAAATTGTAATGGTGGCCATAAGTTCATTACAAAAATCATATTAGATGACACGGCTTTCCCAAAAAAAACTGAAAGGAGTACAAGGTGAATTTCCTAGCCTAACATCACATTCAGGTGTTTAACAAATATATTCTTTCCAATAATCTCAAAGTTGAACATTATACAACCATAGATGTGGAAACTCGTGCTAGGACAGAATATGCTAATAGAGCATTTTAAGGTGACCGTCGTCATGCATGGGGGAAACTTCTTGCAGGAGAAAATACACTGATATAGCTCTAAGTTTTCACCAAGGTAACAGTGTACAAAATATGAACAGTGATGCCACAAGAGCTGCCGTATGGGGGTGGGGAATATGATAAATACTAGGTATCTTATTTTTTGACATAGAATTGAAACGCAAGTACTGCTTTCTTTTACAATGTAATGCACATATAATCCAACCCATACCATTTCTAGTCATTCCTTTTTGCACTTAAGACATAGCATGGAGATCAAACAAGACTCATTTCTCACAAGCTCAAAATTATTCTTGTCCTACCTAATGAAGGCTACTTGTTATGATGAAATAATATTCTTCCTGAACAAACCAACCTTGACTGCACTCATCACAGTATGAATTACAAAAAGACAACTCAAAATGTTTTTTAAATTGAAAAACTTTCCCCAAGTTACAAAACTCGACCTTTTTTTGATAAAAGATATAAGTATATTAATTGTGGAGGATAATATTTACATCAGGGTCATAACCTACAAGAAAAGAACCTCATAGGCTTGGTAAGCCGCATGGAAAGAAGGATATTTTCATTACAATCATATTTTAAATTTATTTTTTAACAGACAGACTTACAATTAACAAAATGTTGAATTGTGATTATCCCTTATTAATAATAATTGTGAAGGCTTATAAGGAATACACACACCAAGAGCTTTGCCAATTAGGAAAGAAGCTAGAGGGTTAAAAGCCAAAAGCAGTAAATTTTCTACAAATCGTCGTTCCTCCCTCATACTAGCAAATGCTTAGTAGTTTTTGTTCGCTTTGTGGGTTCCCTTGCCTTGTGATTACTCACTAATGTACACGACTTTAAAAAGTAGTAGAAAATAGTCATAATGTTGATGACTTAAGTATTAAAAATACTCTTGTTGTCAACTTGGAGCTACACTCTGAATCGAAGACGTGCTGAAATGGCCAATCCTCTATCTAGTTGAAACAATGGAATCTTCTCACGAGGGTGGGTGTTTCAATGGTGAGAAGAGCCTCCAAAAAACGTTGGTTCCTATAAGATGTATCAATGGATCTCTACTCTGTGCTGCGAATCTACCATGGAAAAGGGAGAAAGAAACTTGAAAGGGAAATCCTAACTAATAACGGTGATACACCAAAACGTTGATCCACTGTACTTGGAACCCTGAACACTAAATCAAACAAGGGAAAAAGAAGACCTTTGATTTCAATTGATTACTATGCATAAATATTTTATGAGAAGGTTCGATCCAATAACCAAAACATGAGGGAAAAAAAATGGAAAGAGGTCTGATACAAGACACTTTGCAACCACCTAACATCCACTTATAGCTTCAGCTAAAGACATATAGAACACTGAGCATGACCTGCATAATATGATAAGCTAGCAACTAGGTACGAATCAGAATTTGGGAAGGGAGAGAAATCTGCCACATATGCAAATTGTTGAATGAATATACACTATGTAAGCACTTGAAATCTAAAAGTACAATCTTTCTATTGATTGAAGAGGTTACACAACTCACCAATGACAGAGTCTGGTCTTGCCAAGAGAGGGATCCATTTTACAAGGCTAAAAAGCCATTTATATAAAAAATACAACAGCCAAGAGTTGGCACTGAAAAATAGAAGAGGAAAATTAACTTAAATTAACCCAAGACCAACTTTGTCTTCCAATAAAATATATTTTCCCTTTGCCTTTGCATGAAGCTCCTTGGCGTTTGAGAAATGGACGGTGGGTTTGTTAAAAGTCAACTTCTCCTTTGCATGGAATATTACACCAAATGTCAAAAATAGACTCCTCTTGAGCTGTCAGATCGAGAAAACAATCATTTTTGCCTGAAAACGGCGCCAAACTTAGACTGAGAAACACGGCTTGAAGCTGGGTTGGGCCTTCGGATGCATGAGAATGACTAGTCAAACCATGAACAAAACAAAGAGTCAACTGAAACTTAGCAATCCGCCAAAAATAGCCCTTGCTTGCATGAGTGAGACATATTTAGACTGAATCGTTCGCCGACTTTCCGTTCTCGGTTTCCTTATTTCCGTGCATGCATTTCTCTTGCATGTTTGTGGTTTTTCTATTTCCTCGCTTTTCGTTGACTTCACTTTGGTCTTTATTTTCTTCGGACATTTGTTTTTTTGCGGACCTTTTGGATTTCCTTCTTGGCTTATTCCCTTTGATTGTATTTCCTCGGGCTATATTATCTCGGACTTCTTGTTATGCAATTTCCCGAATTAATCCTTCGGACAAAAAGTCCAAAGGAAATCCTTCGGACTTTTGTCCGAAGGATATCCTTTCTCCAATTTTGTTTTCTCTTTGCCTTTGTGTATTTTCCATCGGGTTTTTCTTTGTCCCGAATTTCTTCGGACTTTTTGTCCGAAGGAATTCCTTCGGACAAAAAGTCCGAAGGAATTAGTCTCCTTCGTCTTTATTCTGCCACCGGCCAAATGCCCTTCGAGAAAATTGGAAAGGTCTTGCCACCGACCAAGTGCCCTCTGCAAGGGCTTCTGTTTCTCCGGAACTGGATTTTCGGAAGAATTGAAGGGCACCCGGGTTTTTTGTAGGGCAGCTGGGCTTTTTGTAGGAAACCCGGGTTTTTTGTCTCCTTAATTCCTTCGGACAAAAAGTCTGAAGGAATTGAATACTTTGTAAATGGTCCTTTTGAAATTCTCTCTGACTTCTCCCAAATCGTTTGAAAAATCTTTTCCCTCGGCCAAAAAGTCCGAGGAAATTGTCCATCTCTTAGCTCGACAAAATTTTGAGAAGACAACACTTTGGAAAGAAAGCACTTGGGAAAGAGAATAGTCGTTGTTTGAAGGACAAACCTATATTCCGTACGTGTCCGAAAGAAAACACTCACCTTCATTCATAAGCGAACCTACAGGCTTTTAGGTTAACCTTATGGATGGCTGTAGGTGGACATTGCCAAATCTGAAAACGAGAACGCCCCTTCGAATCCTTTGAATGACCAAAACTTTCCCTGGCTGTAGGCTCTTTCCTTGGCTTATACCTGGCTGTAGATGGCTCCTTGGGTCACTGTAGGTATGCATTTGGGCTTGATTGAACTTTGCAAAACCTTTTCCTTTTCATTATTCAGTACCCAAAACTCATTCACAAGACAAACTGGTACCATAAGACCATCTTCCGAATAGTAAGGTTGACAATTTTTTGCCCTGCGGAAGAATTGTCAACAACTCCCACAGTGAAAAGTTCCACAAAAAAAAATCTAAATAAAACTACACTACAAAAATCCCCAGCATTACTTACAATCATATTATATTACAACAAAGACAAAAGATCAAATTAAAAAATCTATCCTCTAAACCATCAACTATGCTGTTACATTCCATGTAGTATTTGCTGCAACATAACATGAAGTACAAACTTATAATTAATATACTCTTTGGGCTGCCTTTAAATTTCTGAATCGATATTTCTGTTATTACAGGACCCAAAACTAGTCTTTACCAAAAATGTACTTATGATAATGTAACAACAGCTCATGTTTAGATGTGCACTGAGTGCAAGCAGTGTTGTCACAACTTTCATATGCATAACAATGATGTCAGCTCACAAGGCCTGCAGCACCCTTTCCATTGCTTGGTCGCTCTTTTTCACCACCTTCCATCATGTCCGCATTTGGCCAGTTGGGAGGAGCCTGTCGAACCTGGGGTCTAGTAAAAGGGGCCACTCTTTCAGCTCCTTGATCGCCACCCAGCCCGGACCATTCGCCTTGACAGATGCTTGGGAGGAGGTTGAAAAGACTCCCCCGCCTCATGCTCCTCATCCAGCTTCTGCTGAGCAGCCTCTCCAAACATTTATTTATCAATAGTTTCAATGTGTTTGTTTTGCTGCTGAAAGCAATTGACCAGATAGACAATACATTTTTCCATGTTAGAGATGATCTTTTCTAGAACTGGGCTTTTGGATGCAGTGATACCATATTATAAAAAAGGATATTTAGGCTTCCATCAGTAGTATGGAGTTCCCTAACAAGAGCACTATCGTTACTACTGTTTTCATGTCCACCACTGGCATAAACATTCCCTCCTAAAGGGTTTCCAACAAACTGGGTAGTTATAAAAGGGCCAATAGTTCAGTCGACAAGGCTTACCTCATGGCAGATATTTTCAAGCTAATTACTAGGTACAGAAGCACTGGCAGATAGATTTTGGGAAGGTACTTAAGACTGGTAATGTAGGAATGGCTTGTGGATTATTCAATATAGAGGACAAATCCCCAATATCATTCAGGGAATGCACACAAAGACGAGCCCTTGCAAGCAGAGGGGGCCAATTTGCACAAACAGCAGAAGGGTTTTCGTTCCCGGGATGACCAGGGTTCCATTTTAAGGAAAGAAAAGCATGTACCTAGTGCTGGCATAGCAGGGGTACATGATTCTGCTGAGTCCAAGTATGATCTTGAGGCACCATGATATCATCATTATCCAGGCTGACGGGCTGTTTGTCTTTTTGCATATGTTGGGCCAGTCTGGAAGCATTAGGCTGCTGATTTACCACATATGGCTGCATTTTACCCTTCTTCCTTTCCTTGTAAACATTTTAATTTTTTTTTACATTTTTCATCTCACAGCTTCACCTCCGTTTACTTTTTATAGATAAAGCAAGCAGTCGAGGACTTCTGTGTATATTCACACAACAAAACTATGCTAGATCAAGTGACAAGATGAACTCTGATTTCACACAAGATCTTTTGAATACAATTATGTACGTTGTTGGCACTGAATGTGCTTGTAGGACAAAAACTTTACTTAATAAGAGTAAATTTGTTGTCCTAAAATTTTAACAAGTTTCTGCTAGGTCACATGATCCCTTGTGACAATAAAATGCCAGTAATGTCTTCAGAGGTAATGGACCCTTTTTATATATATGACATACAACCCAATGTGCCCATCTGTCATGCACAAATTTTTTCACCCAAAAACCCAAGTAAAAGGGTACAATTTTTTTAATTTATATCCTTTTAATTTATTACCTATTGTCTATTGTTATTTAAAGTTAAATTATTATTATTGTTTTTTAAAGAAACCATTTCTATATAGCTATGCATGTGTGTGTGTGTGTGTATACAGTTTTTTTAATTTTATATCCTTTTAATTTATTACCTATTTTTTATTGTTATTTAAAGTTAAATTATTGTTATTGTTTTCAAAAGAAGCCATTTCTATATATCTACGTGTGTGTATGTGTATATATGTGTGTGTGTATATATATAGAGCACATATATCTTAAATATATTCATCTGAAAAATGCCGAGAGCTACCAATCTCACAATATCTATCTAGGATTTGTCACAGGCCACATTGATTAATAACTCCTTAACCTTTTTCCCGCAATTGCTGCTAATCAGTATCGAGCTACACCACTGTGTCAAGCAACAAAGAAAAACTTGGAGAACAAAAAGCTTGAACCTTCATTGTAACCAAGATATTGTGATCAGCTCACCTTCCCAAGAAAGAAAAGGTGAAATTACACTATGAATGCCAACAGATAATATCAGACCCTAAAAAAGCTAGAGAAGAGCAAACACACAATGTGTCAAAAAACAACGATCCAGCTCGGATCAACAACGGAGGACAATGCACAACGGGGAGGCGTTACATCCCCTATCCTTATTAAAGCATCGTCCTTTATGCGACAAGGGCAACATGAATGCAATAGTCAAAAGTTACTAGGGAAGATATGTTAAACGCAAGAAGCTTTTTAAAACATTTCACTTGAACATACAACAACTCTTTTTGAATACAAGGACAACATATACAAAATATAAGTGTTCATTCACACTCCTTAATTACTAAAACCTCTATATTAAAAACACGTGTACCTGACAGATTTTTGTGGGTAACCAGAAAAAAATTGCAGACGGAAACCATTTGACTTACTGCAGTACAAGTTAATCCCCATTAACCACGGGTTTTGGCTAGTAACTAACCACATTACTTGCCAAACCCTACGGTTAACAGGGATCACCCCGACATCAACCCAACGAGTGAAATAATATATCAATTACGGTGAAATTAATACGTCATTCTGCTATTTCATGTCGCGATTTTCTGCTCTGACATTTCCACTGGAGATTTTATAATTGCTACTTGATAACATGAAGAATCATAGCCTGCATCAACTGCCATCCATCATTTTGGTCGTGATTTGTGTTTGCAGCTTTGACGCCAAGGATGCCCACAAGGTTTAATACAAACGCAGAGACATTTCAGACTTTCTATCATCGTTTTTTATATCTGCCATAGCCTGTGATATTATTCAATATGTTTGTTGTTATAAACATTTTGGCCTATAAAGCTCCTCATTTTCTTGCAATTGCCAAAAGAAAGCATACAAGAAAGACCGATAAACTTTGAAAACAGGGCTTGCTAGAAAAATAACATATTTCTTTTCTTTATTGCTCATTTGCCATTGAAGCTCACTACTAAGGTTGCTAACTGCTAAGATTGACTGCATTGAACAGTTTGAAGTGCAGATTTTAGAGGTAAGAAGATTTGTTGCATCTAGGGTCTAACTTTTGTCATTTTCTTCCTACTTCCAGGCTTCCAGATGCTAAAACCTAATATTTTCATTTTATTTTATTTTTTATTATCTTTTTTGTTTTATAGGGTTTCAAGTTGTCAATTTCAAAAATGGCACCAAGTTTCCATAGGCCTCGAAAGTCTGATGACATTGCATGGAAGCTTTGTTATGAAGGTCCAAACAACAACTCAATCATATGTAATTATTGTGGATTTAAAATGAGTGCAGGCATCAATCACCTCAAATACCACAACACAAATTCTAGTAAATGATGTGCAGTTGTGCAACAATGCACCACCTAAGGCTCAAAGAGAAATCGTTGTTGTCCTCACTGCTTATGATGAGAAAAAGAAAAGACACCTCAAGAACTTGCAGCCGTGATCAATAGGGGGCAGCGAGAGTTGATTTTAATGAGTTGGGAGTCTCTAGCTCTTTTGTTGCCCCAAAGGTAGTTCAAGGAGGGAACTCATCTATTGGAGATAGTTCGGGTTCACCTAAACAGGGTTTGTTTGTTCCTCGAAATACCCCTAAAGCACAACCTTCACTCGAAGGTATGGCTTCAATACTTGCAAAATGAAGCAAGGGTGGTTGTGGAAAACTTCCGGTACTACAACATTTCATTCAATGTGGTGAAAAGCTTGTACTAGAAGAATTTGATAACTACATGAACCGTTGTTGGGAAGGGGTTCAAGGCCCCCTAGTCCTCATGATTTGAGAGGCCCATTGTTAGAGGACAACATAAAAAATAAACAAATTATTGTAGATGAGTAAAAAGAATATGGCACAAAAAGGTCTGCAACATTTTGTCTAACGGGTGGATGGATGGAAGGAACCACACTTTGATTGATTTTCTAGTGGCTTCAAGTGGGAAGTGCGTGTTCTTTAAGTCAATTGATGCATCCCACCAAGTGAAAAATGCAAAAATTATGTGATATGTTGAACGAGGTGGTCATGGAAGTGGTTGTGAAGAGTGTCGTCCAAGTTGTGACTAATAATGCAGCAGTGTATGTAGTAGCAAGGAGAGACTCCCTTCATTTTTGGAGCCCTTGTTGGGGTAAGCTTTTACCCACCATGTGGTTTTACCTACACGGTCTCGTTAGCTTGATTAGGTGTCACTTAGGTGTGTAATAAAGATCATTGGGGAAGATAATCCCACATTCATGAGGATGTGAGGACATGTCTATCTTCCACCTATATATGTACCTTTCGTAAAGCTATTTGGCTAATTAATCTAGAACCAACCAGGAATGTTATTGCATTTGAATGCTTTTGCACATTGTGAAGTTTTCTTCCTCTCATGTATTCATGATTTCACTACTCCATATAATTTCACCTTCTTGCATTCGATCCTATACAATCGATCATAAGTGTGGCTCACTCCGACATGGTATCAAAGTGGTGCTGGTAGATGAATGTCATCGATTTTATTGTGATCTCGTTTGCATTCAATCTCCTTCTTAGTGTTCTTCGTGATTTCAACTTTCAAGGGTTGGTGGGATTTCTAAAAAATCTGTGCAAATCTATACATTTGAAGTATCCAGACGAAAAATGGTCAATGCCATTCGATTTAGAAGATGTCAAAACCCTAAGATCAGCTGTAAACATGACCTAGTTTCATGACAGGGCTTTTTTGACCATTTTGGAGGGTTTGAAGACATTTTTTGGATTTCGTGCATATCCATATCGCCTATTACTCAAAGAAAGAAAAGTTTTCTGGCATTTTCCAAAAAAATAGTGTCTTTTCTACCCAAGGGGGCTTAACTTGTCTATGAAAAGTGGAGTCAAATATTTAGCAAGCCCAAAAAATTCATTCTACATTGTGAATTTTTTTTAAGAATTTCAAACTAACATAATTTTCTGCCTATAGCTCCTTTTCGTGTGAGTTTTTTCAAGCTCTATGCATTTATGCTATTCTCGTGCCTTGTAAAATTGATCCTTTGTAGTTTCAAGGGATTGCATTTATTCTTCTCTATTGCATACTTGTGTTGCTTTTGTATACGCGTTGATTGTGTACGCACTTAAATGTGTTGATTGTGTACGCACTCAAATATAAAATGCCAACCTATGCAATATTGGAGAAAATTTGGTGACTATTGCACAAATTGTTCATTTGAACGCATTTTCCACTGAGTTCGACGTCTCTCATATTGACCCTACATAGTTGTGGTTTGTGGACTCACCTATCTCCACTTGGGAGATATCAGATGAGGATAGCTTATTATACTCCAATGGTTCTTCTTAGAAAGATCAATTATGCTTCATGGTGGATGTACATGGAACGCTTGCTCGTGGAACAGGGCCTTATTCTATTTCTATATGGACAATCCCTGCTCCCACTAACCCAAGTCAATATAATGACTAGGCCAACACTTGTGACAAGGCTCTTGGTCGCTTACTGTTGCATGTTTCCATGGATCTCCATTCCCATGTAGAGCACACAAAGTGTCCCTCCACTATTTGGAGCACTCTTCAAACTCTTTTTAGAGATCCTGCTAAGATTTATATCGCTTCTCTTCTTATTGTCTCTTCGGAGACCATTGTACTCTTTCCTCCTTTTATTTCTTGTGATGACACATTCCATATGGAAAATGCTCTTCCTTTTGTCAAGCCACCACTAGTGGACGAGACTCTACCATACCTTAGTTGTCCTATTGCAGATTCTACATTCGTTCCTATTCAGGGTATTGCTCTTCCAGAGCCATCACATACTTGTACTTCAGAAGGCTCTCCTATTTTCAGTGAAAGTACACTTAGTGAGAGCTTCAACAACACATCTCTTATTGTGGATATTCATTCTATGGATCTGTGTGCTTCATCTGTAGTCTCTTCTTCAGTTTCGAGATTTGTTGAGCCATGCTCCACACTTCCCATCGACATTCTTTCGACGAATGTTTCATTCCCTTCTTTTGATAGGTTCATTTCAGTGGCATTACATTGAGTTCATATGCACGATCTTGCCAGACCCATGCCACTTTAGTTTTGGACCATACTCAGAGATCTTCGTACTATTGCCTTCATCTTCCACTATGGAATAGGGAGATTTCAATACACACATCGTGTTTTTCCTTTGGCAAAGGGAAGAAACATTATGCAATGCAGATGGAGCTTCTTTAGTCTTCAGGCAGAGGATCTTACCATCGACCTTGGTCATTTTGTGAGCTCTACCACAAACAATTTTGGCATCTTCTAAGGGGTCTTCTTAGTTCTCTATTTGCTATGTAATTGGGTACCTCATCAAGCTTTGTGTCGGGACCCAATTCTTCTACCCACCTGAGCTACACTTAAGGGGGGTGTTGGTTTAGGCTTGTTCCCACCATGTGGTTTTACCTACACAGTCTGGTTAGCTGACTTAGGTGTTACTTAGCTGTGTAATAAAGATCATTGGGGAAGATAATCTCACAATCATGAAGATGTGAGGACATGTCTATCTTCCACCTATATATGTACCTTTCCTAAAGCTATTTGGCTAATTAATTTAAAACCAAACAGGAATGTTATTGGATTTGAATGTTTTTGCACATTGTGAAGTTTTCTTCCTCTCATGTGTTCATGATTTCACTACTCCATACAATTTCACCTTCGTGCATTCGAACCTATCTAGTCGATCTCCTATTCAAGGATATAAGAAAGATGACATGGGTGGAAAATGTGGTTGAAAAGGCAAGAAATATCACAAACATCTACAATCATCCTTGGTGCTAAGCTTAATAAGAGAGCAGGAGCTTGTATGATTGGAAGAGACATGATTCGACACAAACTTCATCACATTACAGAGCACTGTAGCCTCACTAACATCTCTTAAGTAGATGTTTGTAACCACACAGTGGTTTTAGTCTTCCTATAACAAGAAGGTTGAAGGGGAGATGGTCATGAAGGCCATTTTTTATTGTGTTTCCAAAGACCACAGATGAGATCATCCACGTAACTTTAAACTCAACTATTTTTTATTTATCATTTATTTTTTTATAATTTTTTTTGGCTTGAACTTATCTTATTTTTAAATTTTATGTTATTTTGTTAAAGGTGTCAAAGCCTTGGGTTAGGTTATGCATTTGGTGGATGCGGAAAAAAATCCAATGGGTTATTTGTATCAAGTCATGGATAGGGCCAAGGAGGCCATGGCAAACTATTATGGGTGTATATATTACCTCATATCAATTAGGCGCCAAATAGGCTAACATATGTGTGTGTGTGTGTAAAACAACTCCATCGACATATATATATATATATATATATGGCGCCTAATTGATATGAGGTAAAACAACTCCATCGACATATATATGTGTGTGTGTGTGTCGATGGAGTTGTTTTACCTCCCCACCCACACACACACACACATATGTTAGCCCATTTGGCGCCTAATTGATATGAGGTAAAACAACTCCATCGACATATACATTAGCAAACTACTAGTTCAACCCTAAGAGTTTTTATCTGATTCAGTTAGGGCTAATCAGGTCATGGATGGCCTAAACACATGCATAGAGAGGATGTTTCCTAAGGAAGCCACTAGAGACAATTGTTGATAAGCTATAGATTTACAAGATTGCAGAGGGTAGGCCTTTTTTTCACCTCTATGCATTCGAAGGAGCATGACCCATTAACCAGGCAAAAACAAAATTCAAATTGAGTCATTTGATTGTAGTCTCGTTACTTCTTTAATAAATGCAAGCTAGTTGACTTTCAAAGTTATAAATCCCATTTGCATATTTGTGGTGAGAAAATTATGGAGCAAAAACACCAAATCTTCAGAAGTTAGCCACCCATATTTTGTCCCAGCCATGTAGCATTTCTAGGTTTGAATGTAATTGGTGCATGTTTGAAGCCATTCGCACAAAAAAAAGTGCAACAGGCTAACAACACAATGCCTCGATAACCTCCTCTTTGGGCAATATAATCTTCGTCTTCGTGTGAGATGAGTGGAAGGGAAAGATAGTCACTGAGCAATTGACTTAGATGATATTGATCCATATACAGATTGAATTGTTGAGTTTGAAGATGCGCAACAACAGCCCATCTTTACTGAGGAAGAGGTCGAAAATTTGGAGAAAACAATAACGGCAAGGGATTGGGAGGGGTTGGTGAGGATCTAGATATGTTTGCGGATGATGTTCCAGATTAAAAAAATTTACCTTCCACTTTCAGAGCACTGCAGAGAAGTTGGTGATGATTTTATGGTGCATTGATGACTAGTCTATGAGTATTGCACTCTTCTTTTTGTCTAAAATTGACCATTGTACTCTTGTTTGGTCGAAAACTAATAGAAAACATACATATGTATTCTCTATATTCATTTCATTTTTTATGTGTTCTACATGTTATTTCAGTTTATTTTAAGAACTTATATATTTTTTAAAGTAGCGATAAATTTGTTGAATAATTGCCGAGTCGCGAGTACGGGTAAAAATTTTGGATTGCCGAGTACAAGTTTCTAATCTATGACTAAAACAAGGATGTCTCTATTCATTTTATCATTTCAATAGAAATGAGAGAGGAGTTATGCTTCATGAATTCAAGCAACAACCACTTTTAGCAATATCTTTATCAACTAAAACCTTACATAAGAGCACAAAACGTAAGAACTTCCATAACTTCTTAATATTCAATATGCAATTTTTTAAAAACAAGTCAAATTTTCAATGTTCAGACAACAATTTATATTTCGATGCATAAAAATTTCCTTCCTTACAGCAAGTTCATCACCACTTTAAACATTCAAAGAGTCCAAGCATGGTTAGAAGTTTCACAAAATCACGCAATCATTTAGGAGTACCATCCATTTTGGAAAAAAAAAATCATTTCATGGCAATTAAAAATCAAATAAGACAATGCCAAGATACAAGCATTTTTTTCTTCGAAAGTCACTGAACACTAAACAGTATAAATATCAAACATATTTTCTTAATCAATAAGTATACTTTCAAAACCAACCAATACACACTTAACTAGTGTGTCAAGAGGAAAAATCAAACATTCATGAGATAAAAAGTTCATTTCAAGTAGAGTGGTTCGTGTCCTTTCAACTTCAATATGGTACTATACAATAAGCACACTTCTCATCAAGAAACATCAAATAAGCAAAATAATTTTGTATATACTTCAACACTTAGTTCATATTTCAACAAGAGTCTCAAGTGCACAAGAATATCAATTCACACCTTACAACACACAAACAGGGAGTACTCCACATGATACCATTTCTTACATTTAACAAAACAACTTTTCACAAATTGGGCACCCATGTAATGAAAAGAGAAGAGATGTACATAGCCAACAGGGACTGCTAGCGACCATATCAACACATAGAAGGATGGAGGTCAGCTGATGGCACACACCACATCACAGCAATACAAGATAGCTCATCAATAACATCACGAGTTGCCCAATGGCAGAAGGGAGGTCACATAGCTCCAAGAATGCAAGGTCCACAGGAGAAATGCCAAGGTCACAACCAATACATCTGCATAACTCTCCCTAAGAGAAAGAAGTATTAGCATCAAATGGTACCGACATAATATCACCAAAGGAACATAAGAGCATCAAGCACCTCAATTAGTCTGTCCAAAAGTAAGAGGAAAATTAATTAGAACCAGGATCAATTTTATTGATGAGTAAGCCAATTGTAGCAAGGTCGATGGGCAAAAGGGGTGCCAAGCATGTCAAGAGAATAAAGGTTAAATGATGTAACAGGTGAGGCGATTATTATATATTATTTTAATATTTTTGAAAAGGCAAAAGGATTCATTATTTCATAGTTTCACGGTTCGATGTCGGATAGTGATTTTGAGGTTTGGAAGGAGTGGTAGCATCATAGAGAAAGATATAGTCGTCAAGTCCAAGGATGATGAAGCACTGATTGAAAGTTGGGGGAATATGAGGATATACGTCACGTTTACCAAGAAGAGAACCAATCCATCTGATGTGAACAGAATGTCATAAGTTTGATAAGATGTCATAAGCAAGAAAACTATATGAATAGAAGTAAGGGGCCACAAACCTCATTAATCCTCCTTATACTTCCCAATTACTTCTTAAACCTCCCAAAGCATATTGAAAAAGGTTGGGAGAAGTGACTTTCCAAGCTCACTTCCACCCCACTTAGGCATGCCACAAGAAAAGGGAGGGGCGGACATAAGAACTTGCCCATCCATACAAGTTCTCATCCTAACCCTAGTTTGTTCCACAAGTTAAACATCTACCTCCCCCATACCAGAATATATATAACAATAAGCACATTCCAACACTCAATAAACTATCGGTTCAACCAATAGCAAAAAGGAAACTTCCAAAGTAAACCTTGATCAAGCAATATCAAATGGCTAAGCCACCCATTAAATATAAATAGAAACAATAAAATCACGTAGAATTCTTCGCAATTCCCAAAGAAAATGGCTTAGAAACAATGAAATCACGTAGAATTCTTTGCAATTCCCAAAGAAAATGGCTAATTAGCCCCATAAAAAAACCAAATTAAAACAACAAAGCCACATAAAATCCCTCACAATTTTAAAAATAACAACCAAGTAACCTCGATAAATCAACTAGAAGGTAATCAAAAAATGTTGGTTTCGAAATTCAGAAAGGATATTAGTCCAATCAGGAAATAAAATAATTTCAATACACCACACGAATACAATTCAAAATTTTACTCCATAGTACTCGCACTACGTGGCTTGCAAACCCACCCAATGGGGAAAGAGAAGCATATATGTATATATGAGGAATATAAGAGAACCATAATCACAAAACTGTTCATGGAATAACACTAGAGAGAAGCTCATAAGTGTCATCTCCGATGACAAATCTACGTTACCTCCCTTAGGTAATAGTAAGACCATCCAAAGGTATTCATAAGGCTCAACACAATGTGCCCGAAGAAAAAACTGTGCAACTTTTTTTTTAATTTTCATCTCCTTTTATTTTTTCACCTATTGTTTCTTGTTATTTATCATCAAATTATTATTATTGTTTTTACAAGAAACCATTTCTATATATCTACAGGTGTGTGAGCAAGCGAGTGTGTATTATTTTGCACATATATCTTAAATATATCTATCTGAAAAATGCCGAGAGATATCAATCTCACAATGTCTAGGATTTGTCACATTCCACATTGATTAATAACTCCTTAACCCTTTTCCTGCAATTACCATTAACTGGTGATAAATGGCACCAATTGAGCTTCAGCTCTGTGTCGAGCAATAAAGGAAAAAATGGAGAATAAAATGCTTAAAGCTCCATAGTACCCAAGATATCATGATTAGTTTGCTTTCCCAAGCAAGACAAGAAGCTGAAATTACCCTACGATATCCAATGAACATCGCACCCTCAAAAGCTAGAGTAGAGCAAGCACACAACGGGTCGAAAACAACAATCCAATTGGGATTGACAAGGGAGGATGATGCACAACATGGGGGCTATAAGTATTGTAGGCCTTGCATTGTGTTTTCGAGCTACTATGTATAATGTTGTGTGGCTCTTGTCCTCCCATCCATGTGTTTGTTCATGTTTATGTCAACCTAGGAGTTTAAGACCTTGATCTATCAATAATACATGTACAATGTGGCCATTTATAAACATTTCCATTCAAAATCCCATTGAAAAAAATTGATTCAATGTGCTTGGTTCATTTTCTCTCTTCTAGATTATGGGAAATAGCAATGGCCCCTTCACTATTAGAAGATAAGATAGATGGTTGATCTTGTAGAAATCCAAGCTCCATTAAAAACTGTTGTAGGCATGAATTTTTTTGTTTCATTGATGGCTCCTCTACATTCTTCCTCAGTGGTGTATACAGCAATGGCCTTCTATTTATTACATGCGTAAGTGATGAGTCTTGATTCCATATGAAATATGTATCCAGAAGAAGATTTCCTCCAATTCACATCTCCATTCCAATCAGCATCTATATATCCAACAAGGCAACATTCAACTTCTAGTGAGTACATGATCCCCTAATGAGTGGTGCCCTGAATATATCTCAATATCCTTTTAGCAGCTCCCCTGTGACTCTCCTTTGGATCCTGCATGAATCCACATACCATTCTAACTGCACAGGATAAACCTAGTTTAGTATGAGTAACATAAACAAGCTCCCAACCAGTTGTCAATATAGAGTGGCACCAACCTTTGGGGAGGTACATTGTCCTATAATCCTATTAACTTTACTCCAAACTGGTAAAGGGTAGATCAATGCTTGCCCCAATCCATGTTAAACATCTTCCATAAGTCCAATCCATATTTGGGTTAACAAAGAAAGATTCCCTCTTCTGATTGAGAACTTGAATCCCCAAGAAGTAGTGCAACAAGCCCAAATCTGTCATTTCAAATGCATTCTTCAATTTATCCTTAATATTATATATAACAAAGGTACAATCTCCCATGATAATTTAAACATCCACATAAGTACCACAATGAGTATATGACCATCAACATGCTTAACATTTACATTATGATCTGACTCACATTTCTTGAAACCACTAAAGATGATGAATTTTTCAATCTTCTCGTGTCAGGCATGTGGTGCTTGCTTCAATCCATAGGCAGACTTCCTCAAATTACACCAAAGGTTAGATTCAACATCATGTTATACAGATCCTTATGGTTGTTCCATGCAGATCTCTTCTTTAGGTCTCCATTTAGGAAGTCACATTTGAAATCAATTTGATGTACTTCCCATCAAAATTTAGTAGCTAGTGCAAGAATAGTGTGTAATGATTCTATTTTGGCAATAGGTGTAGAATGCTCCCAATAATCTATTCCATCTTTATGTGAAAGCCCTTTTCCTACCAACAGTGCCTTGTATCTTTCTTCTAATCCACCAATAGTAAATTTTGTTTCATTGATCTATTTACACTTGACGCTACTCATTCCAGGTGGTTAAGGGACAAGAGTCCAATTCTTTTGATTTATCAATGAGTTGTGCACTTCCATCATGGCATATTCTCATTATTCTTTTCATTTGGCTTCCTTGTAAGACTAAGGATCACACATATCCATTTCTCTTGCGATAAGTGCATAATTGGCCTTTAACTTTTTACTTCAAGTCCTCCACATCCAAGTCTCAACCCCCTTATCTTCTTTTTCTTCCTCAAGTGCCTTAGCAGCCCATTTGGCAATGCTGAATTTTCCCCTAAAGTCAAAGGAATCCTAGGGAATATCCTAGAGCAGATGTACATCTTGTAACTTTTGATTGTCTTCTGAAAGCTCCTTTGATGTAGGGATCTCCTCAATGTGAATATTATCTGGTATTTGCTCTTCTTCATTTCGACCTTATGTGGATTCTAGTGCATCCTTGGTTGAGGAAATCTCCCCTTCATCATCTAAACCTATCTCCTCCATTTTGATCACAAATGGACCCTGGACATCAATCCTAGGTGTGTCATCCTCATCTTTTAAACAATTAGAAGTATTTGAAATCTGTAGAAACCAAGAATTATCCTGACAGCATGTACATTTTTGTGCTTCTTCGAATGATTTGGCCTCGTCAAATATGGCTGCTCTTTGATTAATAAGTTTCTTTATTAAACAATCCCAAAGCTTGTAGGCTTTTGAATCCTTGAAGTATCCTAGGATAATACACTTGCAACTCTTAGGATTAAGATTTTGTCTCTCTCATCAAGAATATGAGCCCATGCAATACTTCGTAAAACCTAAGTGTGAAACAAATTTCCTACCACACCTGCCCCCCTCATTTCTAAGATGGAGGAGCATCACAATAAACATTGATATCAATCCTATTTAGCATGTAATTAGCACGACTCACAACTTCAGCCTAAAACATATTTTGCATACCTTTAGTTTGTAGCATCCACTGTGCCATTTCGACCACTATCTGATTCTTCCTTCAGTGGCAACATTTTTTTGAATGCATGCCATAGTTGGTTGCCATTTGTTGCCATTTCAGGAAAAGAAAGCCTCCATGGCATTGTTGACATATTCACAAATAAAGTTGCTTTATCCGCAATAAATATTATCATCTTTAGGCTCCTCTAGAGTAGAAATCAAATGCTTATCCATAGCTATATGATGCGTGCAGCTCGAATCCATAAAAAAAAATTGTGCTGGAATTACGAACATGTAATGCTTTAGAGGAACATACAAGAGCAAAGTGATTAGTACCTTGTTCTAGTGAATAACCTTATTTCTTTGCTCTTGTGAAAGCATCATCTTGCATCTTCCTAAAAGAACGTCCTTGAATATATCTAATTTGTCCAAAATACTAACAATACAAAATGCTTCCACATCACAGACTACACTTTGAAAACATATCCATATAGATGCATCATGTGGCACATTCTACTACTACCATTTCAATTGTCATGCAAACACCAACTGTTAAACAAACCACAACGTCACCTAACACGCAAACACCAATTGCTACCTCAAACACTACACAAACCACTATCACCCACCGTGTAGGAATCAAATGCTACTTGAACCACCAAGCAGACCACCACATCAATTGCCACACGAGCACAAACTGCCACCTTATGCACCACTCAAGCTACAAAGTAAGCACAAACCACCACCTAAGCCTATACACTAACCACAACCTCACACAAAGAGCCACCTAAGCCGCCACACAAGCCTCCTCATGGACTACCACCTTAGCACGAAGTACCACCTAAGACGACGTGAAAACCTCGTAGACTGACACGCCAAAAGAGTGACACCTTACAAGCCAACTTAACAAAAGGCCTTCACAATTTTTAGTTGCAATTCGAACCCAGAACCTCCCATAGCAAGGTCTATGCCTTAACCAAGTGGGATATGCCTTGTGCCTATCACCTACATGGTGCGCCTAACTCTTTAAAAAAAAAGATAAAAATCACCAAAAACCAATTGCTTACACCTTCACGCCTGTTCCCCGATTGACTTGCCACCATATAATTTGCTTCGCACCTTATGCCGGGTCACCCTCATGACCACTCACTACACTAAACCCCTACCCATATAGCCTCATCTCTTCAAACACTATTTGGGAGGCCAAAATGAAAGAATTTTGTGATGCAAAAGAGGAACTCGTAACAATTTCTCAAAAGGAATCCAAATATGTGATCAGATATTAGATATTTTGTATACAACTTATTTTCGCATACTACCACTTTTCTCTTGTAGGACTCCTCAAAGCAATAATCACTCTAAGTGTAGATATTAATAAGTACACCGGTTTTGATGTGGGTTGGCTCATGATACTTTGTGAGAGATTCATTATGCATTATAGTTCCTACTAACACCTTCAAATTATCATGGCATCAACTTATTTGACATCCTATAAGATTCGTTATACATCATCCTTCCTACTACCACCTTCAAATCATCACGGCATCAACTTATTTGTCCTCTTATGTTCCCGATGCCCCTTTGCACCTCTTTTTTCCTTTGAACACCCTTTTCGGACATCATCATCCCAAACCAATGATGTCTCGCAATATCCCCCATTTTAGACGACATCATTGGCCGTGTCAATGACATGTTATTTTCTATGATATTTTTTGTGCACCATTAGTCAAGCAAAAGGCATTGGCTAAAAATAAGTTTTGACTTTTAGAAATTAGGGGTTTGATCCCTAATTATCAAATTCCCATTAGTCATTTCTCAAAATATGTACAAGCAATTTGCTCTACTCACACTCCCAAATCCACCTTGGGAAGAAGTGAAATTAGGGCCAATGAAGTTTACATAAAGGAAGACAAGTTAGCACAAGGTCTTTGAAGATATCAAAGATAGGAGTTGTATCAACAAGGTCTATCATAGAGTATTTCTTGCGAGTGGTGGATGGTGTCATTTGTCGTCGTGACTATATCCAGCATCATTGGTCTCATGGCTTGAGGTTTCCTCTCACCTAGTTGAGGGTGTGCTCACACTAGTTGTGGGTTGAGACTAATCATATTCCACGTGGGGACTGGATTTGTCATCTTTGCTCCTTCCAGGCGGTGGAGACTAAGTAAAAATTATTTTTCAAATACCCTAATATTATGAGATCGAGGGGATATACCACTATGTTTACAGAGACTCAAGCAACTCCTTATCCACTTTCTTTCAGAACCTAGACCAATGGTGTTTGGAAATTTTTTGGGGGAGTTTGTCACCCTTTGATACAGGGCCCTGTAGGTAGTCCCTAAAGCCCCCAGGTCGATCACCTCTTTCTTTCAAAGCATCAAGGAGGTTAGCGGTATTAAGCGCCTTCTGGATACTATTGCCTCACACATTGAGGGGGGTAGGTCAATGAGGCAGCGAGGTTAGTGAAGTGACGAGGTCAATGAGGTTGCACTCATCTCTACACAATACAACTACTAAGGTGCCCTAGCACACTAGCTCTCAACGACGGGGATCTGCCCTTGCTCACCATCATGGATATACTCCTCAATGTTGTGAATATGTTCCTTCGCGACCGCTTCCTGAGTGACAAGGACAAGCACACATTACAAGTTTCTTTGTTGCCTTGAGAGTTCCTTTGGCCTTGGATGTTACGAGGGATTCTAGGGGAGAGTACTTTATTTCTACGATTATCCAACCTGGCCCACTTAGCCCTAGACACTTGAATGAGCATTATCAAATCCTACATTAACGCTTTCACAATGATAGATGATGACACTGATGATTCCTCTGTCCCAAGCATGGTCAAACTACAATCCGGTCTTTGTGGCTTTCATCAACCCATGTTCTTTGGGGGTCTTGTTCCCCAATGGCTCTTTGTATTAGTATCCTAACCACGTGGGTTGGGGATTTATTTCATTGGGTTTCCCCCTAGTTCATTTTTAGTGCTTTGTTGTTCTCTATTTTTTTTTGTTAGTCATTGATCCTAAGTTCCCTTTATCCCTAGCACTTTCTATTATAGTCGGATGTTTCTTGAATTCCATTGACCTAATTTTGGTCATTCGTAGAAATTAATATAATTTATTTCTTTCTTTCTTTCTTTGGAGACCCCAATTGTGGTTCACTTAAGTCTTGTTCTATACACCTTGACTTCACCTACAACAATCTCTCACAATGTGCTACAAACCAACAGGGGGTTAATGCAACGACAAGTGTCAACCTAAGGTAAGTATCCCTAACCCTATACTCATTATTTTGTACTTCGGTTGGTATATTAGATGCTTGTTTATCTCATGTATTAGATACTATAGACTAACATATGCTTATTAGTTCATTGTTATCTTTTACATTCTTGTTATTCATAGCTCTTGCTTATTTCCTAGGGGCACTTTTAAATACTTTGCAACCTTTAGATTAGATAACTCATGCTTAATGCCTAATGGCACTTTGAGTACCTATAGCTCTTGCTTCAACATCAAATGGCACCTTGGATCTAGTAAGGTCCTCCACCTTGTATCTCCTTGGAGATTTTGTGTGTAGATTCCCCTTTTAGATCCCTTTCAACCATCTTTGCACATGGCCCTTTTTTATAGCCCCAAACAACTTTGTGAACTGGGATTTTGTGTGTGCATGTGTAGGATCTAGAATGGTCTTCTACCTTTTTTCTGATTTAGAGGATCCTTATATTAGAGACTATTTTAGGCTTATAGACATTATGGTGACCCTGACATGAATCTTACCCCACTGATGGTTGGACCATTTTCATGTTTTCTTTCTTTTAGATTCCAAGTTGATCTATCTTTAATCTCTTATCTTTCCCACCATGTCGCCTCTTAGAGTTTTTCTACCGATCCTCAACATATTCAAATTCTATATCGGTTGCTCTTTTATCCCTTCTATGCACACCATCGAGGGTAATGCCTCATGGTGCAACTTTTTCTAACATTAACCTACACCAACCATTCAATGCAATATGGTTGAAATCACTCGAGAAGATCCCGATAGAATTTACAAAATAAAAGATCTAGGCAATGGTCTTAGTTATACCCCTTCTAAAGATAGGATACTCAATGAGAATTCCCTTGGTATCTAACTACAATCCCTCGTCAATGGTTGGCACATCAAAAAAATCACCCTACTCTTAATGGCACCTAGCAAAAAGCCCAACCAAGATCCTTCATTTGATAACACCCAAGTTCTCATCAAAGTTTCGGACCAAATGACTCTTATACAAACTACAAATGACAATCAAATTTACCAAATGTAAATCCAACTTTTGCAAATGACATATCAACAACAAACAAGTGCCCCTCTCCTCCTCTCATGGATGCTAATGGAAATCCTATTCCCCAACCTCCAATCTACAACAAAGTACTTCAAACCATAGATTACAAACTTGTTGGTTACTTGCCAGTTGCTCAGGTGATCGCAGAAAATTTACCAAACCCATTAATCTCCACTCATACTTGTTGGATTTCGGTTTTTCGCTCCCGACGAGTACTAGCATCGAGAGGCCTCGACGCATCGAGAATGCATCCAAGGCCCCCAAATGTTGTCCAAACAATGGAAAAATGAAATTTTGGTCTCATAAATTCAAACACGCCCCCTCATTGGATTCACATAGCATTTGGAGCATACAGAGCGAATTGGAAGGTGAAAATTTCAGTAAACACATTTCCAGGTTTAGGTCGTGGTGGCAAGATTGGGGTGGGAATACCCCAAATCTACAAAGGCTAGCTTCCGCATTTTATCTCAACCTTGTAGCACTTTTGGATGTGAGCGCAACTGGAGTTTGTTTGACACCATTCACATGAAGAAGCACAACAAGTTGAGTCAACAATGCCTCAATGTCCTGGTTTTTGTGCAATAAAACCTTTGGCTTCACACAAAGAAGTTGGAGAACACATTACAGGAGCCTATTGACCTAAACGAGATCGATCCCCATAGTCATTGGATTGCACAGAAGGATAAGCCCCCATGTTCACAGAAGACAAGATTGTTGATTTCGAGAGGCAAGCTATGGAGGGTGCAGTTGCAGCAAAAGGAGGAGAGATTGGATTGGAAGACATCCTTGAAGATGAGGCTGAGGTAGAGGTGGAGCCACATGCGCAAGTGCAACATTCTAGGTAGAACGTGGTGGGGCAGCCAAGTGGGAAGACTAGACTTTCTCAATCTCCCTTAGTTTTCCAGAGAGCAAGGAAGAGAAAATTATCGATTCTTGTAAATTGTGCTTGTAGATTCTTGTATAAGTATCACTGTATCAATTTGTAGTTGACAACTTGACAGTGTCACAGTTGTATTCGCATGATTATGCGATTTTGTACTTTATTTATATTCAAATCTAATAGAAAACACTTTCCCAACATTTTATAGACTCATTTGATACATTTTGCAACTGTAATTTCTATGAAATTTATGTTTTTTTTGATAAATTTAAGCATTTGTTTAATTTGTCGGATATCCTCAGTTAATCGACAACACCTGTCGATTAGTCACCAGTTAAAAAAATTCCTCCTTGGTGAGTACTCGTCGGTTACATTTATGCAAACTATGCTTTAAACATTACAAAGCAAGCACTTAGCTCCCTACATAGCTTCTGTGGACATTGAAGGCATTTCTCCAACCATTACCTATGACCAGTCCACTGATCCCAATTTAGATATTAAGGCCTTCCGGAAACCTCTACAAAGTGCGGATCAAAACAAACACATATGTGGCTAGTAAGCTTCTATCAAAAACCCTAATTCGGGATGTGTTAGAATGGTACAACCAACTTTCATCAAAGTCAATTGTCAAACTAAAAGATCTTGTAAACGCTCTTGTCAAAGAATTTCAATATCATGATCTTCATAAAAAATAACCTAGGAAACTTCATAAATTCAAAACCACTAACCAATCAACAAATGATTTCATCAAGGGTTGGAAGTCATTGGCACATAAAGCCAATCATAAACTAAATGACAAAAAACTCTTCAAACTCTTTATCACTACTTTAGAACAAAGACTCCAATACAAAATTAAGTCCTCTCCTAAGACATTTGAGGAAGCCTTTGACCAAGCCAAACAACAAGATTATCTTTCAACAACCTTAAAATCCAACAAGGAATCTTTAAAAACAACCATCAATACTATTACCACTCAAGCTTTTCAAGATTAAACTTTCCCACTATCTAATCCGGGGATTCCATTTCCCCCAAGTAGTCAAAACCCAACCCACATGCCCTTGAGTCTCCAAGAGCTCAATCAAAGAATGTTGACACCTCGACCTTATAGCATGTATACCTCAAAGCCCTTGCCCCAATGATACAACCCCAACAAATTTCATTGGTGGCACGCCAATTTGGAACACTCATGAAAACTATCAAGATCTCAAAAAACTAGCCTACGAACTCATGTTAGGTGTAAATTTTGACTATCATGCTATCACTCACAAGCATTATCAAGAATATCTCCTAGCTTCCAAAGGGAAACAACATCAACAAAAAAAAACCCAAAAAGCTAGCATACCATCCAATCCCGAGATAACACCCATGAACAACTTCATAGCCTATGTTGAGGAAAATATGACCACAATTATATCAACTCTCAATATGTCAACATGGCAATAATGAATTGTCAATGCAAGCCCACACATAAAGACCTTGTTACAAAACCTAATAAACCCTCTCAAGAAGACATGGCACTCGAAGACACTACAACTGCCACAACAAGGGAAACCTCCAACAAATCACCACTAAGCTCCAACATCTTTTGTACGACTCAAAATTATGTAGATCTACCACAAATAAGTCCTTTGAACCAAATAAATGTTGAATTTTGGTCTCTTTGCACAAAGTCCAACTCCTAACAAAAGATCTAGCTTGACCAAACTCCTCCCATATATCAAAATGCTTTCACCATGCCTTGGGAATCCAAAGGAGTAAAAGAAACAAGAGTTAAAATACCATAGGCTCTACTACCATGCTAATGTTGAGTATAATATTCCATGACTAACAAATAATGAATATACACAATGATGAACACGAATCACAAAAGACTTGATGAGGAATCCAAAGGATGCCAATATCACAATATAATAGAATGGAATTACAACTGATATTTGTCCACAATGCTAAGGACAACATGATAACGATAAAGGTGTCTGCTATCAGCTAGGTCAGAGCATGACCGTCTCTCTCTCTCTCTCTCAAATATATCATCTAAACCTAGACCCCACAAAATCGGGCTCTTGTTTAAAAATTATCAGCTCCCCTACGCTGAGAGATTAAGAGTCCTCAAGAAATGTGGACTTTCACCTTGACTTCCACAAGAATCCAATAGCTGACTACTAAACTTTGTGCCATAAATCTTTGCAACTTTCCCCCATCATTCAAGCATCCCCAATGAAAGGCCATTGCGCTAGAGAAGCATTGAATAAATTATTAAACTTTGCTTGAATCAAGCCCAAAGGCCTTAGAATAAGGTCATTTTCAAAAGCCATGATGAACAAATTCCTCTCCTAGAAGAAATATGATCTTCAATTTCAACACATTCATATGGATAAAGCATATTGTGTTTTGTTTCTATAGAAAACTGGCTTTATGTATTTTACATATAACTATGTATATGGGATGTTTGGACAGTTACTTCCAACGGACATGCCCAACTTTTCCTCATCTATATGGCAATGTTCCCACAAACCTAGTTGCAAAAAATGCAAATTGATGATTGCACTCCATAGAAAAGGTGCATAAGGCATGTTGATAGCTCCCATAACTTATAAAGGATTAGGAAAGTCACCAAAATTGTCGTGAGCATTTCTAAAAGCCGATTAGTAGTTGGTTTTGTTGAAAATCTTAAAAGAGACCAATACCATGATTTCATGTAACTCTGCTGCAACCTAGGCAGTAGTGACAACTGCATGACTCCACAAGGGTAAGGAAAGATGTAAATCTGTTCCTTTAGATTTGCTCTGGTCACCATGAGAGGAGAAATTTTAACTGCAAGAAGCATTAATGCTGGGTTGGCAAGGATACTATGTAATTATTTGACAGGTCTTCCCTTGATTTGAGTTATTAAATCATGGTAATTTTTATCCAACTTTGTTAGTGTTGCATCCATTAATAATTTAATAGCTTTGGGGAGTGAAGAAATCCAGTTAATAGTGCACAGACCCTTAAAACGTCTCACTAACTGTCCTTAGTAGAAAATAAATCAGTTGTAAGCTTTTGGCATGCTTTTATTTGGGCTGTCATTTTCTGAAATTGTTATTTAACTTATATGAAGACATACAAGTATGCTCCATCTTTTGCCCAGTTCAAAGGTGTTTGAGCAAAATGAACGATTCATGAATTCCTCAATAATAGTCAAGTAGTAGAGGGTGTAAATCGATTGACTCTAGTTATAGCTGATAAATTGCAGACACTGATAAATGTGACTCTAGAAATTGTACCTATCTGACCTCGTACTGACAGAGTGTTCCTAGGATGCAATAAAAAGAGATTCTGTTAGCCATAGGAGAAAGCGCTTGTTGGTTCCACTAACTTCATGCTAGTCCCCGTGCCTTGAAATCTCCAGGCAATAATGAAAGTAAACATACCAACATCCATGCAATTGCATTATATGAAATCACCCATAATCACATGATAGGGAAACCATGTCCAATTTCCTCGATATATCTAAGATGCCACTTGTCCATTTAAACTACAATACATGAAGAACGATAATCGTTTATGAATGTAAAACAGAGCAATTGAACAAGACTGTTGCTGAAAGGAATAGTGATGACACATTTTGTGATCTATACCAACACTTGTCGTTAGTATTTTGAAAGGGCGATGTGATTTTATTGAGCTGCAATTTGTGGCTCTTGTTGGCTGCAAATTAAGAATTATAGCATCTGGAAGTGTCTACTCTTTTTGAATGCAAGTTATGATTTTTCTTGGTTGCAAATTACATTTATTGGCAGCATTTTTGGCTCTTGTTGGCTGCAAATTCAAACTTTCAGCAGCAGCAAATGTTTGCTCTTGTTGAATGCAAGTTCTAAATCAATTAGGTTGCAAATTCAGACATTTGGTTCCTGTATATTTTGGCTCTTGTTGGCTGCAAATGTTTGCTCTTGTTAAATGCAAGTTCTAAATTTTCTTGGTTGCAAATTTTGACATTTATTGGTTGCAAAAGTGGCTTTAGGAACTATGAATATTTTCCATTTGTTGGCTCTAAAAAAGGGCTTCTAGTTTCTACAAATCTTGGCTCTCGTTGGCTGAAAATTATGGCAATCCTTCACTTAGAATGATTTAATAATGCATTTGGTTTGATATGATGCCTTGTTCTTCGATTGCTACATAGCACCTTATTTGATTAACCCATAGAGGTAAACATCTTCATTACTTAATTTGAAAGGCTTTTAGGTTCAAAGAACAAGTGTTTATAAGTAGTTAATATATTTTTTCGTAAGGGACTTAAGGAAAAATATTGTGATTATTAGAGTATGCCTGCAATGGATTTTGAATGAATGTTGCTTTGTGCTTTCTGAAGCAATTTCATAAAAAAAAATTGCATTCAATGCCTAACCAAATATATGGAAAATTGTTGTTAAACGTCATGTCACTAGCAATCAGAATTAGTTGGAATTAGGACCAGAGAATGTAATAGGGTGTGAAAACCAGCTACAATAAGGGCGAGCACATCGATTCATTCATAAATGTGAAGATTAAATAGCTGCATTACAGAATGGTGATAGATCAAGTACTTGTGGCATATCAGAAAGAATTTAAGCTGAGAGCTCTTCTCTTCATCAATATTGAAGTGTAATGCATGGGGAATGCTTCTTCAATCTTATTTTACTAAAAAGACCTTGACAAATGAGCCGATGATTTGATAAGAAGAAGAGAATGTAGTACGCTAATATTCCTACCTGTTAGGACATGCTATTATTACAATGATGTATGGATGGAAACAAATGAATGCAGCTATGCATAATGATGGAGCTATGTTGTTTAAATGTGAAGGATTTTTAGAGGAAACGGAATCATCTGTTTTGTGGCTGTGCGAATTACAAACATGTGCAAATTATTATTTTTAAAGAACGGCCTGGAATTTGGAGAAAGCGGAAGTAGGAAGAGGGTTGGAGAGGTGACTATCTTGGAGAACATTTGAGGACAACTGTCCATTGGCTGGATTTCACAAAAACAAGTAATGTATTGATATTGATAAGATGTGTAGAAATGTGCCAGTAAGGTGTTGAGATTCAAAGCCTTAGCTTGGTCTTGTGAGACCTGTGTTCATTTTGTTGATTGTAACCTTGAACCTCTTTGCCAATTTGGGCCAACTGAGTTGACCATTGTTTTAATAATTTTGAGGAATGCACTTGCTTTGATTTAGAAACATTTCCTTCTATTGATGGTAGCATGTCCTCGATTGAGGGGATTTGCCTTCTTTTGATGAAAGTGTGAAATTGGTTGAGGGTGCTCTATCACACTTTCGTTGCTAAATACCATTGGAGTCCTGTGGGGGGTTATACCCTATGTGGAGTTGTGTTATTTATGCTCATTTATTGGTACCCCCCCAGTGAGCAATCTAACGTTCTGAAATATTAAAGATGTTAATTAACTATTACTTAGTTACAGTTATCAAGCTCCTTAACTGAATATGTAACTTAATTTTTCAATAATAAAAAAAAGACACACGAGTATGTCAGTGTGCCTTCCATTTCTCTTCATTTTTTTCTTTTATTCTTACCAATTAGTATTAGAGCAGGAGTTCCAGGAAGCCCTACTAGGGCACGAACTGCAAAGTTGAAGAGGTAGTAATCAAAAACAAAGGCGTTCACATGCAGTGCAGAGGCAGAGAAGAATTCGCAGAAAATGAGAACTGGTAGAGCCTAGCTTTAGGGCACGGTAGAACAAAGAATGGGAAGAAACGAGTCATGCAGACCAAACATAGGAGACCCACATTTCCAAGGAGAATGATGACAATAAAGAAGACGGAGACCAAAACAGCTAGAGCACGGGAGGACCAAGCAAAAGATAAATCGTGATTTTGCCTGACAACTTTGCCTAGAGTAACAATTTCGAAAAAGTGTGTGATTTGTAGAGGACATGGGAATGATTCACAAATTGCAAAGACAACAACAATCAATCACTAAAAAAAAAACGTGATTTCTAATTTGTGCAAGACAAAAATCACAAACAACAGATTTTGTAGTGCAGGCAGAGGTGGTATCATGATTTTCACAGTTTTCTACAACATTATTTCTATGAGTGCAAACCCAAAGCAAAAAGACGTGAACTGCAAACAATTTGAAGACTGGAAATCATGGCCAATGCTCAAATTTTGGTTCTTCCGAAAGCACATAAATTAATGGGCCAGAACTATAGCGTTTGGCATCACAAGATATTCACAATTGCGGATTATCGGGACTGTAGTAAAATCATTCTAAAAACTGAATGAAATCCTGCTACGGATCCTATCGACTATGACAAAAGTTATAGATAGGCTCTTTTGCTATTAAAATTATCATTTCCGAATGATTAAAATCTTGAGGTCTGGAATGCCACCATGACAAGTGATCTCTAGATCATCTTCAAAAGCAATATCAAACTTCAATGAAAAGTCAAAGTCTTGTACATGAAACCCTGTTGTTTTTGCAAAGATGTACAAGGGTGGTCCATGCCAGAACATCTCCTTCAGATGAGATATCTTCGAGCCCAGCTTGCTGCCATCAACAAAAAGGTGGATGATGATGATCTAGTTGCTCTTGTTTTAAAATGCCCTCCTATGAATCTTACATGGAGGCTTTACACTTAATGATAAAAAGTCAGACAAAAACCCAAACCCTAACATTAATAGTAAGGAATGTTAGGTATGTTCCTAGAATGAATAAAAATCTCGTCTATTACTCAATTAATTGTAAATCCTAACATTTTTATGAATTTCTCTAAGAATAACTATATTGTGTCTGATGTGAAACAAAACAAGATAGTAGACCTACACAGTGGGCAAGGTGGCTTGTATAGGCTTGTTGACCCTAACATAGTCAACTTACACACATTAATTGTGGAAGGTAATACCAACATTTTGTGGCATGAGAGATTGCAACATCTCAATCTTCAGTACTTAGCCAAACTTAGAAGAGCCAACATCGTTCTTGGTTTGTCAACTATCTAAGAAAAAAAGGAAATTTGTGCAAGGTATTTGGCTGGCAAGTAGAAGTGGAAGCCATTTCTAATTGAAGGTGCCTGGAATGCAAAGGGGCTCTTATATCTCTGTCATACAGATAATTGCGAACCATCCTAGAAATCACCAACAATTCTCAGTACGAGGTATTTTCTATTGTTGGCAGATGATTTCTCCAAGAGGATTTGGGTCTACATCTTGGAAAAGAAGTCTGAATGTTTTTCCTCATTTGAAAAATTCAAAGCATTGATATAAAATTAGAAAAGCAAACGGATCAAAACACTAAGATCCGACAATGAGGGTGAATTCACTTCCAAGCAATTCAAGGATTACTGCAAAAATGAAGATATTCAATGGCAATTGATAGTCGTGTACACTCCATAGCATAATGGGGTGATGAGATGTGTAACAAAACTATCATGGAGATGGCTCGACAAATGATACATAGTAGGGGTGTGCCATCCAAATATTGGGGAGATGATGATGATCTAGTCGTCGTTGTTATGAACAGGTTAACGCCATCTATGAATCTTTCGTGGAGGCTTTACACTTAATGGTATAAATCCAGACTCTGACATTTGATCAAGTCAGTTCTGTTTTTGATGCAAAAGGAATGCAAGCAAACACATACAAGTGAATCTAAGTTTAGACAAACAAAGAGTGCATTTGCTACTCAGTCTAAGGGGAAGTGGAAACGTAACCTTGGTGAATCATCTTCCAAGTACAATGTAAAATGTTATTATTGTCATAAAGCAAGGTAAGTCAAGGAGGATTGCCATAATCGACTATATGCTCTTTCCTACAACAAAACATCGTGGTGTTAGGAAAATGTGGCAGCAATTGAAGCTAAACAAGATTTTGAGGAAGAGTACGCTCTCATGGCATCATGCTCAAATGATAGTGTTACCAGTTGTTGGTTCTTTGATTCCGGCGCATCCAAACATTTCACATGTTGTAAGGGCTAGTATGTCAAATTTATTTCAAATACAAAAAAAACTGATTCAGTTTCATTAGATGAAGAGAAATCACATGTTGTCTATGGGATAAGAAATATTTGCATAGTATTGAATAATGTTGCAAAATTTATGGTGAGGAATGTTAGGTATGTTCCTAGAATGAATAAAAATCTCATCTATTACTCAGTTAATTATAAATCCCAACATTTCTCTAAATTCCTCCGAGAATAAGTGTATTATGTCTTATGTGAAACAGAGAAGGGTAGTAGACCTAAGCATGGGCAAAGTGGCTTGTGTGGGCTTGTTGACGCTAACATAGTCAACTTACATACTTTAATTGTGGAGGGTACTACCAACATTTTGTGACATGATAGATTTCAACATCTCAGCCTTCAATACTTAGCCAAACTTAGAAGACCCAAAATGGTTCTTGGTTTGTGGACTATCCAATAAAAACAAGATATATGTGCAAGATGTTTGGCTAGAAAGCATAAACAAAAGCCATTTCCAATTGAAGGTGCCTGGAATGCAAAAGGGCTCATATATCTCGTTCATGCCTATCTTTGTGAACCATCCTAGAAATCACCAACAATTCTCAGTACGAAGTAATTTTTTATTGTTGATGAATGATTTCTCCAAGAGGATGTGGGTCTACTTATTGAAAAAGAAGTCTGACTGTTTTGCCTCGTTTGAAAAATTCAAAGCATTGGTAGAAACATTGAGATCCGACAAAGACATTGGATTCAATTCCAAGTACTTCAAGGACTAATGCAGTAACGAAGATATTCAACAACAATTGGCAGCCCTCTACACTCCACAACAAAATGGGGTGGTTGACAAGCGTAACAGAACTATCTATAATGTCCCCTTTTCCAAATTAAACAAGTCGAAGACTGATGCCTATCTTATAATTCCCATAGGCTAAGGGTTATAATGGGGGAAATAATTTAATAATAATATATTTAAGTTGTCCAAAGTTACTTTATTTTACAATGGGAAAAAAGACACTTAGGTGTTATTATTATTAAAAGTAGTCAAAAACAATATTTATTAAATGATCAAAAGTAATTAGTATTAAGAGAGTGAAAATTGAATAATTAAAAATATTTTTAAATACTTTTAAGATGAAATTGAAAAAGTGAAATTATAAAAGAGCAAGTGGACCAAAAAGGGATTATCATCCATTATTCATTATTCACGATTGAAATCAAAAAAAAATTCAACTTCTAATTGTGAGGATGGAGACCCTCCATTGCAAACAGGTTCGAGGATGCAAGCCCTCTACCCTTCTGAGGTAATTCCAGCCAAAAATCATTATTGTGCTTCAAATCAAGGCCAAAATTCCAGTCTTAATGTGTGTGACACTGTTGCGGGTTAGAAATATTTGCCAACAGTTGCGATGGGGTTTGAAAAGGAACAAATCATTTTTTTTGGAGATTTTTATCTTGTTGTACCTGGTTGTACCCCCTGTCGTACTACCAATTTCTAGTTGTGCTTGGGAATTAAGGAGGGCATAAGGATTCTGGGGATAAATTTGAGCAAATCTAGTCAGATTATTGCCCTTGGAAGGCAGTGCCACCCTCCAACAGGATGCCACTTCCATTACAACCACACCACACCACCCAAGTGACTGTTGTACCTTGTCTTCATCGTCAAAATTTGGTATTTATTGTTGTATTTAGCATCTACGGACTTTTACAACTAGGATTTGAATATTTGTGGATTTCTATAGCTAGGGTTTGTTGTAATAAATTTGTAATAAAGTTCATTGAATGACTATTCCAATTGGGTATTATCAAATCTGCATATTTTCACTTGTATGTTATTATCTAGGGTTTGTTTCAGAGTTGTTTCAGCTTGTGTATTCAGAAAAATAAAAACAAAATCAGAATACTGAAAAAGTAAATAAAAGGGGATATTACACTATCATGGAGATGGCTCAAAGAATGATGCATAGTAGGGGTGTGTTGTCCAAATATTGGGGAGAAGCAGTGAACACGACGGTGTATATCTTGAATAGGAGTCCTTGTAAAACTTTGCAGGATGTCGCCCCTGAGGAATCTTGGTCCAAAATCAACCCTGAGGTAACAGTGTTTAATATTTTTGGTTCTACTACATATAATTTGGGTCTAAATAGAAAAAGGAGTAAAATAGATTCTAAGAGTACAAGATATTTATTTGATAGTTATATGGACCAATCTAAGGTATATAGACTTATTGATATTTCCCCTAGCAAGATAATCGTTAGTCAAGATGTTGATATGAAGGAGACAAAATCCTTGTTTCATTGTAACTAGCAAGCAATCATTGAGGTACCTAAATCTAGTGTTGTGGTTCCTTTTAAAGTTAAGGAATTTAGTTCATATGGTACACCTCCACAAACTCTAGTGCAACAACCCATGGCTGATATATATATAATAGACTAGTTTATCAGTGATGTATAATGTCCCTTTTTGAGCGAGCACCATAGTTTGGTGGTTTAGCTTATCATCAGGCCCTCGTAGGCTAATATTGATGATTAGAGGGCCGTTTGTGGGAGTTAATGTGTTCCCCTGATGGCAGTTGGCAGTGTTTTCCTCTTCAGATCCTTAGCCTGTTCAGGGGCAATGTTATTCAGGGGTTTCTGGCTTCATTTATATGTACTTACTATTTATAGTAAGTCAATGGGTTAATAGAGGCCAACCTTGCTATTTTTAGTAAGGCACCCTAGTGAGCAGTGAGTTCGGTGGGCTACCTCCTGGCGCAGACAGAATGGGTTTCTAAGGGGTATTAATGGAGTTTTAATTATTATTAAAGTAATGTTTTAATAATAATTAATTATAAAAGTGCACAACTTTAAATGTTTAATTGACTTTATATTAAAAGAGTATTTAATATTATAAAGTCAAAATATTAAAGTGCATATAATAATGATTTATATTTACTTTATTAAAAGGGGGTACATTTATTAATATCAAGTCAAAAGGTATTGAAGTCATAAAGTGAGTGCCCAAAATGGAGATAAATTAAAGTATGAGCAAAAATAAATATTTTATTTTATTTTAATGATATAATTGCTCATTGGAAATCAACCTCTTGAGAAGTATATAAAGGCATTTGGAAGACATTTCAAATTATTATTGAACATTTTATCAACTTGGATTTGTGCTTGGCATTTTGGAGGTGGAAACTAGGGTTTTCAACTGCAACGATCTTGGATAGCGTAGCTTCTTCTTGAATCGAGCTTTCCAAGGGTGTGAAAAATCATCTGAAGTTTGCTTACCATGTGGCTTTATCTCAGAAGTCAAATTGTGCTTCATTGGAGAGAATTTTTGAAGTTATTTCAAAGGTTTGACGATCAGTCATTTGCAGATCAGAAGAATTGAGGATAAATATTATAGAATATCATTAATGTTGATTGTGCTTTCTCTCTTTGGCACGTGGGAGTCAAATGGTGTATGTATGCAGCGATTATCTTCAGAGATTTGAAGGGTTTTGAAGAGACTAATATCAGGAATCAAAAGCATTTGTATTTCTGCACATATTACTACTGTTAGTACCTAGTTGGGCCGTACTTATCAGTCTGATCAGGCCGTATAATTCCCTACAGTGAGGCCGTACATTCTCTAAGCTTGGCATTTGGAGTATAGGCTGAAACGCCTCTTGTTTGGAGTACTATTTGGTATCTTTGGGGGCGGCTAAAGGTCTGAAATAATCCTATTGCATTTATTTGGTGGAGAACACATTGTTGGATGCAAATCGACCATTCAAGGGTTTTGCCAGTTGCTGATCATCATTTCCAGAATTGCAAAATAATTGACTAAGGCTTTTTCGGGTATGATTACATTGTATTTGCAATGAAATAATAAATCTGTTACGGACATATATTTGTATTTGCAAAGAAGTTATAAATCTTATTTGCATTGGCTATTGAAGTTGATTCCTTTATTTCCTACCCTTTGCAAATTTGTATATGTCGGTTTGCTTTTCTATATATTACCTGGCATTTATCTCTTTGAAAATCAAAACAAAACCAAAGCCATACAAACAAGAAAACTTATCAAGGCAAAAACTCAGTAAGTGTCCACCTGGGGTGGGACACTTCATGATGCCAACCTGAGTTCATCAACCATCTAGCTAAGATTCGGCCATCCCAGAGTTCTCAAGTGCAACGAAGGCCTAAGTGGTTTCACTCCACTATATAGGATGTGCAGGAGGATGAAATGCCTCAATCAAATGCATGGACCCAAAGGACTAGAAACAAGATTGTTGATTCAGCTAAGCATTCTGGTCTTTTTATGGTACTTAAACCATAGCGATATTCTGAAGCAAAAAGCAAATCTAAATGGCAGACTACCATGCAAGCTAAATATGACGCCTTGATGAAGAACCATACCTAGGAGTTGGTGGAATTGCCTCCAGGTAAACAACCTATTGAATGCACATGGGTGCACAAAGTCAAATGCAACACCAATGGTACTTTGGACAAGTACAAGGCTCATTTTGTTGTGAAAGGCTTTTCACAACAGGAGGGAATAGATATGAGGAGATGTTTGCTCCTACAACAAATATGGTTACATTTCGGTTGCTTCTCTCCATAGCAACTCAGTTTGGTTGGAAGGTGTTTCAAATGGATGTAAAGAGGGCCTTCCTAAATGTTGATTTGGACAAGAAGGTCTATATGGTGCAGCCTAAAGGTTTTCAAGTACCTAGTCCTAATCATCAAGTTTGCAAATTGATAAATCTCTGTGTAAGCTTGAGTAGGCTCCACGACCCTGGTATATTAAGATTGATCAGCATCTACATTATTCTGGATACAGAAGAAGTCTTTCTGATTCAAATATCTATGTCAAAAACAATGGCGATGACATTGTGATACTTACTATCTATGTTGAACATGTTGCCATCACAAGTAGTGGGGCGTTCAACGAGTAAAATCAGATTTATGTGCTTCTTTTGACATGACTGATCTAGGCCTCCTACACTATTGTTTAGGTTACAATTCTAACAAGACCATTTCATTTACATGGTTCAAGTCAAGTATGCCACAAGTCTCTTGGAGAAGTTTGGGATGACAAATTGAAATCCCTCTTCTACACCTATGGAGGTCAAGCTGAAATTATCAGCCAATGATGATTCATCACCAAGCGATGAATCACTCTATACACAATCGGTGGGCAGCTTGATATAACTTATATCCACACAACCAGATCTATGTTTTCTTGGTAGCTATCATTCTTAGTTTTTGTCTCAACCGAAGGTCGTACCTTAGACAACAGCAAAACGAGTTTTGAATATGTCAAAGGAACTCTTGACTTTGGCATTCTATGTCATTGAATTGCAGATTTCAAATTGACAAGTTACATGTACTCTGATTGGGCAGGATCAGTTGATTCTCGGAGGTCCACTACCAAGGCCATCTTTTCTTTTGATTCAAGAGTTGTTTCATGGTAGAGCATGCTTTAGTACACTATGGCTTTATCTTCCACTAAAGTAGAGTACAAGGCAGCAATTAGTGCCAACTGTGAAGCTATTTAGCTACATCGGATTTTGATTGCTTTTCGGATTCCTCTATCTACACCCATTCCACTTTTCCGTGACAATCAAGGCGTATTGAAGTTGGTAAAGAATCCGATGTATCATGCTTGCACCAAACACATTGAGATTCATCATCACTACATACTACAGTAAATTGATTCTAGTGATATTTCTCTTTACTAATGTGCCACTCAAGGATAGCCTACAAATCTAATGACTAAATCCCTTGGTTCCATTTTGTTTTTAAAATTTCGGGACCAACTTGGAGTAGTCTCTGGTTTAGTCATTAAGGGGGGGTAATAAAAGATATCAGTTAACTTTTAGTTGGTTACATTTATCAACCTCTTTAACTAAATATGTAACTTATTTTTATTAGTAAAACACACCCACACGAGTATGCCAATATGCCTTCCATTTCTCTTAATTCCTTATTTTATTCTTACTGACAAGAAAAAGGCAAGGTAAATGGCACAATTTCCATAGAAGCACCAAACTATATAGGTCTTCTAGCTCTCCTAGGACCCGTCTAGGATAAATTCGTGACAACTAAATGAAAATGGCCACTATCCTAGCTTTGCAATTCATGGATGTGTGCACGAGAGACTGAAGATTTGCAACCATGGTACCATAATTGATTTGGTTTGTTTTGTTTATTTGATCAGCTTATCCTAGTTTTGCTAAGTGTTCTTTTTCTTGATGAGTTCTTTTTTGTTTTCCTAATAGTCTCTTGATTCTTGTTTGGGTGGTAGATGGCATGTGTAACCTGAATCACGATGGTTGGATCATGGTTGTGGTGGGCTTGGCCACCAATGGTTGGGAAAATAGGACCCCTCTTGTTCTTCTTGGCTAGGGAGACTCACACTCGTATGTAGTGGCTTGGATGGATTGGAAGGGACCATGATATAAAAATTTGACAACAAAATTTGCATTAGATTTCCTGGTGTACATCATGATACAAGTAATATTTATACTTTTTACTTGAGTCAACTTTTCGTGCTCTGAAGCATAAGAGTCCCTTGCATATGACGCACCATGTTTTGATTTTTTATTTATTGTTAATATTGATATTAAATTTTGATGATGCTGGGATATTAAAGAGTCTTGTTCATTTGTGACCTACATGGGATGCTTGTGGTCAATTGTCATCATACCTCTGTCATACGATGATCACGAGGAGCTGGTACAAATTCTTCTTTCACTGTCTGCTGTAATGTATGTATGGAGTTTTTCCGTGTTTTCAATACTTTTTACAAGACTTTGTTGATAAATTTAAAGGAAAAGAGTGCCAATAACAGTTAGCTGAACTAGTACCATGATTTGTTTTAAAAACACTTTTGATAATTGAACCATGTGATTGTGAATGATTTATGTATAGGGTGAATATGTTGTGTATAGGATGAATTCAATGTGTATAGGATGAATTCAATGTGTATAGGGTGAATCCTCCTTTATGAATGGAACATTTTATTAGAGTTTAGAAAAAGTTGTAGCTGTCAAAAGTGGAAAGATGCGAGTGTTTCTTGGTCTCACCCAAAAACAAAATTGCCTCCCTATTTTGTTCACTTTAAAAAATTTATTATATTGACTAGAAAAAAAAACAATTCTCTCTAGGAAAGCTTCCATCAAACACTTTGCCAGGAAAGAATCTTCTATCACTAACTTAGATGTTTAAAATGATGCAAAGATCCTGTTCTCCCACATTTATAAATCCAAATTACACATATTTAACATCCAAATTTGAATGTCCTAGGATGACATCCTCTTTACCACAGCGACATCTTGTATGGACATTACCCAATAAAAGATGAAACTCCCTCGAATGATCACCTTCACTTCTTTACAGTATGGAATCAATCAAAGGATTATAATGTCTTTTAAATGTTTAAAATGAATTTACATAAGCTTTATTATAAGTTATAACGTGTGTTTTCAAACCATCTAGTTTAAAATAAAGCATGTATTAATATTTCTTTGGAGCTGCCTTTTTCAGGAGAAGAAAGATTCGATTATTTCTTCTCTAGAAAAACAATGGAATTGAATTCTTGAAATGCTATAAATGATTTAGTTGCGCTTCATCAAAATCATAAAGTTAAAGTTAATTTGTACCATAGATCAAGAAGGGGCATTTCAGGAAGAAGAAATTTTGGATTGATTTCTTGAATGCTTGGAGCCCCTTCCCACCTTGGTGAGAGCCAAAGAAAAGAGAATAAAAATGTGTTCCTAGAGAGAAGAATGTTTTTTCCCCAAAGCATGATGGTTTTTACCCATCTTTTGGAACAGGTTTAATACGAATTTGGGTTAAACGAATCAAGTTCACTGGTACGACAAAAAAAAATTGACTTGGATATAGCTTGGGTGCAGCCGTATATATATATATATATATGAATTTGGGTTAAACGAATCAAGTTCACTGGTACGACAAAAAAAAATTGACTTGGATATAGCTTGGGTGCGGCCGTATATATATATATATATATATAAAACTATAAAAATTATAGCCTAATAAATAGGAATTAAGTGACACTAACCACATAGTATGCATATAAAAAAAAATTTTAAAAAAATGACCATAAAATACTAACCGAATGCCAATTGTCATGATTATCATAAATATCAATTATAATTTATTACATCAGAATTAATATTAATAGTCATCTTGCTCTTCATTAATAGCATCAGCATTAACACCATCATCATGATATGGTTTGTTAAAATCACAAGGACTGGCACTCCCCCCACTCTCGCTAGCTATGCAATGTGTCGCCAAAGAAGTGTCAATGTCAAGTAATGAATGGTGGGAAATAGAAGCATTCAAGTCAAAGTTCTATGGATTTGTATCCCAATGCTTTGTTGCCCCTTCCTTGTACTTTGGTTTCTTGTGCGATAGGTGTGAGTTAGAATGTATATAGACCAAATCCTTGGCCTTTTTTGCTGCCATCTTGTTGCACTTTTGTGAGGGGATGCAGCTCTTTTGATTTTGTGTTTTGTGTTTTTTATCTTATGTTTTTATATCTAACTTTTAGGGTTTGTTGTTAGCAAATGAATGTTGAAAGAATGAAGAGAAATAGAAGGCATATGGCACACTTACACACGTGTGTCCATCTCTTTATTAAGAAGAAAGCTGTTATATTCAGTTAGGAAGTTTGATAACCGTCCATTAGTTAAACATTAACTAATAGCTAATTAATAACTTTAGCATCCTCCCTTAATGACTAAACCGGAGACTACTCCAAGTTTGTACCTAAATTTTACAAACACAATGGATCCAAAGAGTTTAGTCATCATGTTTACAGACTATTCTAAGTATATCAACATGAAACCTGCAGCCCTCTAACATTTTGTTGTTGTCCAACGTATAAACTTCAGTGTAGACAAAAACCAAAACGGACAGCCAACAACAAAACAATGATCTCGCTATGGACGTAAGATATATCAATTTGTCCACCAATTCAATGTAGGGTGATTCATTGACGAGTGATGAATCATCGTTTGCTGATAATTTCAACCCGACCTCCATAATTATGAATCCAGAATCCTAGAGATGATGCTAGAACAAAGTATACCAGGCTTGTGGAGCTTGTTTAAGTCCGTATAGGGACTTAATCATCCTGCAAACCAAATGATCACGACCAAGTACCCAAAAACCTTTAGGCAACACCATGTAGACCTCCTCGTCCATATCTCCAAAGAGAAGAAACTGAAATATGACCATCTTCGCAGAAGCGGTGGGAGTAAAATCCAACTCTGCAATAGGGGAAGAAACTATCTCCTCATCTATTCCCTCCTATTGGGGAAAAAATTTCGCAATAAGATGAGCCTTGTACTTGTCCAAAGTACAATTTTTTTCCACCCATTTGCATCCAATGGGTTGTTTAACCGCTTGTGCATGTACCATACAAAGGTCAGAAGCGAGAGCAAAATGACCATACTTTGCTAAAGTAACAACCATGTTTCTGGTTCTCTGAGCCAATCCCTGTGACTTAGGTATATCATCCTCCTACACAACTACATATGCATTTGACTAAAATTGAGGAATTGCATCCTCCTACACATCCTTTATAGTGGATATTCTCTCTACAACTAGTGCATGTAAGTTGATTGAATTAGGGTCAACAAGCCGATAAGGAATTTCAACATTCAGCATGTCTTATATGGGGGAGTCTCCTTCCACTCATGCATTTACAATGATTGTGGTAGAGTCAATAAGCCTATACAAGTCACCTTGCCCAATACCCATGCCAATTACTCCAACCTGTTTGACATCAGACACAATACACTTCTTCCTAGAGAAATTTACAGCAATGATGGGATTTTTGTTAATTGATTAATAAACAAGAGATTTTTATTTAGGCCACAATTATACCCAACATTCCTTACTATGATTGTTTTTGCATTATTCAATTCTATGCGAACATCTCCTATCCCATCTACTCCAAGTGACTCCCCATCAGCGAATATAACAAAATCAGAAATTTTTGTACTTGTAGTAAATGTGACATACCAATCCTTACAACACGTGAAATGTCAAGATGCATTGGAATCAACGAACCAACCACTAGTATCACAAGCATTTGAGTATGATGCCATGAGGGCATAGTCTTTTTGAAAATCCTTTTTTTCTTCACCTACTGCCATGTTAGCCACTTGACTTCTTTGTTGGGAAAGTGCATACTATCGCTTCTGGCAATCCTTTTGTAGATACCCAACCTTATAACAGTAAAAACACTTCACCTGGTACTTAGAAAATGAAATAGAAGGAATACATTTCTACTTCCCTTTTCGCTGAGCAGCTAACGTATTCTCTACTTGTCCAAAACTAAACTCATTTTGTGCCCATGTGTGTTCCTTCAGCATCAAATCTCATGGTTTGTCTGTCCGCTATAAGGTGTAAAGCCTCCAAGAAAGATTCATAGGAGGATGTCAAATTGTTCGAAACAAGGGCCCTCATATCATCATCATTCACCTTTTTGTTGATGGTTGATAGCTGATCTTTCATCCTAAGTAGGTGTTCTGACAAAGACCCACCCTCATTCATCTTTGTCAAGAAAATCATATTTTTTAGATACATGAATCGCCTTTTCTCCAAATTTTGGTATTTGTTCTTTAGATTGGTCCACAGCGCACTTCGTTGAGTGGCATTCTGAACCTTACGAATCACATCATCTAACACAAATAGTTTCAATAATAGCAAGGCCTCCTTTTGACGTTTGTCATAATCAGCAAAGTTTGTAGTAGGTTTTGCTTAAGTGTTGAGAATGATTGTCACAATCACGATTCCATGATTGTTAAAATCTTATGACTCCAAACATTATAATTTTGCCCGGCTAACGTCTGCACTTCCGGCAGAACTAGATTTTGTATGTTGGCCATTTTAAACACAATATTTGACTGTGAACAGAAAAAGTATAGTACAAGACTGACTCGAAAATCAATGCAAAAGGAAGAGTGCAGTTTTCTGACCCGGAAATCAATGCAATGGAAAAGGTACAATTTCTGACTTTTGACTAGGAAATCAACAATTCTGAACTTTCTCAAAATTACTGACAATCTGAAAGCACAAAATTGAACTTACAATCTGGGTAGTTTTCTTTCTTTCAGCAGATTTTGTACAGGTTTCATGTGCCCTGGCTTTCTGAATGTTTTTCCTCATTCTGTGTACATTCTGTTCTATGTCTTTGTCCAACTGGTCAACTGCAATTGTGCCTGTTTTCCTTCAAGCTGTGTTCCCTGGACATGCAGCATGACTTCAACTGTATTCCACAACTGGAAATCGCGACTTTCTTTCCTGCGAGAATGGAAATCACGTCTCAGACTTTGCAAACTACGTTGTCCTAACATCTATTGCATCATTTTCCCACAATCTGTATCTGGTTCACGTGTCCTTCTGTTACATCATTTTCCCACGATCTGTGTCTGGTTCACGTGTCTTTCTGTTGCGTCATTTTCCCACAATCTCTGTCCGGTTCACGCGTCCTTCCTTTCTCCTGTCACAGCCATATTTCTAGTCGACTTTGTTCTGTTTTGTCTTGCTGTTGGCTTTCTACGACGGCACAGAGATGCATCATTCTTCCTAGAGGAGTTCCTTGTAAAGACAAAAAATGAAATCCTGATGCATTACTAGAAACCTACCCCTCTCCCAAAATGGAATCCTTCTTTGAAGATGCTGATAAAATTATTAAGAATACTGAAACAGAAGAGCCTGGAAATAAAGATTCACCAATACTTATAAAACAGAAATCTCCATTCGCAAACCTTCTTTGAAGATGCTGATAAAATTATTAAGAATACTGAAACAGAAGAGCCTGGAAATAAAGATTCACCAATTCTTCTAAAACAGAAATCTCCATTCACAAACGAAAAGGACTAATCATCACAATTGTAGGGATAAAATCTGTTTTTAAGCAAATATCTTGAGAACGGAAATATAAATCAGTCACCAATGTTTAAGATTTGTGGTTGTCAATTACAAATGGAATATTTATCCTAATAGGGTTGGACCCCCATAGACCTTTCCAGCGATATAAAGAATTACAGTAGACCTCACATGAATAGCAGCCTAAAAATAACCAGAATGTCTTCCTAGGTGCAGAAACCCACATTTTTAAAAAGGTTCTAAAGAGGTTAGCTCAATTCCCTTTCAAATTGTTTTACACCCATTTATTACAAACTGCTATTTGATGATGTTTTTATCAAATTTTAATTGGTTTTCTTAAGATGGATTAGTTTTCCGATTTTTACCTAAGATAGCGTTTGTTTTCGTGTTATAAGATGGAGCTTGTGGATTTTGCAGCATTTTATCAATGAAAAATAATCGATTTGGAATTTTAAGGGCTTTGATCAATGGTCTCATGGTGATCTTCTATTTATTAATATATGCCTGCAAATTGGCTGAAAGTTGAAACCCTCTTTGGAAGCATGCTACATATTTAAATAAAATTCCTTCAAAAAAATTAGTGTTAAATTTTGTCAAGCATTAATTTATTAATACAGTAGTGTTGTTTTGAAAACCATTGAATTTTGTAATATTATTCTGACGTGTACAATTAAATTTGAATGCCAATTGATGTCCATATTGTTTTTTAGACTGTCACGTAATGTATAATGTACAAGGTCAAACATCAAATTCCAGGCCTAAGTGCAATGAATGTAGCAACCCTCAGAAAGGTGAGCAAACTGCAGTAACATATTTTATAAATTTTGTTGGAGAAATGCTACCAGATATGAAGAAATGTAAGCTCGTTACAGACCAACTGTAGCAATAAATAAAACATAGCTGATTGTAAATCCAAAATGGGAAGTCTCGTTTATCCAAAGCAGGAGTGGTAACTAAATGCCAAGTCTTAAACACATGTTATCTTTCAACATATGTAATAAAACAATTTCTCTAAAATTTTTGTCACTAACTACCGGTAGAATATATCTTTCATGTTTGGCACGAAAGTCAAAAGGAACTGCGAGATTACATAAACCTACCTCAGTAGGATTCTTCTTGAGGCAGAGGGAAACAAACTCCTTCAAAAGGCGAGAAAAATGGTCATCAAGCTGTATCATAAGAATAAAAAAATATTATTGACTCCATACATGCAACTTCATGCTTAAAATTGAATGCTGGTAAACAAATTCTGAGGAAGCATTTTCCTCAGAGACGCAAGCACAAATATGTGCTTATAAAAGAAACAAACGTGGAAATACCTGTGGGGGGTTATTTTTAGGGATAAGAAATAAAACTCTCATTGGATGAAGATCTGCAAATGGAGGCTCCCCTTTAGCCATCTCAATAGTTGTAATACCTAAAGACCATATGTCTGCCTGTAACATGGCATCAGACAAAATCCAGTTAAAAGAGAGGCAATGGAAATAAATAACCCAGCATATATAGCTTACTGGACAGTGTTGTTCATTTACCTTTTCATTGTATCCATCTGAATTCTGAATAACCTCTGGTGCCATCCAGAATGGAGTACCAACAAATGTCTAGAATTGTACACATTATAAAGAAAACAACACAGTACATGGAAGTCAGGTCATTCACATAAATAGAAGAATCTAAATAGGAATAGACTAGTTTTAATTAGCCTAGAAAAAAATGCGGCAACCATATCCTACATCATAAAAAAAGGTATGATACGGGCTACCATATTATAATGATGGCTGGTAACATTCCTAACTGTATTTTGCCTGTTCAAATCATGGACACAATGTCCTCAATAGGTCAACGTGTCTAAAAAGTAAAGCCAAAGGTAAAAGAAATGAAAAGAATGCATAAAACATCTCCAGCCAAAGAAAATAACAAAAGGAGGGTTTAGCAAGATAATGTAAATCCTAGGAAAAAAAACTTAAAAGAAAACCTCACACCTACAATAGGTCTATGATAACCAGGAGATGAAATTAAGTACAAAGAGTTTCTTCCGCTAAAGCACAAGGCATGGAAGAGGTAATGTAAAATACCTCGTCCTCATCCAAATCAGAGGGAGAATCTGTAGGGTTATCATCAGTGTAGTTCCCAATAATGAATCTAAGTGTTTGCACGTAGAGGATGGCTCTGGTTGAGAGGAATCTACAAATCTATATGGAAAAGCATCATCATGCTCCTATGTGAATGAGAAGAGGATGAGTTTCCTAAAAACCCAAGGCTAAACGGACTAAAAGTCTCCAAGAACAACTAGAGATGGCACTGATGCTTTCTCAGCCATAAGCTCAGAACCAGATGCCGCATAAGGATTAATCAAGGTCAGTAAATCACAGAGCAATGTTGACATTGGAACACAATTCACTTGGCTTTGACTGGCTTACAATGTTTTGTGTATTTACCAATATATAATGCCCCCATTAGCTAAAATCAGCCTGAAATCTGGTAGGTCTACAAGAAGTCCGCAATGACTAATTTTAGAATAAAGATTTTTGTAGGAAGACATTTGACCCGTAAAATTTTACCAAATCTGCAATATTCAAACATACAGTATCTAGGATTATCAGTTTAATCTGAAAACAAAACCAAAGGATGAAAGAAAAGATATGATGTCACAAGAAAAACCTACTAGGGGAGGCATAGAAATACAAGAAGACAGATCACCCAGCAATAGTAGCAATAATTGATCCACACCATGGGGCCCAAGATGCCAGTGCAGTGAGCAATGCCACGCTTAGAGAAAAACTGTGGATTATAGACTGCACAGGAGGTAACCTAAATAACTGAAAACAAAACACATTCAAAAGCGAAGTCTGAAATGCAAAATATGCAACTTTTATTCAATATGCAGAATAGAGAAAAGTAGATATGTGTACAAGACTTGGTAAGACGAGGAATGCTACTTCCTATGATCAGAATGCAAATGCTTCACTGCTGATTTATCTAGACTGAATGAAAGAATGCAGAGTTATAAATGTGTTTGAATACTAGATACACAATGTATGCTAACAAACTCCTATCTGGTCTATGTGTATTGTCTCATTTCTTATCCCTTTTGGGAAGGAAGGTTACAATATATACATCATTCCAAGCATAGTCACAAGGTTCGCCGAATTTTTACCTAAAAATTCGGAATTCGGCGAACTTAATGCCCTTCACTAAAAATTTGCTCAAGTTCGCCCTGTTCGGCGAATTTCATGTTCGGACCCAACAGTATATAAATAAAATAAACATTTAAGTATAAGTTTACATGTCTTATACATTAAGTTATATTTTATTTGTATACTTTCAGGGTGTTTGAGAGGGGTTTCGGACCGCTAGGAGCTATAATGCAAATTCTAGGTTTTGGAGGATCCTATCATATTTCAGAGTTAGTCAGATTCCAGGGTTTCAGGGTTTCAAACTTAGCCATATTTCAGGGTTTCAAGATTTCAAGGAGACATCATAGGAGGTATGAAGGCTGCATGAAGTGATGTATGCGTGATAGAATAGTATGAGAATATCTCTCGCAAAGTGCCACAAGCCGATCCCACCCCATTCCCAGTGCACCCCTTAAGGCATGCACTCTGTGAGATTCAATGCACCAATGAGCCCTTGTGAGAGAAAGTGTCAGTAAATGAGATTGTGCCCACAAGTGGTCTCAACACTGGGGGAGAGTAGCCGAGTGGTTTAAAGTGGCACAAGAAGACATTGTTAGCATGGATCCCCATTTATGGCGGCAAACGTATGGTTCTTCTACTCCAGAGTTACAAAAGCTTGCCGTGCGTGTCCACAGTCAATGTGCCAGTGCTTCTGCATGCGAAAGAAATTGGAGCACGCATGATTTGATCCATACTAATAAGAGAAACCGACTAAGGGACAAAAAGTTGTCAGATCTTGTGTTTGTTCATAGCAATTGAAGATTGCTTGAGCACAATCTTGCAAAAGAAGATGACAATCTTCATCTTGGAGAACCATCCTTTGAAGGAGTTGAGAAAAATATAGATAGTGTTGATGAGCTGGACGGAGGATTCGTTGATGGTAATGGTGCTAGTGCTAGTTTTGATTTTGAAGTTGGGTTTGATGTTGCAAATGTTTAAAACTTAAGTTCTATATCAATTTTGAGCTTAGTCTCTAAACTATGAATATTTTGATATCTTTTAATGTAATTCAAGTTTGAAATTCTTATGTTTATTTTTATTTTATTTATTAAATTAATTTTATTTTTTATTTTATTTTTTATTTTATTTATTTATTTACAATTATTTTTGATTTTTATTGGATTTCTTTTTGACTTTTTTTTTAAATATTTTTTATGTTTTTATATAAGTCGAACTTAATGGCGAATTTTTTTTCGAACTTTATCTATTGACGAACTTGAATCGAATTTTATCTTTGTCGAACTCGAACTCGAATCCGAACCTTGTGACTATGATTCCAAGACACAGTTACAACTGATGATGGTTGCACAAGGGTGTTGGTTCATCATTTGGCTGAGTGATGGTTGAATTTCTTGCAGGTGCGTAGTTGGACTTCCAGCTATGTGGTTCCACTGATAGATTCCCTAACGCATTATAGACCTAGAGGATGCCAGTTGGCATGCCGCATGGAAGGAGAAGCTTGGCATGTGGATGTTGACATCAAGCGCATGAATGTTGTTGGTGCATTGGTCAAGCCGAAAGCCATAGCCAACCACTCATACAATCCTTCCCCGGTCTTGAACATTGTCTTCCAAGCATCCTCAAGATGGACTAGTGCCTAGTGATAACTTGTCTTCAGGTCAATCTATGTGAAATAGTGTGCACCTCAAAGCTGGTCCAAGCAGTCGTCAATGCGCGGAATTGGGTACTGACTCTTCACAGTTATCTTGTTCAATGCACGGTAGCCAATGCAAAGATGCAAAAGTGCCATCTTTCTTTGGGGTGAGCACCATTGGGCTTCCACAAGGAGAAGAGCTAGGCCTAATCTTGCCTTAATCAAGAAGCTCCCAGATTTGGCACTAGACTTCATCATTCTCCCAAATGGACCTATGGTTTAGTGGAAAGTTCATTAGAAGGGATCCAAGGAACAAATCAATGTGATGCTATATCACACAATGTGTTAGCAGACCCTTTGGTTGTTCAAATACATTGTCATGTTGTTGCAGTAGCTTATCGAAGAGTTGTTCTTGTTGCGGCAATGTGTGCACGACATGACACATTTCAAATTCGTGTTTAATGTCATGCACAAGTGCTTTTAGGCAGACCATGAGTAGCACAAACTTCTACATTTGCGAGACGAACTTGTGGCATTGTTTGGCAAAGACCAAAGTGATTTTTGTCATAGGAGCTAACTCTAGAAGATTGAAGAAGCGATCTATGACATGAACTATTTGCCGCTGCAGATTGGCTTGATCTATAGCTTCACGGTTATAAAAAACAGCCTTCAAGTAGAATCTCACAAACCTCAAGTGGCACAACATTATAGGTGGCATTGTCCTCTATGGGCATGACTTTGTATTGGAAAGTGCATTGCAGCCAGACCTGCATATCCTCCCTTGTTGCAACCAACCCAAAGGGTATGGTTTTGGATAAACAGCAATGCTAAGGCCAAAATGTTGGGTTGTACCTTGTGCAATGATGTTTGTTTGGCTTCCATTGTCAATGATGACATGGAGAGACCTAACCTTCACCTAGAGCTTGGTATGGAAGAGATGCTCCTTTTCTTCAGAGATGTAAAGGGCAATGGTGTGAGCTTGTGTGGTGTCAATGGCAGCATTTGTCACCTTATTTCTTCTTGCCTTTGTCTAGCACAGAAGACTTTGCGATCTTCTATTGTTGTGTGGCCTTGTTCAGCGGCTCACCCTTGTACGGCATGTTATGCTTATGTTCGGTAGGGTTAGATGATGAGTTTCGGGTGGGCTAGTTCTTGCACGCAACACAAAATGAAGAAGAGAACTTATGATTCATCTTTGTCGTGGCTTCGATCTTGGCAGTGTTGCAGTATGCTTGCCCCAGTGTGTTTAGCATCAAGCACTCCATCTTTGCATGGATATAAAGTGGAGTTCCGCTGATGAACTTCAGCATCTGATGTTGCTTCATCATCTTCTGACACAGACATGCAGTGTAGACATGGAACTCATTGGTATACTCCTCACCTGATTGTTCCTTAAGCTAGCGCAATTACTAGAACTTGATGTATTCATGCTCATAGTGCTTGAGGTGGTAATACTCATCCTTCAAGGCCCTGACAAATGACTCCCAAGTCTCAACGTGCTTGTCATCTTGTTCGTGTTACATGCAAAAAGTTTCCCACCAGTGGAACACTGAAATGGACATTTTCAACACAACAAAGGTGATCTTCTTAGCCTCAATGAATCAATTGACTAAAAAATATGCCTTACGATGTTGAATCCAACTATCTAGTGTTGGAGCACTAAACCTGCCTTCAAACACTAGGATGTCAAGATTACATTGCACTTTGAAGCAGGTTTGATGTTGATACAATGGATGCGCAGGATGAGTGGAAGGAGGAGTTGCTTGTGGCCCAAGCTGCATCACGAGTTCACAAAACTAGCCAAAGATTTTGATGCATTTTTCCTCAAGGTTGTAATGAATTTTTGGGGGTACGGAAATCCCTGAGTATTTCTCTAGGCATTGGCCATCTTGTTCTTGCTATGGTGTTCTTTCAGATACTCTAAAACAAAACCGACTAGTAATCCTTCCTTGTCATGTTGTGCTTGCATGTTTACAGGCATATGAGAGCTTTTGCTCTAATACCAATGATTTGTACCATTAGGCCAGGGATGCCGGTGTAGTGGGAAATGAGGCACTTGGAAACAAGCTGCAGATTATAAAATAGGGAAGATGTAATCTAAACAACAAAAAACCAAAAACACATTCGAATGCGGAAATCTGAAATGCAGAATATGCAACTTCAATTCAATATGCAAAATAGCGAAAAGTACATGTACATGATTCAATAAGACTAAGAATGTTAGTTCTTGTGATCATAAGGCAAATGTTTCCTTGCTGATATGTTTAAACTGAGTGAGATAATGTAGAGTTACAAATGTGTTTGAATGCTAGATACACAAAGCATGCTAACAAACTCCTATTTAGTATGTGTGTGCATTCTCTCGTATTTGTGCCTTTATGAATGAAAGATTACAATATATACATCATTCTAAGAAGCAGTTACAATTGAAGACAATTGCAGAAGCGTGGTGGTTCATTTTCCCGAGTGACGGTTGAGCTTCTTAAAAGTGCACGGTTGGACTTCCAACTGTGGAGTTCTGCTGACAGAATTCCCTGATGTGCTATAAACCTAGAGGATTGCAGTTGGCATGCCGCATAGCAAGAGAAGACTTGCACGTGGAGTTTAGTATGCATGTGATTGTGCAGCAACATAGGTACCTACACAACATGTGACTTTGTGTTGCAGCAACTCATGAAGGTACCACAAATAAGAACAAGTGATACACACATGTCCCACGTTGATGTTGTGCGCATGGAGTTAACTGTTGCACAGCAAGTCAAAAAGTGTTGCAGCAATCAAAAAAATATTGTCACTCTGCATGTGAACCGTGTGTTGTCACGCACACAAAGTAACCAAAGTCAAGTTCAGCAATGTACAACCTCGTGTGGAAGGTGCGCACAGATCAACAATGGCTCAAGAGCTCATATAGCACTAGCCCAGAATCAGTGACCAGTTATTCAAATCCAAAAATGTGGAAAATGTGGTTATTTTGTATGAGAATGTTCCAGTTATGCACAAAACTAATAGAAAATGTGCAATAAATGTGGTCCATCTGACCACACGTATGAGGAATGTCCAAATACAAAATTTACAAACATGGAAGAAATTTACAATCGAAATCATGATGAATATATGATGGTTGTCACCAAGTCAACAAAGTAGAAAGAAATGAGTAAGAAAGAAAAATATTAATAGAGAATGCATGATGTTATAGAAGCAATAAAAGATATTAATTCAAATATTAATCTTGGATGCGGACAACCACTAAATGTACCAAGGAGAGAAAAACAAGTAACAAGACGAGGAACCAAAGGATGAATCATAATTAAGCATACTTACCTAAGTCTCGGGAATAGGAGGATGCGCTTTCTCGGATGGCAAAAAAATAATATATAAAATTAAATATTTAGATGTTTTAATTTTTTTCAATAAAATTTAGGGGTTAAAACTTTATTTAATGTTTTTAAAGGTACTTTCAGGATTAGGGTTCAATGTCTTTGTAAAAATAACAAATATCAAGACCAAATCTGGGGCATACAGGACATCCGAGACATCACCAAAATCTATGGGACACGTCCCCACATAACACTGTAATTAAGTAAACAAATTATGTCGTGCATAATACAATGTACACAGTCCCAACCAAGCTATTGACAGATTGTGCCTTACAATTAAAGAAAACATGAAATCAGTTAATACAATCAAAAGTGGCAGAAAACCATGAATAAGATATACTTCTGTGGAAAAGATGGGTTGCCTATGATCCCCATGAAAATAAATGGAATGATTTTGAATAATATTTTTAACAAATGGATGATCGTGAGCCAATATTCTTCCTAAACGGGAATGGCATATTGGATGGCACATTGTAGTATAGATAACATACAACAAAGAATATAGGAGAAAGAGCCTTCTCTATTGATCATATCAAGATGTACAATACTCATGTCATTAAACTCCTACAACACAAATTAATGATTATACTTCCATGAGATATGATCCTGACTACTCAACACAATATCCTACATATCTTGTGCTTTGTTATCTTGAGATGAGCTAAACATGCAAGGACAATCCCACAGAAAAAAAATACTAATCTAAACAATATAAAGGAATTGAAATGTCCTCGGAGGACGAGTGTAACGGTTGGGAGTAACCCAATATGTTAAAGCTATCCGGTATAACAAAATTTAAATAGACATTCCTAACTAAACTTATCATATGTCAAAATCATAATAATTACTCCTCTATAAAAAATAATAATAAACATTCCTATCAATAGCGCTTGCCCTAGATGGAGGTGGCTGATTCATAATGGATCAGTTGGAATGTAAATTTTCAACCATGTATGTTGCAACTCTATTGTAAAGATATTTAGAGGTGTGTGATTAGCAAATTCATTTACAAAATTATTTTATAATCAGTTGTTATGAAAATAAATTCGAACATGGTTTGGTATATTATGTGTGTCAGCACTTGTAGAATTTGCTTACTTAAATTTGGTATATTACTATGGTTTTTGGTCTAACCAAAACGCCCCTTGGTCGACCAACCTATATGTAGTATTAGGGAAGGTATGGTGGGGTTGTTGGATTGATGGGGACGAAGGTGGTGGTTGGAGGAGGTTGAGGCTCTCATCTTGAAAAAAGTTTCTTGTACCATAGCTAGTTCTATGTATAACACATATCGATAAAGTTGCAATTATTGCAATTTTTTATGTAATCCCTAGTTATTTTTCTTTCTTTTTGTAATTGTTGTGTTCTTTATTAGTATAAGATTTCCGGCGTTATTGCTTGTACAAGCTTGGGTTGAGTAAAACATTAGGTCGACTATAAGTATTGACTATGACGCACTAATATGAAGTCTTAAGTTGAGAGTTAACGGGTCGGCCAATTGAAGAACCAAAGAGACCAACCGGAAAAGAAGAGAAATTAACCCAAGAATTCAAGTTTGTCTAGGACATATCTATGCGAGAAAGAAAGAAAGAAAAAAATAAATTACATTAATGTTCACGAAGGACCGAAAGTAGGTCTATGGGACTTGAGAATACAACCAATCACAATAGAAAGTACTAGGGTACCTAGGAACAACAAATAAGTAAACGAACAAAATCACTAAAAATAAATGAAGGATAAACCCAACACAGTAAAGCCCCTAACCCATGTGCCTATGGTACCAATACAAATATCCATGTGGGGGGAGAAAGAACAACCAAAGAACATGGGTCGATGAAGACAAAAGACTAGATGGTAGTCCCATCAAACATCTCTAGCCATCCTCGGGACAAAGGAATCATTTGTACCATCATCTATCACTGTGAAAGAGCTAATGAAGGATCTAATAATGCTCATCGGAGAGTGTCTAAGGCTGAGGGGGGCAAGTTGGGTAATCCTAGGAGGAAGCAAAGCACTCTCCCTTAAATCTCTCTTAACATCTAATGCTGAAGAAACCCCCATGGCAGCAAAGAAGCTAGTCCCCATGGCCCAGAAAGTAGTTGAAAAGGAGCAGATCCATGATGCTAAGCAAGGGTGAATTCCTGTCACTGAGTGCTAGTGTGTTGTGGTACTTTAGTAGTAGTGTTGTGCAAAGATGAACACCACCTCACTGACCTACCCCCTTCAATGTGTGAGGTATCAATATCGTAAGGGCACTCAATGCCACCAACCTCTACGATGAGCTGAAAGAAAGAGTCAATCAGCCTAGGGGCTATAAGAGCTCCCTGTAGAGGCTTGTGTCAAAGGGTGACAACCTCCCGAAGAAAAAGGGCCAAGCATCATGGTCCAAGTACCAGAATAAATTAGGTAATGTGTTTCCCGAGTCTCTGTAAAGACAATGATATCTCCTCTGGATCTAATAATAAATCGGGCATCTGAAAAAGAAGTGCTCCTCAATCTCCATCTCCTAGAGGGAGCAAAGACAAAAGATTCAGTCCCTAGGTGGAGTATGATGATCAATCTCCACCGGCAACTGGTGTGAGCACACCGTCAACTAGCCAAGGGGAAACCTCAAGATGTGAGACCAATGACACTCAAGATAATTAGGGCAACGAATGACACCATCCACCACCCACAAGAAATGCTCAGCATAAAAGGCAAGCTTGGGGCTAAGCGGCAAAGGAGGTTAGAATTGAATCTCTCAAAGACCAAGGAAAGGAGCAGCCCCAAGGCAACTCTAGTAGCCCCCAACACAGACACCTTTCAAAGTTAAAGCAAAGATGGACATTGAACCCTCTGAAGGAGAATTTGATGCAGAAAAAATTGAGAATTGGCAGTCACAATTGGACATATATTTCATCTTGCATAATGTAAGTTAAGAAAAACAGATTTCTTTTGCTCACCTTGAGCTTTCTAGTCATGCTCTTACTTAATGGGAAACTTACGCACACTCTTTAGCTTTGGAAAAGCTAGCACCCATAGTTGAGTGGGCTGGTTTTAAGAAGCTAATCAAATTTCAGTTCTATCCTATTTGTTATGAGCAAGAAGAGTGTTCCATCAAATGGAAGGGGCAAAGCGTGCAAGAGGATACCCCTCAAACTTAAAAGGAAATAAATTCAAATGCAATTGGACATTCAAGAGAGATATGTTATTTTCAAGTACATTGAAGGCCTTTTCAGAAACAATCAAACACAAGTTCTCATTGCTAAGCCAAAGATGCTTTGATGAAGCATGTGCCCAAGCCCATTACACTGGGATGGATAGGAAGAAGGGGGTTGGAAAATCACCAAATCTACAAGGTAGAGCCTCAAGTATGTAAAAGATCAATGGAAAAGGGAAAAGAACTGCCACGATTGTTTGCAAAGATGCTAAGAAACATTGCAATCATTGTGATGTAGATTGAAATTTTGATGCACAATTCTGGTAATTGCATCAGATTTGAATCCTAAGAACTACCAAAGAGGTCAGTCCAAGAAGGCCGTGTCAGCCATAGTAGAGGGAAGAAAAATTGGGAGCAGTTCAAATGTAGATGAGAGAATAGCTTGCATTTCATTGAAGGTGAAATATCCCTAAACAGATATTTTAAATAATTTTGGATTTATCGGAATCCCTTACAATAGAAAATAGAATTCTGAATTTTTATTTAAAACCCTTACAACTAAAAATCAAATGGTTGTATTTTACTGATAAAACCCTTGTGTAATCATCTAAAAATGACACTTGAGTGCTAAGAGTGTTACTTGAGACCAGCCATCCCTAGCTTAGCCCTAGACCTATCTTAGGGCCTATTTAGACACTTATCCAGCCTTCGTGCGGGCCACACCCATCCCTAAACATCCCTAAAGCAGTCCCAGATACTCATTTTAGTACCCTGGCCCTTAGTGCCTTAGGGTCTGCCACTTAGACACTAGCACCATAATTTGGACAGTAGCGTCAATGGCGCCATTGTCCTTTTCCCGCCTTTGGCCACCAACAGCTATCTTTTCAAAACAACAACCACCTAGGGTCGGCCTAGACTTCTTTTAAGACTCACACAAGCACTAGAACAATATATATACATGACTTTTAACCTTTTATCAACTAGATGAAAATCAGATGCAAATAACACAAATTAACTCAAAACAAGTTGTGCACAATCAAGGTTATTAATCCCTATTATGTCCTACTTCTGCATATAGCCATCTACAACATTCTCAAGCTCAGATCACTCAAATTTTCAGTCTCAAGCACACTCAAAGCACTCAAGCCGGCATTCATACTAGCTTCACTTGCACTTGCACCAGCTCTTAGGTGAGGAGAGCTACATCGGGCTTGATCCCTCCTTGGAGTATTGGTATGTAGGCAACTCTCATCACAACGAGGTGTTAAGGATGTCCAGTCTACCCCACTAACATCATATTTTTCTACTTGTGCCAATAATATGCCCTAACAACATGGAGGTTTAGGGTTTTACATACAAAATCAGTCAAAACAGGTCACCGATAGGGAATCAAAACTTGTGTGTATAGGAATAGGCTTGGCAAACTCAGACACAAGGGCACCCAGAAGCTCAGAACAGTTCTGCACAGAGGACACTAGCGCCAAAAGGACATTAGCGCCATTGATGCTACTATCCAATTAGGGCGCTACTGTTCAAGAAGGGTTTTGACAACTAGATCCTGTCCACAACACTCAGATCAGCTCATGTCCCAATTTGCAACCACCAAATCTCTCGTCTCAGTCAATTTTCAGCTAAGTACTTGTTTACATCATTTATTGTTATTTTTAGAAAGGTCAAACTAGGACAATTCTGTTACAAATCAGTGGTTGTATTTATTGCATATTTATACCTTGATTTACTATACTCAGCCCCTTTAACAACCTAGGGCTTAAACTCCATAACCCTAAAAAGTTAAATCACCTTGCAAGTTTTTGAGTTTTAATAAATAATTTCAGCTATGAATAAATACATCAGACTTGATCTCTCCTCGGAGTATTGGTATGTAGACTACTCTCATCACAACGAGGTGTTGAGGATGTCCAGCCTACCCCACTAACTGTTGACTATTCTTCCACAAGTCAAATTGTCTCTTGCTATTTAGAAAGTTCACGTCTCTAGCCAAGGAAGAATACATTGTTCTCCTTGGTAAGGGGCCTTTGCTACAACAAGGGAATTCCGAAGGAATGGTTCACCAAAAGGGTTTTACTTCGGAAAAGTGCTAAGAAGAAAAGTCCGCAAGGCAAAAAACAAAGGAAGTAATTCCTTCGGACTTTTTGTCCGAATGAATACTTTGGAGAATTTATAAGGGAACACCCGCAGCCAAACAGGGAGAATCCAAAAGTCCACCCAAGTCAACAAAGGAAAAGCTAAGGCCCTTCGAAAGGGTGATTTTCAACAATCCTGAAGGGCACCTACCCTTCGGGAAGGTACAGGAGCAAATTCAAAACCTCTGCAAAAACCCAGGTGACCATTGCAATTTTTCCAAAGGGGACAGAGGGAGAGCCACGAGCCCTTGCGGAGGGCACTTGGTCGGTGTCTACCTCTGTGCGTTTTCCAAAGGGTATCTTTTGAAAGGCAAAAGCAAAGGCAAGAAGGATTTATCCCTTTTTTGTCCGAAGGAATTCCTTCGGACCAAAAGTCTGAAGTAATTCGGAGAAATGGCAAAGCAAGAAAGTCCGAAGAAAAACAAAGGCAAGCAAAAGGGAAGATATCCTTCGGACAAAAAGTCCGAAGAAATTCGGCCGCCAAACAATGAGGACCCGACTAAGACAAAAGCCCGTGGAGAAAAGGCACAAGCAAAGGAAATCAAAAAGCTTAGGAAAAGAGCAAAGGACAAGAACATAATTTCTTCAGACTTTTGTCCTAAGGATTAATTCAGGAAACAAAGTCGGAAGCCAAGAAGGAGAAAACCCGACAAACAAAGTCCGAAGCCAAGAAGAGGAGCAAAGAAAAGATATCCTTCGGACTTTTTGTCCGAAGGATTATTACAGGAAAAAAGGCCAAGGGAAATCAAGCCCGCAGTCAGGACAATTCGTGCGGACAATTTGTCCGACGGAAGTTGCAACAGGAAAGTCCAAAGACAGGCCCGAAGAATTAAGCCAAGACAACCAGAAATCCAAAAGTAATGGAGGTTGACTGTGCAAAAGAGGATAGAAAAGAGATAATCCGACGGAGAGTTGAAAACAGAATGTCCGAGGAAATATAGATTAATACATCCGAATATAGAATCTCGCAAGAAATAGACATGAACAGGCAGACCAGAACAAGGTAAAATACATGCAAGCGGGAGCTATTTTTGAGCATCGTTCAAAGCTTCAATTGACTAGTTATTGAAGTCCTGCTCGTCTCCGGATTAACTCATGCATCCGAGGGTCCAACTTAGCGTCAACCGAAGTTCCAAATTCGAATGTCGAGTTGACTGTTCCAAATTTAGAGTTGATTAATTGTTAAATGCCATATCCACTAGGAGCTTTCCATGCAAAGGAGAATGATCTCTTCGACCAACTCAGCTTGCCAAACAGTCAACTCAGCCGATCCCTTCGTCCAACTCAGTTTATCAAATGGCGAACTCAACTTTTCCAACGTTCCAATTCGGCATCAAGCAGCTCACGTAGAGTTCTAAAATTTACATTGGCATGGATTTCCATGCAAAGAGACGTGGGTGGTTCATAACAAAGACAAGTTCACTTCCTCAAGCGCAAGAAGCTTCATACAAAGACAAAAGAAAACATATTTTATTGAAAGGCCAAGTCAGCCTTGAGTTAACCTAAGTGAATCCTTCTCTTCAAATTTTCTACACCAATCTTTGGCCTCTTGTAATTTTCTATAAAATGGCTTTCAGCTTTGGTTAAAAATTATCCAATCTCTCTCTTGGTTAGACCAAACTCTGCCATTGGTGAGTTGTGTAACCTCTTTGATCAATTGAAGGACTGTACTTTCAAATTTCAAGTGTTGGCATAGTGTATATTTCATTCAGCAATTTGCACAAGTGGTAGATTTCTCTCCCTTCCCATATTTTGATTCATACCTAGTTGCTAGATTATCCTTATGCAGGTCATGTTCAATGTTCTTTACGTCTTTTGTTGAAGTTGTAAGTGGATATTAGGTGGCTGCAAAGTGTCTTGTATCGGACCTCTCTCCATCGTTTTCCCTCAGGTTTTGGTCATTGGATCAAACCTCTTCATAAAATATTTATGCATAAGTGGTTGATTGAAATCATAGGTCTTCCTTTTCCCTTGTTCATTCAGTGTTCTAGGTTCCAAGTTGAGTGGATCAAACTTCTGGTGTATCACCCCTTTTAGGTAGAATTTCCCCTTAAAGTTTCCTTCTCCCTTTTCCATGGTAGTTCGCAGCATAGAGTAGAGATCCTCATTGATACATCATGCAGGAACCAGCCTTCTCTAGAGGTTCTTCTCACCATTGAGGCACCCACCCTCGTGAGATCTCATTGTTTCAGCCAGATAGAGGACTGGCCATTTCATGCACGTCTTCGATTCAGGGCACAGCTCTAGGTTGACAACACTAACATCACACTTTTCTACTTGTGCCAATCAGATGCCCTAACAACATGGAGGTCTAGGGTTTTACATACAGAATCAATCAAAACAGATCACCAATAGGGAATCAGAACTCGTGTGCATAGGAATAGGCTTAGCAGACTCAGACATAGGTGCACCTTGAAGCTCAGAACAGTTTTGCACAGAGGACACTAGCGCCAAAAGGACATTAGCGCCATTGGCGCTACTGTCTACTTAGGGCGCTACTATCCAAGAAGGGTTTTGACACTTGAATCCTGTCCACGACACTCAAATCAGCTCATGTCCCAATTTGCAACCTCCAGATCTCTTGTCTCCATCAATTTCGGGCTAAGTACTTGTTTACATAATTTATTGTTATTTTTAGAAAGGTCAAACTAGGTCAATTTTGTTATAAATCAATGGTTGCATTTATTGCATACTTATACCCTGATTTACTATACTCATCCCCTTTAACAACCTAGGGCTTAAACTCCATAACCCTAAAAAGTTAAATCACCTTGCAAGTTTCTGAGTTTTAATAAATAATTTCAGGCATGAATAAATACTGCAAACAATAACTTTTTTAGAATTTTTATTTATTTTCCCAACTGAAAAATTCAAAAAATTATAGTAGACCATACCAACATTAATATTGGCCTAAAAGTAGCCCAAATGATGGCGTCATCCTTCCAACGTTTGACGTCAGCCCTAGGGATGGTGACGTCGGCCATTGGGATGATGTTCCAACTGCATCAAATGATGCCTTAGTTGTTGTAGATGATGCCCTAGCTGATGTAGATGATGCCCTAGCTATTGTAGATGATGCCCTAGCTGATATGAGTAAATACCAGATATTGCAAAAATGTGTATTAGAGGAGGAAGTTGAAGATATCCTTCAACAAGCACACCAGGGGGAAGCAGTGGTCATTTAAGCCATGAGGCCACAACATGGAAAATTATGTTAGCAGGACCATGGTGGCTTACAATACTTGAGGATTGTTATGAATGACTACATGCTTGCAGTAAATGCTAGTGGGCAAGAATTATTTGGACCAGTCAAAGCAATTTTCAGTCATTACAATCTACACCACAAGAATTATTTGGAAATGGAGATTGGATTTTGTAGGACCATTCAAACATCCATCACAAAAAAGTAGGCATCTATTAGTAGCAACTTACTATTTCACCACATGAGTGAAAGCTAAGGCCTTACTAGATAACACAGCTAAAACCAGAGCAGGATTCATATATGAACAAATAATAGTGAGGCTTGGGTGTCCTCTGCATTTAACTAGTGATATAGATACTCTTTCCTGAATAAGTTAATCACAGAAATGCTAGATATTTTTAAAATTAAGCATTGAAATCAATTTCTTGTTATTCCTAGAGTTAAAGGACAGGCAAAAGCAACAAATAAAACAATTATGGCAATAATACATAAAAATTGTGGAATTAAAAGACAATAGTGGGAAAAAAAAAATTACTCGTTGTAATATGGTCGTAGCGTACAACTTGTAAGAATGTCACTAGATACTCTCCATTCCAACTTATGTATAGATAAGAGACAATTGGGCTTATATATTTTTTGGTGACTAGTCTATGAATCGCAGTAGAAAATCCAAGGGTTATTGATAACTTGAAAGAAATATTAATACAATTGAACAAAACAGATGAGATGATAAATTTGGCACAATGGTCCATTGAAGTAGAAACAAAATACAAGAAACCAATTGAATCATAAAATTAAAATAAAAAATGCACTTCCATCTAGGCATGTTAGTGTTAAAATTTACATGAAAACTTGATAAGACAGGACCAAAATTAAAAATATCATGGGGGGTCCTTATAAAATAAATCAAATATTTGAGAATGGGGCAAAACAATTAAAATATCGGGATGGAACCCTACATCCTCATCTAATCATCATCTCCAAACTGATAAATAGCTAAGCAAGAGGATATTCTGGTGCAGTTCATCGAACTTGAAAATGGTGCGTGAAAACAGTAATGGCAACAAGTAGCACAAAATGATCAACAACCCAAAGAGACAACAGACAATATCCCACCCAACAACGCCACAAACAGTTCATAGGGGTTATAAGGAGGAACTAATGAGCCTAAATGATGATAATATAAACAGTAAACATCCCACTTATCACACTTAAACCATATTCACATACTTTTTCTAACTTTTCTCAACAAACCTTGCTTACTACACTCAAAGTGCGGAACCAGGAGAGTAATTCATTATGTTTAGTGATGCCTTAAAAAGTCAAACTACAAACAAGCACATCAAAACAATTGAAGAAGCAGATGTCAAACACTCCGACAAGGAGTGGTCAGAAGATGAAACCTGTAAAATGGTTATGGTAAAATTGCTACAAGTTGCGGAAAATGCATACAGATGCCCCAGACCGTGCTTTTTATGAAATTAAAGGAAGAAAAATTTATTCAGCTGGTGAAAAAATCAGTGTTGTCAACAGATGGAAAATATCTATGAAAGTTCGTAGATAATTAAAATTTGGAGAAGAATTTTGTAATGCTGTCCAACAAGTGCATGCAAATCACACCTACACTGCTGTATACAGTCTTTGACCTTCCAAAAATAGTTATGGGGGTGGTACAAAAGCATAACATGAGTTCTTGCGATAAAGATAACTTTGTTTATACCATGTGCTATCATAATGGAATAAAAATTAGCAAAGATCATGTAATAAGTATCACTGCCTTAAGACATTCAGATTTGGACGAGTGGTACAACTAGTACTGGCTAGGTTAGAATGTGTTCATGCAAACACTGAACTACCATTATAGGAATTCAATATGTGGATATAATCATTAAAGGCATCGTATATAACTGGAAAAGGTTTATCGTTAAAAGGGTGAAGGAAGATATTCAGAGATTTCAGACTGGGGTCAGTAATTGAAGGAAACTACAAAGAGGAGATAATAGGGTAGGTCAGCAATCGAAGAAAAATGCAGAAGAAATTGTAAGAAATGAAGAGATTTTGCAACCCACATAAAAGAAGAAGAAATAAGTAGTTTCTGATGATGAACATGAGGAAGATGACACAGCCAGTGCATGGTTTGCTATGAGGCACCTGCCAGTAAAGATGAAAGTAGGAGGAGCAGTGTTATTAATACTTTACCATATAGCACTTTGGCTAGCTCTGAAGAAGAGGATATTCCTACACAAACCCTGAATACTATGCAAAATCACAACTGGGTCAATCAAGAGACTTTTGTACATGTACCTGTTGATATGGGCAGATCTTGATCCAGAAAGGGGATATAGTCCTCTGTGGCAAATACCTGCAATGAAAACTGCACTTAAATTGCCTACTGAAAATACTGTAGAAGAAGATTTGGGAATAGGGTCTCAGCAAATACAGCTACAAGTGGAAAATGCTGTAAGGGAGGCTCATAATTTGAGGAATTTGGTACACGAGGGTGGACACCCCAGTGTGAAGTTTTAGGAATTTGGTACACGAGGGCGGAGACCCCATTCTGAAGTTTTAGTTAATTTGATTGAAACTTGTTATGAGAGGAAGATTGACAGAGGTGCAAGATTCGAATATATGATACAAGAAGAATCCCCTACTTTCAAAAGTTCTTTAGAAATCGGGAAGAAAGATTTTCCTTCTCATCCAGTTGTAAAAATTAGTTCATTTGTACACTTATAAGAGTTTGTTAAGAAGCCCACAGCATATATTAAATAGCTTACAGTGTTGAAACAAAGGTTAAATAGGGTGGTGCCAGATTAAGATCATTAGATCCAGACCCAGGAGAACACTGGAAGCTTGGGCCAGGTTGTTGAAAGAATCTGTAGAAAAGAAGAAATCCTTTTTAACTCGAAATGAAACTTTGAATGAAAACAAGGTGGTCTTCAAAAAATCAATTGCAAAGCTTCAAAGAGAGGTATACACCTTGAAGTTATCAGTTCAACCAGTAAAAGAATTACTTCAGGGAGAGAAGCATCTCCAAGACATTATTACGCTGCCTGAGTTGCAAGGATATGAGCATGGTTTGGAGTAAGCAACATCGACTCACTCACATTCTTCGGTATCAGATGCCAAAAAGGTCCAAGACTCTAACACTGTAATTAAGCTGGTGTGGGTACTATTAAACTGTTAGAGCTGCATATCAGTTTGGGTTGGGAGCTGCATATCAGTTGGATTGGGCTACTTAATTAATGAATTAAGTTAAGATTTGGTTTATAAGAAGAAGCAACCTTTGATTCTTTCTAAAAAATTGATTAGGACTAGTTGGGAAAGGAATGTTCAAGGGTTTTCAGCATTATGTTGCTCTTGAAGACTGATCTTTGAAGACATTTATGTGGAGACAATTTCATATTCATGCAATAGAATAGCTATTAAAACTATTTTATCGTGATATTTGTTGCTGCTTTACTTTATCATGGCAGCTATAGATATTTAATGGGTGTGTGTCTGCTGTTCTATTTACATATATCAATGAATACTGCTGCAGATTAGTTATTTTTGCCCTAAATGGCTTTACATAAATATTTTTAAAAGTCTTAAAAATAAAGTTGGGATAACTTGAACAGTCCTTCACAGTCCATTGGAAGCTGTAAATTTCATTATTCTGGATGAAGGAAAAAGATTCAATGAATGTGAACCATAGAAAGATGCATTTATTGTTAAAAGCAAAGCAGATAACCAAAAACCATAAAGGAAAGATTAGTTTGTATGACAAGTTGCAATGCTATTACCATGGCAAACCAAATCATATAGCTTAAAATTTTAGGATACATGAGCAATAGCTTGGAAGTGTTGCATTATATTTGCATTCAAATATATAGTGGTCCTAGATTACATTGGAAACGTTTCACTATCATGAATTCTCTATGAATTAATAACATATATCTATAAAATAAGAAAGTCAAAACGTGGGAGGGTAAAACCTACAATGTGATAATTAAAGCAAGTTCAAGAAAAAGAACATAAATGAATCAACCTAAGGACAATTCATACTAATGAACGTGTGAATTGCATCTACAATTATTAATATGTAAAAAGAAAATACTGAGAAAGAACTGTTTCCAACACAGATATTTGAACAGCATAGTCACAAGGTTTGCCGAATTTTTACCTAAAAATTCGGAATTCGGCGAACTTAATGCCCTTCACTAAAAATTTGCTCAAGTTCGCCCTGTTCGGCGAATTTCATGTTCGGACCCAACAATATATAAATAAAATAAACATTTAAGTATAAGTTTACATTTATATATGGACATCTAGTTTCTTATACTTTAAGTTATATTTCATTTGTATACTTTCAGGGTATTGAGAGGGGTTTCGGACCGCTAGGAGCTATAATGCAAATTCTAGGTTTTGGAGGATCCTATCATATTTCAGAGTTAGTCAGATTCCAGGGTTTCAGGGTTTCAAACTTAGCCATATTTCAGGGTTTCAAGATTTCAAGGAGACATCATAGGAGGTATGAACGCTGCATGAAGGGATGTATGCGTGATACAATAGTATGAGAATATCTCTCGCAAAGTGCCACAAGCCGATCCCACCCCATTCCCAGTGCACCCCTTAAGGCATGCACTCTGTGAGATTCAATGCACCGATAAGCCCTTGTGAGAGAAAGTGTCAGTAAAAGAGATTGTGCCCACGAGTGGTCTCAACACTGGGGGAGAGTAGCCGAGTGGTTTAAAGCGGCACAAGAAGACATTGTTAGCATGGATCCCCATTTATGGCAGCAAACGTATGGTTCTTCTACTCCAAAGTTACAAAAGCTTGCTGTGCGTGTCCACAGTCAATGTGCCAGTGCTTCTGCATGCGAAAGAAATTGGAGCACGCATGATTTGATCCATACTAATAAGAGAAACCGACTAGGGGCCAAAAAGTTGTCAAATCTTGTGTTTGTTCATAGCAATTGAAGATTGCTTGAGCACAATCTTGCAAAAATAGATGACAATCTTCATCTTGGAGAACCATCCTTTGAAGGAGTTGAGAAAAATATAGATAGTGTTGATGAGCTGGATGGAGGATTCGTTGATGGTAATGGTGCTAGTGCTAGTTTTGATTTTGAAGTTGGGTTTGATGTTGCAAATGTTTGAAACTTAAGTTCTATATCAATTTTGAGCTTAGGCTCTAAACTATGAATATTTTGATATCTTTTAATGTAATTCAAGTTTGAAATTCTTATGTTTATTTTTATTTTATTTATTAAATTAATTTTATTTTTTATTTTATTTATTTATTTACAATTATTTTTAATTTTTATTGGATTTCTTTTTGACTTTTTTTTTAAATATTTTTTATGTTTTTATATAAGTCGAACTTAATGGCGAATTTTTTTTCGAACTTTATCTATTGGCGAACTTGAATCGAATTTTATCTTTGTCGAACTCGAACTCAAATCCGAACCTTGTGACTATGTTGAACGGTATGAAGACAAAAAATTGCTGAAGTAGCTAATTACTTTGAACAGTATGAGGAGCAAAAACTGCTTAAGTGGCTAATTACAATGACAAGTACTTGTTTAAAACAAACATGCCATTATTTTAATACAACACAAAATCGAGATAGCACAAACTTTAAAAATTAAAGCATCAACATGCCTATTCATTTTGCCTGGCCAGAACCTACAACTTACAACAAACATGTTGCAATAAACAGAAATAAATTGTGGCCGACTAAAAGTCTAAAATCCAAACCGATAACCTAGCACCCAATCAGTTGTAATGCTGGAATTATGTACAAGATAACTGGAGTATCAAAATGCAAGCAGACAAATTTTGTCTGGTTTTAGCCCCTCCTGCCATAGTGTTCTACGACAGTTTAATCAATGAATATGATTCCCCTTCATTATTATATGAGCAACGCTCGATCAAATTATTGTAAAGATCAGAACATAACCTTCCGCTTTGAAACAGTCCGTGTCAACTGAGCAGAGACACCAAAATCTGCAACCTATGGAAGATGTTCAGATGTTATAAGAAATCTCAAGCCTCCCATAGAAAATTTGCAGAGATAACAGCACAGTCGAGAAAAATATTTCAGTGAAATGATTCGGTATATACCTTAACATCACCATTTGCAGTGAGCAAGATGTTAGCCGCTGCCATTGTGAAAATTACAATTTTATCAAAACAGACTAGATGCAGATTTCAATTGGTAATTCAAACTGCAAATGGCTAAAAATAATGTATGTATTGTAAACAAATTAAAGCTTGATAACAAGTTACTGCATCATCAGTAGCTGAAACAAGCATTACAACTGACGTTAAAATCAGGCAAATAACACATGCAGGAACTGAGTATCAATACCTTTGATATCTCTGTGGATTTTCCCCTCACTATGTAGATAATCTACAGCATGTATCAGATCTCGTAAGATGCATGCAATAGACACTTCATCCAAAGGTGGACCTGTTTCAAGCTGTATTAATGGGCATATAAGTCTTCTTCTGCATCTGAAGCAAGAATCCACATTCACCTAACAACCGGAGAAAAATGAAACACTACATAATTTCAAAGAGAGGATTTATTGAAACAGTCATTAACATTCAAGAGTCAAACCGTATGGTCATCACAAAGTGGTTTAACAAAATTCAATTTAGGTTGACAATTCTATGGCTTTTTATTAAAAAGCTGTTGTTTGCACTGAAAATATTATATTTATGCTACTGAAAACTGCAAATTTGGCTTAGACTCACAAATTTTACTGAAGATGTAACTTGTTCCTCTGCCAATGGATCATTGTCTTGGTTCACAATATCCTGCATCAATTGCAAATCTAGCATCATCTTTTTTTTCTTTTATCCCTACATACAGGTTTGACTATAGATATGTATTTGTGCTGCTTCAGAGTTCACTGCTTTAATTATTTTCTTTGAATTTTTTAATTTTGACCAACCTAATCCCCAGATATTGAAAATTCTTAGATTTTCCTTCTAACGTACTAAAAGTTCCCACTATTAGTGCCGCCTCCAGGTTTTTCTATTCAGGGTGTGCTCAGCATATGTTATCAATGAACATAAATCCAGAGAGCTCTATTTGAAGGCCAGTGCATATCCAGATGATGACCAGCTTATTAAAGCAATATCATCTCCCATTACTTATAAGTTAACCAAGCAGCACTTTAAACAGGCCAGCACAAATTTTGCAGCTCTCCAAAGGTGGTATTTTTATAATGCATCCCTCGGACTTACTTCTTTTCGATGAATGGATGTGATGGGATACATGGTATTGGTATCTCAGAGCACTTTATAACTGTCATAATAAGACTCTAAGGGGCAGTAGTTGGCCGCTTCCAGGCCAGTCACTGATTTTCTGAATTTTTTAGGCATACAATTGGATTAAAATTGGGTTCCTATCTTGCCGGCTCTCTTTGCGATCTACATTTAAGCTTCAGAACTTTCTTATAGCAAACAGTCAGGTTGAGGGTGGTTGTACCTTAAATCACATCTCAATTATTGTACTTGTCTTCACTGATGATGTGCTCCCCCTCGCTCATTCTCCTAACAGAGTGCAGAGACAATTATATGCTCTTCCTCGCTTTTGCAATCTCCATAATTAGTGGCTAACCTTAATAAATGTAAGGTTATGATATTCAATACTTTTACATGCACTCTCTCCAGGTTTTTATTTTTCTACAACGGCAAGCTAATGAAGACAGAAACAACTTATACCTATTTAGGGAATCAGCTTACAGGTTGATCTCTCAACTAAAACCATGCCTCTTAGTTGCAACTTTGTAAGGGATATGCCTCCTGGATTTTAAATTGTCATTCCAACTATTAAAAATGAATTGAAGGTTTAGGGCCCAAATTCATGGCTTGTTGACTCAACACATGCCAAGGCTGCAGACTATCATCCTTCAATGTATGACCCATTGTAAATGTACGTCCATGCTGAATTTTTTGTCTTCATGGGCTCTAGTCCCTTGGTTATTCATTTTTACATCAAGAGAGATATCTGTAATTAGCTCTATGTTCCTCATAATGGGTTTCTTTGTTGGGTCCCCTTGGATGACGAAGATGTTGGTATTCTCAGACCAATATAATTCTTCAGTCTATCGGCATGTCCATAGATCGGCTCTTTCCCTTCAAATTCTCTTTACATTCCATTCCCCATTCTTCCCACAGAGAAAGATTAAAAAAGTTATTAAAGAGGAAATTTATCAACAATATATTTAGGTCACTTGGATCTCTCCCAACCTCTCCACCCCCAAAAGGCATTATGCATTCATCATTTCTTGCAGATTGTCAACAGCACCATTAATCAACCTAATCATCATTGGTATCATCCATCACATGCGCATATGAATCCCCCCTTCACTAGCTGAGCTTACATTATAAGCAAATAGGAGTTTCCTTTTGTCGGACCACATTTTTGTTGGACCAAGTTTCCTTTTGTCCTCAAGATATGCTCAACCATTTCCAAGAATACTGAGATTAAAAGCACAACTACCCTTCTCTATTAGAACTCCATAGCATTCAATTAATAAGCATAAACAACTATATGCAACAGTAGATATAGAGAGAGACACACACAAAGATGTGATAGTACAAGGAGTGTACCAATTATCAATTTAGCACTAGAATAATAATGATAGATAGGACAATATCCCAATCAATTTACACAAATATATTTTCCTTATTCCCTGGGTGATTATTTCATGTCGTCATCCCATTGTACAAATGTAGGCCTTCATTCAATGCACAACACCACAAAGTAGACTTTAAATTTATGAATCCCAAGCTACACAAATCTTGTGGTTAATTGGGTCCGATAAAATATAATACTCGTCAAAGCCAACAAGCTGGCATCACAATAACATGCATACATGCACTAACATTCTCCCTAATGCTAACTCAAAACAAGAAAGGAAACTATGCCTGCAACATCTCTAGAAATGTTGGCTCCTGAATAATCTCTGTTGAATAAAACCACACCCACAAGTCCATACGATTTTGGATCTACATCAGCCCCTTAAAGGAAGAAGATGGCTCCTCCAACTCCCCAAAAGAGAGATCGATCCAGCAAAATTAATGAAGACACAAAAGTAGCACCTGTAAACTCCTATGAGGTAGGCCACACAAGAAATTCCCTTGAAAAAAGGTCACATCCACAAGCCGGATAAAGGCACAGAAGTGGCATCCACAACAACTTAAGTGGAGAACACCACACCCCCAAATCTCAAGATAAACTCACATGCTAGATCCCACAATGACTCCTAAAGATATTGGCCCCTACATGATCTGAATTGGATGATGTTGTAATGTAATTCACTTCACATATGTATCTCTATGTTAGACGCTAAGAGGCCCATATGACCTTCAGAGCATCATTTTCCTATGTAATTCAATTCTCCATGACTTGTAAGACTAAGCCAGAATTTTATAGGCATTCAAAATATGTTATAAAGGTCCAAAAAACATCTGTGAATGAGTAGGGAGACTCAAGGAAGCTTCCTAAACATTGTTTTTGTAACATTTAGTGTCAGAGACGAGTTCATGACAAACCAAATCCATTCCAATGAATTCACAATAGGTTCGTTCATCACCAAACCCGTCCCCATATCAAACAAATACAAAGATGAGTTTGGACATGAACAAACTCGTCACCAAAACACAGTTACATGTTTGCTCAAGACTAAACACGTGATAAATAAGACAAAAGTTAAAACTAAATGCCCAACTTGGAATGTTGATCAGTTGGTTCCATCTGTTCAGTTGGTTGGTTGTTTGGAGCCTTCTAGGCCAAACTTTGACAATGTTGTCATTTCCGCCTTTTGCCCCCCCTTGAGATACTTTGTTTATTTGAAGATTCAACAAATACAGAAACCACAAAGTTAGTTAGCTTGTGCCTTAAATCAACGTTTTTTAGTTTTCAAGGAAATCTTTATGAGCAAACTTGTGGTGTGACCATGGGCTCCCCCCTTTCACCAATTGTAGCCAATTTGTTTTTGGAGAACTTTGAACAAAAAGCACTCAATTCAGACCCTCTACAACCAAATAAGTGTGTAAGGTCTGTTAATGATACCTATGTGATTTGGGCACACGGTATGGAAGAACTTCATAAGTTTGCTGAACATGTTAACAATCAATCAGATTCAATAAAATTTACCATGGAGATCGAAGAAAATGAATCCATTCCGTTCTTAGATGTTAAGGTGATTAAAAAGCAAGATGGTCTATTAGCCCATAAAGTCTACAGGAAGAAAACGCATACCAAGCAATATCTACATGCAAATTCCCACCACCATCCGGGTCTGAAAATGGGTGCTCTAAACACTCTAATAACTAGAACTTTGAAGATCTCAGATATTGACCACCTTGAACAAGAAAATGAGCATTTACGTCAAGTTTTTAATAGCAATGGATATTCCACATTACAAATCAATAAGGCTTGCACAATAACAGAGCGAAATCAAAGAAGAACTCGAATGTCAACTAATGAGGACTACATAGAAAAACAAAATGTGTTTCTACCTTACATCCAAGGAGTTACGGATAAAATTGCCAAACATTAAAAGAAGAAGAATACTAACATAATTTTTTCGCCTCCAAATAGCATTAAAAAACTCCTTAATTCCGTGAAAGATCCCATTGACCCGAATTCGCTTAAAGGAGTTTATCAAATTTCATGTGCCTATGGTAAATTATACATTGGCAAAACCGGTAGATCGATTGGTACAAGAATCAAATAGCACTGGGCAGACCTTCGACATAGTAGAACTCACAAATCAGCACTGGCAGAGCATTACCACGCTACTAAGCATCCTATTAACTTCGTCAGATCTTGGCAAGAATGAACAATTGGTCTAAATGAAGAACAAGGGAGGCCATTGAAATCATTAAAAATAATAATTGTTTAAATCAGGATGATGGATTATTAATTAATCGCACATGGCTTTCTTTAATCAACAATGGTTAAGTCGGCTTCAGTGGACTGTTTCAGCATTTTTATGTATTTATGTTATTCAAGTCAGATGAATCTTCTCGGCATCGTATTTGTCCTGATGATGAGCCTAAGTGGTGGCTGGAAACGTTGACAACAATATGGAACCGATAGCAGCATCTGCAATTAGTGATGCCAATATGTAATAATGTTATGACACTATGGTTTTGATGATAACATTATTAGTGAAGATAAAATTTATAAATAAATATGGATTGTGCTGATTAAATATTGATTCGATAATTTTATATTAAATTGCTTTCAGATTCATATATTGTCACATTTTACATTATATAATTTAATTGTTTCATCCCCTCCATCAAATGATATTGATGTCCCTTTGGGTGCAAGTATAGGTGCAGGCGAGGATAGTATTGGACAAGCTAGGTTGATGCCTACACTGGTGACACAACCATGGGAAAGATGCCTAGTGTAGACAAACCTAGACCTAGCCTATCTATGCCTAGTTCGACTCATGCATTAATTTTTTATTTTACCTTGCCATATGCAATAGGCCTTTGAGTCACTTAGACTAGTGTTGGCATAATATTTATGTTTGTGTGTTTTGTTTTAGTAGTTGGTTTTGACTTTTGTGGCTTATGATATGATATTTTATGATGTTGGTAACTTATTATCAGGGTTGCAAGGAGAAGTGTCTCCCCTCCTCAAGTTGCTCCTTAAAGATGTCAACACATCTCCAATATAGGATATAGGTACCAAAACATCTACCATGTCCAGAGACAACCTTTGAATACTCTCAATGTCTCCTAACCTGTCTCCTTTTGCTCCTATCTTGTCTCCCAAAAAACAACTAATTTTTTTAAGAAAACCCTAAAAATACATTTTTATCTTATCAAAACAAGTGATACTACATTTAATTAACACATCAATAGCATACATCAATCTATGATTGTGAAGAGGACATAGAAATCGTTATTGCAGAACCAGAATGTGTTTTTGCAAAGATAGAAGGGCGAAGGTGTATTTGCAAATGGAGGAGGCGCATTGAACAACAAAGTCACACCAAGTATTTCATTCATTTCAATCTGTTGTGCATTTTTTAAGTATTTACCTGCTTTTTTTATTATGCCTTCATCGTATTAAATTTTTTCCTTGCAATCATTTTTCGTTATTTGTCCTTGTTTGGGGAAGTTTGAAGATTGTAACATGTAATGTCATAGGTCACAGAGTATATCATTGTCTACTCTGTCGTGGCTATAGAGTGTTAATGGCAGTTCATTAAGATCTATCATGGCATTAACACTCCTTTGCCATGGCAAATTTGAACTAATATAGTCTATAGACTATGACTATAGTTTGTTAAAAAATAATAATAATAATTTTTTAAATAATATTTAAATTGTTAATTTTATTATATTTTTTAATAATATAAATATTCAAAATTAAAATTATTTTTTTAATTACTAATAAATTAATTAGACTGTAATTTTAAGTTTTATTTTTTATTTTATTTTATTTTTGAAAAGATGTTAATTTTTAAATTATAATTTATTACGACTTTTTATTTTTAAAACTTTTTAATTTGCTAATTTTAATTTAGTGTTTTTTTTTGTTTTTGTTTTTTTTTTTCTATTTTTTTCCCCTTTTCAGGAAGGAAAGATGCCCCATTCCCATTGTGGAAGTATTGCAAACATATTTCAGCGGGCAAAGCAAGTGGTGGAACAATGGCTATCACTTTCAATCTTTGTCCTAAAAAAATTCAAGGCACTTACACAAGGATGGGGGCTCATTTTTTCTACACAACGAGAAAAGGCATTGAGACTTGCCCGAATGACGAGCGATGGTAGGATGCTATGAGGGAACAAGAAAGAGCTAAAGGCCTAAGGCTTAATTTAAGCTCTCACATTTCAACAATAATTGTAACTTAGACTCAATCTAAAAGAGAAGTCAAGGAAACATAATCAAAGCTAGATGTGTCTTCTAGACATGTGACAAATGCAACCTAGGGTGTGGGGGCCTTCTCATAAGAGACCAAACATTGGTAGTTCAAACCCCATTGGAGGCATGTTCGATATGTGTGGTTGCGATGAGGTTGACAAAGCGATTGTGAGCTTATTTTATGCAAATGGAATACCATTCGATGTTGCTCGCTCACATTCTTATGAGGAGATGGTTCTCACAATTTACAATTGACAAGCGGAGTAGAAACCCCTTGGATATGAGAAGTCTTGCACAACTCTTACTGACAAAGAAGACAAGGATAGAGAAACAAACCGCACCAACTAAAAGAGTGTGGTCTATAGAAGGGTGCAACATCGTGATGGACAGTTGGGTTGATACTAAAAACTATCCATCATTGAATGTTATGGTAACTTGTACCAAAGGCCCTTATTTTTTTATGTCAATAGATTACTCAAGGAAAGAGAAAAATGCAAAGTTCTTGAAGAACCAGCTATGTGATGCAATTGAAGAGGTGGTGGCATCACATGTTGTCCAAGTTATAGATGTTTCCCCGATTTGTAAAACAGTTGGTTTGTTAATACAACAAAAATACAAACATGTATTTTGGACACCATATTGTGTGCATGCATTGAATAATGCACTCAAAGACAGTGGCAAGTTTCAATGGATTTTCGAGTTCATTGAAAAGGGCAAGAAAATACAGATGTTCAAATGCAATCATCACCACACATAAGCTACTTATCCGAGATTTTCCAAGGTGGTGCTCCTCAAACCTGTGAATACACGATTTGCTTCTTTCTTCATACTTTTTGAATGTCGTTATGCAGTCAAAAGAGCTTTATGTTCCACTGCAGTTAGTGATACATAGGCAGCTTGGAAGCAATCTACATCAAAAACTGCAGTTGTGCTGAGATAGAAGATCCTTGATGATCGTTCTTGGGCCAATGTTAAGTTTATTGTTGACTTCATCTAATCCATTTGTGCGGTAATTTGATTTGCAAATTCAAATAACCCATGTTTGGGAGAGGTCTATGAAGAAATTGATTCCATGTGTTAAAGAATAAGAAAAGTTACAGACTTAAGGGATCCTACTCTATATCCTTTGATTAACGAAAATCTCACCAAGAAGAGAGCTCCATATGAGGACAGAGAGGTGATGAAGGGATTTTTGGCTAAGATTTATGGCCGAGGAAAGGATGCTTTTACTATCAAGACTCGGTTGAATAAGTTTTCATGTGGGTATGATGAATTTTCTATAGTGGAGGTCTTGTATAATATGCATGCAAAGGACCCAATAGAGTGGTGGTGGATCTGTGGTAGTGAATCATCTTAATTGCAATCATTTGTAATATGATTACTCTCACCAATACCAAGTTCTTCATCTTGTGAGAGGAATTGGAGTACTTACAGTTTCATTCATTCTTAGTTTCAATCATTCATTGAAGAGGAACCAGTTAGGGTCAAAGAAAGCAAAAAGAAAGAAGAAAAGAAATTATATTGATGTCCACAAATGACCAAAATTAGATCAATGGGACTCAAAAATACATCCAATTACAATAAAAAATGCTAGGGCAAAAGGACTCTAGGAACAACAACTAACTAAATAAAAGAGGAACAAAAGCATTGAACTCTGTCTACATTCATAGCATGCTCCATCTTCTTTCTCATGTAGACCTAGGGTACAAGGAGGGTTCTTCAAGAAAATGGGACCAAATACCCCTCAATGGAGAAGCAAACGTAGCCTTGGAGGATGAGGGATTTGATGCATATGGCCTCAATAATTTATCCCTTGTTCAATTGCCTGCAAAGGAGCCAGATCTTGAGAGTGATGAGTATCTAGGCAGCATCCTAAAAGACGATGTGGAGGTCACTGACATAGTTGATGCACCAGTTGACCCTATTATATCAAATGAGATATTCATATTCACATTAGTGATTTTTGTCTTGTGCATCCCTATTTATAGGCATTTCAATGTGTTACAATGCATCTTGACCCTAAATACAATGAGATGAGATGAAATATCAAATATAATTACTCTTGCGACCTTGTCTTTTGTCAATATCTAATTTATTTATTTTAAAGTTTAAAAAGTTAAATTTAATGCATTTTACATTTTAAGTGTCATGGCTATTGTATTTTTTATTTGTAAATTACATATATATATTATTGTATAATTATTATTATTTTGCAATCTCTTTTGTGCATCCCTATTTATAGGCATTTCAATGTGTTACAATGTATCTTGACCCTAAATACAATGAGATGAGATGAAATATCAAATATAATTACTCTTGTGACCTTGTCTTTTGTCAGTGTCTAATTTATTTATTTTAAAGTTTAAAAAGTTAATTTTAACGCATTTTACATTTTAAGTGTCATGGCTATTGTATTTTTTTTTGTAAATTACAAATATATATTCTTGTACAATTGTTATTATTTTGCAATCTCCGATTACCTATCTCCTATTTTTTTGAAAAATATCGTACCGCTACTTGTACCCGTCTCCTAGTAGTTATGCTTATTATGGACAAAGTTCATGCACCATAATAAAGGAGTTTGTAATGAAAGTTAAGCTCTACGGGTTTGTCATAATGTTGCTATGTGTTTGACAACACAATGATCAAAGATTTTATATTTCTACAATCCATAAATTAACAAATGATCTTTTCTGGAAGACATTGTGTCTGGTTTTGAAGATCGACGTGTTTCGGATCCACTACTGTGATCCTTCATCAGGGAAGAAACTTATGTGAGAACAGCAGTATCTTGCACTACATTTTTTTCAGTTTTTAAAATGCAAGGTACTATTGTTCTCACATAAGTTTCTTCCCTGATGAAGGATCACAATAGTGGATCCGAAATGCGTCGATCTTCAAAACCAAACAGTGTCTTCCAAAAAAGATCACTTGTTAACAAATGATGTTAAAAGGGGCATGTTGAGATTACTTTGACCGTGCATAGAGGTGTGGATGCTTTGCAATCATTATGCTTTCATAAAGCTAGTTGATCGGGACTTGGATTATAATTATTTTTAAAAGATAAAATTAGGGTTTCTTTTGTATTTGGAATGTTGACTTGTCAAGGGGTATGACAGTTTCATAGAGTTGTCCATAAGTATTTTGACCTGGTCTCATGTATGTTATGGAGCCACAAATGCCATGAAGATTTTGTGGAAATAGTGAATGGAGGGCTTGTGAAGAGTGGAAGAGGATAAGGAGAGGAGACTGTGGGCAATCTTTCATGAGGGCATCTTAAATATGAGTCATGGCACTTGATGTCTTTGAATCCATTGTTACAATTGGTTTTACATTACATTTATGAGAAAAATCATGGGAAAACTAGCATTCAAAGAGGTCACAAGATTATAAAGGGCTTAGAGATGGTTGTGATAGGTTGGTTGTTTTTTAGAAGAAAAAAGGAAACTACTAGAGATAGTTGCAATGGCTTGGTAGAGAGGGAAACGTACCTCAACAATACATTTAGTAAGTGCATCTATCAAATCTTGAGTATTTACCTTGAAATGAAAAGAGAAAGGTTGTTTTTTACTTGTATAAAAGCTTTTATGGCATTTTCCCTGTTCATGGGGTTAAAGTAACCAAGCGAGTTTGACAAATCTCCAATTGGAGCACTCCTAACTAAGGTAGGTCAAACTCAACTTTGACTGAGCCTCCAAAGTCAACCCTAGGAGAGCAAGCGTAGGTTGCATACTCTAGGATCATAAAGGTTCCTTTCTATCAGCGTCCTTGTCATGTCCCCTTCTCAAATATGAGCAGTTGAAGACTCAGCGTATTTCCTTGTTGTTTCCCATAGGCTAAGGAAAGGAAAAATCAAAGGGGAAACTTTGGTTCTCTTTTTCAAGTTGTAAAAAGGTACTTGTTGGTAAATCTTTTCTAATTTTGACTTGAAAAGGGAGCTTTTTTATCATGAGTTAGTTTAGCCCTTACGTGAAATTAAGGCATGTGCTTTTTCAAATATTCAAATATTCCCTCCAAGTGGAACGCACCTCTTTTGGAGAGGCTTTTAGAGGGAAATGATATAAAAGGGGGACGTTCATTTTGAAGGATATGTCATTTTTACCAATTGAAATCTTGAGTTTGAGCACAAATTGCTTGACTTGTTATGTTGAAGACAAAAATCTTCATTGAAAATCTGAAGTTAAGGACGGAAACCCTTAACCTTCAGCTGAGCAACCTCATTTCAGGGGTTGCAAAGGACAAAATTGATCAATTTGAGGAGCTTAGACACCATTTTTAGGTGAAGCGAAGCAAGGACGGGCATCTTGGAGAAGGATGCAGCAGTTGCTAGGGCAACGACTTTGTTTTGGAGCCCAAAAAGGACAGCGAATTGTTTAAGGAGGGCAGCAAACCACTTTCGAGGGCAGCAACCCCACTTGGGATTTGAAAGTGACTCTTTCTAGGCTAAATCAAACCTAAATTTCAGTTTGAAGGCATAGAAACATTGCTGGTATTTTTATTGAACTTTTTCAGCCTCTTGTTGGTTTGAAAAATCAGATTTGAAAGTATCTTTGTGGACTGTAATATTTTTGAATTTGTGGTGAATATTTGATAATAAAATATTGTAACTTGTGCCCTAAATTTGTATTTTCAGACTTTTGAAATTTTATGGTTAGGGTTTGGAACATAAAATTCAAAAAGCATGTTGGTGTTAGTTGTTTGTTGTGAATTTTCAGATTTGCATAATATGTCCTAAAGGGGACATTACAGTGGTATCAAAGCCAAATCATTGGCTAGCTGTGAGGGTTTGAGTTGGCTTCATACCAAACGGCAATAGGGATGTGAGGTACTACAAAAGGGAAAAGAAAAAGGGTCCAAAAAATCAGGTAGAAGATCAAGAGCAGCTAAGGGAAGAGTGGGAACAGCCAAGGCATAGTGACATGGATGACTTGGATAGGTCCAGGTTTGAAAATTTTACTCAAACTCAAGAGCGGTTGACAGAGATGATGGCTGAATTACCTGGATAGGTCCAAGTTTGAAAATTTTACTCAAACTCAAGAGCAGTTGATGGAGATGATAGCTGAATTCATCCAAACCATGAAGAATATGAATATACACAGACCACACAACGGTGATGGCAACACTTCAGGTGCATACAACAACTCTCTCCCTCCACCAATGGTGAGGGTTGGATCTACACAAAGCCCTAATCAGCCCAACTTCCTTCGTAGAGAGAAAGTCATTCCAGAAAGAGAGAAGCAGCCTTCTATACAGGATGATGTGGCTGCACGCTATGAGGAGTATATGACTTTTCCATCTGAAATCAAAAGGGGAAATGAGCCTTGTTGATTTCGTGGTATTGAAGAAAGGCAAGGGTGGTTTGAGGGTTGGTCATAAACCAAAGAACAACCAAGAAGATCTTCAATATGCTTTGGAAAAGCTCACACTTTACACTTTTGATGGATCTACAAAAAGTTCAACTAGGGCATGGGTACAAAAGGTAGAAACATAACTTACACTTCGGTCTATGATGGAGGATGAACCCATAAAATTCGCTACTTTGCATTTGGAGGGAGCTGCCCATGAGTGGTGGTACCATGGTTTGGTAACACAAGTGCACCACCTCATAAACACTTATGAGGAATTAGTAGAAGAATAACTGAATATTTGATAGGACTGATCTGGAACTTCATTTCAAGGAATTGGCTCAACTGAAATAAAATACTTCTCTGCGAGAATATGTGGCTGATTTTCACAGGGTTTTAGTTATGATAACGGATGTTTCAAAAAGAAGACTTGTAGTTTTGTTCATGGAGGGGTTGGCTGACCCACTCGGGGGTTTAGTCAAGGCTTTCAGCCCTCTTACACTTCAAGAGGCCATTCAAAAGGCTCTTGACTTGAATCTACAGCTCCTAGGGGCAGAATGTTGCCTTTGGGACCATTGAAAACTAATACTTTTGGGTCCTCTAGACAGCAAAGAACAAACACTTTTGGGCAGCCTAGGACAGCGATTTCGGAGCAGCCAAAATCAGTCCCCTTTGGACTGCAAAAGAAGCCTTATCAGCAAGGATTTGGGTAGCAAAAAGAGCTGCCAAAGATGAACAAAAATGAGTGAGTCAAGAAATGAATTAAGAAGAAAAAAATTGTGTTTTTCCTTCAAGGATCCTTGGACACCGGAGCATCAATGCCTTGGAAAAAGGCAAGTTCACTACATAGAAGTGATTTCGGATGGAGAAGGAGAAGAGGTAGGAACAGCCACCTATGAGGAGGAACAATTGGGAAAGGGAGAAGAGGATAACTTTGATGGCACCCTTGTCACCTTATCCGGAGCTCCTAGATACCACCCTTTTAGAGTGAGAGGGGTCTTGCAAGGTAAGAAGGTCAGCGTGCTCATTGATAGTGGGGCAACCCACAACTTTATTGATGAGGGATTGGCAGCGAGATGCGAGCTGCAAACTACCGATTTTAGAGACTTTAATATGACTGTGGCGGATGGCTTAACCATCGCTTGCACCAAGAAGATTCCAAGGTTGAACATCACATTAAGCATAAAATTGAAGATGATTTCTATGTAGTTGGCATAGAAGAAACTAATTTAGTTTTTGGAGTACAATGGTTGCATTCACTTGGTGAATTCACCCAAAAATTATCAAACAATGGAATTAAAATTCGGGACACCCGGTAAAGAAGTGATGCTACATGGTTTGAGCAATGGATCACCCATGGTTCTGACTTCAAAAATGATGGAAAGAGCCTTTCATATAGGGCAGGTTGCTTGGGCAGCCGAATGTTTTGTAAGTGCTACAAATTCTGATTTGGGACAGTAGCATCAGCACAAGGATATTCAACCCATCCTTGATAGGCATGCAAAGGTGTTTGGTAGTATTGCTCATGGGCTACCTCCAGATAGGGGCGCACATCATTGAATTGGAACCAAGCACCAAAGCGATAATTACTACACCTTACCACCACCCAAGGGTCTATAAGGAAGAAATTGAAAAAACTATCAAAGAGCTTCGAGAGATGGCTCAAATAAGGCTTAGTTATAGCCCTTTTGTTTCCTCAGTTGTGCTTGTAAAGAAGGATGGGACATTGAGAAAGTGCATTGACTATCGTCTATTGAACAAGAAAACCATCAAGAATAGGTATCCCATACCTAGAATTGATGAGTTAATTGATGAGCTTCATAGGTCAATTTACTTTTCCAAGATTGATTTGAAGACCGAGTACCATAAAACCCAGGTAAGGAAGGAGGATGTGCATAAAACCTCTTTTAGATGTCACGTTGGACATTGTGAATTTTTGGTAATGCCCTTTGGTTTAACCAGAGCATCCGCCACTTTTCAATTATGCATAAATCATGTTTTTGGGCAATACTTGAGGAAATTTGTGTTGGTTTTCTTTGATGATATTCTTGTCTATAGTAAAACATGGGAGGAACATCTACAAAACTTGGACATAGTGTTGGGAGCATTGGCACAGCAAGCACTCTTCGCCAAGGCATCCAAATGTGAGTTTGGAGTTTCTGAAATTTTGTATTTGAGGCACGTAATCAATGCCCAAGGGGTCCATGTGGACCAACAAAAGATACAAGCCATTGTGGATTGGTCACCCCCCACTACTGTGACCCATTTGAAGGGATTTTTTGGTTTATGCAGCGATTATAAGTGGTTTGCAAAGGGGTTTTCACAGCTTGTTGCCCCACTAATGGATTTGACAAAGAAAGGAGCTCAAAAATAGTCATGGAGGCCTTTGAAAAGCTCAAGGAAGTGATGAGTACTTGCCCAGTACTCGTTCCAGTTTTCACCATTCCATTTATCTTGGAATGTGATGCTTCCAAGGAAGGTATAGGGGTTGTCCTAATACAAAAAGGACATCCTATTGCTTTTGAAATAGAAAACTCAAGAAAGTGGAACGTACATTCCCCAACTATGACAAAGAAATGTCGACCATCATGCACACTTTGGCCAAGTTCAAACAATATTTAATTTGTGGAAGATTTGTGGTGAAAACGGACCACAATAGCCTGAAGTATTTCCTCAACCAAACTGATTTGAGTGATAGGCAGCAAAAATGCGTGAGTAAATTGCAATCTTATGATTTTGATATTGAATATGTCAAAAGGAAGAACAATGTAGTTGTTAATGCATTGTCCATAAAGCCCATTTTATGTTCTATGAATGCAATTATAGCGGATTGGAAGGCTGTAATCACAGCTGAGTATGCAAAAGATGGATTTATTATAGCTGTCATGGAAGGTAAAGTTAATGACGAAAAGTACAAGATGGTTGATGCTCTGATTTCATACAAAAATAGTCTCTTTAACCCCTAAAACCAAGTTGAAACAACAAATAATGAAGGTTGTACATGATACTCCAATGGTTGGTCATCTAGGGTACTTCAAAACATACAAGCGAGGGAGGGAGAGGTTCTTTTGGAAGGGCCTTAAAAAGGAGATTCTTCAATACATCCAGGAGTGCCTTGTTTGCCAACAAAACAAGGGTGAACACACTTTTCTCGCTGGTCTTTTGCAGCCCCTATCGGTTCTCACACAAAAATGGGAAAGTATATCAATGGATTTTTTCATGGGACTACCCATGACACAACGTAAGAATAGTATGTTTGTAGTGGTGGATAGACTCACTAATTATGCACATTTTTTTGCACTTCCAACCAAGTATAATGCTCCCATAGTGGCTGATTTTTTTTCAAATAAGTATTTAAACTTCATGGGCTGCCTAGGAACATTGTAAGTGATAGGAACAGTAAGTTCATGAGTCTCTTTTGGCAAGAACTCTTCCATTTGGTGGGCACGAAGTTGTCTCCCAGTACTAGCTACCACCCACAAACCGATGGGCAGATTAAAATAGTGAACAAATGGGTGGAAGAATACCTCCAAAACTACGTTTCAGGGCAGCAATTAGCGTGGAATAAGTGGATGTACATGGCCAAGTATTGCTACAGTACATCATACCACATGTCAATTGGTGTGTCACCCTTCAAGGCCTTGTATGGGTATGATGCATTCTCTTTCGTAGACCTGATTTTAACCGATAGTAGAGTGCCCGGCTCTGTGGATTTGATACAGCAGAGCCTTGAAATTTGGAGCAGCTCAAAAGGAATTTTCAGCATGCTCAAAAACAGCAGAAATTGTAAGCGGGCCAGCATCAGATAGAGAGAACTTTTGAGGTAGATGACATGGTATTTTTGAGATTGCAGCCACATGGTCAATCTTCCATCAAGCAAGTGGAGTGAAAAAGCTTAAACCCCACTTTTATGGTCCCTACAAAGTTCTAGGGAGAGTTGGAGAAGTTGCTTAGAGCTGCTCGAAGGTAGCTGGATTCACAACGTATTTCATGTTTCATGCCTCAAAAAGGTACTTGGGCAGCACATCACTCATTCCATTGATTTGTCGCCACTTGATGAAGGCAAGTTGATTTTGATTCCAAATTCTATCATAGAGGTTCGAGAAAGAAAGCTTAGGAACCGAAACATCATGGAATACTTGGTTCGTTATAAGGATTTGACTCTTGAGGCTGCTATTTGGAAAGGGGCAGCCATTCTGCAGCATCCAAACTTGCAATTGCTTGAAGACAAGCAATTTCGAGAGGGGAGGACTGTCATGTCCTCTTCTAAAATATGAATAGTTGAAAACCCTTAGCCTATTTCCTTCTTGTTTCCCATAGGCTAGGGGAAGGAAAAATCAAAAGAGAAACTTTGGTTCTCTTTTTCAAGTTGTAAAAAGGTATTTCTTGGTAAATCTTTTCTAATTTTGACTTGAGAAGGGGGTTTTTTTATCATGGGCTAGTTTAGCCCTTAAGTGAAATTAAGGCACGTGCTTTTTAAAATATTTAAATATTCCCTCCAAGTGGAACACACCCCTTTTGGAGGGGCTTTTAGAGGGAAATGATATAAAAAAGGGAAGGAGGTTCATTTTGAAGGATGTCATTTTTATCAATTGAAATCTTGAGTTTGAGCACGAATCGCTTGGCTTGTTCCATTAAGACAAAAATCTTCATTGAAAATCTGAAGTTAAGGATGGAAACCTTTAACCTTCCGCTGAGCAGCCTCATTTCAGGGGTTGCAAAGTGCAGAATTTATCAGTTTGAGAAACTTAGACACCATTTTCAGGTGAGGTGAAGCAAGGAAGGGCATCTTGGAGAAGGATGCAACAGTTATTAGGGCAGCGACCTTGTTTTGGAGCCCAAAAAGGGCAGCAAAGCACTTTCAAGGGCAGCGACCCCCCTTGGGGTTTGAAAGTGACTCTTTCTAGGCTAAATCAAGCCTAAATTTCAGTTTAAAGGCATAGAAACACTGCTGGAATTTTTATTGAATTTTTCCAGCCTTTTGTTGGTTCGAAAAATCAGATTTGAAGGTATCTTTGTGGGCTGTAATATTTCTGAATTTGTGGTCAATATTTGATAGTAAAATATTGTAACTTGCACCCTAAATTTGTATTTCTAGAATTCTGAAATTTTATGGTGAGGGTTTGGAACAGAAAAATCAGAAATTTCATATGTTGGGATTAGGGTTTGTTGAGAATTTTAATATTTGCATAATGTCTTAAGGGGGACATTACAGTCCTCCTCACAACTACCCAATGCCACCAACAACCAAGCAGAATGTATAGCACTCTTACTGGGTCTTCAAATGGCATATGCAAGGGGTTACTCCAAGCTCGAGATCGAAGGTGACTCTAAACTCATTATGTCGGCTTGAATGAATTTGGAAATGATATTGTGCCTCAAATACAACAAGATGGCAGTTGGTTTGAATTACAGTTGTTGGACTGCATTGTGACTTTACTTGGCTTAACTTTATTTAGCTCTCACTTAAGTCTGTGGAATTTAATTCTGTGAATTTTGGGCTGAGGTTGTTTATAATCACATTGGTTGTCTCTCTTTTATGAAAGCTGGTAATGCTTGTTATTTTGAGATCTTATTTAGATCTGATATTGTATTGAATAACAAAGATGGTTTGAGTTTGTTTTGATTGCATTCAAAACTAGAAAACATGATTGTTATTTATCTATGTTAACTCTCATCACAATTAGAGGCCTTAATTTGCTTAGCAGATGGTTGTGAATGATGAACAATATGGAAGCATTTGGGTGGGGAGAGGAGAGCATGCAAAGGGAAGAGCAGGGTTTACTACTGTTTTATATGGAACCCGCATACTTTTGGGTAGAGATGCAGGTGTTTTGTGGCTGCTATCTCATTAAGCCTTTGGCCAAAGCATGATTTACTTGATCATTTATTCATGTTCATCATATAGTTGGGTTCATAATGCCTTTTCAACATTTGCTTGTACATGGGGATAATACTTTTGTTGTGTCATGTTGTTCTGCATGCTATGACTGCATGTACATTGGGGATTCTACTTTTGTTGCAAATGGTTCTCTAAGTCTCTCGCATTATCGGGGATTCTTTGGTGTTATCGGCTTCTATTTTGACACAAACTAGCCCAATTTTGACACAAACAATCTAAGGGGATTCGTTGGTGTTATCGGGGATTCTATTTTGACACAAACTAGCCCAATTTTGACACAAACAATCTAAGGGGATTCTAATTTTCACTTCAGCATTATCGGGGATTCGTGAGTTGTGCGGAGAACCATAAGGCTCTGTTCTTTGAGGCAAAGTGCCTTGATAATGCTCTCCCTTTCCTATCTAATATGTTTGTGATGAATTGACTTGTGCAATTTGGACAACACCTTGTAGTGGAGTACACTTGGTAGTTGATTTTATTAAATGTAGATTTGATGAGGAATCATGGTTGTAAATATTTGTGAACTACTGTTGCATAAAGCTATGGATAGTAGTTGTAATTATTATAAATTTATATTCAACCCTTGGGGTTTGGATATGTTCCCCACATCCTTCGATTTATGATAACATTTGGTACATCTGATTTTGCACTTATGGTTGTTCTCGATATCAGTATGTCTTGATTTGTAAGAATAATACTATTGTGGTATTTTTACAGCCTTGAAAAGATGATTAGATGTTTAAAAAGCTCTTATCATTATGGATTGTTTTGAGATATAGATGTATGCGATAATACTTGGCTGTACCATTTTACAAGATGCAATTATTGGGATTGGATTAATATTGATTGTTACTTATCTTTTGTTACTGATTCACTGATATCAGTAATGCGACACTTATCATTTTCTTGTGTGTTAGATAAACTCCTAATTTTGATTAGGCCTCATTTTGATGTTTTAGTTGATGTGTTTTGGTATTGCACTAGGAATCAATGTGATTGATTTCTGAACTCAATCGATGGTACCAGTTATGTACGTAAAAATAAAAAATATCACATTTTCCAGTGATCAACCAAGGGGTCAGTACATGTCAGCTAAAACTGAGTTTTGACCTTTAGGGATCTAATTTGTATTTATAGGGTTCCCATTTGTCATTTCTCAAGATATGAACATTCAATCTGCTCTACTTGCCTTCGCAAATCCGCTCATTTTGATGTTTTAGTTTATGTGTTTTGGTAGGACCCTAAGAATCAATGTGGTTGATTGATTTCTGAACTCAATTGATGGTACTGGTTATGTACGTAAAAATAAAAAATATCATGTTTTTCAGTGACCAACCAAGGGGTTAGTACATGACAGCTAAAACTGAGATTTGACCTTTAGGGATCTAATTTGTATTTATAGGGTTGCCATTTGTCATTTCTCAAGATATGAACATTCAATCTGCTCTACTTGCATTCGCAAATGCACTCTTGGAATAAGAAAAGGAATTAAGGCTAAAGAAGCTTATACCAAGGAAGACAAAATAGCACAAGGTCTTTGAGGGCATCAAGGATAGGAATTGTACCAGCAAGGTCTACCAGTCTATTTCACTTGCATCTTTTCCTATAAATCTTGACTTCACCTAGAATAAACTCTTACAAAGAAGAAGATTAATGCACCGACAATTCAACCCAAAATAAGTACCCTAACCCTATATTGTTTCTTTTGTAATTTGGTTGGTGTTATTAGATTGTTTGCTTGTCTCATGTATTAGATAGTATAGATTAACATATGCTTGTTACTTCGTTGCTATATTTTACATTCTTGTTACCCATAGCTCCTACTTATCGCATAGTGGCATTTTCACTTTCTTGTTATAGCTCTTGCTTCACAACCTTCGGGTTGGATAGCTCTTGCTTACTGTCTAATGACACCCCAGATCTAATAAGGTCCTCCACCTCATATCTCATTAGAGATTGTGTGTAGTTTCCCCATTTGGATCATTTATAACCTTATTTGCAAATGGCACTTGTCAATAGCCCTAGACAGCTTCATTCTGTGTTGGATCTACAATGGTCTTCTAATTTTTCCTATTTTAGAGGATCCTTATATTAGCGACCTATTTTAGACTTACATAAAATGAGTTCACCACTAGGGTGAACAAGTAGTTAAAGTACATGAGAGGTTGCCCTTGTAATGGTAAGAATTCAAAGGTTGATATCAAAAAACAACAAGATTCGGAAAGAAGAAATCTAGGAAAGGGATGTGTGAATATAGAAAAGAGATTAAATATAAGATTTGACAAAAAAACTTGACAATGAAGGGTCAAATGAAAATAATTAGGTTGGAGATGGGCAAGAAGGTTGGCCAAATTCCATTTCCATACATTCAAAATTGTAAGCATTATGTTCACAATCAAACTTTCCAAAGAAATCTAATGCAAGAGCATCCTTGTAAAATTAACATGGTCTTGCATGGTTGAAACCATTGTCTGGTCCCGCGAGCATTGTAGACCATTGAAGTCTGAGAATATGATCACATTGGACATCTTATAACAAGCATCTTGGAGATCATTTGAGGATCTCCTACTCGCTGCACCTCATTAGAGACATGCAACCTCTAGAGGTTATGATTTTTTCATATTGACTCAAAATCGACTACTTTTTTTTATAAATTGCATAATATTTTGAGAGCAACAGGATGGTGCTATTAATTTTCTCATAGGATGTGTTGTCGCACCCACAACATCATGTGGAATCCAATCTCAAACTCTCTCACCCACGGCACCTTGCAGAGACCATAACTTTCTCATTGGATGTGTTGTTGCAGATGCCTTCTTTTTTTTTTTCAAATTGTATAACTTTTCAGGAGGAACACGATGGTGCACTTAAATGTCTATGGTTTAGACTCTCTCAACCGTGACACCATGTTGAAGCTAAATTGTGATCAGGACATCCAAATTGTCATGTAGGCTTGTATCTCATTTTGTCTCTCAAGTGTTGTTTCGCTTGGGTTTCAACTCAACACTCGAGATCTTGTAATGGTTGCAAGGTGGATCATTTCATCTTACCCACAAGTTATACTTCTCTCTTGCAACAGATAAGACCGTGAAAAATATTCAGTTCAAATAAGAGATAAGAGATTTTAAAAATGGGAAAAGTGAAGCTCGCAAAGTGAGGGAAACTAGCAATGAGAAGGAATCTTGCAAGGAATTGAATGAATACAATTTGAAAGAGAAATAGCCAAAGGGCCCAAAATTCAAGATGAGTGTGTGTGCATTTGTAATTCTAGTCGAAGAGTAGAGTCTAGAAGAGGTATTTCTGCAAAATACTGTGAGTGTGTGTTTGTAATTCTAGTCGACGAGTAGAGTGTAGAAGAGTGGTGTGTTTATGTATTTCTGCAAAATACTTGATCCATTGAGTTTTTAGATAAACAAATGAAAAATGTCGTATTTTCCATTTTGATGTGTTCATGTTTCTGCTTCCATATTGTCTCTGTGTACTCTGATCAGTTGAGTGGTTGATGGTTGTTGATTTGACCCTTGACCATGCCGCCATCACCTTGGCTTTGAGGAATCTCTTGCAAACCAGCATATGAATATCAACAATGAGATCCAGAGGATTCAATTCTAGATGAAATTCGTTCAAGAAGTAGGGATGATGCTTTTTGCCTGTTTGGATTTTGTCTTCCAAGATTATCTGACAAAACCTTTCACACCATGCTCTGCAGAGCTTTTTGATCATGACAAATAATTGAGCCATATCTCTCTGATGAGGAAGGAAAAAATGACTGAATTGTGGCTTTCATAAAACTGTTATGACTGATAGCAATGTTTTGAACCGTTTAGAATTGAATTACTACCTATAGGTACATGTGCAATTTTCATGCAGGCTTAAACAGATGCTTAATATTCTCTATGCAAGCTGACGGATTTAGTTTATTCATGTCCTATGATGATCTCTTTTCACAGCATGCATTCTGTTTCTGGGTGGGTCTTCAGGCCTAAGAGTACCTGCAACTGATTAGAATCCGATTTCCTCATCACTTTGTGATTTCAGTATTTATAATGCGAAGAAAGAGAAGTTGATGAGCACAGTTGACTCCTATGAGACAGGCATATGGTCGTCAATTTTCTTTCTTTGAATCTGTGAGGTGGGTGTTTAAGGCTGATGAGGCCCTGCATTGTAGGGTCACCTTCTTATTCATAATGTAAGAGGAGAAGAATAGTGAGAGATAAAATGAATCGAGAAAGATGAGCACAGGTGTGGATCGATGATTGCAGTTTGTTAACCTTTTAGCTTGTGTTTGACGTATAAGGTACTGTTGTTTTGGAAAACAAGGGGACTTTGGGGATTACTGGCCCATGAGACCCCACATGGGGGGTCTTGCATTGCATTGTTCTGCTCTCCTCTATGCTTCTATTTACTGCCTTTGGGAGGGATCAGTGAGGATTCATTAAAAAGTTTGAATTTTGTTCTTACCAAAAATCAATTCATATCAATTAGGAAGTAGAAAAAAGATGTGTTTGATAAGTAGATATCTACATTTGCAGTTCTATTTCTGTCCCTGTCCAGATTAAGAAATGCTTGTGGAAAGATCTTAGATTGATCACGTTTTTAGCAAGCCCCTCATTTGCTATAGGCTGATAACAGTTGTATGAAATTTTGTTTTGAAAGAAGGCTGTAATTTTGATAACTGGCATTTAAGGCCATCTTCTTTTTGAGGTACTTGTTGAGCAAACAAGGTCTAATGACTTCAATTTTTTCACAGGTCTGGGTGCCTTAACCTCAGGTATACTAGGAAAAGCAAAAAATAAAGAAACTTCAATTTAAAACAAGCAAATTATATTAATCACACTTTGAGTAAAAAGGAGAAGCGGTGGACTCTTAAATTCTTTGCTCAAAGAAATGGCAGATGGGCATACAGTGCTGACTCTCCATTTACATGCCAGACAAGAACCCAACTGATAAATTTTAAAAATCTCCTGAAGGTTCCGTGATCTCAGGGAGTTTAAGATACAGGTCTGAAGTTCCTTATTCTCAAAATTCTAATAAATTTAAAGTTTCTATCATGTGTAAGACAGTACAAAATGATAGTAAGCAATTGACGTTCAAAATTTTGGAATGACAGGATAACATGATTCAAATAGGAAGCACAGACAGCTTCTAGCCTTGATGACGCTTGTCGTTAGTTTTGTTTTGTCTATATACAGTAGGCTAACAGTCTAAGCACACACTTAAACAATCAAAGATTTCATTTCTTTGCCAAATAGGATCCACAAACAGCTTCCAGTTTCAACAAACCCAGTAATGTTTTCTCTTGAGCTTTGGAGAAGGTTAATAAACTTCTGGCCACACTCTATTAAGTATATCCATCCGTGTTTTTAAGATATATTTTTTTAAAAACAGAAGGTCCTCTTAAAAAAACAAGAGAAACATGGAAACAATCTTCATAAGTTTGCATGTGAAATTCACCCACCAAATCTGAAACAGAGCCACCAGCCATGTACTCCATAACTATCCATAATTTTGTCTGATGCAGGTATGAGCCATAATATTCTGTGATATAAGGGGATCGGCACTGAGACAAGACTGAGATTTCCTGCAGATAGCAAGATTCATCAATCATTACCAAGATTTGATTCTAGCTTTAAAAACAGAGAATTTATATGCACAATTCAAACAAATAATCCATCCCCTGCTTATTGATCAAATATTTGAAATTTTGAAGTATCACCTTCTGAATGTCTTCCACTTCATCCTCCCTGTAAAAACACAATAACTGGCATAAACATCAAAATGAAAACTAGCAAAAAAGCTATACCAATCGAACAGAAACAGAGGAAAGAAATTTTCTTTGAGCAGCAAACTGAATCATGAACAATTCTGAAAACTTGTGACAGGAAACCAATGCTTTAGATAAAAGGCGCTTATGTTTCTAAACAAACAGCAAGTCGCCACATAGACATGACAGAAACCACATAAGAATCAGTAAGCTAGAATTGTTTTGCATTCTAATTTTTCACCAATGAAAGAACTGAAAAACAGCCACAGAACTTTCATCAATTCTCAACCACATTTCGAAGAAGGCCATAAAGTGCAATGTACCCACACATAGACCACACGTGTTAATACTTAAAACCCAGTATGTCTAAAGACGGTGTAAAGTGTTTTACCCACTTTCAAATATTTTTTTATGCAACTGATCCTTACTTATGTTATAGTTTTAAGATGAGAATTTTTCACCATGGATCAGATCCAATAGATCTTTGCATATTCAGGTTTAATCTTGGATAGATTCTGCTATCGGCCTAGAACCAACTTACATCTTGTTGATGCATCCGAATTCCAGTTCAAAATGCCTCCAAAAAAAAGTCTTCTAAGGAAGCATCACAAAAATATGTGAATGCGTGGCCTTGAGAAAAGCATTGCTAGTCAGGCCAATGCTCTTGAGCAGATCCTTGCCAACCAAACGGACAGCCAAGCTAAGCTTATGTAAGAGATGATGAGAACAGTGTAAACAATGTTTTTGCAGAATCAAGCTACAACAGCAGCCACTCAAGCACAACATAAACATCCCTCGGTTCAATGACCACTTCAATGGTGAGAAGCTCGACTCTTGGCTCTGCAGCCTTGCATATTTTAAGACTCACCCAGGGATCATTGATGGCAACATGAACCAAACTGCCGAAGTACATAGGAAGAGACTGCCCTAGATTGGTGGAAGAACTATAGAAGATTCTTGTAGTTGTTGAAGATGAAGGTGGTGATCATCAAATAACCACAGGGGTTGGTTTCAAAGATATCGCAAGTAGAGATTCTATTTTGTTGGCTATCAAGACAATCTATGGGCATGATGGCTTCAATTCAGACAACTTTAAGATCAGTTAGTCTAGCAATACATTGAGCTTTCCACGAAGCTGCAAGTCAAACTGGATAATTTCAATTCTTGAAGAGATACTCAAGATCATATTCATTTTTTGTTTCCTTCCCACTCTTAGGATGGAAATTGGCATGTTTGAAGTAGATTCCTTTGAAGGCACTTATAAGATTGCAATCTCTGCTGAAACCAAGATTGGTTTAAGAAAGGCTCTAGTTCCAACCATATGGGCGCTTCTTCCTCAAACCCTTCCACCCATAAGACTCAGTTCAACCCTGATGGACAGTCTAAGGCATCAAGTCAGCCATCTACATCTGCTGCCAAAGTAAAGAAGAAAACCATAGTTATCACAAGAGGCCTAGCCATTCCACTGAAGAATGCCAAGAGCTTTGCCAAGAAACGGTCTAAGACTCTTCTTATAGAACAACCACCTAAATCTGAGAATGCAAAGATTGCAATTAAAAATCCAGTCGCTACAAATCCAACACATCCTGATGATAATATTATATTCAGCCAATCCAAAGGAATCCCTCTTCACCCAGAATTGACTGGTAAAGTATTACTCGGTATACCTTATCATTGATAGTGGAAATCAAAAAGACCTAGTATCTCAAAAGAAATTTTTAGATTTACAGCTTTTTAACACAACATACAGTTCCTCATCTTTTGGGTTGAGTCAAAAATGTTACCAATACAACAATGGTCACATGGTAATGTGCAGTCATTTTTGCCATCAAACCCTTTTAAGGATACAGTTCAATGTGACATCACTCCATTGGAACGTTCTGAGATAATCCTTGGGGGATCTCAACCAATATGGTCAAAATGCCATTCGTGATGGGCGACACAACACCTACAACATCCAAAGGGATGTTAAAATATGCAGACTTGTGTCCTCTTCTTTTTCATGTTTGCCTTGCCCTCCCTTACTTTCTGGCAAGCAAGAAGTCAAACATGTTGATATTAAGAAGTACCTAACTCCCTGTGTTGTCCCCCAATTAAAGGAAGATAACATAGAAAATGGTCTCCTTTAGATATTCAGATCATTACTGACGCATATTCAAATGTTTTTGAAGAACCTCAGGCTTGCCTCCTCTGAATGCCATCCAACATAGCATTGATTTGGTTCATGGTTCTTCACTTCATAATTTTCCTGCATACTGCACCACACCTATTGAGAGTGCAGTGGCCGAGAAGCAGCTGCAAAAACATCTTGAAGATACTAAAATATGTCCCAACACTTCTCCTTGTGGTTCTCTGGCTCTCAGTGTGCCTAAGAAAGAACCAAATGAATAGATATTTATTACAAATTTTAGAGCATTGAACAAGATAACTGTGAAAAGCCGAAACCCACTGCCCAGGATTCATGATCTCATAGACCAGTTAAGGGAGCCAAGTATTTTAGACAAATTGATTTCATTTCTGGATATTGTCAGGTACACATGGAACCTTCTGATGTTTGGAGAACAGATTTCAAAACCAAATATGATCTTTGTGAGTAGTTAATCATGCCTCTTGATCGCATTAATGCTCCAGCCACATTCATGACAATCATTAATGACATCTTTCATTTATATTTAGGCAAATATATAGTTGTGTATTTGGATGATATCCTAGTCTATAGTAGCAGTTGGGAGAACCATGTCCAACATGTTCAGATTGCTCTTGATCTTCAAGGCAACATAAATTGCAGGTCAAAATGAAGATTACTTTTTTCTATCAAACTTCAATTCAGTATTTGGATTCTGTTATTCACCAAAATGGTGTGCATGTCAATCCAGAAAGTGACCAACCCTGTCCAATACTAAAGATCTTAAAAGTTTTTTTGGGGTGACGAATTTCTACAGAAAATTCATTTGGCATTACTCTCATATTGCCGGGACACTGCTTCAAATATCCACTCAGAAACATTTCTCATGGAGTCTCGCGGCAACTAAAGCACATCTGCAGCTCAAGGATGGCATTTGCTGAGCCCCAGTGCGTGCTCTTCCTGATTTGCATCAGTCATTTGAGATTGAGACCAATGTTTCAGATTATGTCATAGGCATTATTCTTAAGCAGGGAGACCACCCAATTGCATATCATTCTGAAACACTTTCTGCTGCAATGCAGAACTATAGCACATATGATGAGGAATTATACGCATCATTTCAAGCAGTCAAGCAATGGAGGCACTATATCCTTGGTAAGAAAATTATTCTTCATACTAATCATCATCCCTGATGTTTCTGAATTCACTGTCTAAGATTCATGAACAAAGACATCTTAAATGGGCTTCTTATATTCAACAATTTCATTGAAGCAGAGGAAATTATGAGACATAGTCACATGGGCCATAGCAAAAATTGGTAACAATTTCCTCTAAGCAAGAAGAAAATGATGAGACATATGTGCATTACAGTTGTGACCGATGAGATGACCTTTATCCTTGTGTATCTCCAGTGTAATATTCTTGTTATTTGCACATATCTCTATCTATCTATCTTACTCTAGAAGATTCCTTGTTCTAGAAGCTTATTCTAGATGTATCTTCTCCTAGAAGCTTCCCTTTCTCTAGAAGCTTCCTCTTCTCTTTCTCCTCTTAGAAGATTCCTTTTGCCAAGAGGTTATTTTGATAATATTCTACTATACAATACCTAACACAAAAGAGTGTACAGCATGTACAATTGTGGTTATTTGTCTCTCTCTCACTGTCGAAATTTTGCTCATCTCATTAGGATTCATTTAGACCCTTAAGGCATCAGATTGTAATGTCCTTCGAAAAATTGCCCATTAGACCAACATGGTTATAAGTTTGAGGTACCTTGGAATTTGGGTTAATTTGGGTCTACTTGGTATGGTAGAACCACCATGGCCTACAGTTACGTATTTAACTAGGGGTCAATATATGTTCAAACCAGCCAAGGTTAGGTAACTTGACTTGTATAAATAGATGATGGTTGTTCCTCATTTAGATAATTTGATGTATTTTGAATTTGGTAGATTGTGTGTACCATCCATAACTTGTGTTATTATTTCTCTTTATCGTATTGTCATATCTTTACTACATTGTTTTGTGGATTTAATCAATTTTGAAGAATAACGCAACCTATTCACACAAAAAAGAATTATCATATTAGGGATTTTAACTTATTCTAGAATACCACACAATAGTACAAAACTTTCCCCTGACCTAAGCCATTCATGTTATGTTACCTTTAGGGTTAAAGTATTGTAGGTTACCCTTCTTTGGTCACTTTTCTAAAGCAAGGGTTGGGAGATGATCTTAACTCCTTTGTCTGCATCGGTATTTCTCCAATACCTGTAGTTTGCCTTCCATATGTCACTGACATTGGATTTATATTTCCATTAGATCTATTAATTTTTCATGACCTTCCATCATATTTTTTGTGCTTTCGGATTGCCCTTGTATAGAGTTATTCTACCACGTCAATGTTTGCATTAGTTTTGATGTGGTGTCTTCCCAATAAAATCTATAGTTTTGTTTTCCATGGTGTGGTTGGGTGGAAAACATGGTAGCTAGACTTGGCCCAGCTTGACTAAGCCTCACCAGTTTGAGTTGAGTCCGTTGCTAGCCAGTGCATAAGCCCGACTCAAGAAAGACCTCAATACTCAACGAGTCTGTGGAGACTCACTAGTTCATAATGGGATTTGAACAACCATCACCAAAAATATATAAAGGGAAAAAAAAAAAAAAAAAGATATCATTAAAAACGTATTAAGGAGGATAGAACACAGCTGTTTCTAGACAAATATAGCAAAAAAGCAAACCTGTGAAACGAATCTCAAAAACCTAAACACTCACTTTCATTCTGTCTGATTTGCTCCATAGGTTATTTTGCTAAAAGAGGATTTCAAGTGAGACAAACAGCAGATTGGTGGATTTTTTAACAAATTTCCTGGCAGCAATTTCAGATTTTTACAACTACAACTTTGATTTTCCGAATTTATACTCCTATATTCACCAGTGCTAAAGAATAAAACTGGCTATTGTGAGGTTTCCAATATTTTATGGTTTTCAATTTATCAAGTTTTGATGCCACGTCCAAGACAAGTCTGAGTCAACTTTGACGCTTTGCCTCACCAAGGTCGCACCAAATGTGAGCCCAGTTACTACGCTACACACCAAAACCAAAAGCAGCAATGATGGGGCAGATGTTGGGAAATATTATACAAAGGCCACCCAAGCGATGGGGCAGCTAAGGTTGACAATAACAATAAACATGTGACATGACTGGGTGTGGGTGTGGGTGTGGGTGTGGGTGTGTGATGTGACATGACTGTGTGTGTGTGGGTGTGCATGTGTGTGGGTGTGTGTGTGTCTTGTTATTTCTATTTTTAAATCGTTTGATTTTTACATTATTTAGTTTTTTTGTGATTTATGTTTAGGACGAATTTTTTTATCTTTCAATATTTTTGAGGTCTTCAAAAAAAATATTTCAATAAACCTAACTGCATATGGCTCCAGATCAAGACGTATCAGATATGGCCCAGATATGGCCTGTATTCAGATACGCCCAAATAGAATATCTGAGCTGTATTTGTATCTGTATCTGATAGCAAATATATGTATCTAGGCAAGGGGGTTGAGTTTGCAGGTGTGTGTGTGTGTGTGCGCACGCGTGCGTGCGTGTGCGTGCGGGTGGGTATGTGTGCAGGTGTGCGGGTATGTGTGCAGGTGTGCATGCGGGTGTGTGGGTGTGTGTGTGCATGTGCGTGCAGGTGTGTGCAGGCAGGTGCGCGCGCGTGTGTGTGTTGTTATTTTTATTTTTAAATCATTTTATTTTTCCATTATTTAGTTTTTTTGTGATTTATGTTTAGGACAATTTTTTTTATCTTTCAATATTTTTGTGGTCTTTGAAAAAAATATTTCAATAAACCTAAACTGTATATGGCTCCAGATCAAGACGTATCAGATATGGCCCAGATATGGTCTGTATTCGGATATGCCCAGATGGAATATCTGAGCTGTATCTGTATCTGTATCTGATAGCAAATATATGTATCTAGGCAAGGGGGGTTAAGTATAGGGAAACTCTGCCTAGAAGAGCTCCTCCATGTCAAACCCCCCTCTTTTTATTATTATTATTCTACTATTCATCAAGATACACATGTTGACCCAATTTTGCCCCTCAGGCAAAATCTCGGTCACCTCCTACACCTGCTTTGCATGGCCAGTCATTTCGGATTGCAAGGTCCGTCTTCAGGGTTCGACAGCGCCGTTTCAGAGCATTGGTTCATCGGCCTCGTTCGTTGACATTCACGGTAGCGAAAGGCAGAGTCTTCGAATGTTCACGCAAGAGGAGAGAAAAAACCGGGGCGTTTAACACTAAGGCAAAAAGAGGGCAGACAAAATGCAGAGGGCGGCAAAATCGCCGCCCACAACACTGGCGGGTAAAAAGAGACCGCCTACACATGCAGAGGGCGGCAAAATCGCCACGTGAAGCAGCCGGCGGAAAAAAGGCCATTAACATCGGCCGACGTCGGCAAAACTGCCGCAGTCGGCAGCTTACGTCGGCAAAACTGCCGCGGTCGACAACTTATCGGCCGACGTCGGCAGAAGTCCCGCATGAAGTCCATGACAGCGGGCGGCAAATTCGCCACCCACAACATCAGACGGCAAAAAAAAGCCTGCAGAACACAGAAAAAAGCCCGCCCAGCTGCCAGAGGAGAAGACCAGCACACAAAACGAGGAAGCAAGCATGGTCCCAGCAGACTTGTGACATCATCAATAGTGTTTTCTCTCTTCCCAATGAGACTCAAGCTGCCCCTTGACTCCTCTTGGCTCTTTCCCTATAAATGGGCAGACTTGTTCATTTATCAGGATCTTCTCACACTTTTGTAAAGAGCATTGCTCTCCAAATTTTCCACCTGAATCAATAAAAGATAGTTTTTACCTCTATTTGGATGGATCTTTCTGTGTATGCATTGAATGTTAATCTGTGTCCAGTCATTGTCTCTTGATGCTCTCACAGGTTCAACACTAGCAAACATGTGATCTACAAAGCGCCACTATCTGTTGCTCCCAGGAGTAGAGTTCCGTTTTTGAGGTATAAAACAGGTGAAGTCACTTACAGTGTGTATTTCTCAGCACCTTGGTGAGTCCCTGTTTCTTGTGCTTTCCATAAGAACCTCCCTGTCATCCCAGAGACCTGGTCTTTTCTACCAGATCTGAGTGTAAGTATGTTTTGTTTGGTCCTGAGTGTGGATGTGGGAAGGTCGCTTTCATTTTTGGTGTATCACCTCTTTTAGAGTACGCTGTTTGTTTTCATGCTTTTATCTCTCTCTTTTCATCCCCCGCCCAGTATATATATATATATATATATATATATATATATATATATATATATATATATATATATATATATATATATTTTGCGCTGCCTGAAACAAACAAGATACATCAGAGGGAACTAGCCCATACCTAGAGACTCTCCTCTCCTACTTCGCCATCCCATAGGCGAGAGAGGGGTTTCCATGTTGCGGGGAGAGGGCAGGAATCCGTTTTCCTGCCGCAGGGTGCACTTTCCAGCGTCAACAACACACACAAACACAAACATATATATACAAAAGGGGTGGTTGCTAACAAAACTGTTTCATAGTTTTACCATGATCTGACTAGCAAGATATCAACAATTATGGAAGATCAAATCAATAACCTGCATAACAAGTAACCAAAATGACATAATAGAAATTTCATTAAGAAAACACAGGAAACAAAAAGAGATTGGTCTCTGTTATAACTACCAAGATATTGAAGATTTTTTATTTTACATTCACAAGAATACTTGCAATATCTACACACATTCAGTTAGCAAGACACGATGCATCATTCATGCTACTCACGGTACACAGAATGATCTTCAAATGTAATTGCTTGAGGAAATAAGAACATTAGCTCAATGGGGCATGATTTGTATTTTTACACCTAAGAGAATATGAAATTGCATAATGTGCATACATAATAAGATTCGGACACTAATTTGAAGGAAAAAACATCATGGTTTCACAATTGCAAGCAATCAAAATTACACCCTTTATGCACAATAAAGATTCAGTCATGCCTTAAAACTAGTTTGAAATGACTCCTCAACTCAGGCAGAAAACCATTACAATAGATTTCCTTTGCAAATTTGCCATTCTAAATATCAAAAGATACTTCTTACAAATTGAAAATTAGCAAACCTACTTGTAAAATTCCCTGGTAACGTTAAATATTCAGTCTCATACTCACACGTCCCTCTTACATGGATCTGTCTAAAAGTTGTCATAAGACCAAAATCCATTTCAGTCCAGACTGCCACAAACTGTTTCATAACATCCCCTAAGCTAAGCATAAAGATGCTTAAATATACCCAGTGACATTTAAGTGGTTCCCAACCCCAAACACTGGCAGCAAAACAAGAGATGAATGATTTTTCTTAAACAGAAACACTCCCTGTCAGCAAAGCCGAATTGTTTTTCTAATTTGACTATGCCCTAAATGTTTTGGCATGGGAAAAAATGTTTCTCACTCAATACCTACAGTCCCCAGTCTTAAAAATTAAGACACATATTGACGATTTTGCATTCGTGATAAAAAGGCATAGACACCATGGTTCACATGTTGAAACAGTGTATGTCCATTGAGTCCTAAATACTTTGTCATTACTCCACCTAGAGTCCTAAATACTTTGTCATTACTCCATCTAGAATATACCCCCAGAAGTTTCTTAATTAAATTTATTCATATATTACTATGATTTTACCTAGCAGAGTTAGTTTAGAAACATTAAGGCATGCCAAGTTCCAACACATCTTGTTCATTTCTAATGTCATCTTTACTTTAAATTTACTAGGTAAAATGCAAAATCGAAGAAAAAATTTAGTCCATGCATAGACTCTTGTTACTTACGCTTCTTCCAGGTCAATAACTTTAATAGCAACCTCTTTGTTTAATTCTGTATCAAACCTGCAGAGTACGTAGCCATGTGAGAACGATTGAACAGAAAGTCAAAACATTTATAAGATAAGCATTCAATATAAACCTAAGCAGGGACTATAATTTCACTAAAGAAACAGAATAAAACATAAGGCTTGGTCAATTAAAAAGATTTAGTAATGTCTAATACTTATAGTTTGAATGATATCTACATCATCAAATAAATAATCTATTGAATGATATCTCTTTTTTTATCATTTATGTTAGAATTGTTGTTATTTGTGATATGATGATATAAACTGAGAAAGCGCACAGCAGAAAATCAGCAAGGAAAACAAGGGGAAATAGCCGCCACAACTGACATTGTACACTCTTCATTAGCATAGGTTAATTAGATTTACAAGGGTAAGGATAAGTGCTGTCTGGATATGGCCACACACAGGCAGACTGCCCTAGAACTGGGCATGCAATATGTGCCTAAGCTAGTCTAACTTACATGCTTTCAGTCAGGCTCCAGTAATCTGGGCCAAGGGTACACACAGGAGATAACTACAATGATGTAGATAATTACAAGAATAATTCAAATCAAATGATAACTCATACTCCATTTTTTTTCAAATTACAATGTGTATTGATGAATGAGATAATGAAAGGGCATATAATATGGTGCCTATCAATGGTTTATGTGACAACATAATGTTTCTTAACAAATTCTGTTAAGGAAGGATATATAAGATGACAAAATAAGGCTTGGTCAATTAAAAAGATTCAGTAATGTCTAATACTCATAGTTTGAATGATATCTACATCATCAAATAAATAATCTATTGAATGATATCTCTTTTTTTATCATTTATGTTAGAATTGTTGTTATTTGTGATATGATGATATAAACTGAGAAAGCGCACAGCAGAAAATCAGCAAGGAAAACAAGGGGAAATAGCCGCCACAACTGACATTGTACACTCTTCATTAGCATAGGTTAATTAGATTTACAAGGGTAAGGATAAGTGCTGTCTGGATATGGCCACACACAGGCAGACTGCCCTAGAACTGGGCATGCAATATGTGCCTCAGCTAGTCTAACTTACATGCTTTCAGTCAGGCTCCAGTAATCTGGGCCAAGGGTACACACAGGAGATAACTACAATGATGTAGATAATTACAAGAATAATTCAAATCAAATGATAACTCATGCTCCATTTTTTTCAAATTACAATGTGTATTGATGAATGAGATAATGAAAGGGCATATAATATGGTGCCTATCAATGGTTTATGTGACAACATAATGTTTCTTAACAAATTCTGTTAAGGAAGGATATATAAGATGACAAAATGGCATATGATATGGTGTCTATTAATAGTTTATGTGACAATATAATGTTTCTTGATGAATTAGTTAAGGAAGGATATATGTTACTATGGTGCATGCATATTTTTTTAAATTGATGATGTATTATTAATAAGTAATATTAAGAGTTATGATATCAATGGTCACAGGATCACATATAAATGACATGTTTGTGGTTACATGTTAGGGATCTGAAGTAAGGTATAACCATCACAGTTACGAGGCTAGCTCTATAATGTAGCCTACTATCCCATTGTATATATCACCGAAGAGTGCTAACATATGTTTTCTTTAATGGTATATTCTATTTTGTGTCAGTCTTTGTGAGGCTTTTTTTCTCACAGTTAGAGCTACGTTACCGGATATGCCTATACGCCCCACCTGGTACGGATACGGTACGTTTGGATACAGGTACAGGGGCAGTAAGCCAGCCCTACATCCAGGGTACGCCCCAGCCCCTGAGGGTACGGGTGGGTACGTCTGAGGACATACCCGGGCGTACCCACAGGGGCTGGGGCGTAGGGATGGCATACCCCCCAGGAAAAAATGTATTTTTTAATTTTTTCCTCCTTATTTCACCAGTCAAAGTCAAATATGGACCTCAAAAGACATTTTAAAACATTTTAAAGTGCATTTGCAACCCTAAAAGCATGAATCACACTCATTTTATCAAAAGATAACAACACATTTACCTTTCATTGCATTTTTACCTCCCATTGCATATTTGTTCACTCTTGCTGTTTCAATGGCTAGCTGTGTTTTCAAAACACAGCCTTAGTTGATTCATTTGTATCTTCTTTATTAGGGCTGTATATAACAGCTATGAAGGTTGACAGAGCAAGTCAGCAAGTCTTCAGTTATTTGATCGTGTTTCAGCCTTGCCAAAATAAAGGGAATGTCTGTAACATGATCAAGATGAGGGAGAGGTTGAAATCAATAATGTCTTTTTTTGCTTATCCTCTATGTCCCAAAAATATGGTTCTCCAGGACTCCTTTTGTGCAGTACATACAGTAAGATCATTTGCACAGGTATAATACAAAAGCTCAACTCGTGAATAAGCTCAAAGAAGAGTACTGGCCATGGTTTTAAGTTGATTTGACACCAGGTCATCTCAATGTAATCTTCACCAAACTGCAGAGAGTGCATTTCTTTGTTTTTATTTTTGTCCATACATTGTAACATTTGCACTATGTACTTGTAATAAGACTAATCTACGTCCGACAATTGAATATTATGATATTTGGCATCGAATTATTAGTATTTTTTGTGGTTATTTAACTTATTATGTTTCCTCTATGCATATTATGTGCTTAATTTTGTTTATATGGCTATATTTTTATACTTTTAATTTTTTACATATATTTTTGTACGGTCGTACCCAGCCGTACCCAAACCCCCCAAAAAAAATCCCTCGTATCCACAAACCCGATACTTGTACCCATACCCGTACCCATATCGGCTACTTAGAGTTAGAGGTGTTTCCATCTTGACTCCTCAGTTAAATACCAGTTGGTATCAAGGCCTCTAACTCCTAGGCCTCTTGTCCTTGTTATTCCTCAAGTCTCACATCTTGCATCCACAATCATGTAGTTTTGAAGACATACCTATCTAGGGAAAATTTAAAGTATATGCACAATGAGACAGATGAGGACATCTAATACAGTTAGTAATTTAACGGTAGTTATTTATCAATCAAATCCCTATACAAATGGGTTGGTGGAATTACTTAAAGCGTAAATAGCAATAAACTAAAAAGTAAGTGGACAGCTGGAAAAAATGGAAAGTATTAAAAATTTAAAAGTATGTGGGCAGATGGAACAGTTGGAAAGGGTAGATATAAATAAATTAAAACTAAGTGGTGATGAATACCTGTTTGGGGTTTATTTCTTTGCTTTTCTACGCTTTGCTTGAGACACAGCTTTTATATTTTGCTATGTTTATGATGATCATGAGACTTTGGTTGACCTAATCTATGTGGGCATAAAAGACCTATTTTTGGCCAAGGACTTTTGTGATATATCGTGTCAGTGGTTCAATTAGACGATTTGTAGCAAAGTTATTAGACTTCAATATTTTAGCCTTCTTATATTTTACTTTAATCCTTACATTTGTTTGTGATTAGATTGAACGAATGAGTAGATCTTGTGAGATAGGATGCACATCTCAACTTAATGTTATGGATAATAGATTGCCTTTCATTTGCAGGTTTACAGAATTAATGTTTTGCAAATCTCCCTACTTGCTGAGGCAGTTACAGAAGATTCTGAATATTCTGTGTGCATTCAAGGACCTGTTACATCAGTTCTGGCAAAAAAGGATCATAGCATGTGATCTGGAAAGTTAATATTTCCTCTCTTCTTAGCTTTCCATGAATTCAATGTGATATGATGAAGATGAAGTGCCAGATCAGATTTCCTTGTTGCAGTTCTTTTCCAGTCAGCAGTCTTCGTCATTATTTCCTAATTAGACCAATAGACGTAACTTACAATAGCAATCAGGGGTGGTGGTGGAGTGTAATAGTGTGAAATGTCAATAAAATGTATATATCCTTAAATTTGACATCTATTTGACCATCATACAGAAGTTTTTCTTCTTGCTTGGTAAGGTGATTGAATAATCATTATATCTTAGGCATACGGTAGAGTTAGGAGCCCGTTTTCTTTAAAGATTTTTCAAGCCCTACGTAGTAGTGAAGCTAGATTGAAGATATGTCTCACCAGTCAGTGGAAAATTTTCACTGAAGGTAATGGAGTCATTAATCAATGTGGTATGTGACAAATCCAAGATAGGCTCCTAAAGATTGATCTCTGTCAGCACTTTTCAAATATATGAATTTAAGATATATGTACTAGTTTATTTTTATATGATATTTTGTGAGAGTTGTCATCTGTTGTTATTTAGTGTGAAAAGCTCAAATGTAACGTAAAGACAGACTAATGATGGGTTGACAGCTTTGTCTTAAGTGTCCGCTAAAGACAAGATCATTTGGTAATAAAGTTGTCAAAGGGATAGTTACTTGGCAGTTTCAAACTACTTGTAGCCTGTAGGTAGTTGTCTTTCCTCTGACCATATAATGTATTTGTCTTAAGAGGAAAGGTGTTGGTTAGACTTTGTTGAAAACTCTATTTTTTTAACATTTTCTAATATCAATCAGTAACAGCAACGTTTCTCCAATTGTATGAATTGTAAAGAGGACCAAGTGACCTCCTGAAGTAGCCTTGGTAACTTCATGATTGTTGGAGGTTGGGCCATTTTGCCAAACACAAGACAAATCTACGCCCTCTATTAGTTAGCTAGATTTTTTCCTGTAATTTTCTTTCTTGTACTGTACTTGGTTTACTTTTCCATAGACTATTTTTTTTTTTTTATTGCTAATGCAAAAATAGAATTGATGTATACTGCACATGGTATCGCAAAGTATTAGAAGCCCTAATTTGACAAATTAAAATAACTCATCAGTTTTTGGCATCAATGTCAGGGAGGCACCACGACAATTAGGTTTTCTTTCCTGCATTTTACTTTATGTATGGAAGCAGGAAATGCAGAGGTTGACATCCCTTCCTTTCTACCTGTGAGTGCAACTAGATACGATTTCTCTTAGATTTAGTTTTGGGAGAAATTAGGTAGTTAACGTAGTTAAAACACCCCGCTTTGACGAATTATTTTCTTCTAATCTCTATTTTTTTCAGTGGCAACCCTGGATTCAAAAGAGGAACGTTAATGCATGTGCGTCAAAGAGGCAGTGTGGAACATTCTGTTGGTGAAAGCAGACTTAGCCTGGAGTCTGTGGAAGAAAATACAAAGCTAGGAGACAATCAGACCCTTGTGGCAAGAGGTAGCACTGATTCAAAAGGAAGCCACCAAAGCCATTACTTTATGGAAGACAAAATAGAAGAAGTTGAACAGAGTCAACTACAAAATGGCAAAGAGACCTCATTTCCAATTGTCATGCCATAAGGAGGGGAAGCTCCTATGAAGAACATATATACATCCGTACTGTCACATTTTCAAGGTAATACCAATGAGGACCCTAATGAATTCCTGTTTCAATTTGTAGTACTCTACAGAAGCAACAATTATCTAACGAACCTGCAAAAGTTCAGATTATTTCCTTCTACTCTGAAAGGTGAGGCTCTGAGAAGGTTTAAAAGCCTAGGCCGCAATACCATCTGCACATGGGAGCAATTGAAAAACTTTTTTCTTGGAACAATACAAAGATTATTGTGGAGGAAGGAAAGAGGAGGAGATCTACACGATGACTTAAAAGGATTACGAGTCGTTGGAAGATTACTTGGAGAGACTCCAATATGTCTTAAATAAATACCTCACTCTAGACTTGGGAGCAGAGTCTTTGAAGACAACTTCTCTAAGAGCTATTAAATATTATTATCAAGACACTCTAGACGTGATGGCAGAAGGAGATATTAGAGGAATGAACATTTGCGAATATAAAGTGTCTATGTAGGAAATTGTCTGGGTCTCACGTAGATGAGGGAAGACACCCAAAGTTACCTCAACCAATGATTATGTGAGGAATCCTGTGCTTTCTATCCCAACCATCACCCAAGTCAAAGTTGCCAATTTGCTTGAAGATATGAAAACAGACATTCTGAGTACCCTCACCAAGCAGTTTGACATGATGCAAGCAAAGAATTGGCAGCTCGAAAAGGAAAAGGTTCCGAAGGTGTTTTGCCCTCAATGTGCAACAAAAAATAAGCTGGCGAATGCAACCTTCACATGGTATGCCTCATTTTCTGTCTTGACCATGACGCTAGAAATTGTTACATGCTTCCACAAGTCAGAGCAGCAATTAATGGGAATGAAGAAGCTTGGATGCAATTCTATAATGTTGGTCCAAGAGGCCAAAAATAAATGTGGCAGCAAAGAACACAAGGTTCTACTCTTCTGGTGAACAAGAAGGCCAGAATAGACAATGGCAGAGTCAATCTTATCCTCAACAATATTTTGCCAATCAAGGACCGTATTAGAGGAAGCAGCAATGGCAACAACAGTGGAATCAACCCTAGCAGCAACAATGACAACAGCCAATGCAATAGCTTGCACCTACACAGCAGTAGCAACCACAATTGGCCCCTCCTCAGGGCAATGCACCTGCCCAGTAGCAGATTGTGAGAAGTAATAGACCCCCTTCCTACATTCCAGCACAGTTTGCCCCTAATCCTGCAAACAGATCCATGGAGACTCATACAACTGATTCCAATTATTACAACCCCAAAGGACCTGCAGATCCCTCACAGTATCAAGGATTATGCAAACATGAAATTGAGATTGGGAAGAGTACTTCCGACATCTGAAGAATATGTGCCAAACATCCCAGACTTTTTTATACAAAAATCCCTAGATGAAGAAGGGCCAGAGTCACAAGAGAAGAATGTGAAGAAAGAAGAAGTGGCACCTGCTCCAATATAAAAGCCCAAGGCTCAATCTACTTCGCCAAATAAGCAAACTGAACTGCCATAGATAGAGAGGTTGGTACAAAATAAATCGGAACCTTAAGCCTCTTTCAGTTTCATGGAAGAATTGAAGAAACTCTATATTAAAATTCCTCTTCTCCAGACCCTTCAAGATGCCAATTTATGCCAAACAAATCAAGAATAAATGTCTTAAAAAAAGGGGACGATAACCCAAATAACCCAAAGTATTGTTCCTGGTGTTGGCAGAATAACAAATTTAATGTTGGGGAAAACTATCATGCCCAAGTATAGAAACCCAAGTAGTCCAGATCTGGGGACAAGCATTAATGGCACAGTAAATAAGAATATTTTAGTTGATATGGGTGCTGCCATTAATTTCATGACAAATAATACAATGAACTCGCTGAAATTGAGTGGTATGAAGCCCACACAAACCATCCTACAAATGGTGTTGACCCTAGAAAAAGACCAAGTTTTGGATGATGCAGAGATCCATGTAACCATGCCACTCAAAGTGAGATGCTAAGATCTGCTGACTTGGCCGTGCGTCGCGTAAGAAGTTTTGCGTAAGACATGGAAAGAATTTTGGGCATTGTACAGAAATGTAGCATGTGTAGATCAACGGTGTACAATGATATACATGTCATCATCGGAGAAAGGCTTCAGAATGACACGGGATCAACGAAGGAAGAATCGACAAGTACCAAGGGGAAGCTTTTGGAAAACCTGGATGTGCAATAGCTCAGCACCAACCAAGCAACCTCCAATGTATCCAAAAGGAATCTAACAATACTCCACTTACACCCCTTGGGCTCATTCTGATAGACTTGACTTGATTGGTAGACTAGATTTGGCAGTACCAAGGGGGACTAGATTGGAGATTTTTTGGAGAACTTAGGATTTTGGATCCAAGGTCGAGGCATTTAGCCATGAGTCTTTGTAACGCTAAGAGTATATGATGTATTTTGTGTGGGCACATAAGCCATAATTTGTGTAAACATTTGCAATGAGTTACGCATAAGTTCACATTGTATATTGAGCTATTAGTAAATATAAAGGAAGAGTTCTTGTCAGTATTGTACATTGCAAGCTTTAAGGGTTTGTGTGAATAGTTGAGCTTCCATTTGTGTGCACATGTATCCAATCGCTTCAAGCAATCAGATAACAGGGTTCTTGGTGTTTGGATGAGACCTCTATGCTTGTGTGGTTGATTATGCCAGCATGACAGTGAATGTGCATGTGATCAATGTCCCACCTTCCTCTCTTTTATAAGTGTTGACGTGTGGGTGAGTCAAGCGCACGGCTCTAGAATCATGCACCATTTAGACATTTGCGGGGTTAGGGTTTGAATGGAAAAATAGTGGCAACAAATGGCAGACAGGTCAACAATGAAACTAGAGGGGGCAGTTGATGATTTAATTGTTGTTGTGTCTTCATGGAGGTATCTTGTTGATTTCATCATTTTGCAAACTGGGAATAATTTGAATGGATACCCAATTACTTTGAAAATGCAATTGTTAGCCACTTTTGATGCATATATCGGCTTCAGATCAGGCAAGTTGAAGATTGTTGATATCCATATACCCTCCAACACAGCCTATGAACAGTTTAACAAATCCTTGGTGTGTAATAGACGATGAAAAGGTGACGGAGAAGAAATATATTGAAGCTTTAAATGAATATTCTATCAAAACCTGTAATGTCCCCAGATTGGGACAAATGACCCCAACAAGGATTTCCCACAAATTCTAACAATTATGTAATTTATTTCTGAATTCTTAAATTCAAATCAGCAAACCCTAGCTGAATTAAGATGCTCAAAAATACCATAAATAAAAACAAACCCTAGGCACCAATGTTGCACATTTTATTCCACAATTGATGAGGTGTATATCCACTGAAATTCACCTTTAACCATAAAAAAATGTCATACATAAACCCTGATTAGGCTGCTTAATAAATACCTGTTTTGGTGAAGAGAAATAGAGTTGTACCGCTGGAAAGTACCCTTGCAATATTTTTTATTTTTTTTTGAAAGTACAGTTGTGTTTTCTCTTGTCAAATCAATCTTCAAACCCTTGCAAATACTCACCAATAATAATGAGAAATTATAGAAATATTTCAGAATGAAATACCCCCAAGTTAGCCCTTCCAATGGCCTTCAAAACCCTCCAATGCAAGTCACCCATGTGCAGAAAATTACTGTATGAATTAAATCAGAAATTTAACCTTACATCCATCCTCAAAATGATGTCAAAGTCCCCAAAAAATATGTCAAAAATACACAAATTATTATAATATTATTTTTCTACTATTTAGGGTCTAGAAGCACCCTACAACCCTCAGAAAATCTTCCAAAGTGAGTCACCCCACTTGCAAAATTAATATAAATAGCAATCAGATTTATTATGCTCAATTTGGTCTCTCAATGACCTCAAATGCCCTCAAGGAGCAAGTCGCCTAGCTGCAATAAATTGCTAAAAATACCTCTAAACCCTAGAAGAGGGTTTCGAAGCCAAATAGCCCTCTAGAGAGGGGTCACCAATCCTCCAAACAATTCGCCGCCCTAAGATTGGCTTCCAGAATCAACCAACAACTCTCCAAGCAATTCGCTCACCTCTTTTACCTACAAAAATACAATCACCACGCTTCCAAAAGTGTTTGTCAATCTTTTATACAAGGTGGTGTTCTAAAACACCTTTGTAAGACCAATTGCATGCAACCATGCAAATCTGAAGCACAATTACAGCGTTTGAATAGAGCCGCCTTTAATGAAGGAATGGAGGTTTTCGTCCCCAAACCCTTTGTGCCTTTGAAGGTTTTCGTCCTCAAGTCACTATGAACAAGCTTGACATACTTGATCATCCAAATCAATATCGCATAATGCATTAAAACAAATGAAATACAAATCCCCTTTATATAACCACCTTTTAGTTATGAAGGAAAAGTTAGTGGATTATAAAGATAATTTGCTTTTAAAATCACTTAAGGGCTAAATAAGCTCATAAACCTCAAAAGGTCCCAACGTAAGTGAAAAGCAAATTAGACTATTATTACTTTATTTTAAGTATTTAAGAATACTTTTTATTTTAATAATAATATTATTTTAATTTCAAAATAGGGGCATTGCAATCCTCCCCACCCGAAATTGCTTGTCCTCGAGCAATTGCAATATCCACAAAGGTGTCTTAACATACCTTATTATGCAATGTCTAACTGTAACTTCTTCCCATGGAAAAGAAGCTCCAAACTGAACTTGTACCTTGTTGTACCTATGTTTTGGAGGCTGCCCCCAAGAGCTAAAGGTGTTACACAACTCAAAACAGCAGTTATCATTCCTCATCTCATGCCTCGAACTCTTCAATATGGTCCCCTCATGCACTGAAATCTTCCATATTGTAACCGTGGACATTTGTTTCTTCCCCCAAGAAGAAATCGCCTCACCAATCCGGTTGAATATGCTAATATGTAGGCTGTGATAGTAAAATACAGCCATGCTATTATTCCAAAATATCAACTTATTCACTACCACGTTGACCTTCAAAGAGCTCTTCAACTCCATGCTTACAAAATAAGCCCTTAAAGGCTCACGCATTGTGCAAAAAGGGCTAGGGCTGCAAAATTGAATCAAATTGATATATATGACAAGGCTGCCCTTAATAAAAATTACCCTTTTGAAGTGCATTAGAATAGGTGTGCTTCCATGGTATGCATTTCAAAGCTTGTTAGGGTCTTCTCTATGCCATACCACAACCATTTTAACCATGCAAAGAGTAATCGGCTAGGTACCACCTTGCAAACATACCATGATATAAGGCCTCCAAGTAATGCAAAACACCATTTATGGTCCTCCTTGTGCAAACCATGTGCACTCCAAAAGGCTTCCCCTTGTCAATCATCCCATGCATGCACAAGACACCCCAAAAGCTCATCAATAGCTCTCAAACACTCACCAAATATAGCTGTACCTTTTTCGTGTATATGTTTCCTCTATCATCCATCAAAGGTTCCAACATATGCATGTTTTCAAGATCTTGCAAGAGCTGGACTGTATCAACAAAATCAGCCTTTCCTCCTTTGTAACATAGTTGTACATGTATACATATCTTTGATTTTTCATGTTGACAAAATCTGGAAGTGATATATGCATACTTCCCTTATAAACATGGCTGTGTTTGCCTTCCAAAATCTGATTTTTCTGAGAAATAAATTTCAGAACTCATACATACCTTCATCTCTCCTTCAACGTGCTAGAAAGTGCCAAAAAAATTCATATTTCTCCCCTCCAAAGGCTGCTGCATATGCATGTGTAAATCTGATTTTCTGGAAAGATAAAAATCAGCATTTTTGTGTGTACTTACCTCCTTCGTTCTTGGCTGTAGCATGACCAATTTTTTGATTTCGTAAGGGGTAAAAGGACATGTATATTGTAGAAGATACTCAGAAATTTTTGAGTGCCTTTGTTGCCACTTTCCCTTCATCCTTTCCTTTCTTTCCTTGCTACCCTCAACTAGGGCCCGTGCCCAACTTTCTAGGTGGGCCAAACCTCCATTGAAGCTTCCGAAATTATGCATTGAACTTATCCTGAGTGGCTGCCAAAAACAAAAGAAGGGCTGCCCTCGCCTCTCACTTATTCCACTCTCAATTCTATCCCATGAAACACAAAATTCATAATTGGGCTTACTAAGGATGAGACAATTTGAACTTCCCATGATGCCATAGGCTGCCCATGATCCAAAAGTGCAACTCTTTGCTCATCGCTTTTTTCCTCTTCATGCAAACACATATGAAGACTACTCACCATGCTATTTGATGAAGTGGGAGGTGATCTTGGTCGCTTAGTCCATGTAGCACAACCTCCTTGTCTTCCACCTTGAACTTCAATTCCATAGTTTGATAATTTTGAGTATATTCACCAAGTGAATGCAACCATTGGATGCCAAGTACCACGTTAGTTTCTCCAATGCCCACTGCATAGAAATCGTCCTCCACAACCTGCCCTGGTTTGAAAATCATCGTATTCCTTGTATTGATCTTAACCTTGGTAAGTGATCTCACTAATGAACCTTCACATGAAGCAAACATGTTAGAAAAAACATTAGTGTTGAACAACACTTCTACAATTATGTCATCATGCTTTATGAGCATGAATGGGCTTTCTTTTTATGTTCAAGCTTTATCTTAACCTGGCGGTCGTGTGCCCTTGCTCTCTCCCAATCTCTCCTTGTGGTGGGAAAACCACTACTATATGTTTGGACCATCCCCATAGTGCTAGAAAGTGACAAGCTCACATTCTTGGTGCCCATGCTTACCAAGGTGACTTATAACTTCAAGGAATACAAACTGAAAATATCAAAAACAACAGCTACCTTGATCCATGTTTCATGATATTCCTTGTCTACTTCCATCCTCATGTTGGCCCTATACGTGATGGCAACATTATGTTGATAGAGCTCACCTGGATCCCATAGCCATGAGGGGTATTTATCATGTCCTTTCCTTGAACTTAATTGGAAGACTTCTTCTCCTTGAGTGCCCCTTACCTCCACCTCAATGATAGCACAAGTTTTGCAACCAAGGTAATGAGAGAACCAATCACGAAAAGAAAACATTGAATGCTTACCAGGTTGACAACTCAATTGTTTTCTCATCAAGAAATCTAATTCTCCTTCCTTTATATGCAAGGTGCATCCTTCTTCTTTCCTTCTTGGCATCACTCCCTCAATGGACTTCTTTACTATGTCCCTTCTTGTTAGGACATGTACTTCCTTAGCAAGACATAACAACAAGTGTTTCCTCCAAGCTTTTTCTTGCAATCTGAAATTAGACAAGGAAAATGATACATGAAAAGGAACAATACAAAAACTTTCTTTCTTGGCATAACTTTCTATTATGATGTACTTGTTAATGCTTCCTTTTTGACCTTTTGTTGGCTCATGAAATTGTTGAACTACTTCTCTTTGCTTCACCCTCAGAAGTTCTGATTTTTATATTACTTCCAACTGTTTGCAACCCCATTAGTTACTCCATGGTTTGTTGGAACTCCTTACTTGGTTGCCCTTGAATTTTTGGTTCTTGTGGTTCAGAAATTTCGATCATTGGCTGCCCTTTACATATCTGAAAATTAGTTCTTGGCTGCTCCAAAACTTTTGATTCCAACAAACTCAAATGATGGTTGCCCCTTGTACAATTTAAAGTCCCTCTTAGGTATCTTCACAATTTCTGATTTTAGAGATTCCACCTCCCTCTTTTCAAATTGTTTGATGAGCCTTTCACCAAGTTCCTCATGAGTTTTAATGAGGTTGTGCCCTTGTGACTTCCATCCTAGATGCCACCAATCATGAGCAGCGCCTTTCAAGTGTTGTATGACAAATTTTAAAGCTTGCTTCTCACCTCTAGGTCTCAATTCAAGGTAGTCATTAACCTTGTTTACCCATACTTTACCTGAAGTACCTGGATCTCCATCAAAGGTAGGAAGAACAATCTTCCCCAAGTCGTCATGCATAGCTATGTGCCCATGGGGCCTTTTGCCTTGTTTCAAAACTAGTCATTCCTTAAAGCTCCTTCCCTTTCTGTACCATGGTGCAAATGTCAAATACTCATCATAATCTTCCATTAGATCCCAACAAACCAAAGGTTGGTCCTCCATTTCAAAGGGTTGATCCCCTTTCATGTCTTTCATCATTTGAAGGAGTGTAGTCATAGTTTTCATCAACTGATCCTGGGACTAAGTGATTCGTTCCCATCTAGCATTGTCCCTGTCACTGTTTGACAAGTACATTTCCATCCCACAATTGGCCAAAAATTTGGCTCTGATACCACTATAATGTCCTCAAATGGGAACAAATAAGCAAAATAGGGGTTCTCCAACAAACCCTACCAAATCCAAAACCCCTTCCTTCAAAGAATCTGAAAATGCAAATTCAGCGAATAACACACTTCTAAAAATGAAGCAATATTCAACAATTTCCTCTACCAAACCCTTAGGCGATTAGGGCAAAATTCAAATTTGATACTTCTAACCCTCCAAAAAATATGAAATGAGTTTTATATTGTAGCCACTAATTTTATAAGTCAACATATTCACTCAAAAGTCAAAACTCATAATTCTGGAATTTATTATTGTAAAATTATAGCAGAACTTCAAAAATTCACAACTTCCACAATACTTGAAATTTTAATGCAATTGATAGCTCAAAATGATACTAAAAATGCCAGCTATCAATCAAAACCAAATTCAAAATTTTTCCATCATGGGAAGCCCCCCAAAAGCTGTCCCAAAATTCTCAAAACCCTAGGCCACTGCCGAAATAATATAATAAATTCATAATATTGTCTAGGGCACAAAATCACCCTAAATCATGTGCAAATCAACCCTCAAACAATTCATCAAGCTAGAATAAATTGCTAAAAATACCTCTAAACCCTAGAAGAGGGTTTTGAAGCCAAATAGCCCTCCAAAGAGAGGTTGTCAATCCTCCAACCAATTCGCCACCCTAGGGTTGGCTTCCAAAATCAACCAGCAACTCTCCAAGCCATTCATTCACCTCTTTTATCTGTAAAAATACAATCACCACACTTCCAAAGGTGCTTGTCAATCTTCTGTACAAGGTGGTGTTCCAAAACACCTTTGTAAAACCAATTGCATGCAACCATGCAAATCTGAAGCACAATTACAACCCCTGAATAAAACTATCTTTAATGAAGGAATGAAGGTTTTCGTCCCCAAACCCTTGGTGTACTTGAAGGTTTTCGTCTTCAAGTCACTATGAACAAGCTTAACATATTTGATCATCCAAATCAATATCGCATAATGCATAACTTTCAAACGAAATATATATCCTCTTTATATATCCAAATTTTTGTTATGAAGGAAAAGTTAGTGGATTATAAGGATAATTTGCTTTTAAAATCACTTCAGGGCTAAATAAGCCCATGACCCTCAAAAGGTACCAACTTAAGTGAAAAGCAAATTAGACTATTATTACTTTATTTTAAGTATTTAGGAATACTTTTTACTATGGTAATAATATTATTTTAATTTCAAAATGGGGACATTACAAAACCCTATTAACAATCGATAATTGCCAAAATTTGTAAAGAGTGGATGTTGATTGGTTTCTCCATAATTTATTGATAGCAAGGGAAGATGCCAAAGATTTGAATACTACATGCAATACGCAACAACCAGCAGGACAAACTTTTCAATTCTCCAATGCAAATAGGCCAAGCTCAACCAAATGTTGCAAATAAGGATAAACATAATGAAGAACATTCAGATTACTCTATTGCAGGTTTGGATATTGACTAACATTCAGATACAAACGTTAGCCCTATACCAACAGAAGAATAAAATAAGAAGCATCTAGAAACACGAACTAATTTTTTAGCAAATTTAGTAGCTGATACTCCTCCAGTGTAGCAGATTGAAATTGGGTCTGAAAGGTCATTGTATATAGGGAAAGGCATGAGGTCAGATCAGAAGAACAAGTCGGGTGAAGTATTCAAGAAGCATCAAGGAGCTTTCGCTTGGTGTTACCAATATATGAAGGGAATTCATCCCGAAGTTTGCAAGCATAATATGTATATCAAAGACAAGTACAAACTAGTTAGGCAACCACAATGAAGAATGAACCCACCTGTCAGTGATATTGTCAAAGAAGAACTGCAGAAGTTGTTGGGGGCTGGCTTCATCTATATGTGATATCTTACAGCCAATGGATTTCTCCATCGGTCATTGTAACCAAGAAAGGAGGTAAGTGGCATGGCATATTTGTGTGGATTATAAAGAATTAAAAAAAACGATACAAAAAGATCACTTTCCTTTACCATTCATTGATCATGTTCTGGGCAAACTTTCTGCAAGAAATGATTTTTGGTTTTTAGCGACTTTGACAGGTACAATCAAACACAGATTGCCCCAGAGGACCAAGACAGGACCACATTTACTTGTTCTGGGAGTACCTACACAGAGTGTTCTCCATTTTGGTCTCTGCAATTCACCAGCAACCTTCCAACAAATGGTCCTAACTCCTAAGCATATTGATAATATTTTCACCTTTTGCATGACTGTGTTGAGATTTATATGGACGATTTTTTGGTTTATGGAGCAACTTTTGAGGATGCAATGCAAAATTTGGAAAGGATGTCCCTTTGTTGTGAGGATAGCTGGCTAGCCCTGAATAATGAGAAGTGCAGATTGATGGCAGCTGAAGGGATTGTAATAGGACATTTGATTTCATAAAGTGGTGTGCAGGTGGACCCAGAGGATATACATGTAATAGAGAACCTTCCTACCCTCACGAAAGTCAGAGATGTAAAGAACTTTTTGGAAAATGCCAGGTATTAAGGAAAATTCATTCGAGACTTCTGTAAGATATCCACACCTTTACTTTCCTTGTTGGTGAAAGATGCAGATTTTGAGTACACTGATGACTATCAAGAAGCATTTGACACACGAAAAGAGAGACTTACAACTGCCCCTATTCTCAAAGGGCCATATTTGAGCTTTCCTTTTCATATTTATACAGATGCTTCTGAATATGCATTGGGTGCAATGCTCAGCTAGAAAGAAGGTATTTATTTTCATGTGATATATCAGCAAAAATCTGGCAAGTCCTGAAGTTATATACACGGTCACGGAGAGAATTTCTGGCTGTGATATATGCGATAAATAAATTTAGATGCTATATAATAGATTACTAAACATTGGTGCATACAGATCATTCTGCCATCAAATACTTGCTAAACAAACCTACAACTACTGGCCGAGTAATTAGATGGCTTTTGCGGCTCCAGGAATTTGATATCACAGTCATTAACAAGCCTGGGAAGGAGAATTCAGTTGCAAATCATCTCTCACGCCTAACAAATGCTTTGGACCCTACACCAATTGAAGATGTCTTCCCTGATGAACATCTCTTCGCTGCATTTGTGCAAAAACCTTGGTTTGTAGACATAGCCAATGATATGGCAGCAGGTATGTTTCCTGATCATTTTTCAATCAAAGAAAGAGAATGGATTGTCTGCAAAAGCGAGAGACACACATGGTTGGAGGATGATTTGAATATTACAAATCTAGCTCAGGTTATGAGAAGGTGCATTTGTGAAGATGAAACACATGATGTCCTCAAAGCTTTCTGTGATAGTACTTGTGGTGGCCAGTTTGCAGCCTAGCATACAACAATGCAGATATTAAATGCTAGTTACTATTGGCCTACACTGCATAAAGATGCTCAACTTTATGTGGAACGTTGTGACAGCCACAATCGAATGGGAAAACCAGTGCAATTAGATGAAATGCCTTAGAGCCTCAGGTTGTTTTAGAAGCATTTGATAAATGTGGCTTATGTTTTGCCATCCCATTCATCCTCCTTCCAGTAAGCAGCACAAGCACATCTCAGTTTGTACTGATTATGTGACTTAATGGGTTCAAGTAAAAGCTCTTAAATGTGCCAACTAAGAAGTTCCAAAGTTCCTCTACAAAACACGCTTCTTGCAATATGGGATTCCACAATAGTGATAGCCAGTGTTATTAATAAGTATGGAGTAAGGTATAGAAAATCTAATCCATGTCACCTTCATGAAAATGGCTGGGTAGATGTCACTAACCAGGACCTTGAAAATATTCCAACCAAAACTGTAAATTTGTATTGAAATGACTGGTAATAAAGGCTACCCAAAGCTGTTTGGGCATATAGAAAATTCAGAATATCAACAACTGATTTCTCACCATACAAGCTAATCTTTAGGAAACAACCTATGCTTCCTGTTGAGTTTGAATTAGGAACACTCGGAACAACATTACAATTGGGGATAAATTTGGAGGAGGCCCAGATGGAAAAATTAATCAGTAAAATGCTTTGGATGAATACCCTCAACTAGCCTTCATGAGAACGGAGAGGAATTAGTAGCAGAGGGCTAAATGGCATGACGTGTTTAGAAAGGGCAAGCAATTTTCCACAAGATATTGGGCCCTTTTATACGATTCATGGTGTGAAGATTTTCATGGGAAGATAAGAATAAGTTGGATGGGACTGTATGAAGTTGAGAAAATGTTTGACAATGGAGCATTCAGGCTGAGAATCACTGGTCAATCACGAATCCCATTGATGACAAATGGCCACCAGAAACCATGGAAAAAGTAGCAATTCGTTCAACCAGTTTCTTGTCAAGGTGAGTTGCAGCTCTTGGATGCTTTCCAAGGTTGGCCAGGTAATTGAAAACATTCAAAAACAAAAAAAAAATTACAAACACACAAAAATACCGAAAAAACAAAATACTGCAAAAATATAAAAAATTCAAAACCACAAAGTTGGGGTACTCTTGCGAAGTAGTATACTGCAGCTAATATCTGTGCTAATTTTTCCTTTGTGGCTCAATGGGAGTAATACTGCAGGAGAAGTTGCATTGCACATAGGTAGGTAGGTTGGAGATGCCAAAGTTTTTATGATGCCTGTCTTTTAAGAATGACGGTGATGGGATGATGCTAGGACATATAGATCAGTATGTGAAGATATTTTGTACGCCTATCTAGCAAGGGATCCATCAGCTTTCCTCATGAGTAGTACATCCATAAATGCCAGTGATCCTTTGTTTTCTATCTCCTTTGTGAAATCTATGCTTTCAAACAAGCTGTTGATGGGGTGCTGTAGACCATCCTTTCCATGTGACTATACCACATTAGTATCATCAACATATCTCTTCCACCATTTTGGTTGTAGACGAACATCGTTAAGACCTTGTTCTTCACATTTCTCCATAAACAAATTAGCTACAACAGATGACAAGGGTGAACCCATGGCGATGCCTTGTGTCTGCTTATACAGTGGGGATTGAAAACTGAAGAACGTGGATATAAGGCATAATTCTGCAAGCTTCATTGTCTCCTCATCTAAATTTCCCTTGATGATTGAGATCCTCTCAACTAGAGGACTCCTTGTGAAGAACCCCACCGCATCAAAGCCAACAATAATATCAATGTCATTTATCTTCTCCCCTGTGGTGAAGAAATTTCTAACAAGTTGGCCGGAATTCTAAGAAAAAATCAAATAAACCCATTTTCTTACCTCAGAAATACATTGGAAACGTGCTTACAAATCCTTTTGACCCTTTGGGTCAGAAAGGATGTAGTTGAGTCTATTGTGTTGAATGTTCATGTGATTGTAGAGACAGGTAAAACAACTCAAAAAATGTTTAAGGAAAACTGTAAAGACATTCAATATGGTTGTGTGAAAAGCTTGGCTCTAGCAGAGCATTCTTCAGAAACAACTAATGAGATTCACACAGAGGATACTAAGGTGTTGGTGAAAGAAGATCGGTTTATGAAAATAAACTTAAAGGGAGCGGTAGAAATTGGAAAGCCTCTAAATAATCTGAATGATCCTCGTGGGAAGCAGTGATTCACAAATGTAGAGAGATCAATGATCCTCATAGTAGAAATACTTAATGTTTGGGTTATTATTTAATATAAGTTATAATAGTATTAAATATTTTCACAATTTAAAAAAAGGGAATTTTTAACGTTTCTTCAAAATCATTGTGGAATGGTTTTTTAAATGTGAAACCAAATTATCGATATTAAGATTTCCAATTTGTAATCCTAATCATTCACGATGATGGGCCACAAAGGGTAACGAAAATTGTCAATAATAAAAATATTTTTAAACAATTTTATCCTGAAACTCTTTTTCGATTGCAGAAGTTTGAAATCAAAAAAAAAAAAAATGATCTTGTTTAACACTAGGAATGAGGCCCTTTTCTGTAGGCAATGAATTATAAACCCATTTGAGTGGTGAATTGTTCCCAAGCTGGTTGGTTTTGATTGCCAACCCATCTGTACAAAGCAAAGAAAGATATTTAAATAAATGCATACCCTTTAAAGACATCACCGAAGGAACCTTTGCCAATTAGCTCCAAGGAATGGAAACGAGACTCTATGCTGCTTGTCATATTTTGCTTCACATTACTTATGCAGTTTTCACTCTTCCCCTTCCCCTTCCCTTAAAAGTATAGTCACAAGGTTCAGCCGAATCTTGGCCAAATCCGGAAAAATCCAGATTTTTTCGGCAATCCGGATTAATCCGATCCGGTTCGGTAATTTTTTCATATAAAAAAACCCTAAAAAAAACTCACCTCACACGAACCCTAAAAAGCTTGACGCGAGCAGATGCAAACAGTTTCAAGGCGAGTAGCTTAAATCTTTTGCCATGGCAAGAGATCGACGCGAGGAGATAAGGGTCACAGTCGACGTGGAGACAACCATCACGCATCACAGTCGACTAACAGTTGAGAAGATCGACAGCAAACACAATATTCTTCTTGCAGTATTCTCTTACGGCAACGAACAGTGGTCGACGGACAGGCGTGACAAAACAGAGAGAGGTAAGTTCCGTTCGATCATATTTTTGTTTGGTTTTTTGAAATGTTAATTAGGTTTAGTTGTTTAGGACTGTAGGTTTATTTAATAGCTTTCCATTTAGGTATTTATTTTAGATTAAGGGTTTATTTTATTTTTTAATTATAATTTATGATATCATGTTAGATTATATAGTATTATATCATGTTCAAATTTATTTATATATTATAAAATATAAATAAAGTTTAGGTTTTATTTTATTTTTTAATTGTAATTTATAATATAAAATATATTTTTTTTATATTTAAATTACAATTTATAATGTTTACTTGAAATATTTAGTTTTTTATTTTTATTTTAAATTTAAATTTTATTATATATTGCAAATAAGTTATTTGCATAATATATAATAAAATCAAATTTAAAAAATATATATATAAATTAAAAATGTTTAAAATAGATAATAATATTATGATATATTTTTATTATTTTTTATAGTTTTATAATTATATTTTATACAGGGTATTTAAAATTAAAATTAATAATATTACGATATATTTTCTATTATTTTTTAAAGTTTTATAATTTTATTTTCTATATGTTATTTAAAAATAAATTTAATAGTATTATGATATGTTTTAAATTTTTATTATTTTTATAGTTATATAATTGTATTTTATATACGTTGAAATTTTTATGCATTTATGAATTTTGCAAGCGTTAAATTAATGTTCATTCTTTAGTAGATTAAAATATTTTTCATTATATATTTCAAATCGGATTTTTCCGGATTTTTTTCGAACCTTTTCAAGAATTTCGGATTCCGCATTTTTTTGCCCTCTCGAACCTTTTCGGATTTCCGAACCTTGTGACTATGCTTAAAAGCAATCGATCTAAGAGCACTGAGATCAGTATGTCCACCTCCACCTCCACCACACTAAGCTTATTCACCCCCGTCAAGCCTCTCCTTTTACCTGATCTCATGTCATTCACACAAAGGATACTAAGGTGTTGGTGAAAGAAGATCGGTTTATGAAAATAAATTTAAAGGGAGCGGTAGAAATTGGAAAGCCTCTAAATAATCTGAATGATCCTCGTGGGAAGCGGTGATTCACAAATGTAGGGAGATCAATGATCCTCATAGTAGAAATACTTAATGTTTGGGTTATTATTTAATATAAGTTATAATAGTATTAAATATTTTCACAATTTATAAAAAAGAGATTTTTAAAGTTTCTTCAAAATCATTGTGGAATGGTTTTTTTAATGTGAAACCAAATTATCGATATTAAGATTTCCAATTTGTAATCCTAATCATTCACGATGATGGGCCACAAAGGGTAACGAAAAATGTCAATTATAAAAATATTTTTAAACAATTTTACCCTGAAACTCTTTTTCGATTGCAGAAGTTTGAAATCTCAAAAAAAAAAATGATCTTGTTTAACACTGGGAATGAGGCCCTTTTCTGTAGGCAATGAATTATAAACCCATTTGAGTGGTGAATTGTTCCCAAGCTGGTTGGTTTTGATTGCCAACCCATCTGTACAAAGCAAAGAAAGATATTTAAATAAATGCATACCCTTTAAAGACATCACCGAAGGAACCTTTGCCAATTAGCTCCAAGGAATGGAAACGAGACTCTATATGTTGCTTGTCATATTTTGCTTCACATTACTTATGCAGTTTTCACTCTTCCCCTTCCCCTTCCCTTAAAAGCAATCGATCTAAGAGCGCTAAGATCAGTATGTCCACCTCTACCTCCACCTCCACCACACTAAGCTTATTCGCCCCCGCCAAGCCTCTCCTTTTACCTGATCTCATGTCATTCACATAGAGGATACTAAGGTGTTGGTGAAAGAAGATCGGTTTATGAAAATAAATTTAAAGGGAGCAGTAGAAATTGGAAAGCCTCTAAATAATCTGAATGATCCTCATGGGAAGCGGTGATTCACAAATGTAGGGAGATCAATGATCCTCATGGTAGAAATACTTAATGTTTGGGTTATTATTTAATATAAGTTATAATAGTATTAAATATTTTCACAATTTATAAAAAAGAGAATTTTTAACGTTTCTTCAAAATCATTGTGGAATGGTTTTTTTAATGTGAAACCAAATTATCGATATTAAGATTTCCAATTTGTAATCCTAATCATTCACGATGATGGGCCACAGAGGGTAATGAAAAATGTCAATTATAAAAATATTTTTAAACAATTTTATCCTGAAACTCTTTTTCGATTGCAAAAGTTTGAAATCTCAAAAAAAAAAAATGATCTTGTTTAACACTAGGAATGAGGCCCTTTTCTGTAGGCAATGAATTATAAACTCATTTGAGTGGTGAATCGTTCCCAAGCTGGTTGGTTTTGATTGCCAACCCATCTGTACAAAGCAAAGAAAGATATTTAAATAAATGCATACCCTTTAAAGACACCACCGAAGGAACCTTTGCCAATTAGCTCCAAGGAATGGAAACGAGACTCTATGCTGCTTGTCATATTTTGCTTCACATTACTTATGCAGTTTTCACTCTTCCCCTTCCCCTTCCCCTTCCCTTAAAAGCAATCGATCTAAGAGCGCTAAGATCAGTATGTCCACCTCCACCTCCACCACACTAAGCTTATTCGCCCCCGCCAAGCCTCTCCTTTTACCTGATCTCATGTCATTTCATATGATCCAATCGCCCTTTTCTTTTCATTCATTCAATGAATGATTGATTTTAATAGTGTTCACGTTTATGGGAGTTATAGGTGTAACAAAGTTGTTCCCATATAAACTTTACATAAATGTTGTCCTAATAATAATGTTAGATTTTTAATCCCTTTTCAATATTAACTCTTTTTTTTTAATATAATCTTTTCTTTTCAAACAATTCAAGAAATCAAATAATATCATTATTGGTACTTAAATCTTCTTGCTTTTTATTTATTTCATTTGTTGGATATATATATAAAATCAAATAAAACCTATTTTCTTACTTTAGAGAAATATTAGAAACATGTTTACAAATCCTTGTGACCTCAGAAACAATATAATTGAGTTTATTGTGTTGAATGCTTACGCGATTGGTGATTTGAGAGACAAGAAAAATGATTCAAAAATAGGTTTGAGGAAAATTATAAAGATATTCAATATAGTTATGTGAAAAGCTTGGCTTGAGTAGAACATTTATCAAAAACAATGTAGTTGAGTCTATTGTGTTGAATGCTCACGTGATTGGAGAGATAGGGAGAAGGATTCAAAAATGGGTTTGAGGACAATTGTAAAGACATTCAATATGGTTGTGTGAAAAGCTTGGCTTTAGTAGAACATTCATCAAAAATAATGCAGTTGAGTCTATTGTGTTGAATGCTTACATGATTGGAGAGACAAGGAGAATGATTCAAAAAAGGAATTGACGAAAATTGTAATGATATCCAATATGGTTGTGTGAAAAGCTTGGCTTTAGTAGAACATTCATCAAAAAAACTAATGAGGTTTACATGGAGGATACTAAGGAAGGGGACCAATTATTGGATAAGTCCAATAGTTGTGATAGTACTTGTGGATGAAAGAACCATTTTTTTTAAAAGACTAATAGTTATTGTAGAAGCATCATATTGCACCCAATAACATATAATCACAATATACTACATAATAGGTTTAATTTAATTATTCCCCCATTCATAATTACTAGACCCTCTTTTTTTTTAATAAATTTTAAGGGAGAAGTAAAAATGGGAAAGCCACTAAATAATCTAAATGGGCACATCCCTTAAGATAATCTTTTCGTCCCTGAGTGAAAAAATATAACAAACTTTGCATAGGCATTGCACAAAAATTGTGATGAGTACAAATGAAATGTTAGCTTCTATAGTTGCACATGAGAGTCATATGAGCACCCCTCAGAGGATTCTCTGCCACTCAAGATGAAGGAGAAATGGTGGCATGTTTTCTCTCGCAGTTAAATCTCATTTTAAGGTCCAAATTTTGGTTAGTAGGTTGTGTCTTTTTTGACTAGCTAGCCCAATTGACGAATCATCTTCATCAACATATTTGTATGGGTGTATATACATAGGAATGACCTTCGTGTATGATCCATCGGGTGTCACACTCAAAATTTACATGTGCCTTGACACATCCCTTAAGAGAATCTTCTTGTCCCTAAAGGGAAAAATAGAATGAACTTTGCATAGGTTTTACCGTAGAATTGTGAGGGGTACAGATGAATCGTCAACTCCTATAATTTCATGTGGGAGTCCTTAGAGCACCCCTTAGATAATTATCTACCACTCAAGATGAGGGAGAAATTGTGGCACATTTTCTCTCACATTCAAATCTCTTTTAGTCGGTAGGTCATATATCTCTTGATTCATTAGTCCAACAGATGAATTATCTTCATGGACACATCAAGATGAGCATACAGACGTAGAAATTCTCTTTTACACACTCTATTAGGCCCCAAAGTCAAAATTTCCATGCAGTTAGATGTGTCCCTTAGGATAAACTTCTCATCCATAAGTGGAAAAATAGAATGAAGTTTTTGCAAGCATTGCAAACAAATTGTGAGAGGTGAGGACAAACCGTCAGCTCCTATAATTGCATAATTGAGTCCTTTAAGTATGCCTAGGAGTATTTTCTTCTAATCTAGATGAGGTAGAAAAGGTGACATGTTTTATCTCACAGTTAAATCTCACTTTAGGGACTAAGAGTCACTCAGTAAGTCGTGTATCTCTTAACTCATTACCCCGATCAACAAACCATCTTTACGAACACATATGAATGGGTGTATAAACATAAAAATGGCATTCTACCACATTTTATCAGGATCTATAATCAAAATTTGCATGTTTTTAGATGCATCCCTAAAGAATTTTTCTTGTCCCTGAGTGGAAAAAAGGATGAAACTTTGTGTAGGTGTTGTAGGTGACCTATGAGGGGTAGGGATGAACCATCAACTCTTAAAATTGAAAATAAGAGTCATATGAGCACCCCTCATGGGATTATCTATGACTTTAAATTCGTGAAAATTGGTGGCACATTTTCTCTCGCAATAAAATCTTGCTTTAGGGACTAAAAGTTGGTCAATGTGTCATGTATCATCTAACTCGCTAGCCTAATTGAAGAATTATCTTTGCGAACACATCCAGATAGGTGTATAAACATAGTAAAGACCTTCATCCATGCTCCATCGAGCCCTGGAGTCTAAATTTGCATGTGACTAGATGCATCCCTTAAAATAATATTCTCATCTCTAAGGCAAAAAATATAACGAAATTTGCATAAGTGTTGCAGGAGAACCATGATGGGTATGGACAATTTGCCAACTCCTAAAATTGCATACGAGAGTCCTTTGAGTATGCCCCATAGTAATGTATACCACTCAAAATTGGGAATAAATGGCATAATATTTTCTCTCACATCCAAATATCTCTTTAGACACCAAAATTTAGTCAATAGGCCGCTATCTTTTATCTTGCTAGCCCGATTGACAAATCATCTTCATGGAAAAGTCTAAGCGGGCATATAAACACATGAATGGCCTTTGTCCATGCTCTATTAGATATATGAGTAAAAATTTACATGTGGATGGATGCATCCCTTAAGAGAATTTTCTTGATCTTAAGGGAGAAAATGGAACAAACTTTGCATAGACATTACAAGTAAATCATGAGGGGTGGGGATAAATCATCAGGTCCTACAGTTACATGAGGGAATGATATAAACACCATAAATAGAATTATTTATCACTCACGATGAGTAAGAAATGGTGGAACATTTTATCTTGCAGTCAAAACTTGCTTTAGGGACTATAAGTTGGTTAATCGAACGTACATCTGTTGACTCACTAGCCCAATCGATGAACTATCTTCAGAGACACATTTGGATGGGCATATAAAATCATAAATGATAATTGTCTAAACTTTTTTGCCTCTCAGAGTTGAGAGTTGCATGCATTTGGGTGTATCCCTTAAGATAATCTTCTCATTCGTAAGGGGAAAAATGGAATGAACTTTATGCAAGCATTACAGGTAAATCATGAGGGGTAGAGACAAACTGTAAGCTCTTACAGTTGCATAGGGGAGTGCTCTAAGTACCCTATAGGATTATCTTCTCCTCACGAATACGAATAAACATATATACTCAACATGTAATTTATTTGGGCTTTTATATATTTCAATAAGATAATCTTCTCTACTCATGACACCAATCACATGATGGCGAAAGCTCATCTAGTACTACTAACCTACATTAAATTTGTTAGTAATGATTTCAAATAGAAATAAATACACGATGACAAAATAATTTTAAATTAAAATACACTATATCAAATAAGTTAACTTTAGTAATTAAAAATGTAAGTTGTATTGAATACTAACCTTACCAAGTCAATCCCACTCACCTTCAAGATCAACGTTATTTTTAAGTGTTTCAAGAATTGCTTCATGCTTGGATTCATGGCTTTTCAAAAACTTTTGTTGTGAGGTTTTCTATGGAATTTGATCAATCGAATATTTGTAATGATAACCAAATTTGAATAATGAATTATCAACCTATTCATTTCAAAGTCCTAAAATAACCACTGCTTTACTTTTTTATGAAATTATCTTCAAAGCGAGGTTCATGTAGCCACCATAGATCTAGTGGGATAAATTAGGTCTTCTCCATTTGTACTAGTTGCAGTTAAAAAAAAATGCCTCTACACAATGGGACAAGTGTAGTATATTACCTTTTCATTGTCCTTAGGTGAAATTACTATGAAAACTTGCCCTGTATTTAAAGTATAATAAATTTTTAAGGACATAAGAAAAAAATCAAATTATTGCTAGTGTTTAAGGATACATTAAATTATAATTAAATTGTACTTGGTTGCACAAGGTCTAAGTTGTGGTCAATGTTAATTGTTGATGCCATTACATGATTGCCTAACAGTTGGAATGAATCGGTAGTCTCCATAGGTGTTAGGTTCTACAATACAATTCCTCAACCCATTTTTTTGACTCATATTCATCATAATTAAATTCAATATAGTTTGAAAAAAATCATGTCATACCCTAGTATAAATAGTTTATGAACTAGAATTTGAGCTTTGGATTGAGTGGAAATCACTTGATCTAGGTACTGTAATGCAATATTCATATATTGCCTTATTTTCTTCCTTAATTAACCAAAATAATCTTCATACATTAGAATATTTATCTAATCCATGATAAATTATTTCATTACACCAAGTCACAATACTTGCAGCATCAATCAAATCAACACCATCCTTGTGTTTTCCCTGCTCTTTTTTAAGGCCTCTTTTTACACTTGCCCCTATACCATCATGTTCCCCTTTGCCATGCCGAACCTCAAAGAAAATCTAAAAATGTTGAACTCCACTCTTATTATGCATCATGCTTGACCAATAAAACATTCAAAAATTTTGTATTATTTTGCACAATTATTTGACCAAATGTAGTGTGTATTGAACATGATTTCTATTGCAATCATATTTATATAAAATATCTCCAAAAAATCTTAGACAAACTTTGAAGATTGTTATTTTTCATCACTCATAAAATTGGTACTCTCTCAAAATATTTATATTTCCCTTTATGCTATCAGGTGCATGTTTGAATGTAATATGCACTAAAATTTCAACTTGATTTAAATTATAGTATTGAGATTTAACCTCATTTTATGGTTGTAATGTGTATTTTTCAGCAAAGTCCATAATTTAAACAATGGTCTCAACTAAGGAGTTGTCCTTGCAAAACTTGAATTGATTATCTAACTATTTTACTTGTATGTGTCTTGCATATTGGTAGATAACATTCTTCTTAAATTCAAACATAAAATCAGATACATATACTTGGGTCATAACCAATTCATATCTTGATGTCTCTTTTAAATATTTTAATGCATACTTTACAGATTTAAACTTCTTATAATCAACTAATTTCTTTCAAAATTCATGTGAAATTTCATCATGTATACAACTGGTCAAATGCGACAAACCACCACAAGTGTTACATATTATATTAAACATTCTTTGGAAATAAAATTGTCCTTTGGGTATTTTACACAAAAGACTTGGAATTTAACTCTCTTGACATTTAAGGTAGCTTCAAAAGACTTGTGATTAACTCTCTTGACGTTTAAGGTGGAGAAGATATCATACATTCCTACATAATCTTGCCAGTATGTAAAGTACAACATCTATGAAAAAAACATCAAAATGCATATAAAATTCAACATAAATCCTACAACAGCATGTGGTATGTGTTTGGTTGATTTTAATGTATAAAGGCTTGTACTTCTCAAATGACCTTTGGCTAATTATCAATTACCCATTAAATTTTTTGATAAACTTTTTATAAAATTATATTTGTATCATGTCCAAGAAATGTTTTGCGTGTGGCTCAAGTTTTTTTGAACCTTTTCTTATTTTAACATATTTTATATTATATTAGACCCTCGTGTTGTCATGCCAAAAATATTCAATCAAATGTCTTGTTCTTTTAACTAATACCTTTTCTTTTTATGGGAGTCTTCCACTGAATGCCCAACAATCTGTGAGTAATGGGTCATTGAGTCGTGTTCCCTTTTTATGGTGTTTATTAGAGTTTTCCTATTCAAGTTCAAAAATGTACTTGTTTGACTACGAAATAGAGTTTCAGAAGTTGACTTACTCACTATAGATTATGTTATTACTCATCTTTCCACATTACTATATTTTTTGAATGATATTATCTATTGCATTAAATATATTCTTTACTATTGAATTATTCATTCCCTCTATTTTTCTTGTTCTTTACCCTAAATTATGCATCACATGGAGCATTTTTTATATTTTCATCATTTGACCAAATAGTTGTCATTCTTTTATATGGGATTTCTTCTCAAATGCATAGTCTTATATACATTGAGCATGACGTTGAGTTGTTCTTGTTCACATTTTACCTTTAATAGGTTCTAATATTTTCTCATATATTTCAATCAAATACCTTGGTTTTCATTGCATTATCCTTGGAGGTGTGGTTCTAGGAGCTACATTATTTATTAAATTGAATGGTGTTAGCACTTCAACCATAGAAGGGATATTAGAGTGTTGGTAAACATTAGACTTTATAGGTGAAGTAAATTCCTCTTCATCAGGAGAGATGAATTGGGGTCATTACATGATGTTCATTATCATCACAGTCAAAAAATTCATTATGGATGGGTGTTTCATTATATTGTGTTTCTCTGTGTGTTTCATCACTCAATAGAAATGCATTAGTTACATGTTCTATATTTTGATTTCATCATTCAACAAGGATTGATTAAGTTCTCTTATCTCATTTTAAAATGTATCTAAATTAAATTTCATAGAATTTGGCATGTTATTTTCAATTGAAATATTACCTGGTATGGAGGAAGTACATTCCCCTTGTCTAGAAGCTCTTATAGTTGTTCTCCTACCTACTTATCTTTTTCTTTCTTTCTTTCTCTCTTAACTTCAATTTCCTCATTTTTTAGCTCTTTAATTGGTCTTTTACAGCAACTAATCAACCATGTGATTTATTTTTATGCTCTTAATCCAATTATAATAAAAAATGAAGAATTTATAGTAATTAAGAGAAATTAAATGAAGAATTTGTAGACTATCAGTGGTAAAAACTAGCTCCAAGTTTGTAAAATTCAAAATGAATGAGTAAAATCTATGGACAAATGAGAATATTATGTGGATTGCAAAAGGCATGCACCCTTTTGAAAAGCACACATGCCCTTTATAGAATTAGTTACAAATGACACTTTGCATTTATGAAGCATTCTTTGGAAACATAGGGTATACACCTTTTATATAAGGGTGTACACCCTTTGTTCTCTTTAAAATTGGTTCAAATTTAGACTTGGGGTGTTCAAATGTAGCCTAAAAGTTGTCATGGATCAACCAACATAAATTTTAAAAAAAACATGTGTTTATTCCATCTTTGAGGACACATATGATTAGGTTGATTTTATTATCTGAAAAAAAAACTATATGGGTTTATAAAAGGGAGAACGTAGTTTTTAAGTATATATAAAAAATTAATGTTAAACTATTATTTTTAATTGTTACTTAATTTCTACACAACAAGATACCTCGTTATGGTCTATACATATACCATTACAAATGCCTTTATAAATTTTTGGCCCTCAATCAAAAGTTTATAAAACTTATATCTCAATAATCTATACATATTTGGCTATACTTTGAAAAAAAAAAAAAATCATTAAAGTTAAGGTCAAAAAGTTGTGTTCTTCCACTTGAAGTTTTAATTTTTAAATTGTCTTGACTTGTAATTTTATTTTTAATTCTTTATATATTAAAAATATATATTCTCAACAATATATGACATTTCCTTTATCCATATATAAAATAACATACGAAAATTCATTCGTTTACTCAAAAAAGTGTGTTCACACACATGCAGTCTACTTATGTTTTCACAAAAAGTACCATGCCATTGTTAGAAATGCATAAGTTTTGCATATTTTTCTCATTTGGGTATTGAAAAAAATTATTATATTTATAAAATAAATTCATAATTACTCAATTCATATTCTTATGTTATTATCAAATTCTTTGTCCAAGTGTTTCTAAAATTCTCTCCAAATTCAACTATTGTTATTTTTAGAAAAAAAAAGTGTTGCTTTAAGTTGCTCCCCCCACCCCATTTCCCTGACAATATCATGCATCATCCCTTATGTAATATGTCTTGATAAGTAACCACATAACTATACTTTTGAGATCATTGAAAAAGAAATCTATATTGACCTTGCGTGTATTAGTTATATATTTTAATGAAACAATCCTTAAATGTGGTATTATTTGTAAGATCCACCATAGAATTAACATTGATAGGAATAAAAGATCGATTAGTTATTTAACTATGGCCAAGACCAAGAGATAACAAATTATATGTGTGCCAAGATAGTACACTAATTCTAAAAGGTATATAAAAAGTAGTAGTTTGTACAGGAATAGTAGGAGGTTGTATAGGAATAGTTGGAGTAACCTAAGTAAGAGCTACATGTGGAGGCATAAAAGGATTAGTAGGATAACTATGAGCATTATTATTACTGCCTAATATACAAGTAGAGACTTAAATAGGTAGTTTAGGAACAATTAAAGGATATATGGGAACATTATCAAGTGTAGATTTCCTGACAAAAGCTTTATTTTCCATATATTTTTAACTTAAGAAACGTATGTTCTAAAGATTTGGGAATTTTTTTAATCGATCCTTTAAAATAAACAAGTCTACGAACATGATTTGGATCAACATCATCAAAATAAATTTTATCATATTCATATTAATCAAAATTATAATCAGCATTGGAATTACCATTCAAATTTGCATTACCACTACTGTTTTAAATCATATTTGCATCCATTTCATTTTCAAGAATGGGAATGGGAGGAATTCACACACACACACACACACACACACACACACACACACACACTATATATATATATACATATATATACATATATATATATATATATACATATATATACATATATATATATATATATGTATATGTATATATATATATATATATATGTATATATATGTGTGTATATATATATATATATATATATATATATATATATATATATACACATATATATACATATATATATATATATATATATTTCAAATAAGTGAATAGGAAGGAAAGGATGCTAAATAAAATCACAATTTGTACCACATATTCTATCACTTCATCCAGTAAGGTTTATATATATAGCCTTAACAGTTGGTATAATATGCAATCATGAGAAACACAAAGGAAGCTAGGGCTAATGATGGTACAATAAGGAAATCACAACCAAATGTAAATAACACAAATCTGAAAATCAAATCTAACATTTAAAATCAAACCCTATAGGGATGAAAAACAAATAAAATATAAGGGTTGCAGTGTTCAAAGAGTGTATGTGTTCACCAAAATGTTTTAACTAATTATTGAACATTTGTAATAACATTATTCATAATGAATTAAAATTAAGGCATAAACTATATATACGGTAATAAAACAAACTATAGTCTTTATCATATTTTAACCATACCTTAATATAGGTAAAAAATACCAAGCACGAGATTAAACATTAAAGAGAAATGATGAAAGATGATGAATGATAGAAAAATACACACATGGGAATTGTTTTAAAAATATGAGACTATAAATAAGATCCATGAATGATTGTATTAAAATCATATAGTTTTTTTTTTGTTTTATGATTGGGTCAAAATAATTTGAGTGCTAAGTTTATCCTGTTTAGATTAATAAATTGGTTGATTTTGTCCTTGTGATGATTTCAATTATATAACTATGCACTAAATAGAGAATGGACTACTAGGATCTTGAAGCTGATAAAAGATAAATCTGAGATGAATCTAAGAAAATTTATAAGGATTAAAGTTAGAGAGACTCTAATGTGGATAAAAAGGTGTCTGAAAATATCTAAATATACACAAGTTGAACAAGTATGGAAACATATGACAAAGATTCAATAAAAAAGGGTGATGTACCAAAATTAGGTCTTTACACACATAAAATGTATTGAAATGTTTTAAATTAATAAATATAGGGTTTTAAGGTATTTAAAAATTTATATCAAAGTTGTGTTCTATTGGAGGATAAAATTAGGTTCAAATGGGTCCATATAAAGATTTGGAGATAACCTAGAAAAAATGTGCATATTTGGTAGTTAGTGAAAGAGGACAAGGAGTAAGTTAGAATGTTTATAGCTTGACTAGGAGTGGGTTGGTCTAGTATTGGAGAGAAAAAATACTCATGGTCACAAAGTGTATGTTCCTTTGTAGACTATGTTAGATCCAAACAATGATTTAATAAATGGATTACTCTTTTTTGTACTCCAAAAACCTTACCTTGTTCATTGCAATTCAATGCAGATCATCCAATATTGGAAAGATAAAACACTCAAGGCCACAAAGTGTATGATCTGAGAAAAAATGTGTCAAATCCTAAAACTAAATTTATCAATGGATTCCTCTTATTATTGACTCCAAAATCATCAATTAGTTCATCACAATTCAATACACATATTTTGTAAATCCTTCTCCTTCCTTACAACCTCAATAATCTCAAAACACTTTGTAAAACCTTTTAAAAAGTAGTTATTAGGGCCCTCCTCAGTCAGACCCATGTTATTTGACAAGTTGTAAATAAAAACTCAATGTTGTTCAAAAATCAATGTAGTGAAATATGAACATACTAACTTTATTATCCTTATCAACAACATGCAAGCAGCTAGTATAGTATATATGCTCTTTCACTCATCCTCTAATTTTTCTTTTAGTACATATGTTTTTATCTAACAATGAAATCCTTTGCTTTTACACTTCAATATATGGATTATGAATTTAAAGGCATGTATATCATGTCCCTAAATACATCAATATGTTTACATATATATTAATTATGAATTATATAACACTTCAATCTTGTACACTTAGAAAATACATATCATGGCTATACCTTCATCTCTAAGACATTTTTGTTGTCGAAAGGCTCTCTTTCACTATCTCTTTGTGCCTAAACTACTTATCTCTTGGTTTGAACATATGTTATTTTGATGACAAATCCTTCTATGCTGTGCAAAATGTTTTAAATCCAATCATTATCCTTCTCTTCTAGTTTTGGACGTTATTTCATATATTTACATTCAACAGCTTTGGCTACCTAGGTTGTAAAATTTAATGGTTGAAGTGATGTGCAGGTGACAAGAGTCCAGGAGAGGGAATTAGAACCATACCAAGCACGAGTACACCAATGAAATTATTAGACTAGTGCCCTTCATGAAACGTGCAACTAAGACATGAGCCTAATTAAATCTTGTAATGTAGTTTTTTTAAACCTTTTTAACCCTTCTATCGCCATTCATACCTTTTAATAATTCATTAGTATTAACATTCACTTAAAATTAAATCATAAAGGTAAATGTTTAAAACACTCAAGTGGTCCCTTAACTGAAAATTCTAATTGAAATTTAAACCCATGTTTTCAAGTTGATAAAAAGTGAAATATAGGTGGGTGTAGAGTATTTAACACCCCTTTCGACCAAGGGATGGGCTAATACCTTTTTAGAGTGTTGATTTTTTTTTGGAATAGCTCATGTGCCCATTTATGGCATGGAGAAGAGAGAGAATTTATAGTTATGGGCAAGTCTTGCTTGCCTACATGGGTGGGTAAGGTGAGTTAATGCTTAGAGAAGACATTTTTGAAATATCCAAGGAGAGGGAAGGGACAAGTTTCACCTTCTTATTGGCTAGTTAGAAAAGGAAAATCCTTCCTTGGAAGGAATTTTTGTTGGCTTATTTTTAATTTTAGAGAGTTAAGGAAAGCTTGAGTATAGAGAAGGAGTGTAGATAAGGATAAGAAAATATTGATTTGGGAAAGATATAGCTTGCCAAAATAACTTATAAGAGATTCCCTTGGGTAGAAACAAGTGGTGGAGCTAATGTAGGCTTCCATATCACCCATGGATGTTTTATTTTATTGTTTTAAAATAAACCTATCTTCCCTTAGTTTTCATTTTCAAAATAATGAATGGCCACTTGGCTTACCCTTTTTTTCTTGTTGGTTTCCATGGTTGAGCCTATGGACACCATGTGTATTTTTATAGCCTCTTTTAGGATTGGAGATGATCAACACCTTAATTTTTATTATATTTTTTATAATCCATTTTGTCATGAAATATTGTAATGTTATGTTTCCTAAATGGTTTTGGATTGTTTTCATGATATGTGATTTCATTAAGTAGGGTTGGGCATGGGAACTAGGTTCAAAAGTCCTCCTACGTGAATTCATCTCTTGAGGCTTGGGAAAGGGGAAAAATCATGTTCCCAATTCATCCCATGGCTACCATGTACCTCTTATACATATTATACATGCATGTTTTGAGTTGGTTTAGGTGGTTTTGGTTAAGTGTAGTGGGAACCCTTGTTGTATGGAAGGTAATTGTTGATTTTTTAATATTACCTTTACCTATACTTACCTTACCTTGATCATTTGTGTTATTCATACATAGAGTTGTGATTCCTAGGCTTGGGGGTGCCTATATTAGTCACCTGATGATACAGAAAGGATGGGAGGTGAATCCCTCCTTAGCTTTTCCTTGTAGGTGTATATTTGAGCTTGATTGAAGACTACTTTACTTGCATGTGTTGAAAATGTTAAATCAAAGTATTATGGGTTGTTTGAAATCCATTTGTATGAAATAATCATTCTTTATATATTGTGAGAAATACCAAAGTAAATTAGATGTAAATATTATGATTTTTCATACATTGTAGTCTCATTGAAGCTTTAGTGGAAGAAACAAAGAAAGGGAAAATGTAATAAAAGAACATTTGTATCCTATGAAATTTAATTTGAAATTTTGGTATGAAAATTTTAATTTACTTATTCCATGGTATTTCAATATATATATATATATATATATATATATATATATATATATATATTACACACACACACACAAATACATGCATATTGTTTTAACTATTTAGGACATGTAGATGTATATCTTAGGTTATTAAAGTGCTGAGTATAATAATAACTTGAAATAAATACAGGAAAGTTAATTTGAAAATTCTTCCCAAAATAGTAAAGACAGTGAGAAAATGTACTTATGTGGATAAAAATAGATATTTTTGTGAATTAGGAGGCTGAAACAAGCTTGGAGATCAACCAAACATCTTTCATTACATGATTGTAGTTGAAAATAGACTTTAGACAATAGTGCCCTTATGAGGACAAAAATGCCAATGGCGCTAGTGTCCAATTATGGCATTAGTGTCCTCCTTAGAAGAGTTGTCTGAAACTTTTAGAGATGATATGGGAGAGTTTGAGGGACATGTAGGTGATTCTATGACTTCTAGAAGTTCATTTGTGTCACTATTTTGCATGAATTTCTTTAAAAACCCTAATGAACACCTACACACATGAAACAACAACTAAATCAAATGTAAAAGAAAGGGAAAAATTAGGTTGTGGGATATTACAAACACATGGGGCATAACCCCTATTATCCTGGATGTTTGCTACATTAACCCCAATGCTAGGGGTCTCAGATCACATGTAGTTTTCCCTTAGAGAACGTGCATAATCAAAGCACATGGTACGCTAGCATGACTTTTACTTAGGCCCTTATTTGATCAAACATGCAAATCTAGATGTGATAGATGAGTAATATGCAATGTGTTGAGCTGTACTATTAACTAATTTTATGTAATTATGTGCCAAGATAGTAAGTGTTGTATGTAAAATGCCTTGTGAGGTTCTTTACATATAAGGAATTTTGATTTGAATATAAGACCCTTATTCATCAGCCATAAGGAACTTTGATTTGAATATAAGACCCTTGTTCGTTGGTTGACAAGATGCAAAAGAGGGATAAAAATAAAAAATAAAGCTCAAGGGAGGGTTAGGACCCAAAACATGGAAGAAAATGACCATTGGACACTAGCGCCAAAAGGTGGACATTAAAACCAATGGTGCTACTATCCAGATAAGGGTGCTAGTGTCTTGAGTCCCAAAATAGAGCAAAAACTAGGCAGAATAAGCTAGGGGCCCCTGTGACTAGGAGGGGATGACTTATGACCATTGTGGGTGTAATAAATAGGGAAAAAAGACATAAGAAAGATAAAAAAACTCAAAATGACCATGTGAACAAGAGTTACATTCATCACTAAGACCTTCCTGTGAAAGAACAATAAAAAACATAGTACTTGTGGTTGCTTGACCAAATTAGGGTGTATACACATACATACATATATAATTTCATATTGCTTTCAATCTATTTCATTAAGCACAAGAAGGGCTAGTTTCATTTTATAAAAAAATTATAAAATTTTGAAATTACCAATTTCCTTGAAATTTAATTTGAATAAAAAGTGGGTTTCTTCAGGTTCCACTACCTTCTATAAATTAATTTTTAATGTACAGGTTAATTGTTATGAATTTTTGAATGTAAACTACTAATTTTACCCTAAATTCCATAAGAAATCGACAAATTTATGCACATAAAACAAGACAAAAAAGTTCCCAAATCAATTTAGATGAAATTTTATAATTTTTATGACTTGTTTGAATTCATTTTATGAATTTTTGGCTTACAATTTGATCTTTACAAAAAAACTTAATGTAGTATTTTTTGTCACATATGCCCTTAAAATTTAAGGCGAAGCCCTTATCATAGGGCAACCACTAAATTAGGTGTTGGTTCCCCATATGACCACAACCTTTATTAGTGTAAATAAAAATTCCACTGGCCTTATTAAATGTTAGTATATCTAAAAGGAATATCATTTCATGTGACATGTGGGTGGTGAGATGGGGTAGGAGGTTGGGGGAGGGGGGGCGGGGGGCATGTTAGTAATGGATTAAACTACTATGGCCTTCTTATGAAGGTCAATGGTATTTTAAAAATTATTTAAATGTTTTAAAGTATATCATATCATAATGTTTAATATTTTATTTTAGTGTACCTTTTTTAATAAAGTGGTATTTTTTTTATGTTCTTAAAACCAAAAAATTCACAAGATCTAAAGCTATCTTGTATAGCCACTTGAGGCTAATGGAAGAATAAAGGGTGGAGTGAACCAAAAGGGAACCCACCCAATTTTTTTCCCTCTTCCTCATGGAAGAATTTTAAAGCCCTGAAACATCATAGTTTTCAAGAAATGGTTCATTTGTCTAAGAGATGTCTTTTTTGACTTTTTTGACATATGTGGGCTCATTGGAAGCCCCAAGATGGGTTGACCCAAAAGGGGATGATCCTTAAATTCATATCTTATACAGTGTGAACCAAAAATAAAATCTTAAAACTTAAATTAAAAATTAAATTATTCTTAAACTTAGCATGGCAACTATTTTAACCTTTTAAGACTTAGTTCAATGTAAATCCTATGCTGTTAAAGGGCTAAGTATAGTAAATTAGGGTAGAAATATGCAATAAATACAACCACTAATTCATAATAGAATTGAATGAATTTTACTTTTCTAAAAACAATAATAAATAATGTAAATAAGAAGTTAGCTATAAAATGACTGAGACAAGAGATCTAAAGGTTGACAACTAAGACAAAGGCTAGTTTAAGTATTACAAATAGGATAAAAATGTCAAAATACCTCCTAGATAGTAGCACCCTAATTGGACAGTAGTATTGTGTTGTGTTGGTGTCCCAGTTTTGGCTGTAGTGTCCTTTATGCATAATTGTTTTGAGCTTACGGATGTACCTATGTCTAGGTCTGTCAGGCCTATTCCTACATACATGAGTTATGGATATCTGTATATGACCTATTTTGACTAATTTTATATACAAACCCTAATCCTCCATGTTATTAGGGCATCTGGTTGATACAAGTAGTAAAGTGTGTTGTTAGTGGGGTAGGCTGGACATCCTCAACACCCCACTGTGATGAGATTTGCATACATATCAATACTCTGAAAAGGGATTGATGCAAAAACATCAACAACACAATGTGAATAATGTATAAAGTGGTGAAATTTGCATATAAGTAGTCTAATGCTTGTGAATCATGTAGTGAAGGGTAAAAACCATGTAAGCTTCAATTAATAGTGAATGGATTTGATATGAAGTTTTAGAAAGTTTAGGAATTCTATAGAAGTTTACATTTGGCACTTTCCTGCCAAAAGTTACATTTGAATGTTCAAACTCTATTAAAAGCATTATGGATAGCTGTAAAGGATAATACCCATTATAAATGGATGTGGACCTCTTATAATGAACCTTAAGGTTCATTACCATAATGTAAATGCCTTTCACCCTTGTAAAGGTAATTACACCTTATCACTTGTCTACAAGGTGGAATCTTACATTGGAGTAAGATAAAGAAGGCATGTTTGTTGAGAATAAGATGTATGAGAAATATTTTTGATATATTTCAAGACCAAATTCAAACATAGATATGTTACTACATAAAGATAAACTAGAAGGGAGTCAATAAAGGGAGGTGGATGCAAAAAAGAAGCAATGAAATCTTTGGAGAAGTAGGGGTAAGTAAGAAGGCTTGAGTCCTTCAAGCTTGTACTATAAATATGTAAAAATTGATTAATATAAATGAGATTATTATACTTCATGGAGTTATCTATTAGGTAAAATTATGTTTTATGTGCCCTTGAAGTCTATTTGATAGAATTTGATGGTTAAGAGTGGAAATAAGGTTTTAAGCTAGAAGTTGTTTGAGTCTGCCATAGGTCTATATCAAGTGTATTGATGTTTGATCAATGATATAAGGGATTTATTTAATGAGAAAAATATCATAATATTTAAATCATGTATATTCATATGTTCTGATGTGGAGTGAGTCTTAATATATGTTCCAAAGGCTTACTTGCATGACTATGTTATAAAACTCATCAATTAGCTTGTAGGAAAATCTACTACAAGAAAGAATGGACATCTTTAAAGGTGCATGAAGATCAGCTAAGCATGGAAAATTTAAGAAAATATGATATTTGTTTTAATTGGTACATTATCTAGGGTTGATTAGGGATAAAGTGGGTGATTCAAGCAGAAGGTATACTCTGAGGTTCTTACACAATGTACAGTTCATGTAACAGTCCCTGTAAGAGAGTTATTCCACATTGTTTTGGGTACATGGAATAAAGGTAACCATTGGAATAGTAGAATATATTAGTTTAGGTTATAATTTAAGTGTAAATAGGTTTTTAAAAGTCTTCAAATTGTATAAATAATCACCTAGATGCTCTCAAGTTCTTTGTTGATTGTGTAAAATTAGAATTAAGACATGCTTCGAAAATTGACCATATGTCGAGATTTCACCAATGGAAAGTGCTAAAATTTGGATAGTAGATGCACATTTGAGTCAAGAATTAAAAAAGTATAGTTATAACTTGATTGGATGAGTATCAAAAGAGATATCATTAGAATTTAGAATTGTGTCAAAGAAAAAAAATTAGGTTATAAGTGGTTGTATCAAGAAAATAGTAAAATGGTTGTAATTTTGTTTCTATTCAATGGAAATGCCTAAGATTTGGTGTTTAGGTTCCTTACAGGTGTCTTAAAGTTTACAAATTGGTTTGAGATCTTAAAAAAAGAAATTATTTAAGTTATAGAGGACTGGGTCTCAAAATTCTCTGTAAAAAAAATAGTGTTTTAAAGATTCAAAAGATCTTATCTTTGGTTGTAATCTACCAAGAACATGTAGGAGGGTATAAAGAAAGGTTATTAAATAATGTGAAAATGTTGGCAAGTCTTGTTGAGGATTGTATAAATTCTCAAAGGGTAACCAAGAAGATACAATCAATAAATATTGATTGGAAAAGTAAAAGTAAATGTTGATACAAGAGGGTAACCTAAGGTGTTGTACTAAGTCATTATCAAGTAAAAAAATTTAAGAGCAAACCTCAGTTAAAGGGAACATAGTGAAGGCTTAGTAATATATGATCATGAGTGATAAATATACATTGAATTAAAATTACTAAAAACAACAAATATACAATTCAAGTGATTTTTAGAGTGTTCCTGGATTAGAGTTGACTAGTGGGATTCAGAAAAGTGTAAGAATCCCATCAGGGATCAAGCTCGATGTAGTTATCCCCACCTAAGTGCTGGTGAAAGTGCAAGTGAAGCTACTATTAATGTTGACTTGAGTGCTTTGAATTAGATTGAGACTAGAAATCTAATTAATTTGAGCTTAAGAATGTTGTAAATGGTTGTATGCAGAAGTAGGGCAGAATAGGGATTGATAACCTTGATTATGCACAACTTATTTCGAGTTTGTATATGTAATTTGCATATAATTTACATCTAGTGGTTAGAGGGCTAAAATTTATGTATATATACTATTCTAGCACTTGTGTGTGTTAAAAGAGATCTAGGCCGACCCTAGGTGGTTTTATAATTGAAATGATATCCATTGGTGGAAAAAGGAGAGAAAAAACAATAGTGCCAAAATTGGGACACTAACACCATGTGGTGCTACTATCTCTATTATGGAACTAGTATCCATGTGGTATAACTTGAGGCACTAAGGGATAAGATGTCAAGATTAGGGTCTAGAACTACTTTTGGGATGTATATGGACTCCTGTGGCCAACACGAAGGTTGGATAAGTGTGACGATAGGCCCTAAGATAAGTATAGGGCTAAGATAGGGATAGGTGGTCTCAAGTATCACCCTTAACACTTAAGTGTCATTTTTAGGTGTTTAGATTTGCCTCCCCCACTTTATTCAATAAATGTATCAAAGTGAAATGAATGAGATAAAGGAAAAATAAGCATACCTAGACTTACCTAAGTGTTAGGGACCCCTTATCCAACAGAAGCACAATTGATTACTTTCTTATAAGCAATTAAACATGGAATTATACCAGAATGATTAAGTAACTAGAAACTTGAGACAACAAAGAATTTGAGAGACAATACACACTCTTGTATTAAATATTATTAGAAGAAAATACAATAAGGAAGATGCCACTTCTTCCTCCACCTCAAAGGCTTGCCACACCTCAAGACCTTCATCCCTCTCTCTCTTGCTCAACACAACTCTATAGCCTGAGTTATTATCCCCTCCTTGAATACTTCAGCTAATCTCCTTGACCTTACACCTGTAGATCTCCTTGACCTTGCTTGCTTCAATGCTTTTACTTGCCTACTTGATTTACAATACATGCCTTATGGGTCTTTAAATAGGATCCCATGCTTACAAAAATAGAACTCTAACTACAATAATTAGACACGCAGCTCGTGACTATAATTAGTCATTTAACATGCAAACACTCACTTCACTTAACTGACTGTTCATCAACAGCAGTTTTGGAACACACAGGCGACTGACGCCGGTCCCTGCTTGCCTGGTTCTGCTGACGTCGACCGACTCCCTACCATTGCCCATTGCCTTTTGCACTGCATCTGACTGATGTTGGTCATGCTACCGATGCCGGTACTTCTGGATCTTCAGCAACCTCTTCCTTCTTCGTGTCTGCAAACAGTTGAAGCTTTTAGCTCCACACCCTAACAATCTCCCACTTAGAGATAAACAGCTGCTACTGTACCTATACCTATACACCATCTATTTTGTTCCCTTGGCTCTGTATCCCTCTTCAACGTCACTCTTGAAGACCAACCACCACAAAACCTGTGATGCAATACCTGTCACTAATGCCAAAAGAATTTTGCTGCTCCCAAATTCTTCATGACATACTTTTGAACCAACTTTACCCTTAGCTCAGAAACCCCCTGTATATGAAACCCTACAACAAGTAACACAATACAGTAACAAGATAATGTAGCTAATATTATCCAACCTGGTAAAGATAAAATACAATAGTCAAACCTCCATTATCTGCAGCCTAATCAAGACCATATACCATAGCCTTCTATCTCATGTGTCCATCCACTCTCTTCTCTAATATGGGAATCCATCCCTCTATCCAGTGCTTTCTTCCAACTGACAACTCTACCAACAAATACTTGTTTGGTTCTTCTCCAAGGACTCACACTCCTCATCCATGCCAAGCTCCCACTATTTCTAGATTCTACCTGCATTGCTTCTTCCATCTTCCTAGTTCTTGACCATTAGTAAGCAATATAAAGAAGGTGAACAACGAATATGAGGTTCACTTACCATTTTTGACCTCCATATGGGTGTTTGAGACTCCTTGACAACTTGCTATCCACCCAACATCCGTTCCAGTGATCGATCTCGACCATCTCCTAGTCTGCTCCTGACCGATGTTGGTTCTCTGCACTGACCCTGACTGCCAACGTCATTTCCCTGGCCGATGCCGATGTCCCCCTACTGACGTCGGTCCTGCTGACCGATGTCGGACTTCTCCTGCTTGACTCTACCGACCCTACTGGTCTACACATGACTGATGTCGATATCTGGCTGACCGACATCGGTCCCAAGTGATCGATGTCAGTGTCTGTGTGTTCCTGTAAGTGATGAATTTTTCATCCGCGAGCTCATCTTAGATCAAACCTCTGTCCATACTATCCTGCTCAGATTTATTCAGCCCCTGTGACTGATCTCTATCCTTCATCTCCTCCATAAACACCAAGGCTTCTTTGTTCCTGTTAAAAGCATCAAATTTCTAATTTTTGCAATGAACTCTATCTATGCTTTCTGAATCTGAACACATACCTTTTGAATCAAGAACGTCCATTCCCTTCTTATTCATGTGACCAAGCCTATTAAGCCACATCTTCGAATCTATAGCTGAAGTAGATAAACCAGAAGTAGAATCAGTAATACAAGTAGATAGATAAAGAGTATCTACTTTCTTACCTCTTGCTAGAACAAGTGCTCCCTTGGTAACATTCCAAGAATCCGCTGTGAGGGTTATTGTGCACCCCTCATCACCCAACCTTCCAACAGAAATCAAACTCTGCTTCAGAACTGGGACATGCATGACTTCCTTCAACACCCATGTGTTGTCAATCTGCAATCTCAGCTGCACTTTCCCTTTGCCAACTATTTGACAAGGCGTACCATCCCCTAAATAAAGCACTCCAAAGTCTCCCTATTCATACTCATGGAACAAATCTCTATTTGGGGATGCATGAAAAGAAGAACCAGAATCTAAAATCCATGATCCTACCTAACAATCCAAAGAAAGTATGAGAGCGTCATGTACCATAATATTTGCATCATTTGCTTCTTCATTACTTACATGTTGATTCTCTTTATCTCTCAACCAACACTCCTTTGTGTGTCCTCTCTTTCCACAAAACCAACAGGTAACACCTCTAGACTCGGATCTCCCTCCCACCTTCGACCTTGATTTCCCTTGCTCAATCTTCTCCCTTTGCCTTCCCCTGCTTTTTGCACTTAGAGCATTCCCTGATGATTCACCTGTGCTTCTCCTGCGTATTTCTTCATTCAAGATCACACTCACAACATCATCAACTTTTAAGATTTTAGAAGCAGATGCAGAATTACTTACTGCCATAACCAAACTATCCCAACTTTCAAGCAAAGAACATAAAATCAAGAGAGCCTTTACCTCATCATCAAAAACAATATTGACTGAAGCTAACTGGTTTACCAAACCATGGAAATCACTAAGATGAGTATGTACCGATCCACCTTCCTGCATTTGCAAAGTAAATAGCTGCTTCATAAGAAATACCTTATTAGAAGCCGAGGGCTTTTCATATAACTTTGCCAAGGATTTTATCAACTCTTCCGTTGTCTTGCACTGTGATAAGTTAGAGATCACAGACGATGCAAGGCTCAACCTTATGGAACCGAGAGCCTTCCAATCAAGAACACTCCATTCTTCATCCTTCATATCTGTGGGCTTGCATGCAACCCCACCCAACGGTAAGTACAAATCCTTCTGATACATATAATCCTCTATCTACATCCTCCAATGTTGATAATTCTTGCCGTTAAACTTCTCCATTCGTAGCTTACTTTCTTCTGCCATTGCTGAACTCCCACTCAATCAGAAAACCTTGTGAATGACCTGTAATCAAATAATAACCTGCTTCCTGCAAACCATAGCTCTGATACCAACTGTTAGGGACCCCTTAACCAATGGAAGCACAATTGATTACTTTCTTATAAGCAATTAAACACAGAATTATCCTATAATGATTAAGTAACTAGAAACTTGAGACAACAAAGAATTTGAGAGACAATACACACTTGTATTAAATATTACTAGAAGAAAATACAATAAGGAAGATGCCACTTCTTCCTCCACCTCAAAGGCTTGCCACACCTCAAGACCTTCTTCCCTCTCTCTCTTGCTCAACACAACTCTATAGCCTGAGTTATTATCCCTCCTTGAATACTTCAGCTGATCTCTTTGACCTTACACCTGTAGATCTCCTTGACCTTGCTTGCTTCAATGCTTTTACTTGCCTGCTTAATTTATAATACATGCCTTATGGGTCTTTAAAATAAGATCCCATGCTTACAAAAATAAAACTCTAACTACAATAATTAGACACGTAGCTCGTGACTATAATTAGTTATTTAACATGTAAACACTTGCTTCACTTAACTGACTGTTCGTCAACAATAGTTCTGAAACACACAGGCGATTGACGCCGGTCCCTGCTTGCCTGGTTCTGTCGATGTCGGCTGGCTCCCTACCGTCACCGATTGCCTTCTGCATTGCATCTGACCGACGTCGGTCATGATGCCAACACTGGTACTTCTAGATCTTCAGCAACCTCTTCCTTCTTCGTGTCTGCAAACAGTTGAAGCTTTTAGCTCCACACCCTAACACTAAGAGGTGAAGCCCATGAATCTGAATTTGAGTGTGTGAAACATGCTCCATTATGTGTCCTATAAATTAAACGCATGTAGATTAGTCCTTAATTAATAGATATAAAAACATAGGACAAAATTGAGTGATGAGATAAAATTAAGTAAAGAAATAAGAGATGAAATGAATGAATACACCTCACTTGGTACATGAACCAATGCATAAACATGGTGATAACATGTATGTGTGTGTAGATAGTGATCAATCAATGGATATATTGGATTGAGTTGATGGATTGATCAATTCCCAAGTGTGGGTGATTCAATAACTCAATCTAGAATCATCATTGCCCACCCCTACTTGGTGGATCATGATCTATAAATAGTTTGGATTTGACTAATGTTGTGTCCAACCATCTCATGTAGGTGGCTTAAGAACTCAAGTAGACTATGATTCCATCACTTCCTACCCATGTGTAGTAGATACATATGAAACTAAGATTACATGATGTAACTAGAAATGTGTAACTAGAGATGTCTAACTGGAGATGTTAATTCTGTAATCACTCGAGTATATTAGGTAGTTTTGGGTCACTTAGGAATGCTAACCACTTAAAATAGAGTAAGGCATGAATCTGGTGTGTAACCTGGAACATGGTGTGTAATGTGTAAAATGTATATAATGACATGGAGTTTGTCATTCCATCTAATCAACTAGTGTATAAGTGAGAATACAGAAATAATGAGCCACACACATGCCCCTAAATCTGATATCTGAGTGTTTTAGCTTTTTAAGTCTTAAGGAATGTAAATACTATGTTTGTTAAAGAGTTGAGTAGACCAAATCAACTAAATAATATGCAATAAATATAGCCACTGATTTGTTATAGAATTGACTAGCTTTGACTTTTCTAAAAATAGTAATAAATAGTGCAAGCAATGACTTAACTAATTGATACAGATGATCTAGGTACTAGAAATTGGGATAGAGTTTGTTCTAATTGTCACAAATTAGATATCAATGTCAAAACCCCTCTTGGATAGTAGCATCATTATTGGAAAAGTGGCAATAGTATCTTGATATTAGTGGTAGTGTCCTCTATGTAGGACTATCCCAAGCTTTTGGGTGTATCTATGTCTAGATCTTTGAGGTCTATTCCTTCTCACACAAGTTATAAAACCCTATATTTTTCTTGTAATGAATGATTTGTTATGTAAACCATAATCCTCCAGGAAACTAGGGCATGAGCTGAAAAGTGTGTTCATTAGTAGGGTAGGCTAGACATCCTCAACACCTTATTGTGAAGAGAGTTACCTACATACCATTACTTTGAGGAGGGATCAAGCTTAATGTAGTTATCTCCACCTAAGTATTAGTATAAGTGCAATTGATGCTAGTATGTTAGTGGCCTTGAGTGCCTTGAATGTACTTGAGACTATAAATCTAGAAAATTTGAGCTTAGGGCTACTATAGATGGTAGTATGTAGTAGGATAGAATATGGATTGATAACCTTAATTATGCTCAACTTATTCTATGTTTGAATATGTATTTTGCATTTGAATTCTATCTAGTGGTTAGAGGGTTGACATTCATGTATATATATTATACCCATGCTTGTGTGAATGACAAAATATGTCTATTCTAACCCTAGGAGGCTCTAGTTTTTAAAATATATCTCTTTGGGAGAAGATAGGGCAAAGGACATTAGCACCATTTTGGGGACACTAGCACCATGTGGTGCTAGTGTCCTTATTATGGCGTTAGTGTATAGCTAGTAAAACAATAGGTGCGAAGGGCCAAGATCAAGAAATGAGGGTTTTGGACTACTTTGGGGCTGATTAAGGATACTTGTGGCCTGTATGAAGGCTAGATAAGTATGTTAATATGCTCTAGGATAGGTTTAGGTATAGGTAGTCTCGAGTAGCACTCTTAGCACTCAAATACCACTTTTGGGTGATTAAGTCCCCCCGCCTTTAATATATAAATGTAACAAAGAAAAATGACTAGGATAAAGGAAAAATAAGTGTACCTAGACTTACCTAGGAGGTGATGTTAGAGGTATAATCACTAAGAGGGGGGTAATTAGTGATGCCAGATATTTCAATTATTTAATTTAGATCCTTTTAAACTCTTAATCAAATAACATCTATCAACTTGATCAAGCAACGTAAACAAGAGAGCTCATACCTTCAAAGCATACACATGATCAAACACAACACATTATTCATGTGGGAAACCTTCATGGGGAATAAAACCCACTCTCAAGCTTGCAAACACATGGACTACTTGTCCTATAAGATGATCACAAACAAGAGACCCTCACAAGGAGCACCCACCCCTAAGTATGACTAATCACCCACTTGCTCTAGATTTTGAGTAACCACACAACATCAATGAAATAAATAGCTCCAAAACTTTGATTGCACTTCAATATGATGGAGACACAATGTATAACACCTCTCTTTCACCCTTCACACTTTCTCAACTGTGATTACATAAGCAATGCATCCAAAGTACCCTTTTAGATCACCCTAAGCTTCTTCACTCATCTTCAACCACAAACCTACAACAACTCTATAATCACAATAGAGACATGACCAAAATGTCATACACATAGTCCTCATTCTGACCTGCCTCTCAATTCATCCACCAAGATCACACAACATGCTTCTCTATGCTTCGCTCAACAAATGTAAGTATCTAAAACAACCTTTTGGATCAACCTAGACTTCTTCACTCATTCTCAATATATTCTATACTTTAGTCCATCCACTAAGCACCCTCTTTCAGATCTCTTTCCCTTCTCTCTCCTACTCTCTCAACACATGCACATCTGAGTCTCTCCAAGTCTAGAAACCATCACCTTTAGTTTCACCTTTTATAGTGTTTTCATGAATATCATGCTCTTATTTAGACATAAGGCTTGTCTAAACCTTTAAGACATATGTATAGCTCAATTACATCTTCACAGGTCAACCATAGCATCCATGGGTCATAATTAAGAAGCTATGCCTTTTAATTAGGCCTCATTAGCACTAATAGGTCTCATGGAGACCCATCCATTTCTTTTATACTTCTCCAAGAAAAATAAGAGCCAAAGAACACTTTCACATACATATACCCATGCCACATAACCTATAGGTCCTCCTTTAGTGGCAACATCCATCACAACACCCTTCTGCTATAACACAATTAACCCAAACATCATTCTGTACATACGATCACCAAGAAAGAACACACAGTCAAAATTTAAGCCTTTTATCATACATAATTTGGATTGGTCAAACCTTTATATTCCACAAATATGGTCCTCATGAAGTATACAACATGATCCAACACTTATTTCATCTTAAAACATCAAAATACCATCAAGAACAACTCAATTACCCTTCTTGGGTTACTTGTAGAGCATGAACACATACATAGTCAACTTTGGATCTCAATAACTTTGATTGTATAAACATTCAAACCTTCAAATAAATATTTTTGGATGCACTTTGAAGTCCTATACAACTTTGATTTTTACACCATGGTCAAATTCTATATATATCAAAAGTTATAGCACAAAAACTATAGACTGATATTCCCTCATAAATTTGAAGATTTGAATTCCAATGGTCACCATGTAACTGTTAAACTTTGAACATGTTGACATCATCTCATGCACCCCTAAAATATTGACCAAATATGCACTGTTGATCTCCTTAGATTAACCAAGTCTTTATCTTTTAACCCTCACCATTAGATCTTGATTAGAAATCCCATGATTACAACACTTAGCACCCTCGTGTGCCTTCTGAACACTTTGTTGTCAGTCCATGCGCTTGTGCCACTTGGTAGGCCCACATGATTTATTGACTCTTTGGCTTATCCTGCACCATTGATCTTCATAAGTATGAGTCACTACTCATCATTGATCTTCTATCAGATTAGTGAGCTTATGACACTTGTCACCAGCACATGCAACCTTTGACATGTTGACTTCATACGCACCATTGATCTCAATATATACGATTAAGTGATAACCATTAGATCTTTTAGACCAATGACCTTAGACTTAAACGTGATTAAACTTGACAGTCTCTGGCCCATCATAGTCTACTAGATAAACTTTTAAGCTTTATAACTTGAGCAAGAAAACACTTTAAGACTCCAAAGTTTTAGGGTAGCTTCTTGGCACTATAGACAATATCTCCATGTAAACCTTGATCATAAATGACTTTCTATGTACCTGAAATAAATACACAAATTTACTTGTTCATATAATCTGCATGATGTGCAGTGATGGTCTAGCTTTTCTTAAGATAGAATATGCATGTTCTTCTTTCCAAATGCTCACAAAATAAACCAAAGCTTTGTCAAGATATATATGGATGCCTCACAACCTCTTCTTTGTCCTTATAGACCTATACAAATGTCATATCTCTCCAAGCTATCCATCTAATTACTTTGTCATTAATGAATTAGTACCACATGCCCTCTTTGACATCAATGACGATATAAAACATCAATGACCATGCTCAACAATCTCACCCTCAAAATGTCTTCTTAATATTTGAACATCCTCATCAAACTTCATTATGATCTTTCTCCCCCTTTGACATTAATGACAAAAGGGCCTATCTTCTGATGCTAAGGACTTTAAAAGGATTTCAAGACCAATAATAGGAAATGACCACATCTGAGAGATGATACAAACTCCCCCTAACACTATGCATACCACTTCTTACCTTGAACTTCTCAAACATGTTCTATGACTACACTCTTCTTTGATCATACTCTGCTCTTATGAAGACAAAACACACTAGAACATCAAAAACTACTTGAACTCACCTTGAGAACACTAAGAGGGACTCCCCTAGGTCATCTAACTTTAGGCATCCTTTGAGCATCTTTAGACCATCTTGGTATTTTAGAGAAAATGACCAAAAGGTCCACTTCTTCATACTAGCCTTGCTTAGAGGCCTTATAGCCCTACCCTGGACCTTGCAAAACCTATAAATTTTGTCTATGATATTTCATGGCTTGAAATTTCATATCTGGAGTACACTCATATGTCCCCTCAAACATGTCAAAAAGTAACACTCAACTCTTCCTCTACAACATACTTCCTTCACAAACCTACTAGCCAATTAGCCCTCTACTTGCACAAATCCTCCTTTATGAAACCAACCATGCACTTATAGAAGACTGTGAAAGATTGATCACCCATTTGACCATTTCAATTGATTAAGCAAACTCAGACCTTAACTCATTAGGAAAACCACTTTTCCAATAAATACCAAAATACTAGGTTTATAAGAGAAACTTGGTCAACACGCCATCTTACAGTCAAATCCCAACTCTACAATTTTTCCCATACTTGGAGGTCATCAATACACACTTCTAGACCAAATTTTGAGCCTAGAGTCCTTTGGGATCCCATACTTCCTATTCCATTATTTTTGACCTGCATACCCTTAAGCACAAACTAGGAAACTAGAGAGCAAACAAAAAATTCTCCAATTGCACACAAAATATCTTCAAAAATTAAAAACACTGAAAACACATTTTAATAAAGTCATCACACCTTTCTATGCTATTAAGACACCTTGATAACTTGTAATGACACCTGGATATCTCCATACCCAACCTGCAGACCTTGCACACAGCTTCATTCCATCACAACATCTTGGAGAAGATTTATAAGACTCATTGCTCCCTCTTAGCCAAACATATATTCAAATGATATTATTGTTATGAAACATCAACTGAAGCTCAACTGGCATCCACCATGCTTCCTCTTGCTTGTCAAGTGTCTCCTTGAAGCCTAGATAGAGACACCCTATCTCACAGTGTCTTAGAACAATATGAAACTAGGAGTTTCCCACAACTCCTCATATTCCTTCTCCTCCTTGGTCATTTGATATTGATAGTTCTTCTTTTTCAACTTAGACTTAAGAGAAGCAACATACTCATCCAATACAATATTCTTTTTCTCTTTTGAGCTTGATTTGGCAATATATGGAGGCAACAAGTATTCATGTCATACCTTCTCAACTAGATAAAGAACCTCATCACTGGATATTGACAACTGATGTTCTTTGCATAAATCATGCTCAACAATGACAGGATGTTCAATTGTATCCATACACACCTCATAACTAGTCTCAAATAACACCTTGGTCTTCTCTTTGAGCTTGGTCTCTTCATTCTTAACAAGAGCAAACAATGGGATCTCCTGATTCTCTTCAACCTCTGTAGCATTTTCCACTTTAGCAAATACACCACTTGGACCTGCAAACTCATTATGACTCATACTTTTCATCTTTGGTTTACATAAGTTAAATTGTCTTCTTTCTTTCACTATAGGAGTCTAATTTAACTTATTTTGACTTGATGGCCTTTGCTTACAAAACCTAGCAATTTGACCAATCTTCTTACAGTTGTAGCAAACCATTCTTCTTGAGGGAAACTCAACTTGCCTTACCTTATTTGGATAATATTTTGAAAAGTGTCCCACATCATTATAGTTGGAACATTCAACCTTGCTTATGTTATTTGATTGATAGTTCCATTCATTCTCAGCAGGTCTTCTACAGTCTCTAGCCCTATGACCAAATTGATTACAAGTATAGTAGAAACCATTGAAATTTGCATACTGTTAGGATCTTAGAGTACGATTGATTACTTTTGTATAAGCAACTAAACACGAAATTGAAACCAGAAGTAATAAGTAACTAAAAATCGTAAACAACAAATAATAGGAGATACAAGAAATTATGAATATGTATTAAACTCTTCTAGAAGAAAACACAATGAAGAAATCTCTCTCTCCTCACACCTCGCAGATGTATAGTAATTCTCCCTCAAGAGTTCTCTCTCTCTCTCAATCAATTACAATTAATTCAATTATTGAATTTTACATGCTATGAGGATCTAACCCTACTATATAGTATACTACAACACTAGGGTTCATGAGCCATGTATTCGCCACCCTTAGATCCACCTCTTAAATCAAAGGCTCAAATATGTTCTATAAATAACAATTTTGAAAATGTCTGGAAACGCACAGAAGTCAGTGTCAATCTGAAGATGACCGATGTCGACCGACCCTTAACCGATGTCAGTTGGTTTTGGTTGATGCCAATTGACCCCTAACCGATGTCGGTTGGTTCTGATCGATGTCGATTACTGTGTAAGCCCAACAACCTCCACATTAGCTCATTAGTGAAGCTTTTAGCTCCACAACTCAACAATCTCCCACTTGGAGATAAACAGCTGCACCTGTACCTGTACATCAACATCCTCTAAACATCTCTGGCTTGTTTCTCCCTCTTCAAGTTCAATCTTGAAGACCAACAAAAGTTGAATGAAGATTCAACTTCTCCTTTGTTACTGACTTTGTTAACATATCAATAGGGTTCTTATCCATATGGATCTTTTCCAGCTTCAACTGTCCATCCTCTAATACCTATCTAATGAAGTGGTACCTAAGCTATATATGTTTGGTTCTTGAATGAAAGGCTGAATTCTTTGCCAAATGAATTGCACTTTGACTATCACTATACAATCTGCAACTCTCTTGCTCCTTTCCCAACTCTTCCATGAACCGAGTCATCCAAATCATTTCCTTGCTAATCTCTATGACTGCAATGTATTCTGCCTCTGTAGTAGACAAGGCAACAACCTTCTACAACTTTGAAATCCAGCTAACTACTGTTCCACCAACAGTGAACACATATCTTGTGGTGCTTGTCCTACCATCCAAGTCACCTGCCATATCTGAATCTACATACCCATGTGGAGAAGTGTTTGACCCTCCATTACATAAATGCCTACTGCTGGTCCCTCTCAGATATCTGAGAATCCACTAAACTGCTTTCCAGTGTTTCTTTCCTAGATTGGCCATAAACTTGCTGACAACTCCCACTGCTTGGGCAATATCTGGTCTAGTACATACCATTGCATACATCGAGCTCTCAACTACTGAAGCATATGGAACTCTACTCATGTACTCAACCTCATCATGTGATTTAGGACACTATTCTTTGCTCAACTTGAAGTGTCCAGCCATAGGTGTGCTTACCGGTTTTGCATCTTGCATATTGAACCTCTCCAACACCTTATTCACATAATCCTCTTGAGAAAAAATCAAACTATGATTTTTCCTATCTCTCTTAATACTCATGCCAAGGATTTTCTTTGTTGCTCCTAAATCCTTCATGGCAAATGTGTGAGCTAATTTTTCTTTAAGCTCAGTAATTTCCTACATGTGTGAACCTGCAACAAGCATATCATCTACATACAATAATAAGATAATATAACTACCATTATCCAATCTATTAAAATAAACACAATGGTCAGATTGACATTTACTAAAGCCATGCTCTGTCATAAACCTGTCAAACCTCAAATACCATTGTCTTGGAGCTTGCTTAAGACCATATAAGTTTTTCTTCAACTTGCACACAAGTTTGTTCTTACCTTTGACCTCAAAACCTTCTAGCTGATCCATATATATCTCTTCATCCAAATCTCCATGAAGAAATGTTGTCTTAACATCAAGCTACTCAATGTGCAAATCCTCAATAACAACTAAAGACAATACAGTCTGAATAGAAGTCATCTTTATTACAGGAGAAATTTTTTTAGCAAAATCAATACCTGGTTTTTGTGTAAATCGCTTTACTACTAGCCTGGCCTTATGTCTTATTTGTCCATTCTCTCTTTCCTTTAACTTGTATACCCATTTGTTTTTTAGTGCTTTTTTTCTGGCTGGCAACTCAACCAAATCCCACGTATGGTTCTCTTCCAAGGAATCAATTTCCTCATTCATGCCATGCTCCCACTATTTCCTAGATTCTACCTATATTTCCTCATCAAAAATTTCTAGTTCTCCACCATCAGTGAGCAACAAGTAATATAAAGAAGGGGAATAATGAATTGGAGGTTTACTTATCCTTTCAGACCTCCTTATGGGCATTTGAGACTCATTTACAACTTGTTTTCTGCCCAAATTTTCTTCTAACAGTGATCGATCTCGGTCATCTCTGATCGATGCCAGTCTGCACCCGATCGATGTCGATTCCTCCTAATCGACACCGATTTATACCTGATCGATGTCAGTTTCCACCTGACCGACGTTGGTCTCTGTGTTTTTTTGCGAGTGATGATTTTTACCCGCGAGCTCATTTTGGATCATAACCTCTTCCAAATCAATATTGCCCTGCTCAAAATTATTCAACCTCTTGAGTTGATCACTGTACATCACCTTCTCACTAAAAACTACATCACAACTTCTAATAATTTTGTTAATTTCTAAATTCCACAACTGAAATCCAAAATCTCCAAAACCATAACCAATGGAAGTGCACCGCATAGATTTAGCATCCAACTTCTTTCTATTTTCTTTATCAATGTGCACAAAAGCTTTAGAACCAAAAACTCTGAGAAATGAAAGATCTACCTTTTTACCTGTCCAAGCCTCTTTTGGAATTCCACCATCCAGTGTAGTAGAAAGTCCTCTGTTAATTAAGTAAACCACAATATCTATAGCTTCTGCCCAAAACTGTAAGGGCAAACTAGCATGCAACCTCATACTCCGTGCATGCTCCATTATTGTTCTATTCATCCTTTCAGTAACTCTATTTTGCTGAGGTGTCCTTAGAACTGTCATTTCCCTGCATATTCCACTCATAGAATAGTAACTGTTGAATTTATTACTGCAGTACTCACCACCATTGTCAAATCTAAGGCACTTCAATCTCAAACCTGTTTCATTCTCAACCAAAGCTCTCCATTTCTTAAATGTGTCAAAAACATCAGATTTCCTCTTTATGCAATAAACCCATACCTTTTTTGTAGCATCATCAATGAAAGAAACATAATACTGTGATCCTCCAATAGAAGCTACCTGAGCTGGTCCCCACACGTCTGTGTGAATAAGCTCTAACTTGTACTTCTTTTTTGTTGACCCAGTTTTGAGAAACCTCACTTTCTTTTGTTTCCCAAAAATACAATGCTCATAAAAATCTAGATCTATGCTTTTCAAATCTGAAAGCTTACATTTTGACTTAAGAATATTCATTCCCTTCTCACTCATGTGACCAAGCCTACAGTGCCACAACTTTGCATCTACATCTGAAGTAGATAAAATAGAAGGAAAATAATCAGTAATACAAGTAGATAGATAAAGTGTACCTACTCTCTTACCTTTTGCTAATACAAGTGCACCCTTAGAAACTTTCCAAGATTCAGCTGTGAGAGTTACTGTGCAACCCTCATCACCCAACTTTTCTATAGAAATCAGATTCCTCTTCAGGATGGTACATGCATGACATCCTTCAACACCCATGTGTTGCCATTCTGCAATTTCAGCTACACTTTTCCTTTGCCAACAATTTTACAAGGCTCATCATCCCCTAAATAAACTTTTTCAAAATCTCCAAGGACATAATCATTGAAAAATTATCTATTTGGAGTTGCATGGAAAGAGGCACCAGAATCTAAAACCCATGATTATACTTTATTATCCAAAGAAAATATAAGAGCATCCTGTGCAACAATAGCTGTAACTTTTGCATCTTTATTACCTTCATGCTAATTTTCTTTGTTATCCTTCAACCAACAATCTTTCTTTGCATGCCCTTTCTTTCCATAATTCCAGCAAGTTATTCTTCTATTTCTGAATGTGGATCTACTTCCCATCTTTGACCTTGATTTCCCTTGTTGTCCCGTCTCTCTTTGCCTTCCACTGCTTTCAACACTTAAAGCATTACCTAATGTTTCTCTTGTGCTTTTTTTGCGAATTTCTTCATTCAAGATTACACTAACAATATCATCAACTTTCAAAATATTTGAAGTAGATGCAGTATTACTAACTGCCATTACCAAACTATGCCAACTTTCAAGTAAAGAGCATAAGATTAAGAGAGCCTTAATTTCATCATCAAAAACTATTTTGACTGAATTTAACTGATTTACTATTATATGGAAATCATTAAGATGACTAGATATAGATCCACTTTCCTGCATTTGCAAATTAAATAATTGCTTCATAAGATATACCTTATTCAAAGCTGAGGGATTTTCATATAAATTTGCCAAAGTATCCATTAACTCTACCGTTGTCTTTGCCTGTGATAAGTTGGAAAACACAGAAGCTGCCAGGCTCAACCTTATAGATTCAAGAGCCTTTCTATCAAGAACATTCCATTTTTCATCTTCCATATCTGTGGGCTTCTTTGAAACCCCACCCAATGGTAAATACAGATCTTTTTGATATAAATAATCTTCAATCTGCATTCTCTATAATTGATAATTCTTGCCATTGAATTTTTCCGTTCTTAGTTTACTTTCTTCTTTCATTGCTTTGCTCCCACTCAATCAAAAACCCTTGTGAGTGAATTCTGTAATCAACAAACACTAACATGCTTTGATACCAGTTGTTAGAATCTTAGAGTCAAATTGATTACTTTTGTATAAGCAACTAAACATGGAAATGAAACCAGAAGTAATAAGTAACTAGAAATCAGAAATAACAAATAATAGGAGATACAAGAAACAACCAATCTATATTAAACTCTTCTAAAAGGAAATATAATAAAGAAATCTCTCTCTCATCACACCTCACAGATGTACAGTAATTCTCCCTCAAGAGTTCTCTCTCTCTCTCAATCAATTACAATCAACTCAATTACTGAATTGTACATGCTATGAGGATTTAACCCTACTATATAGTATACTACAACACTAGGGTTCATGAGCCATGCATTTGCCACCCTTAGATCCACCTCTTAAATCAAAGGCTCAAATATGTTCTCCTAAAAATATCAATTTTGGAAACATTTGGAAATGCACAGAAGTCAGTGTTGGTCTGAAGATGATCGATGCTAGTCGACCCTTAACCGATGTCAGTTGGTTTTGGCTGATGCTGGTCGACCCCTAACCGATGTCGATTGGTTTTGACCGATGCCAGTTATTGTGTAAGCCCAGCAACCTCCACATTAGTTCATTAGTGAAGCTTTTAGCTCCACAACTCAACACATACACCATGGCATTTGGTTGTCTAATTTGATTTGTCCTCATTTTTCCAACACCTTCATTCCTTGACTAATGATTGATCTTCAAGGTCTAATTATCCTTGTTCACATTGGTCTTTATCTTATGTTGAGTTACATTCTCTTGTTCTTCTTTGTAACCAAGTCTAGTTTTATCACTAACATGATTTTAACTATTCAGAATGTTGTATAGATCACTTGAGCTCTTTTCAAACATCACATATGAATTCATCTTACTAGATGTCTTTTCTAACTTAGCTTTCAATGACTCATTTTCAATCTCATACCTTGAGCACTTATCTTCTTTAGCTTTGAGGTTTGTGGATAGGATTTCTAATTGATAATTGATATGCTTGACTATAACTTCATTCTCCTTGGTGTCTTTATTCATTCTTTCCTCAAACACGTTGAATTTATCTTCATAGTCCTTGATTTGAGACTTCATCTTCTTGGTCTTCTTTTTCTCAATCTTTAGATCTTCAAGGGCATTCATCAATTTAGTCTCACAGTCCTCCCTGATTTCTTCAACATCTGTATCACTCCAAGTAGACTCTTTTTTATATGAGAAACTTCCTTCTCTTGCCATGAAAAGAACTTAATATTCAATAAGATCATCATATTCATTATCAAACTCAGAATCATTGTCTTCACTCTTACCTGATGAGCTACATTCTTTATTGGTATAGAGACTTTTCTTGTTCTTTAAGGATTTTTTCTTGTTGTCATACTTTCTAAATCCTTTCTTCCCCTTATTAGACTTGAATATATTCTTGCCTTCATCTTGGATTTCACCTTGATCTTCATCATCATTCTTTTTATGTTTATGAGGGCACTTGTTAGCAAAGTGTCCTACTCCATAATTGAAAAATTTGAAAGGTAGTTGACCCTTATACTTCCCTGAGCCGATTTTCAATTTTCTTGTAAACAAAGCTATTAGTTCATCATTAGATAACTTGTCATAATTAAATTCCATACCTTGTGTTTTCTTCTTATTTATCTTTATTTCTATCTTGAAATCTGCTTCCTTCTTTGGTAATTTATCATCATTGACTCTCATCTCATAAGCAGTAAGGATGCCATGCAATTCATCCATTTTAATTTGAGTAAGATCATGACTTTCTTATACAACAAACACTTTAGAATCAAACTCAAGGGAGAGAGACCTTTATACCTTTTGTACTATAGTAGCTTCTCCAAACTTCTCTCCAAGACCTCTGATAAACTTCACAATCTCATCAACTCTCTACAAAAAGGATGACATAAAATATTCTTCCTTCATGTTGAGACTCTCAAATTACCTTCGATGAGTTTACAACTTGGCCAACTTGAATTTTTAATCCCCTTCATAGATGATCTACAATTTGTCCCACATCTCTCTGGCAGATTTACAATGAAATACCTTGGTGTACTCATTCTCTGAAAGTCCACAGGTGATGGCATTCATTGCCCTGGAATTGTTTTCACATAGATTCATATTGGTTGCACTAGTTGGAGGGGTTAGTGGGGATAAATATCCATCCACAACATATTGCCAAATGTTAAACCCTATTGACATGATGTAGGTCTTCATCCTTGCACTCTAAAAAATATAATTAGACCCATTGAACATCAGTGATTTCTTTGTTGAGAAACCCTGCATCTGTTGACTTGTCATATTGTACCTTGGATCACCTTCAAGTGGTTAAACTTGCAATGAAGGTCCTACTTTGACACCAATTTTTGGAAGTACAATCATTGAGAGGGGGAGGTGAATTAGGTGATGCTAGATATTTCAATCTTTAATTTAGATCCTTTCAAACTCTTAATCAAACAACATATATCAACTTGATCAAGCAACATAAACAAGAGAGGTCAAACATTCAAAACATACACAAGATTAAACACATAACATATGATTCCTATGGGAAACCCTCATGGGGAATAAAACCCATTCTCAATCCTAAAAACATATGGATTACTTATCTTATAAGATGATTACAAACAAGACACCCTTTTAGTGAAGCACTTGGTTCACAAGGATCAACCACCCCTAAGTATGAACAAGCACCTACTTACTCTAGATGTTGAGCACCCACATAACACTTATGAAATCAACAACTCTAAAAATTTGATTGTACTTCAATCTGATGGAGACATAATGTATAACACGTCTCTTTCACTCTTCACACTTTCTCAACCTTGCTCACACAAGAATCACATCCAAAACACCCTTTTTAATCACCCTAAGCTTCTTTACCCATCCTCAGCCACAAACCTACAAAAAATTTGTAATCATAATAGAGACATGACCAAAATGTTATACACATAGTCCTCACTCTGATTTACCTCTTAATTCATCCACCAAGCTCACACAACATGCTTATCTATGCTTCACTCAACAACTCTAAGTATCAAAAATAACCTTTTGGATTAACCTAGACTTATTAACTCATTCTTAATTTGTTTTATACTTCAGTCCATCCACTGAGCACCCTCTTTCAAATCTCTTTTACTTTTCTCTCCTACTCTCTCAACACATGCACATCTGAGTCTCTCCAAGTCCAGAAACCATCACCTTTGGTTTCACCTTTTATAGTGTCTTTATGAATATCATACTCTTGGTTAGACTTAATGCTTATCTTAACCTTTAAGACATTTTTATAACATAATTACATCTTCAAAATTTAGCCATAGCATCCATGGGTCATAATTAAGCAACTATGCCTTTTAATTAGGGCTCATTAGCCCTTATAGGTCTCATGGAGACCCATCCATCTCTTTGATGTTTCTCTAAATAAATTAAGAATAAAAGAACACTTTCACATACATATACCTATGCCACATAACTTATATGTCCTCCTTTAGTGATAACATCCATCACAACACCCTTCTGCTATAACACAATTAGCCCAAACATCATTAAGTACATACGATTAACAAAAACAAACACATAGTCAAATTATAAGCCTTTTATCATACAAAATCTAAACTGCTCAAACCTCCATAATCCACATAGGTGGTCATCATAAATTCCATAACATTATCCAACACTTAGTTCATCTTAAAACATTGAAATACCATCAAGAACAACTCAATTACCCTTCTTAGGTTACTTGTAGAGCATGAACACATACATAGTCAACATTGGAACTCAATAAATTTGACTGTAAAAACATTCAAACCTTCAAATTAATATTTTTGGATTTGACTTGAAGTCCTCTACAACTTTGATATTTACACTATGGTCAAATTTTACATATATCAAAAGTTATAACACAATAACTACAGATTGGTTTTCCCTCACAAATTCAAATAGTCTGATTCCAACGGTCATTGAGCAACTGTTAAACTTTGAACATGTTGACCTCATGTCATGCACCCTTACAATATTGACCAAATATGCACTATCAATCTTCTCAGATCAATCAAGTCTTTATCTTGCAATGCTCACCATTAGATCTTGATCAAAACTCCCATGATTATGATAATTGGTACTTGTTAAGGTGTGGAGCCTAAAAGCTTCACCAAGGAGCGCTTTGCAAGGTTGCAACAGTTACACAGTCATCAGCATCAGTCAGGTGCAGTTTAGGAGATGTCAACGTCTACAGGGATCGGCCGACGTCGATCACAGACAAGCAGGCAGGAACCGACGTCAGTTACCTGTGCGTCCAAAATGCTATTTCTGAGGACAGAACCGAGTGTTTGCATGATGAGATTAAGTCATAGTCTTAAGTCTGCATCTCTATTATTAGTAAGACTATTTTAGATCCCTTGTTTAAGAGGCATAACTATTTGTTGTAAGTGCATGCTCAAGTTTCCTAATTCTATATTAGGATAGATCTTCTTAGCTTATTATAGTGTAATGAATGTTGAAGAACAGTACATAATTGTATAGGTGAATCATTCCAGGTTGTTGGAATTGATTGTACTTGCGAGAGAGAGCTCTTGAGGGAAAGAGATCTAGAGAGAGATCTGTACATCTGAGAAAGGTGTGGAAGAAAAAAGTTTCTTCAATTGTATTCCTTCTGTAAAGAGTTTAATACAAGTTTTCAGGGTGGTTTCTTGTATCTCTTGTTGTTTGCTATTTATCATTCTAGTTACTTATCATTCTCATTTAATTCTGCGATTTATTGCTTTCATAAGTGTAATCAAATTGTTGGTTGATCCCCAACAAGTGGTATCAGAGCTTGGTTTCAGGTTTTAGAGATTGATACCAACAAGTGGTATCAGAGCCTTGGTTGTAGGTTTAGAGCTTGATATCCAACAATTGGTATCAGAGCTCAGGTTCACTAACATGTGGTTTAGATCTGTGTAGTGTGTATTGATTATAGGTTACTCATAGGGGTTTCTGTAGGGATTTCTATTTGAGTGGGAGAAGCAATGGTAGAAGAAAGTAATCTGAGAATGGAAAAATTCAATGGCAAAAATTATCAACATTGGAGAATGCAGATAGAGGATTATCTGTATCAGAAAGATCTATACTTACCGTTAGGTGGAATTGCAAAGAAGCCCACAGACATGGATGATGAAGAATGGGAAGTTCTTGATAGAAAGACTCTAGGGTCTATAAGACTGAGTCTAGCATCTACTGTGATATCTAATTTATCACATGCAAACTCTACGGTAGAGTTAATGACTACTTTAGCAAATTTGTATGAAAAACCCTCAGCTTCTAATAAGGTATATCTTATGAAGCAGCTATTTAATTTGCGTATGCAGGAAGGTGGATCTGTATCTAATCACCTGAATGATTTCCATGGAATTGTAAATCTATTAAGTTCAATCAATATTGTTAGGTTGTGGAGCTAAAAGCTTCACCAGGATGCAAATAGGAGAAGTTACGGAGGATGCAGAGTTGTGGGGAGTTGCAAAATCAGTTGCAGGGAAACCAACATCAGTCTGATCAATCGACATCGGTCAGATGGCAATGAGAAAGCAACTGGCATTGATTACCAGTCGGCTGACATCGGTCATGGAGGATCCAACGTCGGTAGCCTGTGCATGAACAGGCAGTTCGCATGTTGATCTTGGAGAGTCTATTTTTAGAGTTAGTTTACATGTTGAAGGCTAGTCTTAGTCTTGAGTTACGTGTCTAATTATTGTAATTAGGTTAGTCTAATTATTGTAAGCATGAGATCTATATATGGACTCATGGGTTGTATTGTAAACTTGTAGATAGTGAGTAAGAGAGCAATAAGCTCCTTCAAAGAGAAGAGAGTAATGGTGCGTTCCTCTTAGTGCTGCAGTACCAAGGTGGGTACTGGTTTGGAGAATTAGAAGGGTTATTCGTGTGTGTATGATCTTGGTCAGCATGTGGGCATGACTTTCTATAGGAGATCTACAATGGTGAGTAAGGTCTAGTGATTTGCAGGTAGCAAGAGAGTGCAAGAGATCTACTTGGAGTATGGTTGTGTACTTGGTGAACTGGCAGCGTGTTACTGACTGGTTGGAGAGGTGAACATCAATTCTGTATTGGAGTTGATTGTTGTGACCAAGAGAGAGAGGGAAGAAGGTCTTGAGGTGTGGCAAACTTTTGAGGTGAAAGAAGAAGTGGCATCTTCTTTATTGTATATTCTTCTGAGTGATTATTAATACAATTGTGTATTGTCTCTCAATTCCTGTGTTGTTTCATATTTCTAGTTACTTATTGATTCTGGTTAAATTCCGTGTTTAGTTGGTAATACAAGAAGTAATCATATGTGCTCTAATTGGTAGAGTAAGATCCTGACACAGTGGGATCAGAGCATGTTTATTGTTCTAGGTTTTCCTGACAAATATTGTGTTTGATGATGAAATTAAAGCTCTTTTAATATTATGTTTTTTGCTTGAAAGCTGGCAAAGCTTAGTAATCGCTGTTAGTAATACTGCATCTGCTTCAAATATTTTAAAAGTAGAGGATGTTGTTAGTGTGATCTTGAATGAGGGAATTCACAAGAAAAGCACAGAGGAAACATCAGGGAATGCTTTAAGTTTTGAGAGCAGAGAAAGGCAAAAAGAGAAGAGCAAGAAAGGGAGATCAAGGTCTAAGTCAAAGGTGAGAGGAAGATCCAAATCCAGAAATGGCAGGAAGCCACAATGCTGGAATTGTGAAAAGATAAGGCACATAAGCAGAGATTGTTAGTCAAAGCCTAAGGAGGACAATCAACATGAAAGAAAGGAAAAAACAAAGGTTGCAGGTATTGCACAAGATGCTTTAATATTCTCTTTGCAAAATAATATAGAATCTTGGGTTTTAGATTCTGGTGCATCTTTTCATGCTACCCCTAATAAAGAATATTTTAGTGACTATATCCATGGAGATTTTGAAATAGTGTATCTAGGGGATGATGAGCCTTGTAAAATTATTGGCAAAGATAAAATGCAGCTAAAGATGTAGAATGGCAACACATGGGTGTTGAGAGATGTGATGCATGTTCCTAGCTTGAAGAGGAATTTGATTTTTGTAGGAAAGTTAGGGGATGAGGGTTGTACAACAACTCTCACAGCTGAATCTTGGAAGGTGACCAAGGGTGCACTTGTTATGGCCATAGGTAAGAGAGTAGGTACTCTCTATTTATGTAATTGTGTTACTAACAATTCTCTTTCTGTATTATCTACTTTAGATGTGGATGTAAAATTGTGGCACTCAAGGCTTGGCCACATGAGTGAGAAGGGAATGTCAATTCTTAAGTCTAAAGGTAAGCTTTCAAATTTGAAAAGCATAGATCTGGATTTTTGTGAGCACTGTGTTTTTGGAAAACAGAAGAGAGTGAGTTTTCTCAAGACTGGGTCAATAAAGAAGAAGCACAAATTGCAGCTTGTTCACACAGACGTGTGGGGACCAGCCCAAGTTGCTTCTATTGGAGGATCACAGTACTATGTTTCGTTCATAGATGATGCTACAAGAAAGGTATGGATCTATTGTATTAAGAAAAAATTTGATGTATTTGAGACTTTTAAGATTTGGAAAGCTATGGTTGAGAATGAAACAGGTAGAAGATTGAAGTGCCTGAAATCTGACAATGGTGGTGAGTTTTACAGCTATAAGTTCAACTGGTATTATTATATGCATGGAATCCATAGGCAAAGGATGGTTCCAAGGACACCTCAACAGAATGGAATTGCTGAAAGAATGAACAGAACAATCATGGAGCGTGCAAGGTGTATGAGATTGCATGCTGGCTTGCCCTTAGAGTTTTGGGCAGAAGCTGTTGACACTGTAGTGTACTTGATTAACAGAAGACCCTCTACAGCTCTGGATGGTGGAATTCTAGAAGAGGCATGGACAGGTAAAAAGGTAGATCTCTCATTCCTCAAAGTTTTTGGTTGTGAAGCCTTTGTGCACATTGATAAGGAAAATAGAAAGAAGCTAGATGCTAAGTCTATGAGGTGCACATGTATTGTCTATGGCTCAGATGATTTCAGTTTCAAGTTTTGGAATCTAGGAACTAACAAGATAATTAGGAGCCGTGATATTGTTTTCAATGAAAAAGTGATGTATAGTGATCAATTGAAGAAGCTGAATCAATCTGGGTAGAGCAATGGAGAATTGGATGAGGTGACGGTCCAAAATGAGCTTGCGAGGAAAAGAAATAATCACTTGCAGGAAAACACAGAGACTGATGTCGGCAGGTCAAGAACTGACATCAGCAGAATAGAAACTGATGTCAGTAATACAGGGACCGACGTCGATAGAACAGGCATCGACATCGGCCAGGTAGAATCGATGTCAGCTAGTTACAGGCCTGGAAGTGACCGAGGTCGGTCACTGTCAAAGAATTTGGGTGGACAACGTGTTGTGGATAAGTCTCAGATGCCCATCAGGAGGTCAGAAAGGGTAAGTAAGCCTCCAATTCGATATTCCCCTTCATTATTCTATTTATTGCTAATTGATGGTGGAGAACCAAAGAGTTTTGAAGAAGCAATATAGGTGGAGTCTAAGAGTCAGTGGGATCATGGCATGGTTGAGGAAATAGAGTCCTTAAAAGAGAACCAAACATGGGATTTGGTTGAGTTGCCAGCTGGTAAGAGGACACTGAAGAACAGATGGACCTACAGATTTAAGGAAGGTGAGAATGGACAAATGAGATATAAGGCCAGATTGGTAGTGAAAGGATTTGCACAAAAACCAGGTATTGATTTTGGTGAGATTTTTTCTCCTGTTGTTAAAATGACTTCTATATGGACTGTACTGTCTTTAGTTGCTATTGAGGATTTGCATCTTGAGCAACTTGATGTTAAGACAATGTTTCTTCATGGAGATTTGGATGAGGAAATATATATGGAACAACTGGAAGGATTTGAGGTCAAAGGTAAGGAGAAGTTAGTGTGCAGATTGAAGAAAAGCTTGTGTGGCCTCAAGCAAGCTCCTAGACAGTGGTATTTGAGATTTGATAGGTTTATGACTGAGCATGGCTATGGTAGGTGTCAATCTGACCATTGTGTGTATTTTAAGAGATTGTATAATAGTAGATATATTATTCTATTGTTGTATGTAGATGATATGCTGGTTGCAGGATCACACATGCAGGATATCTCTGAGCTTAAGGTGAAATTATCTCAAACGTTTGCCATGAAGGATTTGGGAGTAGCAAAGAAAATCCTTGGCATGAGCATTAAGAGAGACAGAAAAAATCACAGGTTGATTGTCTCAAGAGGATTATGTGAACAAGGTGTTGAAATGGTTCAATATGCAGGATGCAAAACCGGTAAGCACACCTATGGCTAGACATTTTAAGTTGAGTAAAGAACAATGTCCTAATTCACATGATGAGGTAGAGTACATGAGTAGAGTTCCATATTCTTCTGCAGAAGGGAGTTTAATGTATGCAATGGTGTGTACTAAATCGGATATTGCCCAAGTAGTGGGAGTTGTAAGTATATGGCCAATCCAGGAAAGGAACATTGGAAAGCAGTTCAGTGGATCCTTAGATATCTGAGAGGAACCAACAGTAGACATTTGTGCTATGGAGGTTCAGATACTTCTCTACATGGTTATGTAGATTCAGATATGGCAGGTGATTTGGATGGCAGGAGGAGCACCACAAGATATGTTTTCACTATTGGTGGAATGACGGTTAGCTGGATATCAAAGTTGTAGAAGGTTGTTGCCTTGTCAACTACAAAAGCAGAGTATATTGCAGTCACAAAGGCTAGCAAAGAGATGATATGGATGACACGGTTCATGGAAGAGCTTGGAAAGGAGCAAGAGAGCTATAGATTGTATAGTGATAGTCAGAGTGCAATTCATTTGGCTAAGAATTCAGCCTTTCATTCAAGAACAAAGCACATACAACTTAGGTACCACTTCATAAGACAGAGATTGGAGGATGGTGACTTGAAGCTAGAGAAGATCCATATAGAAAAGAATCCTACTGATATGTTAACCAAGTCGGTTACAAAGGAGAATTTGAATCTTCATTCAACTTCTGTTGGTCTTCATGATTGAGTTGAAGATGGAGGAGCTAGAAGATGTTGCTGTACAGGTACTGGTGCAACTGTTTATCTCCAAGTGGGAGATTGTTAAGGTGTGGAGCCTAAAAGCTTCACCAAGGAGTGCTTTGTAAGGTTGTAGCAGTTACACAGTCACCAGCATTGGTCAGGAGTGACCGACGTCGATCAGGTGCAGTTCAGGAGACACCAGTGTCGGCAAGGATCGGCCGACATCGGTCACAGGCAAGCAGGCAGGAATCGGCGTCGGTTACCTGTGCATCCAGAAAGCTATTTTTGAGGCAGAACCGAGTGTTTGCATGATGAGATTAAGTCATAGTCTTAAGTCCGTGTCTCTATTATTAGTAAGACTGTTTTAGAGCCCTTATTTAAGAGGCATAACTGTTTATTGTAAGTGCATGCTCAAGTTTCCTAATTCTATATTAGGATAGATCTTCTTAGCTTATTATAGTGTAATGAATGTTGAAGAACAATATAGAATTGTATAGGTGAATCATTCCAGGTTGTTGGAATTGATTGTACTTGAGAGAGAGAGCTCTTGAGGAAAAGAGATCTAGAGAGAGATCTGTGCATCTGAGAGAGGTGTGGAAGAAAGAAGTTTCTTCAATTGTATTCCTTCTGTAAAGAGTTTAATACAAGTTTTCAGGTTGGTTTCTTGTATCTCTTGTTCTTTGCTATTTATCATTCTAGTTACTTATCATTCTAATTTAATTTCTCGGTTAATTGCTTTCATAAGTGTAATCAAATTGTTGGTTGATCCCCAACAGTACCCTCACGTGCCTTTTGAACACTTTATTGTCAATCCATGTGCTTGTTCCACTTGGCATCCCATGTGCTTTGTTGAATATTTAACTTTCACCACAGCATTGATCTTCATAAATTTGAACCATTTCACACCATTGATCTTCTGTCAGATTAACGAGCTTGTGACACTTATCACTAGGGCATACAACCTTTGACATGTTGACTTCATACTCACCATTGATCTCAATATGTATGATTAAGTGCTCACCATTTGATCTTCTAGACCAATGACCTTTGACTTCAATGCGATTAAACTTGATGGTCTCTGGTCCATCATAGTTTGCGAGAGTAACTTTGAAGCTTTATAACTTGTGCAAGAAAACACTTCAAGACTCTAAATTTTGAGGGTAGCTTCTTGGCACTATAGACAACATTTCCATGTAAAATTTTGATAAAAAATGAATTTATATGTACCTAAAATAAATTCAAAAATTTACTGGTTTAGTCGTATATGCATGATGTGTAGTGATGGTCTGACTTCTCTTAAGCTATAATATGCATGTTCTTCTCTCCAAATGCTCACAAAAAAACTAGAACTTTGTCAAGATATCTATGGATGACTCACAATCTCTTATTTATCCTTATAGATCTGCACACATGTCATATCTCTCCAATATATCAATCTAATTACTTTGTCATTAATGCATTAGTACCACATGCTCTCTTTGACATCAATGAAAATCGAAGACATCAATGACCATGCTTAATAGGTGAAGCCCATGAAGCTGGGTTTGAGTATGTGAAACACACTCCAATACATGTCTTTCAATCGAAACATGCATAAATTAGTTCTTACTTAAAAGATATCAAAATTAAAAGACTAAACTAAGTAAATAAGTAAAATTGAGTAAGAGATGGGAAAGAGGAACAAAACTAATACACCTCACTAGGTATGTGAACTAATGAATGAACCTAGTGACATCCTATGTGTATGTGTATAGTGATATATTGATGAATAGCTTGGATTGAGATTATAGCTTGCTCAATCCTCATATGTGGGTAGATCAAGAACTCAATGTAATTTGGACTCCATCATTGCCCACTCTTACTTGGTGGATCATGACCTATGAATAAATTAGATTGGACTAATGATGTGTCCAACCCTTTCATGTAGGTGGCTCAATAAATTAAGTAGGATATGACTCCATCATTGACCACTAAAATTCATGAGGTACTATAAATGTCTAACTAGGTATATGTAACTTGGTATGTTAGTTCTATGGCCACTCAGGTACATTAGGTGGATTTGGGCGACTCAAGAATGCCAACCACTACAGATAGAGTAAGGCATGAAACTAGTTTGTAACCTAGAATGCGATGTCAAAAGTCTACAATGTAAATAATAACATGGAATTTATCATTAATTCTAATCAACCATTGTGTATGTGAGCATGCAAAAATAATGTACCATACACATGCCCCCAAATTTGATATCTAAGCATATGGATTCTGGACTAAGTTGTAATAAACTATATTTAGGTATTTAAACTGAATATGGGAATGGTCATGTCGTGCATGATGCCCCCAATATAAGCAAATTGATATGGATCTAAGATTAACTAGTATGAATTTTAGCAAAACCAAGTATAACTGATAAATTTGTAACTGAATCTGTGCAAACCTGTATTATACCTACTATACTTTTCTAGCTGATTTGGGTTTTTTTTTTTTAAGATAAGGCTACTGGATAATAGTGCCATTTTTGAAAATGTGGTGCTAGTGTCCTTTTGGTCTGATTTCTATGTAACTATAATGCTTTTTGGGTCAATGTTTTCCCATAATGTTTACATGTGTTTAATTTTTTGTAATTGAGTCTATGTGTTGAAAAATATACTATGAGTGCAATATAGGAGCCTATAGTCATATAAAATGCAAAAATTGGTAACTTAAGCATGGCTAATGGCACCCAACCATTAGGTCCATCATGCTTACTTTCATGACCCTCTTAGGCTTATTTTTCCTGATTCTTAGTCATCCATGGCCTTCCAGACTTGATCCCAGTTGAGCCAAACCCCTCTTTCCATGACAAATCAATCCCCCCACACTTGGTCTATAGCACTAGTGCCACTATTGTGTACTTTCAATGTTATTATCCAAGCCCATTTTTGGCCCTAATGGTAAATTTATTCTAGTTACCCATCCTTATCCTTGCTGACTTAATGCGAGCAAATTCCATCCATGACCAATAAATCTCTATAAAATCTCATTCAAAGATCATTTTGAAAGGGTTAGAAATTATCACTAAGCAAAAAAGAATACAATCAATATTACTCAAGCAATCTTACCTATTCTCTACATATAACTAGCCAACACATTTACAAGCTCATTTAAGTCCTTACACCAATCCCTGGCCACCTTAAGCACATCTAGTTTAACATTTTGCATCTTCATATACACAATTGAATAAACCACATCAAGTGGGGAGAACTACATATGGCTTGATCCCTCTTCAAAGTATTGGTATGTAGGCAACATGCCCACATATAGGGTGTGAAGCACGTTCAGTGCATATTACACACACTAACCCCCCCTCTTGCTCAAAATTGGTCAAAGCATAATGGAAGATAGGGTTTAAAGAAATAATCTACTCTATAGGGAGCTATACAAACTTTCAGCTAATGAAACTTCATAGATAGGGTCATGTAGAAATAGAAAATAAAACCCAAAAATTTTAGATCCTCAAGACAATAGCGGTAGAGGTGGACTATATCATTAGTGCCACTACTATCCAATTCTTGCACTCTTGTCCAATCACAAAACAAAGTTTAGATCTCAGTTTGTGATAGTGTATCAGTCCTGCTTAATAAATTCCAACTTTTATCTTAGTCAAATTAGTTAGTGATGATACCTAGATGGTGTAATACTCATGATCCTTATTTTTAAACCATCACAAAACCTACTTGATTATGTATATCGTAAAGTAAAACCAAACCAAGTCAAACAATTATCTATTTTCCTTTAGTTGATCATTTTATCATTTTCTTCTAATTTTGGCCTTTGTATTCTTTATTATATCTTTATTTGTCCTTTATTATATTATAATTTTTATTTGTGGTGATCTCACCATTTTCATCGAGGTTCTTGCCATTTTATATGGAATTTTCACCATTTTGTAGGGTATTCTCATTATTTTCCTCACTAGTTTGCAATCCTGGTATTTCATAAGTCAATCTTGCTGATTGATAGGATGAATTTGCTATTTCTATTGAGATCACAATTTATAGTAATTTTCATCATTTGATCAATAATTTCATCAATTGACTCATGTTTTTACCATTTTTCTCAATTATACTACCGTTTATGTGACACAAGAAAAAGTGGTGATATTGCGAATTTGGTGATTTCCATGGATTTTGGTAATATCACCATTTTTCTAGGAAGTTCACCATTAGGGTGGCTATTTCACTATTTTTAGCTTTCAAAAATCATAAAAATTGCCTAATATTCATTTATAACCCCTAATAAATGCCATAAATGCAAAATTTGAACAAAATAAAAGGTACCTACCAATGCCTCACTCTCTATGCTTGCTGGTACTCTCTTATGCACTCACTAGGTGCCTATGGTGAGGGATATTCATCATTATATCTGCTTATCTTGTGCATAAAAATTAGAGATCTAGATTTAAAGAGGGGAGGTAAAAATGAATTATTTTCATCCCACAAGGATCAATTTATAACTTAATTTTTGAATTTTCCCTTGGCCTTATCTGTGATCCATTTTTCTTCCCAGGAGGCTTATTTTTTCCTCATTTATCCATTTTCTAATCCATTTTATTCTAATCACTCTATTTTTAGCCTCTTCTATTAAAACACGTGTCATTTTATTTTGTTCAAGGTCCCATCTTCCACTATTCATTTTTCCACCCTACCCTCAAGGGGCCATCATGGGCCTCCCAAATTATGTTTAGGCATTTTCATGAACCCATTTTTTCATAAATCAATTAAAATCAACAAAAATGGAAAAAAAATTATTTATTCTAATTGTGATCATTTTAAGTGACCTTTTTATTCTTTGAAAGGCCATTGATTTGACCAAATGTCTTACCACACCCTTCCAACCAAGATAAAAATGTAGACATCAAATTATCACCACTACTATGTCAAAATTACAAGTCTAAACAACTTCCTACAATGCCATACAAATTGGACCAAATATCATTATAATGCTCTGATTCATCCACACACAACATGTGTAATTTTTGATTTGCATTAAAACAACCCTAATTAGGGTATTACATTATACACAATCATCATCTTCCTCCAATTCATCTCCAATTAGGTTGTGACTTATAAAATTATTATTTTCGACCAATAGTGCAAGACAACTTATTGAATTCCAAAAATTATAAAATGGTTAATCTGAATCACTTAACTAAATAAATCTAATCAAATTCTTAAGTGAAAAATCCATGACAAATTAATGAATATCTAATTTTGGAAAATGAAAATTTGTATATCCAGGCCATGACATCACCCATGACATCATCAAATGGTTATCATGCACCAAGTATTTATGGAGATAAATATCGTAATTAAATTAAGCCATGCCTTATTAATTCCCCCTCTTTCTAAAATATTAATTTATTTTCCCTCCAAAATTGAACACATTTTTGACCACTCATCTCATTCTTGATCCAAAGGTCATGGCTGATCTGGGAAACCTATAAATGTCAAGGCCACCATGGACCAATTATAAGCTTTTCTAGTGCAAATATATAATGCAAAATTTCTTCTAAATCTTCAACCAAGTCTTCTATTTTCAATCACAAACAAATCTTAATGATGTATGAGGAGATGTTGGATGCACTTTATCAAACATATTTCTATATATCTTGAGATCCATATCTAGGCACAAACACATTTGTAGAATGTCCTTGAATAGAAGTCACATAGGGAATATATGATCATCTTGTTATGCTTATTGTTAGTTTTTTCGATTCATTAACCTTGTCCATCGAGGGAGTAAGCCTAATATGTTAGTTTTGTCAATTTATTTACATTTTTATACTAATAAAAAACTAACCTATTTCATAATATTATTCTATACTGGTAACTCTATCTTGGATGATTTATTTTGTCCAATGAATTTAGTCAATCAAGAATCATGGAAGACTAAATGTATTTTCACTGAAAAAGTCATCTATATTTTGTATGACACACTTATACTATTTTTTAAGGTCTAATAATGGACAAAATACTTGGTTGAAATCTTATCCTTCATCTATATTTTAAGGAAATTTATTATATGGTTATAATCACAAAAAACATAATCTCTAACATTAATTTTTTTTTTCTATTTGGTGTCAGTTAGATCAATGCTTCATTCAGTTCTATGCCATTTCCAAGTTATCTTATACTATAGAAGACCTACTACTAGTGTTTAATGTGTTCTTAAACTAATCCAAAATTTGGCTATGCCTTCATGAATGAGTTTATGATGGTGGGTGATACCCATATGATGCTAAAAATGGAGATATTTTGGATGAGGTATAAAGAGAAGTTTTATACCATCATTATGCTAGTGTAAACCATTGAAACCACCTCTCTAATACATTAGAAGAAATAAAATGGATATAACCCTCCAAGAAATTTTAAATCACCTAAGTTTGAACATTTGATTTGGGATGATAAGATGAGTTGTGTGTTAGCCGAGTTTCGAAACATGAAAATAATCTAGTCAAAAAATTATTGGTAAATATAACATCATGATAATTTAATATGATATTTGGGGTCACATGTAGCTTTTGAACAATATCCATAAAAAATATTGCAATTGTACTTGCTAAAAATATATACAAAAATGTGAAAGAGGCATATTTGGTGAGTGGTGTCCCCAAAATTTGACACTTAGAAATTTTATGTTACCCCTATTGAAATTTTTGTCTTTTATTCTATGAGAATCAATTATCCTTGTCAAAACTTAGTCCCCTAAATAAGACTTAGAATTTAGTACTTTTCACTATAATTGCTTTCATTCTGAAATTACTTCAAATTACCCTAGAAGGTTAGAAAATGTTTGCCCGAGTCATTATCATAAATCTTAATTTTCCATATTTTCAAGATATTCAAAAACTAAGTGTTTGGGCTCATTTCTAGGCCAACTCGGGTTCTCTCAGTTGCTTTAATTATTCAAAAAGGTAAAGTAAGTTATCTTCACAAACCCAAGTTACACCATTTAGTTTAAATCAGAATTATGAAATGACTTTACTTCTCACAAGCTGAGCAAAGTACATTCATAAATCCATAAAGCACTAATTAGTAATAGCTAAGGTTTTGAATTTACATTACTCCACTTACTAAGTAAAATCAACAAAGGTTCGTAAGCTTGAAGTCTTCAAAATCTTAGACCAAATTGGGGTTGCAGAGTTACTTGACTTCATAGACCAAATTAAGCGAAGTAACTCATAAAACCTGATAGTCATCAAAATACTTACGTGGTTTTACTCACACATGTCACTTAGTTGTCATTAATACATGAGTTAATATTCATATTAAAAAATCCACCTCAATTCCTACTTAGATTTCATAGTTTTCTAACCTAGCTATTGTACCTATGAATCCTAAGTGACATTATTTGAGGTTTTGGAATGATTTTAGTGAAAAATATTCACAACCCATTTGAAGTCAAGGTATTTAGATTGTTTTTCCTTTGTTTTCATGATCCCTTTTTGGTTGTATATCTCATTTTTATTTTTTAGAATTTCATGCATCACTTTGAAAGTTTTTTCTATCTTTTCTTGTTTTGCTTTTGATTGTAAAAGTCATTTTTGTATGCATAGGTGTTGTTAAAACCTTGTAAATTATTTAGAAACGCTTTGCATATGAAAAATATTAATAAAAATTCCAAAAGATAGATTTTTTTTTACAAAAACTTAGCAATTGACCTAGATTATCTACTCAAACTCATTATAAATTATTATTTACTCAAAGTCTCAAAATTGACCAACTGGTCTCAAAAAACTCAAAGTTTCCAAGGGGTATTGCCTACTTAGATTTTTAGTTACTACTTACTTGGAGTTTTGAATACCTATTGCTTTTACTTCATTAGGTTTTCCAACCCTAGTAACTTGCCTAAAGAAACTCAGAGTTGTGAATGCTTGTCACTCACTCAGAGTCTTAAACCTTGAAGACTTAGGAAATACCCATACCTTCCCAAAATTATGACACCCTATTACTTAGAATGGGTTTCCTAGAGTTTTCAAGGTTTACTACCGCTAAAAGTTCCTAATATTTAAAGCTTGCTTAGGATTGTTACATAAGAAAACAACTTAACTCAGTTGTTTAACCTTTTTTAAAAGCAACAAGAAAAACTATTAAGTTTTCAAGAGCATTTACCAAGTCTTTCCAGTGTTAATCACAACAAATGTTAGGAGTATAAGAAGAATCAACTATGATTGAAGAAGTTGTTGAGCTTGCACTTGAAGAAGTTCTAGGGCCAAGTAGGAGAGGAAAGATAAAAGCAAAGAAAGTTGGGAAGACAAAAGAAGTAAAGATGAAGTATAAATACAAGGGATATACCATTGAGTCATTCATTGCATCTAAATTGTCAAAAAACAATGACACCGACATGGGACATGTTTCCATAATTGAGTTGTTAGAAAGATCTAGAGCCACAGTCAAAACATCACTAATGATGACAATGACAAATAGTGTAATCTTGCAAGCTACAACTTTCCTAAGCTCTTCACAACTTCTTAAATTTATTCTATAATGTGCTAAGTATTATGATTATCTCACTAAAATAGTAAAATATAATGTAATTAATGTGGTGGTCTAATTAGATGTTCAGTATTTTGACTACTATTTGATGATCCCATCAAGACCTAAAGTGATAGATTTATTAATGAAAAAACTAAACATCTCTGGGAGAGTAAAACACTAGAATAGATCAAGATAATTAATACAACTCATCTAAAGAAACAAAAGTATCCCTCAAGGTTTTCAAAGCAAATAGTGAGATCTGACTTGGTCCAAGAAGTTGATGACATCACCTAGTTATTGTGTATAATCAATGGAGAGAAAAATGCCAAAAAATTTTCCACTTGGATGTATGATTACATAAAGGCTATTGATGTCAATAAGAGTTTTGATATGATTAAATGGTTAAGAATGATAAGTGACAACATTGATCAATAGTTGAGTAATGTATTATAGACTCTTGACTTCAAAATGACTTTATATTTAGTATATATTGCAACATCTAATGAAGACTTTTCTAGGCTGACTACAAAAGGGTTGTTGTCAACAAAGCCCATATATGAATACTACCCTCAATTGACTCTTTATAAATACTTCAAGTACTATAAAAGGGTAAATGATGCATTCTTTTATGAAGTCATTTGTAAATTGAATATTATTTTAAAGGCCAAGAGAGTGTCTGATGCAACTTGGGAAGCAGTTTCCCATTTTAGGTGTATTTTTATTTAATTATTGAATTTCACATATATCAAAGTTAATTGTTTCACAAGGACACCAATGAAATTTCCAAGGTACCCTAGTGATAAATGGATTCTAATAGAATTGTGTAGACAATTAGTAGAATTGCATGAGCTTTAGTCAAAAGTACACCATTCTTTAGTTAGTTTTCCCATTGTTATTAGCCAATATCATTGTGAAAGTATTTATAAGGCCAAAAATGTACAAAAAAGAGATGTATCATAAATATAATCAATCACATTTTGAGGGTAGAGAAAATTTTGATTATAGAGGCATAACACAAAACATAGTTTTTCTTGAATATATGCATATCCCTACACTTGAAGGCTTTTGGAATAATTACAAAGATGAATTTAAAGTGATAATAAGAGATAACAATAGGATGACTATTCAACAAATTTGCTCATTTGATTTGGCTATAATTCCTGAAGACATGGAAGATGATGGGCAAGTAATTCATTATTCTTATCATGCAATGGGATGAGATAATGCTCTACTTTTAGAAATTGAATACAAAAAGAATGAAGTAAATACTATTACTAAGAGGACTTCATTAGTTCTTTCTATGACTTCAACATGGCTTCTTAGTAAGGTTAACTACATGAAGGAGCTTGTAATGATAGAAATTGGCCAAGTAAGTTAAAGAGGAATGCAATGCAAGGAGAAAGTAGTCAAGAGCCCAAGAAGAAGTTAAAATTAAAGAAGAATGCTGATTATACATATTCTTTGGTGAAATAAAAGGAGCTAATTCATCTAGTTACCTCTACATCTCCCCTAGTTTCTTTCACAAACACCACTCCTATCACTCTTATTTGTACCACACCTCCCATATCTTCATCTTCATTACTAGTGAAAAACATACATCTAGTAGTGAAAGAGGTAGACCCATCCACACTCATGCCAGCTCCAAAGTCTCCTAGCTTCAAACCTCTTAAGAAACCTATTCAGAAGGAGATAAATGTTCCTCCTCCTCTAACCCCATCTTCTCCACCTACTACTCCTCCACCTCCTTTTGATGATCATCCCACCATTCCTCCTGTTCATACCCAAAAAGAGCCATAGTAGGTAACTACTAGAAAAGTGATCTCATCTCAGGGGATATCACAACAAGAGGTAACAATTTAACCTAAGAATAATGCCATTGGAGAAGGAAAATAATAGGAAACTCCTATCAAGCAAATAGAGAATGAAAAAGATGTACAAATAGTTTCCAATATTGTTTAAGGTATTTTGAATTTAGAAGAAGTTTCTTCTCAAGAAAAAAGGTGGGAGATAATTGGAAATAAATGGTAATACATTTAACCATGTCCACTGGGATATATTTCTCTTCATGGTTGGCATTACAAATAACTCCTAAGTCAAAAGAAGAAATAAATTTGGAAGAGATAGATTTGTAACTTCTAAAAAGTCTTGATCGTAAGGGTAAAAATCTCAAAAGTACCAAAGTGACTTCAAATCTGATAGAGCCTTCAAGTCATAAATTTTCAAAAATATTAGTGCCTCCACAAGGTAAATATAAGAGTGAAATCACTGAAGAGTATTTGATAATTGCAAAGGTATCCCTAGGGGAAGTCACTAAATAGGGCCTGAAGCAAGACACACAAAATGTTATCAATACTCTTTTTTAGAAGCTTGATAAAGAAAACACTGATAAAGCCAAACTAAAAGAGCAGATATCAAAGCTATGTGAAATAATTGTCAAAGTGGTAAGATCTAATCTCCAACATCGATTACTTTCAGGAGATGTATTTGATCAGCAAACAATAACTAAGGTAGAGGAAACTGGTGACAAGGCCAAAGTAGTTGATGAATGGATAGAGAAAATGATATAAACTACATAGAAATAGTTTCTTCAGGTCCCTGACACTTTAGCTAATATTGAGAATAAATTGGCATAGCTAAAAATAATGATGGAGGATATTGAAAGTGAAAATAAAATATTTGAATTGCAAAAAAAAGCCTTAAATGAATAAATGCCTTAATTGTAAAGATTTTTATTGAGGAAAATATTATTCTAGAGGGATCAGTGATGAAAACAAAACAAGAGGAACACATCATATCTTTTTGCATGTGTATTTTTGGAGCAATTCTTGAAGAAATGAAGACTCTGGAAGAAGATGCTCATAATGTGAAAGTAGATATAGAGGATTGTATCTTCTATCTCATGAATGTTTGGTTTGAATAAATGCCAAGGACACTTGAGAAATTACATCAAGAATTAAATCAAGTAATTGAAAAGGCCATGATTCCATTCACATCAAAATCAATAAAGGAGTTAATAAAATAAAAAGTCAACAACAAGTCAAAAGGTTGGAACCCAATCTTGAAATTGTGAAAGGATATTGTAAGAAGATGGAAAGGGAACTGCTAAGATTTGAAATGGAAAGGTAACAAGTTTCCAAGTTAGATGATATAGACATTCAATTTATGATGTCACAACACATCAACTTCAGGGAAAAGCGCAAAAGAATTCATAAATTAGAGTGATTAACTATTACTTTTCTTCTCAACTTCTATTTTTTTCCAATGACTTGAGAACTATATTTTAAGTAATTTTGTTTTAAGTAGTTATTTATAAATAAGTTGTTTTATAGAATGAAGGACTCAAGTAACTTGGATAGATGTTATTAATTGAAGTCATTTTGTAAAAATAAATTACTTAAGTGAGTTTTATGCAACATGTAAAGAAGTTGTATTTGATCCAAACAATAAGACCAAGAGGAGCTACATGTCACTAGCCATTGCATGCCATACATGAGAATTTTAATGAAGATGTCTCCCAATGGTTTTTAGATTTTAATGTAGCACATGAGGAATTCAAGGAATTGTCTCCTAATTAAATTTGTGTTAGGAATATAGAAAACATATTAATATTAATGAACTAAAGACAAAAATAAAACATAGAAAACATAACATAATAGAGACACAAATTTAATGTGGTTCACTTAATATGGATTACATCCACAAAAAAAAAACTAGTCCTTATTATTCACTCCAACAAATGAACATAAAAAACTTAGAATACAACCATTACAATATCCTCTTCACTCATATATAATGTGCCATCGTAATTACAATGTCCTCATATCAAAAGGAGGGTTAAATATAGGTCAAAAATACACAAAGTTAATTTATACCATTAGATCTGTAATCTAATAGTGAATGGTCCAGATTTACTATGGAATTATAATATTTTATAGTGCATTTTCAACTAAATTTTTCTTCAGGGGTGCTACTCTTGAACCCCCACCAGGGGGGCTCCAAAATAGGTTTCCACCCCCTTAGACTCACATGATGACCATAGTGGGGTGAATGTTCCCTCCCCATAACCCCTATCAATATTTAAGAATTAAAATAAGATCAGGCTCCACCATCCAACAATCTTCCACTTGGAGAATAATTGTTGCAACTCAACTGCTACAACTCTTTGTTAGAATTTTATTTGAACTTTTACCCTAGTATGTTTCTCATCTTCCTTAGTATCCTTGAAGACCTATTAAAGCTAAAAAACTCTCTAGCTTCTATTTAGTGATTGCCTTTGTTAGCATATCTATAGGATTTTAACTCGTATGGATCTTTTCCAACTTCAATTGACCATCTTACAAAATTAAATGAATGAAGTGATACCTAAGTTGTATATGTTTGGTTCTTGAGTGGAATGTCAAGTTCTTTGCTAAATGAATTACACTTTGGCTATCACTATACAACCTACAATCTTCCTACTTATGCCTCAACTCTTCCATGAACTGTTGCATCCATATCATCTCCTTGCTAGATTTTGTAGCTACAACATATTCTACCTTTTTAGTTAACAAAGAAACTATCTTTTGTAATTTTGAAATCCAACTAACTGTTGTATCACCAATAATGAAAACATAACCTGTGGTGCTCCTGCTGCCATCTAAATCTTTAGCCATATCTGCATCAACATATCCTTGTAAGATAATATCTAAAACTTCATAGCACAATTGTCTATCAATGGTCCCTCTCAATTACTTGAGAATCCACTTGACTACATCCTAGTGCTCTTTTCTTATATTATTCATAAACCTACTGACAACTCCCATTATAAGAGCAATATCTGGTCTTGTGCACACCATAACATACATTAAACTTCCAACTGATGAATCATTTGGAACTTTAGACATGTAATTAATTTCTTCTTGTATTTTAGGACACTGTTCCTTGATTAATTTGAAGTTCCCTCTCAAACTTGTACTTACATGTTTTACATCTTGCATATTGAACCTGACTAACACCTTCTTTATGTACTCTTCTCGAGACAATGTCAATTTTCTATTTTTCCTATCTCTTGTTATTCTCATACCAAGGATTTGATTTGCAATACCCAAATCATTCATTATAAATGAATATGCTAATTTTATTTTGAGATCATTTATACCCTGCATGTTAGACCCTACAACAAGCATGCCATCTACATACAATAACAAGATAATATAGTTTCCATTATCTAATCTCTTAAAATAGACATAGTGGTTAGAATGACATCTACTATAACCTTATTCTATCATAAACATGTCAAATTTTAAATACCACTACCTTGGAGCTTATTTTAGACCATACAAACTCTTCTTTAACCTGCACACCATTTTATCATTACCTTTTACTTCATATCCCTGTGGCTGCTCCATATATGTTTTCTCCTCCAAATCACCATAAAGGAAAATAGTCTTCACATGTAACTATTCAAAGTGCAAATCTTCTACTATTACCAAACTTAAAACATTTCTTATGGAAGTCATTTTTACAACTAGAGAAAATATTTCATCAAAATCAATACCTTTATTTTGTGTAAACCCCTTTACAAAAAGTCTGGCCTTGCACCTATTTTTGCCTCCATATTCTTACTTCAACCTATAAACCCATTTATTCTACAATGATCTTTTAATTTTAGGAAATTGAACCAAATCTCAAGTTTGGTTATGTACTAAGGAGTGCATCTCCTCTTTCATGCCTTATTCCCACTTCTTTCTAGTTTCTACCTACATTGCTTCTTCAAAGATTTCTATCTCACCAACATCAATCAATAATAAATAATAAAGTGAAGGAGAGTATCATTTAGGGAGTCTACTTATTCTGGTAGATCTTCTAACTACACTTTTAAGAGTTTTAGGTACTTGTTACACATTCTAACTTTTTGGTACTTTTGGAATTTCATTTTCTATAATTTCATCAAGCACTATATATTCTGGTTTTTGTATATTCTTGTTTCTTTCCCTGCAACTAATCTTTGTACATGACTTTCTAATTAAGATCACATCTCTACTCCTAATGATTTTATGATTTTTAAAATCCCATAAATGGTAACCAAAATGATTAACTTCATATCCAATAAAATTATATTTCTTGGATTTTGCTTCAAGCTTGGTTCTATTTTCTTTATCAATATGGACAAATGTTTCACAACCAAAAATATTTAAAAATGAATAATCTACCTTTTTACCCATCCATGCTTCTTTTGGAATGACACCATCTAAAGGACTTGAAGGCCCTCTATTTATTAAGTAAATAATAGTATCTACAACATTTGTCTAAAATTGTAAGGGCAACCCTACATATAATCTCATTCTCCTTACATGTTCCATGATTGTCCTGTCCATCCTTTATGACACACTATTTTATTGTGGTGTTTTTGAAACCATCTTCTCTCTACAAATTACATGAGATGAATAATAATTGTAAAATTCCTTGCAATAGTATTCACCTCCATTATCTGATCTGACACACTTCAACTTATTTCCTCTCTCATTCTCAACCAAAGCTTTCTATTTCTTAAAAGTATAAAAAACATTAAATTTTTTCATATGCAATAAACCCAAGTTTTTATAGTTACATCATTAATAAAAATAACATAATAATAAGAGCCACCAAGGGATAATACCTGAGTCAATCTCTATACATCTATATGCACAAGCTCTAACTTTTCATCTTTTTTTGTCTTCCTAACTCTGAGAAATTTGACTCTCTTCTATTTTCTATACACACAATGCTCAAAAAATTCCAAATCCACCTTATTCAAATATAAAAAAAAATTCTTTGAGTGAAAAATTTGCATCCCCTTCTCACTCATGTGACCACGTATGTGGTGCCATAATTTTGTACCCACTTCTATAGAAGCTAAAGCAATAAAAGAGTCAACATTACCATTTAATAAATATAATGTACCTATTTTTTCTCTTTTTTCTATTACCAGTGATCCTTTAGTGACCTTTCATAAATTTTCCACAAATGTGACTGTGCAACCCTCACTTTCCAACTACCCTACTAAAATTAGATATCTTCTCAACTCAAGAACATGCCTCATCTCTTTCAACAACCATTTGTTTCTATTATGTAATTTTATTTGTATCTTGCCATTTCCTAAAATTTTATAGGGTTCACCATCACCTAATCAAACCTGTCCAAAATCACCTTGAGCATAGTGTTGAAAATATTTCTTATGAGATGTAACATGAAATGAAGCCCTTGAATATAACACCTAAGAATAATTAATATTATCTAAAGAAAGGATTAAAGCATCTTGTAACACATCACCTACTAAATTTGATTCCTAATTCTTATCTTGTTTTCCATCTCTTTGTTTTCCTTTTTGAAACTAACAATCTTTCTTAAAGTGTCCTTTCTTCCCAAAAATCTAGCACACCAACATTCCTCTAGATTTAGATCTACCTTTCTTAGACTTACCAAAATTTCTTGGGACCTTTCTTCTATCCTTTTGTCTTCCCCTATTCTCCATCGTCAAATTATTTCCTGATGTCTCACCTATGCTTTTTCATCGCATTTCCTCACTAAGAATAACACCCATAACATCATCAAAATTTATAGTGTTTGAATCAGAGATAGAATTACTCATAGCCATGACTAAACCATTCTAGCTTTCTGACAATGAAAACATAATCAAAAGAGCCTTAACCTCATCATCAAAATTTACTCCTATAGATCTTAATTTATTTGTGATCATGTTAAATTTATTTAAATGATTAGCAATAGGCCCACCTTTTGACATTTAAAAATTAAACAAATGCTTCATAAGAAATACCTTGTTAGAGGTTGAGGATTTTTTATACACTCTATCTAATGCCTTAAACATATATGATATTGTCTTTTCTTTTGAAATATTTAAGGCCATCAATGTTGCTAGGCATAAACATATTGTTCCTAGTGACTTTCTATCAAGAACCTCCCAATGTTTATCCTTCATAGTTGCTGGGTTCTTTTCTATTCTACCTAATGGTAAGAAAATATCCTTTTGATATAGATAGTCCTCTATTTGTATCTTCCATAGCTGGCAATTTTGGCCATAAAATTTTTGATCTTAAACTTGCCTTCTTCTGCCATTACTCCCACTCGAACTAGGAACCCTTTTTCTTGTAAGTTTATCTACCAAATAAACCTTTGACTCTGATACCAATTGTTAAGAATACAAAACATAGAAAAATATTAATGAATTAAAGATAAAAATTTAATTTAAAAAATATAACATAATAGAGATAGATTGAATGTGGTTCACTCAATATGTGCTACGTCCACATAGAAATAATCAATCTTTATTATTATTCAATCCAAAAATTGAAGGGAAAATATATATAATACAACCAGTGCAATATCCTCTTCACTCACATACAACACCCTACCATAATTACAACACCCTCATATCAAAAGGAGGGTTACATATAGAGAAAAAATAGATAAACATAATTTTTATTGTTAGATCTATAACCTAATAGTGAATGGTCTAAATTTACTATGAAATTATAATATTTTATAGTACATTTTAAACTAAATTTTGCTTTATGGTTGCTTCCCCTAAACCCCCAACAAGGGGGGCTCAAAAATAGGTCATTTCCCCCCTTAGACCCCCATGATGATCATAATGAGGGGGCATTGCCTCCCTACACCCTCTGTCAGGAACTGAGCATTAAAATAAGATCAAGCTCTACCATCCAATAATTTGATATCTAAAAGTAATATAAATATGGGACAAGACCTGTATAAAAAGGATTATATTTTTTGAGAAACAATTGTAACTTTTATACAAAAAATACCAAGCAATTTTAAACTTTCATTTAGATTCCTATATTTTTTTGTATGAACTTTTCTCAAAGTGCATAAGAAGAAAGTTGGTTTCTAAAGAACTTTACATCTAAGGAGATCTTTCGATGCATTATGTGAGGAAATGGTAAACTTTGTGTTATTGCTTAATTTGAATATGAGTTCAAATCTTTCTTAATCATTTACTAAAATAATTATCATATCTTATATGTTTATCTATTTCTACATATATAATAAGCTCTGTCAAAAAATTATTTATTGTGAAGTACAATTTCTCTCTTTTTCATAGATTCTAATTCTTTTCATTCTCCACATTCTAAGAACTTCTTTGCATAATTTATGAATCAGCTTCTTACTTGCTAAAAAATCACTCTATTATGGTTCATGAACTCTATGATTAAAGTAATACCTAAAAATAAGATAACTTGTGTATACCCTGTGCATAATTTGTATAAATTATAAAAAACTAAAAGTGTGAATAATAAGATTAGATAAACACAAGAGTATAGGATATTCACCATTAAATGAATGGGATTTAATCCCATGATTGCCTAGGTATCTTTGTTAGCCTACAAAATATCTAGCCAACAGTGAGTATGCCCATGAAAACCATGATAATTTTTTTTAAATAGCTAGGAATAGATAGAGGATATAAAATACCTTGTATCTTAATTGTATCATCCTTATTTTTATAACACATCATGTATTCTTACACAAATTTATGGACTTCCCCATTGATCCCTTTCTAAAATAATCCTGCTTGATTATATGATAAGTATGCAAGAACCTTGAGTGCCCATTGATTCATGAAACATGTAGCTTGGAAAAAGCTTTTTACTTAAGGGTTGAATTATTGCATAGGTACACATAATACTTGTACCACATAGAGTCCCCTTTCCATAATAATTTGTTTGAAATAATTAGATCCTGTTAAAAAAATTGAATAGATTTTGCATATATTTGTCATTCTGATCAAACTTCATCCACCCAATTGACTTGCATTATAGACATGGAAAACAATAATGCCTATGTGGACTCATATATGTTGGATAGTGCATAAATGATGACATTATCCTTCCATTTCTTTTATATGATCTCAAAGTCATATCCCATCATGTTCAAGATCCATTTTTTTGTTCCTATGATGTCAATTATCATTATAAGAAGTATTTTACACTATCATGATTTTTTATATGTTAAAGTGTTTTCCCATAGGATATGGTATCAATTGTTTGAACGTATTAAGGATATTTCATGCACATGATAGGATGACCAATATAACAATCCTATTTCTTCATATAAATTATAATATAAATAATAGTTCATAACATAAAGCCTAGTTTACATGGATGCTACAATAATTGATATTAAGGTGGCATAGATCTATCAGAGGATAATACAAACTCAATGTCAAATGTATAGGGTTCTAAATTTTATGTTTAAGATATGGTTAATGGTTCTAAATACATCCCAACATAAATCAATGATGTATCAATGGTAACAAATGAGTATCGAGGATACAATAAGGAAACCATAGGAAAGGAAATGATGAAAAAGGATAAACTAAATCCAAGATAGTTTTAAATACTAAACTATAAATATGTAAATGGTGCAATGGTAAACCATATGTGGTCTATGGAACCAAGATGTTAATAAAAATCCTAAGCACCCCATATCTATACCAATTTATTCAGTATAAGGAGAACTTAAATGATGATAATGACATACATGATACTATAACAATAAGAAAATAAAATCTATATACTATGTGAAGATATTAAAGAGAATAAGGAGAAATATACTTACCTTTGGGTTGACTTTTTGATGCATCAATCTCCCATTAGTTTTAATGGCACTTTGCAAGAGATGGTGTAGGATGAAGACATCAAATAGAAAGATGAAGATCTATGTATACTTAGTTGGAGACTCAAATTACTAGGAGTACCTCTTAACTTTGAATTATCCTATTAAGAATCAAATACCTTGTTTAATACCTGACCTCTAAGAATAATACTTTAACCTCTAACTCATCCATTTACTACATAAGGGCATAAATTCAAGCACAAGAAGAATAAATGAGTGTTCTAATCATATTGAATGATAATTATGAACCTATATATATATATATATATATATATATATAGGTTCATAATTATCATTCAAAATGATTAGAACACTCATTTATTCTTCTTGTGCTTGCATTTATGCCCTTATGTATGGGAGTAACATGATGGAGATAACCTACTAGATATTATATATCGAGAAAGAGGGTGGCACCCTATAAAAATTGATAGGGGGTAGAGGCCTATAATTATATGGGGGTGAATATAACTATGAGCTATATAATAGAATAGTCAGGATTGAGACATTTTTATATCTAGATGGAAATGATTATGGGGTCTTATCTATCTGGAGAGACTGAACTCTGAACTCTAATTAAAGGTGCCCCCTCTAATCTATATCTATATCTATATCTATATCTATATCTATGTATGGGGTGAAAAAAATAGATATTATGCCACCATATACATATAGAATCTATATTGTGCCACCATATCCATATAGAATAACATATAATAGAATAAAATATATATCTATGGGGATCCCCTCTAAATATAAACTCAACTCAAATTTATATGATTGGGGGGCTAGAGATGCCCCCAATATAGATCCCATTAAACTCAATTCTATATAGTTGGGGGTGGCCCTCCCCCCTCCATATATATATCTTATCTCATATATCTAAGAGGAGGAATATATAGATATATATATCTTGACTATCTATCTTGGGGGTGATGTGTTCCCTCTCCCAATTACCATTTACTTGATATACATAGAATGATATCGCCATCTATCTAGGGTTACAACTAATCTTGTGGAATGACTCTATGTGGATAGTTGATTCTCATATAGAAACAGGGATGAGTAGAGGCCTTATATGCCTAAGTGGGGAGGGGACTGATGATGATATATAAATCCCTCAGCCTCCTAGGAATAGGTATATAAGGTTTGAGGGACTCCATATCTCATATCTATATAGGGGTCCTTCAAATAAATAGGGGTATATATATACTCTAAAACCCATAAATCACCTAAAACCAACCTAAAACTCTACGATGATGGTATTGGCCAAGTCGATACTATTTAATGATAAATAGGTAGAAAATAAATTATATCAACTTGCTCAATATAGTAAAAGTATATGGTGTAAATAAAAATTGACTACAAGGAGAGAAGAAATATACTGAGAGAAGATTGAATCAGGTAGTTATATATATATATATATATATATATATATATATATATATATATATATATATATATATATATGTATGGACATTTAGTTTCGTACACACACATTTAGGATGTTTATATATATGTGTAAGAAACTAAATGTCCATATATATATATATATATATGGACATTTATTTTCTTACACACACACATTTAGGATGTTTGAGAGTGGTCTTAGACCTCTAGGATTTATAATGTAGATTCTAAATTTTGGAGGATTTGATCACATTTCAAACTTAGTCATATTTTAGAGTTTCAATATTTCAAGGAGACATCATAGAAGGTATGATTGTTTCATGAAGAAATAGATAGGTCTAACAAGATATCATATTAAAATATCTCATAAATCACCATGATTTAATCCCACCCCTTTCCTAGTACACTTCTTATGATGTGCACTCAGGGAGATTAATGTGGTGATGAGTCATATAATATGAATCATCAATAAAGTGATCAAGATGAAAAATATCATGTATATACAAATAGTCATCATTTACTTCTCATAAATGGGCTTAATTTTTTTTATACTTTTGATTTGGAAACTATCAAATGCAATGGGACTTCCTTCTTGCATGAGTACAACACCCATGGCATACCCCAAAGCATCACATTTAAAAATTAATGTCTTGTAAAAAATTGGAGTAGTTAAAATATGCATGGTGCACATGGTCTCCTTTAGCTTCTCAAATGCCTTGGTGGATACCTCATTCTAATTAAATGAGTCATTCTTTAATAAAGTTGTGAGATGTGTTGTTATGCTATTGTAGTTTTTTAAAAATCAATGATAATAAATTGTAAGCCTTAAGAAGCCTTGCATGTTCTTAAGGGTGTTATCTAATTTCCATTCTACCATGACCTTGATATTTTGATGATCCACCTTGATGCCTTCATAGGATGAAATGTGTTGAAAGCACTCCACCTCCTTTAATCCAAATGTACACTCGAAATAATTTTCATAAAGATTATGTTGTTCAAGTGTTTCCCAAACTTGATGTACATGATACAAGTGTTTCTCCCTTGATTTTTTGTATATTCAGATATGATCAAAGAAAAGTAATAGAAACTTCTACAAAAATGGCTTAAAGACATAGTTCATCAAACTTTGAAATGTAGAACTTGCATTTGCGAGGCCAAAATACATCACTATAAATTCATAGTGGACTTCATGGGTACTAAAATCTATCTTATGATTATCCTCAATTTTAATTATGATTTGATGATACCCAAAGAGAAGGTAAAGTTTGGTAAAATAAATGACACCATATAACTCTTTTGGAAAACCATCAATTACTAAAATTAAGAACTTATCTTGATGGTGTACTAGATGGTGTACTTTTTGAGTCTTTGTAGTATAGACACATTTCCTAGGTGTCATCCTTATTATGTACCATAACCACTAGATAAGATCAATAACTCTTACTATGAAAAAATAATACCCAATTCCATCATCTCTTGTACAATCTTCTCAATCTCACTTTTTTTCACATAAGATTATGTGTAAGGTTAGATGCTGGGTGGTTAGATCCTTGGTATTAGTTGAATGTCATGATAATGATCTATTTTAGGAAGAAATCCTTTTGGCATATCCTCATTTGAATGCCATGATAATGATCTATTTTATGAGGAAATACTTTTGGCATATCCTCATAAACTATTGAGTGCCCATCTATAATTTCCTATAGATCTGGTGGTGTAGGCACCTTTGATTGTTGTGCTTCTAAAGAAAATAATTATGCCATAAACCCATCCACACCATTTTTTAATATTTTACATTTGATGATATATTACCATCTATGGATACTTTTCAAAAAATCCTCATAATGAAAAATTCTTATAAGTTCATCTCAATCTTTCCCAATATAGTGAGCCATTGGACTTCTAAAACAATGTCTAGTCCACCCATGTGAAAGGAAAACATATTTAATTATATCAGGTAGTCTCCCAAGGTAAATTTAATATGGAATATATATAAATAATTGACTACACCCCCATGTACAATCATGACATGAAATTTTAGATTTGGGTAAATGAAACAATTCGAGTTTTGTACTAGCTTATTATTGATGAAGTTATGAGTTCTTGAGGTTATCAATATTGTCACCTTTTTTTTCTAGGAAACCCACTGCCTTGAGGATTTTTTAGGTAACAATACTTAAAATTTCATGACAAGAGATGGTTTCAGATCTCACGACTGCTATAGGTCATCAAAAATATATAATTCCTCTTCTTATTCTTTAGATCCCTCAATTTGGAACATCTTATTTTTGACACATTTATGTTCATGAGTGTATTTTCTATCATAGGTAAAACATAATATTTTTTTTCCAAATCTTATTCAATTTATTGAAGTATGATCTTGTGAGGTGGAGGGCTTGCACTATGATATTTTTTGCTAGTGAATGTCTCCCTCTTGATAGACAAGAATATCTCATTTTCCATACATGCCATAAAAATATAATTTGATATATTAAGTGGAATAAAATTTCATACCTCATGTTAAATGTGTTCCTTGAGTATGCCAAGGAATATAGCTCAAGTTATCATTAGTAATTGCCTCCACTCACAAGTATATGTTTCCTAATTCCTAAATATAATCCTTGAACATCATTTTTTCATAGATTTGATAATTATGAAAGTAATTATTTGTCTAAATATTTTTATAATACATTTACAACTCAATAAAATATCATAAGGTGACATTAAGAGTTTTTTATTTTATTTTTGAGCACCTAATCATCGAAACCAAATAAATTTCTTAGGTTCTATTTACAATGAAGCCATTGTAATGTTCTTCCCAAATGGTATCTAATCTATAAATAAAAAAATTATATATTTGATATATCTAGGTAAGTGGATCATTACCATTAAACTTATGCATGTCTACCTTCTGTATCAAATTTTGAGACCTAGAATAAGTGCTAGCCATGGGTTAAGGTTGTGAAAAATTTGGATTAGGTTTTACTTTCTCATATATCCACACCTAGGATTGAGAATTCAATTATGAAATTAATAACTTATTGATAGACTTTACAATGATATCCAATTGATTATTAATATTATTAATATCTCCTTGTTTGATGATTTCATACTTAATAGTATCCAATATCCCATTTTGGAGATTTTAGAGTTACTTGGTGTGTATGATTTTTTTATTAATATATATCTTGCACTCCTATCATGTTAAATCTTGTAAATATATAATTTCACTTTTGACCTAGCTTTGATCAGATGATAGCAAATTAACGTTGACCTTATATTCAAAAATTTATAGAATTGAGCCCCAATATTCTTTTGTGAGATTTGAAAAAATGTACATAAATACGTGTAATTATAAAATCTACATGTATATTGAATTTATGAAAACCAAAAAAATCAAAATAATTCACTAAAAAATGATCACATAAGTCTTAAAATTGAACTATAGATTTCTCGAACGATTTTTCAACTTTTCTAAAAAAATTCAATTTTTTAGTAATGGTGTGTGAGATATATAAAATTATTTTGGGTTATGATTTCACCAAAATTTTACCAAAATTGGAGCTTGAGCACGACTTTTAATGAAATTAATATATCACTAAAGTATCGTAAAACATAATATGATGGAATAGGAGCAACATATTAAAAGTATATGACCAAGCCATTTTGAGGAGGAAACCTCCACAACCTTATAATAATAATAGATTCACAATATGATGATATGGGAGAACCTTTCTCATCCTTATTTATAAATACAATTAGGCAGGGTCATACTCATTGATTCTAATTAAGTCAAACTAAATAAACAACTAACTAACGAGTGAAAAGATGATTATTAAATGTCATATGTTAACCCGCACTTATCCCAACACACACTATATGTTAAGCGTGTAGCATAGATAAATATAATTGATTATATGCTTTAAAGATAAATGCTAACATTAATAAGGAAATGGAAAATGTACAATGTAAAATTATATTTTTTTAATAATATTCTAGATAGATCAAGACGTGAATGCCCAAAATGAAATATTATAATGCATGCAATGCTTTATAGACAAATAATAAACTTTGTGTTGAATAAAATTTTCTAGGCTAGTCTCCTCAATTACATCTATAAAAATATCTAGTAAAACTGGTAGAAACAAAAAAGGTATATATATCACTTAAATGTAAATCATAATATAAGGAATCAAAATATTTATATAGACCCTTCTTGGTTAAGTAGATATACCTCCATTAAAACATAATAGTTCTTAGGTTATGATACTATACTAGTGAAAAATAAAAAAAATTTAATAATGTTCAATAAAATTAACACCTTGATTAAGAGGGAAAAATAATTTAACCCTTTAATTACATAAGTTAAAACATAGGAAACTATAATTTTTAGTGAAAAAAGAGGTTAGAAAATTTAATGGCTTTAGATGGAGTGCCTTAAAATTTCATTATAATTTATTCTTATAAAACCACTAATAATTGCTCGTTAGTGTTTTTCGCTTACATTTGAATTCTATCAAATACAAAGTGATAACATTCACATACATTAGGTTATCTATAAGGTTAATTTATACTAAAATAGGGAGGGGAGACTCAACATGTCGAGGGTGCCCCCATGGGTTAGATGGACTCCTAAAATAAGAATGTTTTATATTTTACCTTAGGAATGCATCTAAATTTGGTTAGATAGCATTTTGGGACTCTAATTCCTTATTAAAGGCTTCACTATACTAATAAATAATATAATATAATTTTATATAATTATATATATATATATATATATATATATATATATATATATCAATTCCATATATTTAAGGTTAGGTTAATGATAAAATCAACTAACACACCATGTTATATTAATGTCCCCTAAGATCTACAATCCTAACTCATAAATTATTAAATTTTCATACCCATATGTTCACTCCCATGGTCCCAACACAAAAAACTCAACACTTCTCACTTTTCCTAAGTGTTTAAATATAAAGTGCAGTCCCATACTCATTTTATGGAAAATGTCACATTATAAAATATTATTTTATAAGGGTTTTTAAGTTTTCACATCGCATTCAAAATTAGGATGGAATATTGGCACATGGATAAAATTTATCCTAGTCTCATGATTGAAAAACATTAAATTCCAATCTATGGATGAATATGATTCTTAAGATCAAATAAATCTAAGTGACCCATTTACTATAAACCCTAATCAAAATCTACTTAGACTTGATATGTAATTGTTTCATCTCTCATTTTCCTCTTTATTATTTTTCAAGTATGAAAGAGAGCTAAGAAGAGTGATATAAAGTGAGGAGGAAAATGTGAAAGGAATGGATATCCACCAATTTTAGTAATATTTCTTCCCCATCTTATTTTATCTATTGATTTCATTTTATATTTTTTAACTACCCTTCCCCCATAAAAGACTATGTTTTTTCTTTAACTTTCCCCTCTTTATTTTATTATTTCATATTATTTTTCCCTTATTTTAAAAATAAATTAAAATAACCTATGTATATACACACACACCACACATATACACAAATAAAAACATAAAGAGATAAATAAGTAATTTTCTTGGCTAAACATACATAGGGTAAAATCTCTATAAACCCCAAAAACTTTGGTGAAATTCCAACAACCAAGTGATATTTTACTCCCCAGACTGTGTCAAAAAAGAAGCATGTATATAATGAAAGGATGAAGCTTTTGAGAATGTTTGAACAAATATAGACCATAAAGGCTGATCATGATGTGAATATACCACTTTAATTGATATTATATAAACCTCTAAATACCATATTGAACACATGCACTGTTATACAAAATAAATAAAAGTATAGAATCTCACTTCTTAATAATTTTTTTCATTTATAATGTTGGGTTATAAACAATAGTTGAACTTGAAAACATCAAACAAAAACATCAACAAAAGAGAAAATTTACCTCTGATAAAACCACTCTTTTAAATAACATCCATACAACAACATATCTCTTAATAAATATCTCATCTCTTTCATTGATAAAACATTTAACTATATTCATCTTCGCTAAAATGGAAGAAGGAAGGAAACCAATAGTATAAACACATATTTTGATATTAAAAGAAAAAACAAGTCTTTTATTATCTATACAAAAGTTTTAATTATTTTTTGATGTTACTCTTAAGGCATATGTCATTAAAAGAGATAAAGTGTATTTAATGATTTTTTTTTTAAAAAATATCAAACAATTAGCTATAAATGGTATAGATTGATAGAATATAGAATTTTTTTGATTGGTAAAAGGAAGGTTGAAGGGGCCCTCAGTCAATTAATACTATTAAAGTACAACTGAAACAAAAACCATAGAAAGGATTATAGCCACAATTTTAATGGACCATTTTGTAAACAAAAAAAACTAACCAAAGCAAGATTTGTTTATAATTATAAAATAAAACTTAATATATGTATAGTGTAACACACAACACATTCAAAATGTCAATTTATCTAAATACTCTTTGATAGTGGTCATCTCATAAAATCTATGATAATATACTAAACCTTCACTATACATTAATAATATATGAATACTATGAATTTGATTTAAAAATTAAAATTGAGGAGAAATAAAATAATAAAGCTACATAACCATAAATCCTCTATATGAATAAAATGTATCATGCAATGAAATTTATTTACAAACAAAAAATAAGAACAAATTCTAAGGAAATGACTAAAGACAAATGTATCCCATGAGGTGAATTTGGATTCCTATCATGGTATATCCTAGAATGGTTAGGGTGAAGGTCATGATCTTCAAATTTACCCATTCTCACATCTTAAAAATTTCCCATTCCTATTCTATCTTGCTTTTCCCTTGGACTCATAAAGTGAGGGCTACAACTTATTATGCATGCAAATGTGTTAAATTTACTTATTTATGAACAATTTACAAGGTCCAAGGTAAAGCCAATCCTTGTAATTTTGAAAATATTAAATAGTGTGTTATATTTAAAATACCTACCCTTGAATAGGTTTGAATTATCCCCTTTCATAAGTATAAACACTTCAATTATACTACAAATTAGTTGTGGTCACCTCAAAGTTTTGGGGAGAGTACCACCAAAACCTCTTGACTTTAATGAAGATGAGGTTGATGATATTAAATTAAAAAATAAGACTTTAAATCTTCCATACCACATAGTTTCTCAATTTACTCCTACCTTGAGAACTTGTTCTCACAATATGGAAATTAAAGAAATTCTCACAACCAAAGCTTTTACAAAATAATCTCCTATTGACACTTCATATCCTATTGACATTGTGGTTAAATCCCTCCATGTTGGTTTCAACACTCCCATTTATATATATGGTTACACATTAGATGATCCCTCTTCATTTTGACATGCCTAAGAATAAAAATTCTACATTCCTGTGTTACCTAAATTCCCTTACATAAAGAGATGAACAAGCATATTTGAATTCCAATATGAACATGATCGCTCTTTCTTTATTTGATAGTAATGTGATGATTTAATTTCATGAGATATTCCTAGAAGTGTTTTTGATGATTCTATTACTATTTTAGTTCTTTAGATTAGTTTTCCCATTACAGAGTCTATTATTTCAAATTTGATATTATCCCTAACACCATGGCCACCAACAATGAATCATTCGATGCAAGATTTAGGATGTCATTATCCAACTTAGTGTTTCACATAGAACAATGCCTATGGGAATCTAGTTCAGAGTGGTTGAACATATAATAAACATTCATATTATAAAAATTTACAAGCACAAGACCCTATAGTGGATAATTGGAAACCATGTTTTACTTCCCCACATAAGTAAATAATATGACTTGCATAGTACCACTACTCACTTTACAATGGATTTTTGAGTCTATCAACATCATTTAGAAATGCTTCATTTTTGGTCACTATATACACCTTATATTTTCAATTGTATCACTATACTGATGCTTTCTATTGAAATGGCTTATCATCACATACATCTACTTGAGTGTACACCTTAAAGGGTGCACCAAGAATGGGGTGGGATTAGATTACGGTTCTTTATGAATTATTTTTTCATAATATTCTATCACACCATCACTACTTTTAATATGACCTCCTTTGAGTCTCTATTTGTCTTTCCTATCCACATACTTTCCATCCATATTTTTTAGATTCCTTATAGTATATGGTATTGACATGGATTATATAATTTGTTTCATTATTGATCTTTCCCTATATTGTATCAACCAACTTGATATAGTTCTAGGTTTATCTTCTATCATTTGCACTAGATTGACCTGATTGGCATTATATTGTGCTAGTCAACATTTTGTAACTATATCAGCATGGTTGATACCATAAACCTAGAGTTTAAGGTTATTTTATGGTTTTATATGGGTTATATTTAATTTTTAAGAAGATATATACCATTCATACACTCATATTGTGCTTGCATTTCTACCCCTAAGTAGTATTTGGGATAGTTAGAGGTTTATAACCTTATATTGGGGGTCTTGTCTTATGGTGTCATTAAAAAAAAATATGAGGGGTATTTGGATTTCATAACTAAGGATATATAGGTATTCATATGACATTTTGAGGTCTTCAACCTATATATCTTTCAAGGGCCACTTGAGCCAAAGGGAGAGATTGAAGCATTGATGGGTCCATCTTAAGGTAAGTATTTATATCCCTACACTATTTATTTTACTTAGTAGATTAGATGTTACTTATTTATTTGCAGATATATGTGTTTATCCTTTCTTAGGATCTTTATTATAATAAGTAAGCTAGTAGAGATATGGGGTTGCTTAGGCTTTCCATTTATCACCTTAGTTTGCATAGACACCCATTTGGTTGACCATTACACCTTACCTTATTTACAATCACTTACCTATAATTTAATCTATTTGTACACCTTTACAATAATGTTTTTTTAATTTCATATTTACAATAACAATTAAATTTATTTACCTTCATTGAGGTATATCGAGAGCTATATTCCTATGTCATATGATTAGGATTTAAAACCCTTTCCTCTTGAGATTTTAGTTTGAGGCTATCCTCTGATAAATATATAGATATCCTAGGTACTTATCCATTAATATAAGTATATGTAGGCTCTATTTAATTAACCTTATTTGAGTTCTAGTCTATTGAGAGAAAGAGAATAGTTGCAGGTCATCCTAGTCTATTCATACATTCTAGTGAACCTGATGTGAAACTTATCCTACCTTTAGTTATATTAGTTTCATGTTTGTCATTTTATCTTCTTAATGACATCATAAAAAACATAATATATTTTTTAATTTGAACTTATTAGCCAAACTGATATATTTTATTAGTCTTATCAAGTGTATAATCTAGTGTGATATAATTTCTTATTTGTTGTCAACTGTATCAAAGAGACTAATAAAATTGTCTTTTTATAACTATATCGACCATCCTGATACAATTCTATGCTTTCTAATAATTATATCAGCTCAATTGATATAATTAGGGTTGATTTGTTTATGCTTCTGACTGTATTGGGCAACTTGATATTGTCATGAGTGTTTGTTTATTTCATTTCATTTTGTATCTTCACTTTTGAGTGGATCATATTTATTTTTATTTTTTACTTTTATATTCCTAGAACTATTTTTAGGAAGTTGTGAAACTCATAAGATTTGTCATTATGGGAAAATTGTTCATCGGATTTACCTAAGTTATGGTGTGAAGGTTATTTCCCTAATACTCAAGTCATTAGACAATAATATACATAGAATTTATTTTCCATGCATCTCATGGTATATCAAAAATGTATAGGTTTTTTTAGCCTATAGAAAGATTTTTAACCTTTTTATTTTATAGTGCACCATTAAATGGTTATCTCTGAGAAGTTACACTCAACTTACTCAAAGATGGGATAGTGCAGTTAAGGGATGGTGGAATCCTCCATAGTCAGTGCCATTTGGGTATTGTTCACTATTTATGCCTCAGATTAATATATATAATAACTTATAATTCAAACACATCCAACTTAGTAATACATCTATGTTCTATTTAATTTTCTACTAATTAGTTAAATCATTAGCTTGTTTGATTTTAGACTATATTGGCTAGTCTGAAATCTCTATTTGATGTGTGTGACAACTACATTGACCAAACTGATATAGGTTTGAGTGTATTTAAAAATTCATTAGTTAGATTGATATAATTTATATTTATTATTCTATCTTAAACTATACCAACCAACCCAATATTATTTTTTCCTTCTTTGAAACTACATTGGCCATCTTGATACATTTTATTCCTTTTTTCCAACTATAATTATGTTCTTTTTTCCAACTACATCAACCACCCCTATAGGTTTAGTTTTATCATATTTATTCCAAATGTATTGGCCAATGAAATATAATTATTTTTTATGAATTTATTATTGTGGCCAACCTAATACAAAATATTTCCTATTTCAGTTCATGACTATGTCAACCAGCCTAATACAGTCTACTTTTAGTATTCCTATGTAATTAACTGCACTAGCTAGATCATTACAATTGATATTTTCTTTTCCAATATATAACATCTCCTAGGCCACTCTAAAAATAATCCCTACAATGATTTTCAAATAATTTGTAACAATCCTAATGTTATGAAACTAACCAATACCGATATATTTTCCATAAAGACTTACATGCCTTAAATTTTTTCCATGACATGATTTTTCCATGACCCAAGGTAAAATTTCAAGAAATTTTAGTATGGATTCTACTAGATCCAAACACATGAACCATATAAAAACTTTGAAAACACTAAATGAGGTCATCTACTCCAAGAATATGAGATTGAAGAGGAATGGGGCATAAAGTATATATATGAGGTGATAATCTATCTCCAATAACATCATGAGCATAAATACAAGGACCCTATGGTTTTACATCACCTCATGATGGTAATCCATGTGGAGTTTCCTCCTTCCCATACTCATAAATTTTCTATAGGACTTGGGGAAAATAAAATTGTAACTTGCTTATTTACTTACTTATCCACCATGCCTCATATTGTTACTAGCATGATGAGTATCTTTTTTAATAGGCCTAATAAAAGTGATAACCTTAAAACCAATGTAAATTAAATGCCCAATGTATCCAAATAGGCCACTCAAACCTCTACTTCCAACAAATACACTTCTAATCCTGACCAAATTATCTTGAAAACAATGACTTAAATATATAACATTCAATCTAATAATAGTGATTAGATGAGTAAAATGCAAAACAAAACTTAAAAAATGTGAAATCAACAACAAAAAATTTAGTGGAGAGTGCCAAATAAAAATTTCCAATCCAGCCCACCTTAGAGACCCTCTTGGAAATATCATTCCATAGCCCCACTTCCAAAAAAAGTTATTTAACACCTTCAAAACAATCCCTTAGTCTCTCAAATTTTAGACATTGATTTAAGTGCTATCACTCATACAATATCCTATAATGGATCCATTGATCATGCTTTGAATTTAAAGGCCTTTGATAACCTTTATAAAGGCTTGATTGAAATTAATACCTTTGCTACTACCAAACTAATTTCCAAAACATTTTTTAGTGATGATTTAGAATGATACAATCAACTAAATTCTAACTCCATTTATAACATAGAATATTTAGTTAATGCATTGGTCCAAGAGTTTCAATTCAGTGATTTTCTTGAAAACAACCTGGCTTACTTCATCAAGTAAAAACTAAAAAAAAATTACATTGCCCAAGACTTTTTCAAATGTTGGAAAGTTTTAGCCAACAAAGTTGAGCATAATATGTGAGAAGACATTCTCTTCCACATTTTCACCAATGTACTCAATGATGAATTGTAATATATTTTTAAGACTCTTATAATAAATTATGTAGAGAAAGCCTTAGATTAATCTAAATGTCAAGACTTCCTTCTAAGACAATTTAATCCTTCTCTATCTAATCTTGGAACTCGAATGCTTATGAGATCTAAAACATAATGCTATTGATGATAGTGTCTCTAAAACTTATGATTATAAGATAACTATCAATATTATTTTACTAGGAAGCTCTAATGAAGTGATTCTTTCCCCGCCTATTAAGGGAATTCCTTTCTAGTATCTTCCTCCTTCCTCATAAGTCAAAATTTGTAAAATTCATCACCTTATCTCATTATCTAAGATTAGGAAATGCCTTCCTAGACTATTACCTATAAATTTATATTATTCACATCCTAGTGCTTATTTGTATGATCTTAATTTTTTTGATATTTTCATGTAAATTGGGGTCATTCTCATGATAATTCTAATCAACTTAAACATCTAGATTTTGAGTTTTTGTTTGGTCTAAACTTTGATCATGAAGCCATGATTAGAAAGTGGTATAAAACCTATGATAAATTATCTAAGGCTTATGAATCCAAGTTAAAGTGTGAAACACTTCACCAAAATAATGATCACCTTACCATCTATTACAATTCAATTCCAAACCATATTCTAAATGAACAACCTGATAATCAAAATCAAACAATTTCCCAATGATCCACTAATTTTGTTGAAACCACAGGCAACTCTCATTTTTTCAATGATGTAAAAAACTTGGTAAACATGAACATGAAGAATGTTGTCTCGTACATCAATCCTTATCCTCTTCAACCTCATATTCTTTATCCAGCTTATAAAACAATTAAGGATAATACTCTACATCATTTTGTGGATATTGAATATAAATAAATTATCACTGATGTTCTTTTTGATAGCCTAATTATGTTAGATAAATTGTTATAGTTCCCTAATTTAAAAAATATATCAATCATCCTAGTATAGTTTATTTCTCCACCCACTTCTATTCCTAATATATCAACCATATCAATATAGTCTCTTTTTTTTAGTTCAAGTCCAATGCTATTAAACAACTTGGTATAATATATTTATAGACATATTCTATTTAAAATATATCAACAAAATTAGTAAAGTCACACTTAATTATATTTACCTCAAATGTGTACAATATATTTATCTTACTAATTGTGATTCTACTATGTTAGCCAAGATGATGCTCTATCTTTGATGCCTCTTTGTCACCAAATACATTGGCTAGGTCATATAGTTGCCTTAACTTGCCTCAACTATATTGATAATTTTGAGATAACATGATATGATTCTAAATCAAAATGAATTGGATATTTTATTATACAACTAATCTACTTTAGAGTACAATGCCTCTTTTACAATCCTATCTAGCTCACACTAGCTTTGATGAGTGAGATCCCATTGAATAAATTTATAAGTTCCCATATCAAATTATGTTTCTTGAGCTCATGAGGAGTTACTTATCCACATCATTGAAACTATATTTTGAAATTTTTTTTTATATGAACATTACTCGACCACCACATAAGGGGAAAGAATCTACCTTGCTCGAGTTTGAGGAAAGCATCTTGAAATAATGTGAAGAATTTCCATCTAGGTTGATTTCACTACAAATGCATCTCTTTCTCTTAAATTTACTATTGCATCAATGATCCCTGAAGAAATATTAATTCTTATAGATTCAAAACCATGCCCATCCACCCTAGAAGAGGAATCATATGGTGAGCTTCACAAGGGTTTTTATCATTCAACTCATAAGTGTTGAGCTTATCAAATATTTTAGTACAAAAAAATATGACATTCTAAACTCCTACTATAGTAAGTCAACTAATTTGGTTTACTAATCCTAGGCATTCTTGTTACTTTCATGGGACTAGTATGCATTATTTTACTAACTATCAAGCTCTTTGGAAATATATTGATACACTTCATTTTGAAGAAGTTAATTTTTCTAGTCGACCAAACATGTCACTTCTAAAGATTACACTTGATTATATCCCCAAACATAGGTAAGTATACAACATTTGGAAACAATATTCCACACATCATACAAATAAGTGTAGATTAATCCAGTGGAATTTTAGATGTTTTTCAAGGGTCCCACCTCAAGCTTCTCAACAAAAATCACATGGACCATCTAGGATAGAGGAACCACCTCCCCTACGACTAGCAGATGTGTATGTCATGGCTCCATATATTCCCCATATTTATTATTCTCATAGAGAGGCCCCATGACCTCATCATTCTAGCATGCCTATTTTTTTACTTATATATCATTTGCTAAAAAGTCCTAGCATGGATCTCAGTAAAATTAAAATAGACAATGATCTAAGCTAGATATTAGTGGCATCAAGATTTAACGGATGTTATTGATGATGTATGCCAAGATATTTCATGTAATTTATGAGTAGATAATTATTTCATATCATTTACTTCACATTGTCACACAATTGGATTTCATATTATTATTTTTAGCATAAGTGGTGCTCATTGTACATATCTTGTTTATGTCACAATATTTACTTTCTAACACTTTAATTTTAAGCATGTATATTTGGTTTTCAACATTTATGTCACTTTACAACTGGCCTTTGTTTCCATATTGGATCTTAGTATCACCTTAAGGTTTTATTTTTAGTATTTTTAGCTTCCCCCTTTTTTGTGATGGTTTAAAGTAAGCCTTAGTCTCCCTCATGGATGTTAGGTAGCACCTCTAGGTTTATTTTTTCACATTTTATATTTTAACCATTTTCAGTTGGCCTTAGTTTCTTTGTGATTATTTGGCATATTTTTGTATTCCCCCTCTTTTGGGATGATCTCTCCTATCAATGCTTGTGTTATAATTTTTTACTTTAATATGGATTCTCTAGTGACATGATTGACACCTTTCATAGTATTTCCTTTATTTGGGTTCCATTTATATGATTTGATTTATATTTGCATGTAATTTCAAATCCCTATTTTATCCTAATCATTTATGAAGTAAAGTTATCACTTTATGTGGTCAATTAATAACATATTCATCATTTTATCAAAAAATTTCACATGGATGGATCTTCCACAATCCCCATCTTTCCCTCTAAGGTGCACTTACATTGATTTAAATATTTCACTCTTTCCTTGAGTACAAGTATACAAATATTTACACATATTGGTATTTAGGTTGTCCTATCTAGCTATTAGGTGTAATATTTCCCATGTTAGTTATCTTTATCACCCATGTTTGGTTTTCACAAATTTGTATGGAGGAAGAAAATAGAACAAGACAAAAGAGTTAAAATCCAAATCATAACAAAAATAGAATCATATGTTAAAAGTTAGATCACACCCAAAGATGTGATATTTTTAACACATCTCCTATTATATTTGAAGATCAAACTCCACAATTGTATCAAGATATAATTTAGGTCCATTAGAGTGTAGTAGGCCATTAGACTAGGGTTGGAGGTCTTGCTATCCAATTTTGACCCCCTGGTCAAAATAAGACCCATATAAGAAAAAAATTTAACCTTAGGTGATTTAGGAGGTCTTATTTGAGTCCAAAATACCTTATTATAATTTATTAATGTAAATTTGGAAAGATTAAGGTAAGTTTCTTTTATGTGTTTTGGTCTATTTAGGTCTCCTAAGTTAAAAAAGGTTAAAAGGGTCATTTTTGGTAACTTAAAAAACATGTAAAATGTCAAGTGAGGTCAATAAGGGTCTTAAAATATATCTTTGTATGGACCAAAGAGTTTCAAGTCATAAAAAGTCAGTTATGGGCAAGAAAAGTCAATTTTAGGGGCTTCCCAAATAAGTACATGGGAGGAGAGAGAATATGCATATAAATTAGGTTTTCATCATGATAACATGTTTTAAGGTCTGTAATAATTATTATTATCTAGTAGTTAAAAGGTTATATGAAGCCAAAAACATCATATTTCTCCTATCGACTCCTTCACAAGCTCACATAGGCAAAATTAAAGTGGATGGTATGGCCAAGAGAGAGAAGGTGGGAGCCTAAAAGTTTGGGAATGTATTTTAGTCTTGGTTAGATTAAAACTTTGGGAATTGGTTCTTATATTCATATCCTGATTTATATGAATAATCGCTAAGAAGTTAACAGTCTAAAATCAACTAGTCAACCATGACAAGGGTATTTCTTGAGTTTTCCAGGTAGATTAGTGGAATTTTTTTTTAAGGATAAAGTTTGTATAGGTCTTAAAAAATAATCTAAATTATATTTAAGTCTTTTTGAAGATTTATATGAAGGTATAAGTCACTAAATGAATGGCAATCTCCATGCAAGAGAGGTTTTCAAGTTAGATTTGTAAGTCTACATTCAACCAAGAAAGGTTTATGTTCAAAACATGTTGGAATGTATTTTCATGGTTTTTCCATAGGTTATTCAACTCTATATAAAGTATAAATTTTTTCTCCCATGGCCACTCATTCAATACTCTAATTGGCCATCTTGAGCAAGGTGTCTTTCATGGGTTGTAAAACCAATGGTAGACTGAGTTTATTATAGGTTTTTATTGTTTTGAGATATCTTAATACTTAAAATAATTTTTAGGGTTATTATATAAGTATGTTGATTCAATGAAACCATGTTCTTTCAGTCCATAATAACCATATTTTCACTTCTCAACTCTCAAACATAAGGTTACAGTCCTCTACCTTCACATAAGCCTAAAAGTATTCAAAGGAACATTCATGAGGTTATGTCTATATTTAAGGTGTATTGATAAGTTAAATGTGTGAATGATATTCATTAATACTCATTGAATTATAAATAACTCCATTGAATTCACCAATCAAGACATGGGTTCATGAAGAGATCTTAACTCTCAAATCATAAACCCTGATACATAAACCATTGTATACTCAGCCTTATGCATCTAAAAGGCAAGTTTGAAGATGATGTTATATATAGTTGGAGATACATATATCCTTTAAAGATATTATTGGATGAAAATAAATAGTAGTATAATCTAGAAGTATGAGAAGAAAAGAATATTGGTTCTTAATAAGTCTCATTGGGAAAAGAAGTGAGACAACCATCTATACCTATAGATAGGGTACAAAATGTGGAAGGTGTCAATGGATTATGATAAAGTCATGTTATATACTTAAACTTGCATTAGATTTCTATTACCTTCAAGCTAAAATTACGTCATTGATCACCCCAAGAGGTAATCAAGAATACATGAATCTCTAAGAAGGAATCTCCACCTACAGTCAGACCTAGTTGGGTGAAAACAAAGAAGAAAATAGTTATATAAATATGAGGTTTTATGAAGAATTTAAGGATAAATATATATAGAGGTGGTATATTTGAGTCATCCAAGTCAATAAACTATGCACCTATAACCACTTATTTGAGGTCTAAATATCTAACTATGTATAATGTGAGTATGAGTCTCATGGTGACTTCAATGACAATAAAGTGAATTCCATGGTTATAGTTTACCAGTGGGCATAGAGAAAGGGACATAATTTACTCAGGTGCCATGGTCACCTAAAATAATCTTAGACCCCACTTAGACACCTATAACTAGTCATAAGAAACTTGAAAAGATACAAAGTTTTCAAGGTAGAATTGGTTATGACTAGGTGATAAATGGTTTAAAGATAATGGGGAGTATACAAATATGTGGAATCCAATTTCTTATAATGTAAATATCACTAAAAAGGGCCTCCATTTTTTCCACTCAATACCTACAATTATACCATAAGTCTTAGCTAGCTGACTATGTAAGGGGAGTTGAAGGAAAAGGGTTTGTTCAAATTTATACAAATGACCTAATAAGCCTAAAGAGTGAATTAAATGCACTTAGAGGTATGTAAGTGATTATACCACTTTATTCAAGATCAAAACACAAATTACTAAACAACATGCCTACTCAACTAAGGCAAGGCACTAGCCTATTCATTCTTGAGAGGTTTTATTATTTGGAAAGGTCTAAAAGATATCAAGAGATCTAAGAGAGAGGAGGATATTATAATGTGATTTAAATGTGGTGACCTAGTTTACCAATATGTCTTAGACACAAGTAAAAAATAATGGAGATCACAATCAAAATCTCTTACAATCATACATAGGCCTAAGTTTATACACAAACCTCATGACAACCAGTTGAGAAAATGGTAAAGTAAAGTAAGATTAGTTGGAGCTGGGATGGAATTGGAGACTTGAGAAGATGATGAAGGATATGTATAATCACTCCATGAAGAAAATTAGATATCATGATAGTATAAAATAGAAGAATACAAATAGTTAGGGTATGGCATTCAACTTGGTTCGAAAACCCTAGGCCTGAGCTAGTGTGATATGTAGAAGGCTTGATGGATAAATGTGGTAAGATAGAAATTTGAAGAGGTCAAGAAATATGTCTTAGACCTAATTAAGTTCATTAAAGATCAAATAAAGTTCAAAACATACACCTACAGACCTCATTCTTGCTTAAACCCCTCATAATGCTTGTTCTTCAACTTGAGGGTCATCAACTTTTGCTCACACCTTTCATGAGGATATGCATGAGGTTGAATGGTCATTGAAATTATTATAGGGGTACCATAACAACAATATTGTGTCATTATGATATAGAGAGAGGGGTTATTCTTTATGAACAATCATTAAGACCCCAAATAGGTCTTAAACCTCTCTTAAAACCCAACATTGATAAATTTATAGATATGGAATTATAAAGCACACCTAATTCCATATTTTGATCCTAAAACCTCTTGGATATTATTCTAGACTCCAAGTGTATCATCTAGATGTACTTGAGCTATATGAATTATTGTACAGATTGCCATAAATGTACTATTTTGTGTGTTTTTAGTGTTTTACAAGTATTTTGGAGAGATGGAAACTTTAAATAATTGGAATAGGTCTCTTGGGATTTATTCCATCTCCTCAAATCAATAAACTTGATTAGGAACCCATAAAAGTGACTAGATAAACTCTATTTTCCAAGGCAGTCTAAATAAGCTTATGAAGGGCTTATTTTTGGCCATTTCATGGTTTGGATATAATCATACTGTTATAAAATCACAAATTTGACATGGAGGTTGGTATTTTAATGGTTAAATTTAATCAGACACTTCATAGAGGTTTCACATATGCATGAAGATTTTAGAGCCAAAATCTAGTTTCTAGGCCTAGAGGCCTAATTAGGTCTAATTGGCATAAGAGATAGGCAAAAAAAATTAGAATTAAACTTGGATTAAGATCATAAAATTAAAAATGAATACATAATAGGATAAAGGGTACTCATAACTACCCTCATTTTTACATTACTATCTATACTTGCTTCTAAACAAGGAGGTTTTCATATTTTTGGGTTATAAGGAATGAGGCCTAATTAAGGATTTTGGTAGAGAATGACTTGTTTGAGTTTGAGACATAAAAATGGATTGATAAAGGTCAAATATGTTGTTAATAGGACATAAATTAAGTTTTGATGAGCTAAGGAATAAGAATCCAAGTTTTGGCACTTGTTTGCAAAATAGGCCTAAGGAGATGAAGAGTCTTCTAGACACCTTACAAGAAAAAGAGGTGATGTGTCAAAGATAACCTAATTATATCAGTTAAGAGGTGTTAATATAAGATTAAATAGGTAGGATAAACTTATCTTTCCACCAAGAAGGCCACATATCCTTCAACATGTCAAGAAGAAGAGAAGTTTCAAGAAGCTAGTCAAAGTGTCAAGCAAACACTTTAACTCCCATGCCATATGGAGGGTTAGATCATATTTAGAGGAGATAAACATGGATTATAGGACCTATTGAGGTATTCCCATAACTCCCCTTATTTTTTGAACTCACATGGTACTTGTCTACTCTCTCTCTCCTACACTCTTCTTCTCCTCTCTCTCGCATTCTCTATATATTGAGCTACATTTTGCTAAGTTTGGATCCTCCACCTAGGTATGGTGAATACATGACCATTTTTATGAATTTCATTAATGATAATAAACTAGTTTACCTCCTATTCTGACTATACTTAGGGTGTATATGAGAATAGTTGATCTTGTCAAGTGAATTGACTTGTCTTCCTTGGTATGTTATCCTTTTCTAACACCTAGATGCAGTTTGAAAGGTTATTTTCTAGTTCATGTGAAGTGTATGAGCATGGTGAAATATTTGAGTGAGTTTTTATATCTTATAGTTTCATTCAAGACCTCTTGGTTAGTCCTCCTAGCTTAAGCAACTATCATAACCTTCACATTGAAACACTCATGTGAGAGATTCAACTTAAGAGTAGTGTATGTAAGGTTAGTTTTATTGAATTACAAGTCCACATGCAGCTAGTTGGTAGTGGTCAAAACATATTTGTTGCATCATCTAATTATATTAGGTTTTTTCCCCTTTTCTTATCAAGTGATATATTAGTGTGTGAGCCAAAGTGATTTATCAAGGGGAGATAACCCTTCAATCTAGAGGTTATCCCCTATTATAGACAACCCAAAGGTCTAGGGACAATCCCATGTTTCACCAAATTTGGAGAGGTTTGAACAACCTTATCGTAGGGTGAAAAATTTGGTCATAAATTTTTTGGCACATTCGATGGACAAAGGTTCAAAGTTGTGGAAGAATTTTTGGTTTGTTCTTCTACTTATCAACCTTTAGAGGCACTCAATGAAACACTAATGTCAACTTTGAATGCAATCAACTAGTTCTAACAACCTAGGTACTTATTGTGAGAATCATTTGATAATATCTTGTATTTTCCTTTGACTCATGATGTTGGGATGGATTGGTATAAAGATAACTTTTACTATATACCTCCTTATCAACTTTATCATGACTCATACTAGACATATAGCCTTCTTTACCAACCTAGTTATGACCCCAAATTTGTGCTTCAACAACCTTATCATGATTTTTCCTCTATATGAGTCATATAAATTTTATTGTTAAACTATTTCTCCTCCACATGGCCATGATGTTGCATATGAGAAGCCTTCTCAATCTAAATATGTCTCTAGTTGTCCCTCAAATGAATCCATTTCAAGTTTGAATTTTTTTTTTAGGCTATGATAAATACATGTTAAACCTTCATACACAAAGAAAACATGGTCAAGATATTCTTATCCATCTCATTCATGACATGAGAGACTCATTGCAGCTATTGAAAAGAGAATGGACATATATTGAGAGAGAAAATTGGCAAAGCCTATCAAGTGAAATGTTGGATGTAAATGGTCTCATTCAAAGCATAGAAGATATGTTGAAAATTCATAAAGGACAATAGGTTCAATTCAATCAGCCCTATGTGTCTTCTTATAATCCATCTCATCTCTCATAGATGCCACCCATTCTTCCCCAAGAGACCTTTCCAAGTAAATCTCCAAGTGTTCTAAGTCTTTCATGTGTTCCTCAAATCTTCCCTTCTTGGAATTCAATCCAAGAGAGTATTCAAAAATAAAAGAATATTCTTATTGAAAAACCTATTGATTCAAGCCAGCATCCCACTTCTATTCCTCAAGGAACTCCCAAGGAGTCTTCTAAAATTCCAAGTTGGAATCAATTAGTAAAGTCTTGGAGTGGGCAAGGTGAAATAAGCATATATTGGGGAGTTGAAGGGAAAGAGAAATCTAAACCTACGTAAGTCTCTTCCACCCCTCCTTAAGAGATCTCTTATACTATATATCAAACTTCTTATGATACTTATCCTCATGAGGCTACTAATCTCCTTCAAGAAAATATAGTTCAAGAAGATATAGATAGGCAAATCAAAGAGTTAGAGTTGAAGATAAAAGGACTTGAAGTAAGCCAAGATCAACAAATGAAAAACAAAGAAATATTTATGACTAATTAAGCCCCATTACCTTCTTCCCAAGAACCTATAGCTTTTCCATCTTGGAGGTATATCCAAGAGTGTATTCAAAACAAGAATGATATTCTAATTGAGAAGGTGGAAGATCAGCTTGCAACTATTGAAGAGCCTCTTGAAGGCTATGAGAAACATGAAGTTCTTATTGAAGAAGATGTCCCTCCCATTGTTCAATTTAACTTTCTATCTCTCCAAGAGTTCCTCTAAAAACCCTCCATTCCCATGACCATTTATTATCCATATACCACACCTCATACTCCCTCTACAACTCATGAACTTAACCATAACCCTTCCACCATATCCCCTCATCAGGAAGAACCTGTCCTATGGGAAACAAGTGAAAAATATTAGGTTGTAATTATTCATGAGATTCAAAAGGGTCATGAGGAAGAGGACTCAAGTGAGGATGAGAAATAAATCTCCATTGGTACTCCACTTAGAGAGTTAAAACACAAATTAGTATTTAGGAATGGGCATGAAGAAGTTGAAGGAGTGGAGCAAGTTTAAGAGGTTACTTTTTTTATTTCTCTTCAAAATGATGATCAAGAAGATGATGAAGACTTGTTTGAAATCCTAGTAATGGGTTACAATCCTCTTCAAGGAGGCTATAGTCTATTTAAGAGTGAAGAGGGTAGCTTTGGAAAGAAAGTGAACATCTAAAGAAGAAGTAACCCCTCAAGTATGACAATTCAAGAGGCATTTACACTCCATGATGATATGTTTGAGGTCATCAAAATGGGCTATCTTCTCTTCAATCAATTGGAAGATTCTTACCCACTCTTGGAGGACAAGGTAGATTTTTATTAGCCTCAATTTCCCAATAAACAAGATGTTGTTTCTATTAGAGATACTGTTACAAGTAAATCAAAAGATTCATTTTAATTCATGTAATTGGATATGCCAACTTACAAGGAGTTTAAATAAGGTATATTCTTGGAAGATGATGATGTAAAGTTCCTTACAAAAATTGATGAGGTTATAACAGAAGAATTGAAGAATGAGGCCCCTCAAGAGACCATGGTGATATAAAAATAATGGCTAGATGAAGTATCACTTGTAAAGGTTGAAAATAAAGAGTATCATGTGAAATATCTTGGGTCATATGATGAGTTCATCTTCATAGGAGACTGGTTTACTACTAAAAATATACTTGAGAGTATGATAAAAAGAGTGGCATTAAAGAAGGAGATGAAGGAAATAAGGAATATTCCCAACAAGAAGAATCTTGATTCATGCCATTTTTCACTTCATGGAGCAAGAGATGGTACAAGCTTCCCCTTTAATCTAAGAGGAAGAAGTTGTCTTTAGATTAGTTGTTCATAGCTAGTTGTTTTCTATTTTTTATATTCCCTAAGTGCTTAGTTAGCACGTGTGTGTCTTCATTTATTGTGTTGTTGAGGTAATCAATTTGTCTTGTTGGTCAAGTCTCAAGATTTGATATTATTATCTTAAAGTGAAATGGACTCCATTGCCCAATGGAAGGACAAGGATACTAGTCTAGTCAATATAGCCGGCATGCTACTCTTATGACTCACCAATTTGTTATCCAATTTTGACCCTTAAGGTCAAAATAAGACCCCTATAGGTAAAAAATTTAACCTTAGGTGATTTAGGAGGTCATAGTTGAGTCCAAAATACATTATTAGCATTTATTAAGGTAAATTTGGAAAGATCAAGGTAAGTCTTTTTTATGTGTTTTGGTCTATTTGGGTCTTATAATTATAAAAGGGTCATTTATAGTACCTTTAAAAACATGTAAAAGGTCAAGTGAGGTCAATAGGGGTCTTAAAATATGTCATGGTATGGACCAAAGAGTTTTAGGTCATAAAAAGTCAGTTTTAGGCACTTCCCAAATAAGTACAATGTGAGAGGAGAGAGAATATGCATATAAATAAAGTTTTTAGCATGATTAGGTGTTTTCAGGTCCAATATAGTTATTCTATAGAAGTTACAAGGTTATAGGAAGTCAAAAACATCATATCTCTCCTATCGACTCCTTCATAAGCTCACATAGGCAAAATTGAAGTGGATGGTATGACTAGGAGAGGGAAGGTGGGAGCCTAAAACATTGGGCCTTGATTTTAGTCTTGTTTAGATTTAAAATTTGGGCATTGTTTATTATATTAATCTCCTTAGATTTATGAATAATTGCTAAGAAGTTAAAGATCTTAAATCAACTAGTCAACCATGAAAGGGGTATTTTTTGAGATTTCTAGGCAGAATATTAGAATATTTTTTGCATAATAAAGTTTGTATGGGTCTTAAATAATAATCTCAAGTATCATTAAGTATTTTTAAATATTTTCATGAAGATTCAAGTCATTAAATGAATGGAAATCTCCATGCATGAGAGGTTTACAAGTTGGAATTGTAGGTCTACATTCAACTAAGAAAGGTTTGTGTTTAAAACATGTTGAAATGTATTTTCATGGTGTTTATTCAAATTATTCAACTTTATACAAAGTATATAAGTGTTCTCCCATGGACATTAATTTAATACTCCAATTTTACATCTTGAGCAAGGTGCCTTTCATGGTTTACAAAGCCAATAGCAGTTTGAGTTTCATATAGGTTTTGATTATTTTGAGAGATATTAATACTTCAAATAAGTTTTAAGGTTGTGATATAATAATGTTATGAAATTAAAACATGGTATTTCAGTCCATCATAACCATATTTTCACTTCTAAACTCTCAAACACAAGGTTATAATCCTCTACCTTCACATAGGCCTACAAGTCTTCAAAGGAACATTCATGAGGTTATGTTTATATTGAAGGTGTCTTGATAAGTTGACGGAGTGAATGAGAATAATTGATACTAATTGAATTATAACTAAATCCATTTAAGTCACCAATAAATACATGGGTACATAAAGATATCTCAACTCTCAAATCATAAACCCTAATACATAAACCATTACATACTCAGTGTTATGCATCTAAAAGGCAAGTTTGAAGAGGATGCTATATCTAGTTGGAGATACATAGATCCTTTAAAGAGATGATTGGATAAAAATCAATAGTATTCAAATCTTTAAGTATGATAAGACAAGAATATTGGTTATTAATAAGTTTTAATGGGCAGACAAGTGACATAACCATCCACACCTATAGGTAGGATACAAAATGGATATCATGTTTTAAAATGTGTAAGGTGCCAATGGATTATGAGAAAGTAATGTTGGATAATTAAAATTTTAGTAGATTGATATTACCTTCAAGGTAAAATGACATCATTGATCACCCCAAGAGGCAATTATGAATACATGACTCTCCAAGATGGAATCTCCACCTATAGTCATACCTAGGTGGGTGTAAACAAAGAAGAAAAGAGTTATATAAATATGAGGTGTTATTAAGAAGTTAAGGAGAAATATATATGGAGTTATATTTGAGTCATCTAAGTCAAGAATATATGCACCTATAACCACTTGTTTGAGGTATGAATATCTAACTATGTATAATATGAGTATGAGTCTAATGGTGAATTCAATGATAATAAAGTGAATTCAATGGTTTCAGTGCATCAATGGGCATATATAAAGGGACATAGTTTACTCAGGTGCCATGGTCACCTAAAATAACCTTAGACCCCATTCAAATACCTACAACTAGTCACAAGAGACTAGAAAAGATATAGAGTTCTCAAGGAAAAATTGGCTATGACTAGGTGGTAAATGGTTTTAAGCTAATAGGGAGTATAAAAAGATGTGGAATCCATTTGGTCAGAATGTAAGGATCACTAAAAAGGGTCTCCATTTATTCTAATTAATACCTATAGTTGCACCCTAAGTCTTAGCCAACTGAATATGTCAGGGGAGTTGAAGCAAAGGGTTTGTTTAAACTTATACAAGTGACCTAATAAGTCTAAAGAGTGATTTTAATTCACTCATAGGTATCTAAGTGATTGTATCAATTTCTTCAAGATCAAAACATAGATCAATGAACACCATGCCTACTCAACTAAGGCAAAGCACTAGCCTACTCATTCTTGAGGTTTTGTTGTTTGGAAAGGTTGAAAGGATATAAAGAGATTTGAGAGAGAAGAGGATACTGTAATGTGATTTAAATTTGGTGACCTAGTCAACCAATAGGTCTTACACACAAGTAAAAAATAATGGAGATCATAGTCAAACTCTCTTGCATTCATACACAGGCCTAAGTGTATACACAAAACTCATGGTAGTCAGTTGAGAAGATGGTAAAGTAAAGTAAGATTAGTTGGATCTGGGATGGATTTGGAGACTTGAGAAGATGATGAAGTATATGTATAATCATGCCATGAATAAACTAATACATCCTAATAGTGGAAAAGAGAAGAATACAAACAACTAGGGTATGACATTCAACTTGGTTCAAGAACCCTTGACTTGAGATAGTAGGATAACTATAAGTCTTGATGGATAACGGTGGTAAGATAGACATTGGTAGAGGTCAAGGAAGATGTCTTAGATATAATTAAGGTCATTAAAGATCAAATCAAGTTCAAAACATACACCTATAGACCTCATTCTTTCTTGAACCCCTTAGAATGCTTATTCTTCAACTTGAGGGTCATTAAATTTTGATCACACCTTTCATGAGGAGATGCATGGGGTTGAATGGTAATTGGAGGTGTTGTAGGGGTCCCATATTTTTTTTTTATGTAATTAGTGTTGACACAGAAAATTGCACCCAGTGACAGGAAGTCAGACTCTTATCTTCTCCTCACAACATGGAAACTCCCCTCTCACCTGTGGGATTGACGAAGCTGGAGGGGAGAGTCTTTAGGTAAGGGCTAGCTCCCTCTGATGTATCATGTTTGTTTCAGCAAGTGAAAATACATACAGGTATATATATATATATATATGGGGGGATGAAAAGGGAGGAAAATACAAGGAAAACAAACTACTCTAAGGAGGTGATACACCAAAATGAAATGACCTTCACACCTCCACACTCAGAATCAGACAAACACAACATACATACACTCAGACTTGGCAGAAAGATCAGGCTGCTAGAAAATGACAAGGAGGTTCTTATGAAAACACAAAAATAAGGACTCACCAAGATGCTATGAAATACATACTATAAATGACTTCCTCTGTTCTATACTTTCAAATAGAGCTCTTCTCCTATCAGCTACAGATAATGGCACTTTGTAGATAACTAGTGTGTTGGTGCTGAACCTATGAGAGCATCAAAAGACAATGACTGAACATAAATCAAACACTCAAGACATACATAGAATATCTATCCAAGAAGAGGTAAAATTTGCTTTTATTTGATTCAAGTGGAAATTTCAGCAGGGCTGCGCCTCGTAAAATTGTGAAAAGATCGATTCCTTTCTCAAAATTGAGAAGTTACAATATATAGAAGAAAGGAGAAGGGAACTTGGTGCTTCTTTGACAAGTTGGCCTATCACGTTCCCTCATTGGGAAGAGGAAAACATTATTGTTGATGTCATCATTCTAGAAGAAGCCTGCTGGAACCATGCTGTATAATTACCAAATTTGACTTTGGCGTTCAAGCTTTTATGTGGAAACATGGGTCGTGCCTCTTTTCTGCCAACAAATTGAAATTTGTCCCCTTTTTTAAATGCACAAGCCATGCTACTTGTTGTTTGTGCCATTTGGGGATTATCAGGCAATAAATTGCCTTCCATTTGCCACTTGGACTACCTTGTCACTTCTACACCATGTCACTCTCCTTGTCTTTGTCATCTGTGATTTGTCCTTTATCTTTCTTGTCTCTTCTGGCTTAGTTGGCCCCTAGGGGCAAACTTTCAGTAGGCTGCTACATTTTTGGGCTTTCCCTTCCAATGTTAGCGCTTTTCATTTAACAGTGAATGGCTACTTTACTTCATGAAAGTTGATGTGTATATGGCCGTCACTATTTTGAAAAGTAATGGCTCTTTCGTCTTCTTAAACTTGACGTCCTCTTAGATGTCATCAGGTCTTTGCTAGCTTCAGGCCTTCTTGTTTTCCTTCCTCGGCCCCTCTCGAGCACTCTTGTCTTTGCTATTTTCCCTTCGGCACCTTTGAAATGTTCCTTTTGTCTTTGGGTCAGAAGTCCCCCATAAGGGCACCTACCCTTCGGGGTCCTTCGGTGGATCTCTGTTTGCCTCAAACTTTTCTCGGGTACCTGCGGACAATTTTCCCAAGTCACTTTGACTGTGGCCTCACTTTGTATTTCTACAAACTTTTGTCTATGGACATTTTCTCGTAGACAAAAAGTCTGCAAAAATTTATCCACCCAGCTTGCTTTGTATTGCGCGCACCCAAATTCCTTTAGACTTTTTGCCTGAAGGAATTCCTTCGAGCAAAAAGTCTGAAGGAATTCGGGGCTTTAAACATTTAAACCTTATAAACTTGGACTTACCTGAGCCCCTTTGTTTTTGTCTTGCCTACCCTCCGCTAGGGCACTTTGACTATTTGACTATCCTTCGGCCTAGGGCAGACCCTTAAACCAAACTCGTTGAACAAAAAATTGGTTCAACGGTTCAAGGTTCAACCAAGCGCACCGATTCCAAAAGGCATAAAAGCTGATGAACTATTGAACCAACCCTGATGAACCAATGCTTGAACTTCCACATTGAACCTTTGACTTGAACCAAGCCCACTTAAACTTAAGCCATTGAACCAAGTACATTGAACCTAGCCCATTAAACCAAAAAATTGGTTCAATAGTTCAACGGTACAAAGGTTCAACACATATTGCATTGAGGTGCTTGAACTGAGATGTTAAAATGAGATGAACCAGGCCGAACCAATGAACCAGGCCCAATCTAAGTATGAACTTGAAGATGGACCTTGCAACTTGAAATTGACTAGTTTTAAAATGCAGGGGGAAGAAGTTGACCACAATTTTGCCTGTGGGCAAAAATTGGTCAACAGATGGTGACTCACAGGGGAAGCATGATTGCTATGCTTAGAACCAGTTGCCTTAAAATCCATTAGGCATGGAGTCAAATGTAGCTATAAAAGAGTTAAAAATAGCTTGAAAGATTTGAGAATCAAACATGAAGCTTTTACCCCACACGCAAAGGGAAACACACAAGGCTAAAAACACTCCCTGTGCAAACTGCACTTAGGGAAAGCAGGAAAAGAAACTAAAAAGAAACTATTATATACAGCTAACTAGGAATGTTAGCCTCCCTCCTGGATCGAAAGGAAAACTTCTCAAGTCCCCTTCCTGGCGAGAAGACTTATGGTGCCAGGCAAATAGCTAAATGGAAAAGAGAGTTGGTGACTTTCTCTTCTTGCCTATCACCTAGGTTGGCTGGTATCTGAGTGGATCAAAATTGAACATGCCTCTGACATATATGTATTCTGATTGTCCTTGGAAGCTTGTTGAATGCTAGTCCCTCATATAGGTGCTCCACACCAAGAAATCAATGGCTGCTGACTCATCACCATAAGCCCCTTGATCTGCACAATTCCTCTGCAATGTATCATGGTCTGATTTGTTTCCTTCTGCCTCGCTAAAAACTCTATCAGACTCATCCTCTGCTTCCTCTTGGGCTTCTTGAAGAAGGGCGAATGTGGTGATGTCTAAAATGGACTCACAAAATGACTGCTCATCCCATAGAACATCACTTCTCTATTCATAGCTCACTTCTTCAAGGCATTCCTCCAGGAAGACATGGCTCTCCTTTTCCTCTTTACTGATAAAAATTTCTAGATTTTCAAAAATATCCTCTTGATTCTCCTCTAACTCAAGCTCCTTAGTGTAATTGATCTCATCATCAAAATAGCAAGGAAGTTCATCAAATAGAGGGGAAGAGAGCTTACCATGCATTTGTTCCTCTTTGAATTGCTGGAACATCTACATATATGCAAGACCTGCATCTTCTCCAATGCTAATAACACCTTCACAAGGAGCATCAATGACAATTTCTCCTTCGTTGTCGCTCATGACAGCCTCTTAAAGGACTAAAGATTAGATCTTATGCTCCTCACTCGCCTCCTATAGAACAGGTTCCTCCTTGAAAAGGGGTGAAGTGGAGAGAACATGTGGAAGAGGAGGCAGTCCTTGAGCTAAAATCGAATGATTCTCCTCTCTCCACTTAATCAACACTTCATCAATATTAGGCACGGCTTGATAACTCTCTTGGAAATGTGTAGGTGGGGTGTGTTCAGACATAGGATGTGCTATTTGGTCTGAACCATCCATCACACATTGGCTGAGGAATTTCTCTTTGGATTCCAACTCTGCTATTCTCTTGGCCAGATCTTCTAGAAAAAATCTTTTCTTGGAGGCTGCCAGCATCATCATAAGTAGGTGCAGGTTTAGCTTCTTCAAGGTTTTGTGAAAAACCTTGCTTTTCTTCTTCTATTCTATCCCATGATTCCACTATTTTCCCCCAATTCAGGATCTCTGAATTAAAATTTTGCTCCTATGAATAGGCATCAACTTTGTTTTCTCCATGGTCCTGGGGCTCCTCCACAAGGTCTGGAAATTTCATCTCCCCTTCAAGAAGTAGCTTTATCCTAGCCTCTAAATCCTCAATTTGTTTGGCTAGGTTGATCTGGAAGAGTCTTTCTTGGAGGTGACCAACATCATCTTGTTGAGTAGGATTAGCTTTGAGTGAGATGTGCTAGTTCGTGGCATTCCCCCAAGTGGAAAATTCACAATCTAAGGAATTGAGAAGATTCATCTCCATGGGAGGTTGTTCTGATGCCCTTTGATGTTGGAAAGCTAGGCGCCCTAGATTGGGAGCAGATACATTTGATGAGCTAGAGTGAGCAAGTGCAATAGGATAGAAAGGATTTGGTGTAAAAGAGAGGGTTTTATTAAGAATAGAAGGGGGCGCACAAGGCTGACTGCCTTGAATAAATGGATTTCTCCATTTTGTTACCTCCTCCTCCATGGACTGTACGGCCTATGTTTGCCTAAACAAACACTCCTCTTCATACATCAACTCATGCTGATATCTATACTACTCTTCCAGCCTGTTAATCTCCCATTCTAGGGCCATTTTGTCTATCATTGCAAGGCAACTAGGAGAGCTGCTTGAGGGGATTGTATAAATATATGGAGCCTGATTATATTCACATGAAGGAAAACAAGACCCATGATTTTGTGTAAAAGAAGTATACATACAAGAAATGATTTCTGATGGCACCAGGCTGCTTAACCAACAGATTTAACTCAGAGTTGCCAGATGCTGGAAAATAATTTGATTTGCTATAACAAGACCAACATCAATCCTAAAACTTTACTTCATTGAAAACTTGGGTCCCACCAGGCATGCCAAAACTGTTGACATAGGAAATTGCACCTAGTGATAGGAAGTCGGACTCCTATCTTCTCCTCACAACATGGAAACTCCCCTCTCACCTGTGGGACTGGCGAAGCTAGAGGGGAGAGTCTCTAGGTAAGGGTTGGCTTCCTCTGATGTATCATGTTTGTTTCAACAAGTGCAAATACATATAGGCATATATATATATACACACACATATATATATATATATACATATACATATATATACACATATATATATACATATATATACACATACATATATACATATATATATACATACATATATATACATACATATATATACATATATATACATATATATACATATACATATATATACATATATATACATATACATATATATACATATACATATATATACATATATATATATATATACATACATATATATATATATATATATATACATACATATATATATATACATATATATATATATATACATATATATACATACATATATATATATATATACATATATATATATACATATATATACATACATATATATATACATATATATACATACATATATATATATATATATATATATATACATATATATATATATATATACACACACACACACACACACACACTACTCTAAGGAGGTGATACACCAAAATGAAATGACCTTCACACCTCCACACTCAGAATCAGACAAACACAACATACATACACTCAGACTTGGCAGAAAGACTAGGCTGTTGGAAAATGATAGGGAGGTTCTTATGAAAACACAAAAATAGTGACTCACCAAGATGCTATGAAATACATACTATAAATGACTTCCTCTGTTCTATACTTTCAAATAGAGCTCTTCTCCTATCAGTTATAGATAATGGTGCTTGCTAAACCTATGAGAGCATCAAAAGACAATGACTGAACACAAATCAAACACTCAGGACATACACAAAATATCTATCCAAGAAGAGGTAAAATCTACTTTTATTTGATTCAAGTGGAAATTTCAGCAGGGCTGCGCCTTGTAAAATTATGAAAAGATCAATTTCTTTCTCAAAAATGAGAAGTTACAATATATAGAAGAAAGGAGAAGGGAACTTGGCACTTCTTTGACAAGTTGGCCTGTCGCATTCCCTCATTGGGAAGAGGAAAACACTATTGTCGATGTCATCATTCTAGAAGAAGCCTGCTGGAACCATGCTGTATAATCACCAAATTTGACTTTGGCATTTGAGCTTTTATGTGGAAACATGGGTCGCACCTCTTTTCTGCCAAGAGATTGAAATTTGTCCCCTTTTTTAAATGCACAAGCCATGTTGCTTGCTGTTTGTGCCATTTGGGGATTATCAAGCAATAAATTGCCTTCCATTTGCCACTTGGACTGCCTTATCACTTCTGCACCATGTCACTCTCCTTGTCTTTGTCATCTGTGATTTGTCCTTTGTCTTTCTTGTCTCTTCTGGCTTAGTTGGCCTCTAGGGGCAAACTTTCAGTAGGCTACTACATTTTTGGGCTTTTCCTTCCAATGTTATTGCTTTCCATTTAACAGTGAATGGCTACTTTACTTCATGAAAGTTGACGTGCATATGGCTGTCACCATTTTGAAAAGCAATGACTATTTTGTCTTCTTAAACTTGACATCCTCTGGGACGTCATCAGGTCCTTGCTGGCTTCAGGCCTTCTTGTTTTCCTTCCTCAGCCCCTCCTAGTCACTCTTGCCTTTACTATTTTCCCTTTGGCACCTTCGAAATGTTCCTTTTGTCTTTGGGCCAGAAGTCCCCCGCAAGGGCACCTGCCCTTCGGGGTCCTTCGGTGGATCTCTGTTTGCCTCAAACTTTTCTTAGGTACCCGCAGATAATTTTCCTTGGTCACTTTGACTGTGGCCTCACTTTGTATTTCTACAGACTTTTGTCCACAGACATTTTCCTGTAGATAAAAAGTCCACAAAAATTTGTCTACCTAGCTTGCTTTGTATTGCGTGCCCTTGAATTCCTTCAGACTTTTTTCTTGAAGGAATTCCTTTAGGAAAAAAGTTTGAAAGAATTTGGGGCTTTAAACATTTGAACCTTATAAACTTGGACTTACCTGAGCCCCTTTGTTTTTGTCGTGCCTGCCCTCTGCTAGGGCACTTTGACTGTTTGACTATCCTTTGGCTAAGGGCAAACCCTTGAACCAAACCCGTTGAACCAAAAATTGGTTCAACGGTTCAAGGTTCAACCAAGCACACTGATTCCAAAAGGCATAAAAGCTGATGAACTATTGAACCAAGCTCGACAAACCAATGCTTAAACTACCACATTGAAACTTTGACTTGAACCAAGCTCGCTTGAACTTAAGCCGTTGAACCAAGTACATTGAACCTAGCCCGTTGAACCAAAAAATTGGTTCAACGGTTCAATGGTAGGAAGGTTCAACACATATTGCATTGAGGTGCTTGAACTGAGATGTTAAACTGAGATGAACCAGGCCAAACCAATGAACCAGGCTCAAATTGAGCATGAACTTGAAGATGGACCTTGCAACCTGAAATTGACTGGTTTTAAAATGCAGGGGGAAGAAGTTGACCACAATTTTGCCCATGGGCAAAAATTGGTTAACAATTAGGAAAGAGATAGGGGTTGTAATAGTTAAGACCCCAAATAGGTCTTAAACCTCTCTTAAAAACCAATAGTGAATAGTTTGTAGAGATGGAATTTTAAAGCACAACTTATTCCATATTTTTCTCCTAAAACCTCTTGGATATTGTTATATAATTTGCGGTGGCTCATTAACATGTACTTGATTTATATGGACTACTATATGGATTGCCATAAATGCACTATTTTATATGTTTCTTAGTATTTTATAGGTATTTTGGAGAGATGGACACTTGAAAATCACTAGAAGAGGTCACCTGAGACTTATTTCATCCCCTCAAATTAATTTTTTTTTCAATAACCCATGGAAGTGACTAAATAAACTCTATTTTGCAAGGCAGTCCAAATAAGCTTATGAAGGGCTTATTTTTTACTATTTCATGGTTTAGCTATAAGAACAATGTTAAAAATACCAAACTTGACATGGAGGTTTTTATTGGAATTGGGTAAATTTAATCACACACTTATCAAAGTTTTAATATATGCATGAGGAGTTTAGAGCCAAAATCCACTTTCTAGGCCTAGAGGCCTAATTAGGCCTGATTAGTAGAAGTGATAGGTAGAAAAAGTAGACTTTCACTTATATTAAACTCATTAAATTAAACATGGAGTTGTAATAGTATAAAGGGTACTCATAACTACCCTCATTTTTATATTACTATCTATACGTTATTCTAGACAAGGAGGTTTACATATTTTTGGGATACAAGGAATAAGGCCTAATTGAGGCTTTTAGTAGAGCACAAATTATTGGGGATAATTATAGACTTAAAAATGGATTGATTTAGGTAAAATATTATGTTAATAGTCCATAAATGAAGTTTGGATGAGATAAGGAAGAAGAATCTAAGTTTTGACATTTGCTTGCAAAATAGGCCTAAGGAGATGAAGAGTCTTCTAGACACCTTGCAAGAAAAAGAGGTTATGTCTCAAAGAGAACCTTATTGGGTCAGTTGAGAGGTTTAAATATAATATTTAAGAGGTAGGAGAAACTGATATGATCACCAAGATGGCCACTTATCCTTAAACATGTAAAGAAGAAGAGAAGTTTCAAGAACCTAGTCAAGGTGTCAAGAAAGAACTTCAACTCCCATACCACATGGAGGGTTAAAACATATTTAAAGGAGGTAAACATGGATTATATGACCTATTAATTTAGTTACATAACTCCCCTTATTTTTTTAACTCATATGACATTTGTCTACTCTATCTTTTCTAAACTCTTCTTCTCCTCTCTCTCACATTCTCTATATATTGAGCCACTTTCAGCTAAGTTTGGATCCTCCACCTGGATATGGAAAATACATACCCATTTTTAATCCTTTATTCAATTATAATAAACTATTTTACCTCTTATTTTTACTATAATTAGTGTGCATATGAGAATAGTTGATCTTGTCAAGTGAATTGACTTGTCTTCCTTGGCATGTTGTCCTTTTCTAACACCTAGATGTAGTTTATTAGATTATTTTATAGGTCATGTGAAGTGTAGGAGTGTGTTAAAATATTTGATTTAGTTTTTATATCTTATAGTGTCATTCAAGACCTCTTGGTTAGTCTTCCTAGCTTAAACAACCATCACAACCTTCACATTGAAACACTCATGTGAGAGATTCAGATTAAGAGTAGTGGATGTAAGGTTAGTTTTATTGATTTAAAAGTGTACATGAAGATATTTTGTAGTGGTAAAAACATATTTTCTTCATCACATCATTATATTAGGTTTCTTTCCCTTTTCATATCAAGTGATAGATTAGTGTGTGAGCCTAAGTGATTCATCAAGGGGATCTATCCCTTCAATCTCAAGGTTTACCCCTATTATAGACAACCCAAAGGTCTAGGGGTAATCCCCTATTTCACAAAATTTTGAGAGGTCTAAACAACCTTATCCTATGGTGCAAAATTTGGTCATAACATGTCTCACTCTATCACCATATATCTTCTTACATTCTAGTGGCACCTACTTTTTTACATAAGTACCCAATCTTCACAATAAACTGATGACTCTATAAGGGGTCCTGAGGAGTAGGGAACACATTTTAGGAAGGTAACTCCCTTTTATATTTTCATTTATATATCCTTCATGAGATGATATATATACTTTAATTATTAGTCCAAGCTTGTGTTTACTATGTGGGTTTCTATAGGTTCTTGATGTTAAAATATCTTAACCTTACCCACTTGATTAGAGTGTCTTGTATCTAATAAGGATTTATACATCACATTTGTTATGAATTTCATCCTTACATCTTCATCACATCTCTCTTGATATCACCTTGACATATATCACTTCTACCTGACCATGTCCCTCTTTTGTATGTCCCATTTTTTGTTATCTTTTTTTCTTAGATTTGACCTTTTAACTTCCATTTATAATGCCACTTAGATTTTTTTAGTTTGTGAGTTTCATTTTAAGACCTAGGGGAATACAACCAAGCCTTCCTCACAAATCCCATCACTATATACACAATCGCTGTCATTATATTCATGTATCTATATGGTTGTGTTTTCTTTCATCTTGCTTTAGTAAAAATACTGATTTCGAGTTTTCAATCATTGATGTCTTTTGGTTGTTGTACATTATCTTACATTGGATGTACCTTAAAATAATTTTTGTATTTTCTTATGTTCAATTAAATTAGAATTTACTTATCTTACGTTGAATAATATTTTTCAAACTTTTACCACATATCCTTGTTTGATTATCTTTCACATTTTCTTACATCAGATATCTTCTTTTATAGCTATTTTTCACATCTTTTAAATTACTTTGTCTTACATTTTGATGTGATTTATATCTCTTTTATTATAACATTTTACATATATTATGATGTGTCTAAAGATTTGCATATTAATTACATATGATTTGTCTTACATTTTATTTATCTCATTTTTACATCTTTTGTTAGTGGATTTTTTCTATCTGCTTAATTAAGATATCAATTTTTATCACTTACTTTTTTTATTTTTGACCATGAATATTCTCATTTTTATTAGGAAATAATTAAATATACATCAAAATACATCATCATAACATTCTATTAAAAACATAAATGTGTGTTAGAAAGGAAAAAACTCATACACTATTTACACAACTTATGGATAAAAACCAAGCTAATAAAATATATATATATACATGTATTATTTTTATACATAGATACATCTTGATACATAAAAATACATCATAAATACATTTGAGTAAAAAATTTAGGATTGAGACCTATGGATCACCTTAATCCCTTTGAGGGAGAGGTCCCATGCTCATCATGGAAGCTTCTAATTAGGTAGCTTGAAAACTCACTCATAATGTCTGAGTTTATGACTAGATGCCTTCAACTTATCCCTCTAGATGAGATACATGTGCATGAAAATATGGTACTTGCCTTACAATGACTATGTGTGTATCTATCTCCATGGTCAATGTCTGTCACACTACTACTTCATCTCCTCCTTTCCTTGTTAGAAATATCACCTGAGTTACAACCTATTCATGGTGCCCAAACTCCTTGGTAGTTTCTCCAACCCACCAAAACCATCTATTATTTGGTTCAATTGAAGGTTATAAATGATTTTACATCCATGTTGTATCATCTCTAGTAGCACGGAGTCTAAAATATCATGATGAGATAACTCTACTAGAGTCCTTCATTACTCCTTCTATACCACCACATCTACAAAACCCAAATAAAAATAAATGCTAGATCATATATGTGTGTGTGTGTGTGTGTGTGTGTGTGTGTGTGTGTGTGTGTGTGTGTGTGTGTGTGTGTGTGTGTGTGTGTATCACTCATACTTAACATGTATATATCTACCTCTAGAAAAATAAAAGTGATAACATAAATTTAAAATTTATCATACCTATAGTTGTCCCATCACCTATACCACCTGGTACATATCTATTGTCATGGATATGTGTTGGGGTGAATCCTCTCCATCTCCCTTGATCGACTACCACAACCTATTCAATTGAACTTTGTGTGAGACCATGTATGGTCTAACTTGCATTTTAGCTTATGTGGTGGTCCTTCTATATTCATTACATGACAACTACATTCTCACCTCCTCCCTCTCCATGTGATGATTGATGGTATTGTCATCATTATCTTGACACTATTGGCTGATGACATCTCACTAATTAGATTGAAATTGACACACCTCATTCCCCACTCCTAGTCACTCTTTAACATGTCACACCTAATAAGGTGAGACAATCAAAGGTGAGGTTAGGTGTGGTAATCCAAAATTTATAGGGATATAGTCAAATAGATGTGGCTAAAACCACCATGTATAATGCTATGTGATTCAGATTTGGCCTCTTTCTTAAACTATTATTGGCCAAGATGGAAAAGTATCCACTTTGCCCCTTATAACATCCATATAATCTGGTCCCTCCTAATAGTCTATAATGCAAGCACATGAGGAATCACTCATACTATATGGCATTACACCCATATCCTCACTCGAGGGAGACGATCATCCACCACATGAGGTAACCCTGATGGTTTATCCATTAGGAACCTCTCATTAACCCAACCCAAAAAAAACTAATGGGTTACATAGTCTATTTACCCTGACTCAATACACCATAAAAATCATGAACCAACCCCATCCATATGGTAACTCCCATATCATATAATATTCCTTACTCCAATACATATAAACACATAAAAATATTATGCATAGGCATCACCTTATTAGACTTATGACACATTAGGTGCATGGTAATAAGTTTGATAAGGGAATTTTTGATATCTAAAATACTTGAGATATAAACTTGAACAAGTTGTAAGATGATATTGTTCTCATTATACTAATCTGACCAGATAACCCACCAAGCTAACTCTTTCCTCTCATATGCAGTCTATTGCATATAAAATACCATTAGGGTATTCATAATTGACTACCCTAATATAACATGTGTTGATGTGTATTTTGACATTTTATCAATGTTCTAGGATCACCTCATGTCTTTCCTCTCTTTAAAGGAGATTTTGGGGAATCTTCCCAATGTTTTTATCTACTAGGTCATGACATGCTGATCTTTTCTTAGTCAGGCATTATGATGGTTCAAATTCAAGGGGCCTTTACTAGTGTGAAACTTTATTTAGTGGTTTTTGAGGTACTTGACTAATGTAAAGTCTTTGTGTTTGTTGTTTTTGTTTGAATACTAGTTTTGTGCATGTGAGGGAAATAACAAGACATGTGATCAATCATTTTGATGAGTTGATGTTTAGGTGATGAAAACAAATAAAGAAACATTCTTTGGCAATTCCTAGTTATAGAAATTAGCTTATGTAGGGTTTTTATAATGCAAGTGATTATGGTTGATTTTAAATAAATTCATTCCATTTGTTTATCATTCAATAATACATTAATTTAATGGATAAAATAATAAATATATTAATATTCATTCACATGATAAATTCTATCAAACCCTAGATCTAACCGTTGATAAAAATAAAATAACAAAAGATAGGGAAAAGAAAGAAATATAAACCATGTAATAATGGTAACAAGTTTGGAATCATGAATGAATGAGCTCCACAAATAAGCTATTGGAAAAATCATCAATTGTACAATAAATTCCATAGCTAGTGAAATCTTCTAGAAGTAAAGAAAGAAAAAATATAACCACACCCACCAAATTAATGTAGAGAGTGAAGTAAACAATTCCCAAATATTCATTCAGTTAATAATCCATCATTTTACAATCATAATTAAACTTCTTTACATTCATTCTCCATAAATTTCACAAGCATAATGATAGGGGAGGAGTTAAGGGATAAAAAAATAATGCTGGAAATAAAAGTTTGATTGACAAAATTCTCTTGTGGAGGAGAAATTGCCAACCCATTTACAATGAAAATCAAGCAATTTATAGAGTTTGGGGATTCCAAGGGAGAGAAATTTCCCTCCAAAAACCCACCAACTAGTATTAATGCCTTCAATTTCCTTCTTCCATGCCAATTCACCACTTTTCTCTATTAATTCTATAAAAAGATCAAAATAAGCAACAGAAACTAAAAAGAATGAATAGTAAATATGCTAGTATAACAGTAAACAATTTTTCTATAGGAAAAATTAGATATAAAAATCTTATTGAGATGATTGTAATTGAATAATGATCCCAAAAAATCAAACATAATTAAAAATAGTTTATTGAACCTCAAGATATCATCAAAAAACCAATTATTGCTCTAAAGTTGCCTAACTAGTTATATTCAAGTTTCTCCATGCACTCATGCTTCTAATTTGGTATTACTATTCATGGAAGATCTAATTAGACCTTTGAATGAATATTAATGCTAAAATACCTCTATAATATCTCATAGATCTAATCTCATACTAGATCCTCAAATAGAACTAACATTTCAATTTTATAATAGCGAGCCTTGTGTTTAAACAAGGAGGTCAGGTCAAACTAGGGTGATTCAGAGGATTGGGTATAGAAAAACCCAAATGACATGGAGAGAATCAATTTGGGCTCAGTGTGAGGTGAGTCAAGGCAAGATAAAGTTTGAGGTGGGAGTTGGATGGGGTGAAGATTGAGTTGGAGCCCAATGGGGATGAGCTGAGTTAGGGAGGTGAGTTGGGGTGATCCACATAGAATGTAGGAGGAGGATTCAAGTTGAGGTTTTAAGCTTGAAAATACCAAAAGACCTTTGGTGATTAATCTAGTGATTTGGGGATGAAAAATCTTGATTAACATTGGAAGGCCTTGTAAGGTTTTATGGGGTCAATACCCTAAATGTAAAAGAGGAGGGGCTCGGGGTCCCCAACCTAGTCGGGCCCCAAATATTGATTATGTCTATAACCACATTGGGGGGATAACCCTTGAACTAATCAAGGATTACACTCCTAATTGACATTATGAGATAACCCCAATTTTTTTGATGAGCATCCCTTTTTTTGGAGTTCATAATGAAAATAATGAATCGAGTTTACTACATGTAACTTGGCTTTGTGTGACCTACCTCAATACTTATAACCACATCTATGTACTTGTATCCCTTAATTAGAATAATTACCCATAAAATATTTTCTAGGGAAGATTATTTCCCTAGGAAATCTATGTGCAGTTTAGGGCATATCGATATGCGACCCATATTGATAAGCTTTGAACTATATGGAGGTAGACACATTCCCAATAGCACCACCTAGGTGTCCTTATCCTATCTAAGAGACTTAAAATTATGTAAGTATAGCTATAAGTCAGGGTAGATTATCCACCCCTTGGAAAATAGGGAAGTATCATACTAACAAAGATTCATTTCTTGTTCATAAAACATCTTGTTATATGTCAAGGTTCATAATGAAGAAAACATATTGTTCTAACTAAATTAATCAATGGCGCATGTCTAATTTTTTTTAGTAGTTTATAAATACACCTATAAATACATGAAATTATAATAATAATATGTATTTAATAATTTCTTTATAATCAAAGACCCCATTATAGTACTATCCCTATTTAAATCATTATAATATGATCTATAGTTCTAGGGATCATCATACTATGTGCCTTCATTCTACATGTAAAAATAAGATACTAAAATTAAATTGAATTATTAAAATATTTATCAATGTTGAGGTGGTTCATAAGTGAATATTATGCTTTTGATTATAGTGGTTACTTATTATTACTAAACCATCCCATAATTAGTCACTTAGAGACTTATATCTCTCAAATGTTAATTACCTATCAACTGGTATTTCCATAAGAAAAATATGCCACTCAATATTAGTTTATATGATTTATTTATTTGTGTTTTACCTCATATTCTATAATTTTTTCCTTTATAAACATCAAACTAATCATACCAACCATTAGAAATTCTTCAACTATTAACATGTGCCATTTAAGACACTAGAAGGCTCATTACACTTTAGGCCCAATCATGATTTTTAGCTTTTAATATGTGATTATGTAACTTATCATACTCATCTAAATTATTTTGAGGATCATAGTACTATACAATTGAATAGTTAAATATATGAAGTAATCATATCTACTCAATACAAATGGAAAATAACTTGAGGATGTATTAACATTTAATGTCATTCTAAAATATTACATTTCATAGATAACTAATAATTAATAATAGGAGTAATACAAGGATTTCTAAAATTTAAAATTATTCACTTTCTTACTTAGAAATCTTAAGAATCTCATTTTAACATATAAAATGGATTACACAAACTAGCATGATTTCCATGTATTCTTACATCTTTTGTCTTGACAAGTAGAATACAATCCAAGATAATCTATCTTCAAGGATACTTGAAACAATTTAATCTTTGCACTAAATCTAATAATAATTATTAATCTTTTGAAACTAGATAAGACATATTCAACAATGAAACAATTTTTCGATTTTCATAAGGTTTAAAAATCTTACAATGATAAAATCTAAAGTAGACAATAATTTATGCAACTAAAATTGATTTAACTAATTTCGATAATGACTAATTTCAAATTTATCTATATAGATGTAGCATTCCAAAATAGTTCAATAACATCAGCTTATCAAAAATTTCTTAACATGCCATAAAATGAATTTGATTGTTGTTGCATAAAAGAAACTACTCCCCTATGTAGTGCCTTTTTGGGGCTTCAAAAAGAACTCAAAATTTATGTTATATAAGTGCTAGAAGAACATTATAAAATATACTAATTCACATGTATAAAAACTTTAATTTAGTATGAAAGTGCAACCATTATAATTTCTATACTTGCAACTCAAACATTTAACAATAGATCAGTCCTATATAAAATATCCATAAGTAAATAAATCAAATTGTCAATTGATAATTACAAGTTACTAATCTACCCATGAACTATTAGCTTTCTATCAACTACATTCATATGAATTCAAATACTAATTAATATTGTAAATAGATTAACCTTTTATTAATCTTAAAAATTTGAATAAATTAAATCAACAACATAAAAAGTGCTTAAGTTATCAAATGAACAACATTATTAATTAGCCATGTTTCTATTTTGTACATCAACCCAAGTTTTATTTTACATTTACAAAATATTCTATAATAAAAATATTTGATATAAGGATTAAAAAATATAATGAATCATCTGATTACAAAAATAACCATTTGTGTAATATAATTTCTCTATATGATCCATCTCGAACCTATGTATCTTATGAGTTCCTCAATTTATGGTACTTATCATCCCCAACTATCATCTAGGAGGTGGAGTCCAATTTTCAAGTCTTTGGGACGAGAGTACGAATAATAAGGGATAAAATCCTTCATTGAGTTTGAAACAATCTCTTAACAAACAATCATTCCACAATTGAAATATCAAGTATAAATACCAATAAACATAGGAAGATTAGAAACCTTTATTTTACCTCCAAATGTTTATAGGTATCAACTACATATGAAGTTAAACCCAATCAACCTTCATCAGAGATTTTGACTTTATCATAATTTTAATACAAAAATCTATCACTTCAATTGATACAAAATTATCTGCTATAATAAATAATAAATAATAAATATTCACATAAAGAATGCATTCAAAAACAGATAAATACAACACCAAAAATTTAGATGTCTTTCCCATTTGCCAATCAATCAGGTATAGTCATTTAATCACCCAAAATAGGTGATGAAATAATTATATCTAACTCTTTTATGGCTTGGTAAATTTAAAAGAAAAATTACTGCTATAAAATAATAACATCAATTATAATCTCAAGGGTTTTAATATTTTAACAATAACACTACTTTTAAAACTCATAAACACTAGGTAATGTTCATATACTAGAATAAAAATTAACCACACTCAAAAATAAAAAACTAATAGGCTAATAAAACCTCCAACACATACTCAGCCTAACTGCTTCTATAGGCAAAAAAACATGGAAACCCCAAAACATCTTATAGGTGATGAATAAAGTCCAACACCGCCAGATGAAGAATGGTGAAGTGTTTTATCCAAAAAAGAATATCAAATGCCATTTTATCTTGTTTTTTCAACTGGTAAAGGAAATAAAACTTAGCCATAACTAGAAATATGACCTCTTCAAGATAGGTGAAATACCCAAGTGAAAAAGTAAGATAAAACAACATGCACAATCTTAAACCCTATGGCCAGATAAATAAGCCAATATATATTAATCTAAGCATTTTACTATGCCTTGGAAATATAATTCATTAAAGATTTTTAGGTGTTTTAAGAAATGGAGATTTAATTATAGGATTTTAAAAACCTAGAATTCCAATAACTAAGAATCAAAACTAGAACAACCTATCATTAAAATATAAATTTGTATAAATTTTAAACTGATTTAGAACTTTTGCAGGCTCATTAAGAAGTTTGTTGACTTCCTTATGAACCTAAAAATAATATTTTTATTATTTTCATCTAAAAATGAAATCAAACATTCATTGATTTTCCACAAAGAAGTATACATTACTTACTTGGTTCACTGCTATCACATGAGGAGAAAAATATTCAAAACTTGCTTACTTGCCAGCAAAACTTATCCTCTCCTAGTGTCATGCCCAACCTTTTTTGTAGACATGGCTTAAGCAAGTCATTTACCCTCCTCTATTAATTCCTCATACCACTATTTACCTCTTATGGTTTCTCTCCTCTCTCCCTCAATATTCTCCACAATTTCTTTCCATCTTGTCCCATGCCTCTCCTCAACTACCCCCTCAAAAAAAAATTTTGGTAGCTGAGCCAATCTTTCCCAAATGTGCTAAACTCAAAACATGAAATTATTAACCCTTAATCTAAAACATTTTAGTTCATAATGGCTTTTGTTTGGGATTCAAAACCCCATGACCCCCATCTAAATGTCATTATTAAAAAAATAAAATATAAACATCGAGCCCTTTTACCATCAAGTCTAATACTTCAAAACAAAATCAAAATTCCTTTATTTATGTATTGCAAACATTATGAAATATAATAAACTTTTATAAATTTATAATGCAAACTTATGGGTTAAAACCAATTGCAGTCTTATGTTTCTCAAGCTAGCAATTCAATGGGTCTTCCTTCATTTATTAAATATTCATGCAAACATTATGCAAACAAATGGATATAAGCTAATGATGGACTATGAAAAACCATTGTTAATGATTACGCACAAGACACAATATGAGATAATAGTACCAAAGGCCTAGCAATAGCTTAAGAAAAATAAAATAAGATAATGAAACTAATCAATCAACTAATGCCAAGTGATAAATTTCAAGATGATAAAAAATTAAGGCATAAAAGAACTCATAAAAATGGAAAGGTCAAGAATATGATTGAAAAATAATAATAATAATTAAAAAAATGATAAAAGTGATGGGATAATAGAATTGACAAACTATTGCTTAATAACTAATGGCTCATGCAAGATTTCCCTTTTACCTATGTTGGGGTTACCTGACTGCTCACTGGACTTGTCTATTATCCCTTGACTGCTAGAGTCCATCACTAGCCTATATCATATACCTATACCCACACCCACAAATGGGCATCAACAACATATAAATAATAGAATAATATAGATGAACTAAATAATATAAGTATAAGAATTGAATGTTGTAACCAAAACAACATATTTACAAAATAAACTAAAGTTTTAGTACTTAGTTCAATGTTAAAAATAACCAATTAAACATGATATGAATCATATTATGACATCACTAATGTATTATAAACAAAATAATAGCTCAAAAGTATAACCAAATAATATGAAAGCATGCTGAAAACATATATCAGTCCATAAAAATAGGGTATGCAAGCTGGATTATAACATCCTCCTCCCTTAACGAGGAGCCATTTCAGTGATATTTTAAAATAACCAAGAATAGTGATATTTAAATAGTTGTGTATCTTCTCAAGTGGCCCTCTTGGTACTTAATTTATCTCATTATATCAATACTTTCTAGATTTATCTCTTTCTTAGTTTAATGTTGTGATGGCCCAAGATTTTTACTAGGTCTAGCTACATCTTTTCCTCTTCTGTAACCTACAAATTTTTCCAATCGAAAACATGAGATGGAACAAGCACAAATTTTTTTAACAATTAAATATTAAACACATTATTATTTTTTGAAACAAAAGAGGTAAATGTAGTCATTAAGAAATAGGGCTAATTTTATCCATAATGTCGAATGGGCCAACAAAGTGAGTAGCCAACTTGGAGGTTTTCCCAAACTTGATTGAACTCTTATGTCATTTTAGAAGTAGAAAAACCTCTTATCCAAAAATAAATTTATAAAGAATTATTTTTAGATAATTATATATCTTTTATCGATTAGAAGTAGCCTTCAAGTTTTGGTATATTATGACCATTTTCTCATCATATTCCAACAATAATTTTGGATCAGTAATGGCCCAATTTTCTAAGCTATCCTAACCAAGTGGAGTTTTACATTTCCACCCATACAAGGCTTTCAAAGGATCCATTTTAATTTTAGAATGATAATATTTATTATAAAGAAACTCAACTAAATGAAGATAATCATCCCACTTGGTCTATTGATCCATAACATACATGTCTTCGATTACTTAGTTTAATATTTTAGTTTGACCATCTATTTTTGGGTGGTATGAAGAACTAAAATTCAATTGAATGCCAAAGTCTATAGTCAAATTTCACAAGAACCTTGGATGTGAATAGTTTATCTTTATCAAACATAATGACTTATGGTATACCATGAAATTGAACCACTTCTTTTATAAAGCATTTATAAAAAACAACATCATCAGTCAAATTCCCAACAATAAAATGAATAACCTTGATTGATTTGTCAATTACCACTAAGATAGTGTCATGCCAACTACAAGATATAGGTAGTCCTATAATAAAATCAAGTGAAACCACTATGCATTTGTATCTTGGTATGTCATGTGGGTATAACAAACCCTCAAGATGGTAGTATTTAGCCTTTACATGCTAATAATCTAGGCATCTTTCTACAAAATTGGTAACATCCCTCTTCAAATTAGGCCAAAAATAGAGCCTTTTTAACTCATGGGCCATTTTGGTGACCCCTGTATGGAAAAAATGGGGTGCTATGTGCACCTCTTATATCAAAAAATTATGAATTTCACCTGATTTAGGTACAAAAAATCTATTTCAATGCCTTACAAGGTCATCTTTCTTAACAAAAAAATAAAAAAAATCTTTTGTCAAAAGCTCATCAGTTAGTCCTACACTTACTTCTTGGTAGTAATTATCAACAAGCTTTTAATTTAAGACAACACTTCTAAAATTCCCTTATAAAATAAATAAGGTAGTAAGTTATGTATGCATGTTGAGTGCATCAATTACATGATTTTATTTGCCCTTAAAATAAGAGATACTCATGTCAAATTTTCGACAAAATTCAACCATATAAGTTGGTGGGCATTCAAATTATCTTATGAAAATAGGTGTCTTAGGCAGTGGTGATCAGATTTCACCTTGAAATGTTTGCCTAGTAAAAAGTGTTTTCAGTATTCTAATGTGTGCACTATGGAAACAAGCTCTAAATCATGTGTGAGATAGTTCTTTTCATCTTATTTGAGTTTGTAATATTCATAGGCCATCACTTTACCCTCTTGGGTCAATATGTCATTGAAGCTTTCTTTAGAAGCATCAACCCATACCTCAAAATGGTTGTTTGGGTCAGGGATAATAAGAGTAGGAGCTATTATTAGCATCTCTTTAATAATTTTGAAAGTCTCTTCACATTGAGGTGTCCATGTAATTTTTTTGCCTTTACTATACAAGGATGTAATGGGTTGGCTAGGTAAGATAAATTTTATACAAACCACTGATAGTATCCAGTCAAGCCCATTAAACTGTGCACTTCATTCACATTAGATGAATTAGGCCACTCTTGAATGACTAGAATATTTTTTAGATCCATAATAATGCCCTTATTTTATATCACATGTCCTAAGTAATGTATTTATATCTGGTAGAAGGCACATTTAGATAGCTTACCAAATAATTTGTGTTGTCTTAATCTTTGGCAAACCATCCTTAAATGCTGATCATGTTTAGCTTCATTCTTAGAATAGTTGAGAATTTCATCTAAGAATATTATTACAAATTTGTCTAGGAAATATCTAAAAATGTTATTCATTAGATTCATGAATGCAATAGGTGTGTTTGTGAGGACAAAAGGTAAAATAATGAACTCGTAGTGGCTATGTTGAGTTCAAAAGCCTATTTTTTATATGTCCTCTTTGATCCTTAACTGATGGTAGTCAGATCTTAGATCAATGTTGGAAAAGACTACTGTGTCTTTAATATGATCAAACAAATCATCGATTTTATGTAATAAGTAATTATTCTCGATCATCACTTTGTTAAGAATATGATAGTCAATGCACAACCTTAAAGTGCCATCTTTATTTCTCACTAAGACTATCAAAGCATTCCAAGGTGACACACTTAATTGAATGCTTTCACTATCCAAAATTTCTTGTAAGTGAAATTTTAAATCTTATATATATGTTATGTTCATTCTATAATGAATTTTTGATGCAAGGGTAGCCCCTGACATAACCTCAATAGAGAAGTCAAACTCCCATTTTGGTGGCAAACCAGGAAATTTTTTCAAGAAAAATATCTATGAATTCCCATAAAGTAGGAATATTTGAACATGACTATTCTTTTTTGTACAATTGGACTATATATATTTTATACCCTTTCTATATAGCCTTATTTAATTACAAGGCTGAAAGCATTTTCTATGTTTTTGGCCCTTGAAGGCCTTGAATTTCAACAAGTTTTCCATTTTCATTAGTAAATTGTATCCTTTTTCAAGAGTAATCAAGTATTACATGGTGTTTTTGATGTCATAAGACCCCAAGGGTGTAGAAAACAAGTTCAGCCTTATTTTGAAAGTGCTCAAATAAAGTTCAATTTATTCCAAGCATTTTTGGATAGGTACCAAATTCAACTTCCCATCTCTCTCTCAACTGCATTACTATAAAAAGTGAAATGAAGCTATCAATTACACCAAAATTAGTTAAAATAATTACAATTTTACCTAAAATATTACCTGTTATCACTATTGGAGTAGCCTAAAAATTATCTCTTTGATTGTCTACTATTTCATACACTCTATGGTTTGTTGGTTGCCCTAATTTCAACTTTGGGCAGTCCTTATAGTAATGGTTATCGCTATATTCCTATCACACCAAGGCCCTTTGTGGGGATACTAGAACAATGTTTGCCCCTATGGTTGGTCCACATTGGCTACTTTGGTGCTAGTCCTTCCTTCTTGAAAGACCCATTTTTAGAGTTAATTTGGGTCTTAAATTTTTAGTTTTGACCTTGGAATCAATTGAAATTTCTATTATTCCCTTGAAATATATGATTATGGTCTAATTTATTAAAAAATTTAGGTGTGGGAGGTGGATTTTTAGCTTTTGACTAGTGTCTATTCATTTTGAAGTCTTGTCTTGCCTTTTTTCAACACTTTTCTTTTTCTTATTCCTTGTGGGCATACTCTATAGTCATTGCCAACACCTTAGGATTAGTCATATTGACATAAAGTATTAATATTTATTTCAACCCCAGCTTTAACTTGGTTATTTTTATCTTTTCATAACACATGTAGTCTACATGATGTATCAAATTTAAGAACTTATTCTCATGTTCTAAGAAAATCATATTCTCTTGCTTGAGCAGCTAGAAATATGTTATTTTCTACTCCTTAAAGTTTACATTCAAGTACCTTTTTCAAAATTAACTCTTAAAATTTGGCTAAATAAGGGTCATAGGTTGATACCCCTCTAAGGCACATAGATGATTCCACCATAGGGCAGTAGAACCATTTAACTGGTAGACAAAAACACTAGCCTTCACATTAGATGGTATGTTGTGCAGGTTAAAATATTTTGACATATTTACAAGCCATGCATCAGTTGTGTCTCCTAATTCCTCATCTAAAAAAGTAGAAGGGGAAAGTTTTTAAAGCTCTCTGATGATCGTGTCTACCATTCTTATTGTTACTTTTTAGAGTGCTTGCTACCCTACATGTCCAACTTCTAATCAAGGAACTTCTTCCTAAGGAGCACACTCAAGATTGTTTAACTTGCACTCTTGATTTTCAATTTTACCTTGAATGGAATTCAGAGTAGATAATATTTCATGAAGGATTTCTTCTTACTTATCAACTAGGTTATCCCCAACTACATTATAATTTAGTGTTTTGTTGTTATTATTATCATTGTTATTACGGGGGAATAGGGTGATTTTGTTTTGGTTCACATTTTGGATAACATGGCCCCTACTTCTACTTCTACTTCTACCTTTACCTCTACCTCTTAAGACCAACCTATCAATTCCTTGATCATTGTCAACTTGATTACTACCAACCCTAGTCTTAACCATTTTCTTGAGAAGTTACCAAATAGATTCTTAGGTTGATTTTACTAGAAATAAACTCTTCTAAATCTTATTTAGATATGTGTTTAGAATTTATAACTTAGCACAAGCTCTGATACCAAGTGAAATGACTCCCCCAAAAACATTTTGAGCATCATTTCTTTCAGAGTTTATAGTAGAAATAGTGAATTGAGTTTACTACATGTAACTTGGATTTGCATGACCTACTTCAATCCCCATAACCACATTTATGTACATGTAACCCTTATTTAGGGTAATTACCCATAGAAGATTCTATGGGGAAGATTATTTATATGATAAATCTACATATAGTTCAAGGTGTATTGTTATGTGAACCATAACAATAAGTTTTGAACTATATGGAGGTATACACCTTCCCAATTGGACCACCTAGGTGTCCTTATCCTATCTATGAGACTTACATCTATTAAGTCTAGGTATAGGTTAGGGTAGATTATCCACCCCTTGGAATCTTAGGGAAGTATCATACTAATAGAGATTCATTTCTTGTTCATACAATTTCCTATTATATGTTAAGATTCATAATGAAGCAAACATATTTTTCTAACTAAATTAATCAATGGAGTACATCTGATCAAGTTTAATAGTTTAGAAATATACTTATAGCTCCATGAAATTGTAATATAAATCTATATTTAATAAATTATGTGTAAGTGAAGAACCTATTGTAGTACTATGCATGTTTATATCATTATACCATGATCTACAGTTCTCTAGATCATCATACTATGTGCCTTCATTCTACATGTTATAATAGGTTACCAAACTCAAATTAAATGGTTACAATATTTATTAAGGTTTAGGTGGTTCATAAGTGATTATTATGCTTTTGATTATAGTGGTCACTTATTATTAATAGACCATCCCATCATTAATCACTTAGAGACTTATATCTCTCAAATGTTAATTACTTGTCAATTGGTCATTGCCATAAGAAAAATATGCCACTCATGTTGGAAATATTGTCATTGATGTCAAAGATTTAGCATTATTGGTGACAAAGGCCCCATTGCATTTAATGTTGTTTGTAATAAATATATCTTGGCTAATGTGAGTTAATATTTATTTAATATTAACGAATATATTTTTGGTTGCATATGAGACAAAAGAAGGGCCCATGGAGAAGTTGAAGAGCCACGGGGTAAAGACAAAAGAAGGATGGGATGCATTTTCCCATGAAAAGTCATCTTGGAGAATACCAAGAGTCACCAAGTGAAGACAAAAGAGTAAGGGCACAATTTCTCATGAAGGGACACTTTGAGGAATATGAAAAGTCACCAAAGATAAGGACAAAAGTGGGAAGGACATTTTTGGTCATGAAGGGTCAGCACATGACTTTTCAAAGGCTTGAATATGAAGGGTCATACAAGTTTGGTGCCATTTTCTATGAGGATTGAAGGGTCACAAAGGGGGAAGGCCAAAGGTCATTTAGAAAGCTATAAATAAAGGCTTGAGAAGCCATTTGTAAATATGAGAGATATAGGTTGATTTGATATTGTAATATCTAGCTTAGAAGAGCAATTGTGAGAGATGAATATGATCTGTATTTGTTATATCTAGCTTAGAAGAGCAAAGGTGAGAGAGGAAAGAGATGTATTGATATATCATTTGTTGAGATAGAAACATTGAGAGATAGGTGTGTGGTATAAACAAAGGGGTTGGTGCTCACGAATTGTTGCTAGGTTGGTGCTCGGCAAAGGGGTTGGTGCTCCTGTGGGTTGGTGCTCATGAATTGTTGGTGTTCATGAATAGTAGCTAGGTTGGTGCTCGACAAAGGGGTGTGGTGCTCCTATGGGTTGGTACTCATGAATAGTAGCTGGGTTAGTGCTCGACAAAGGGGTATGGTGCTCTTGCAAGCTTGGCTTGTGAATATTGTTTGGGTTGGTGCTCATTCATATACTTGAGATTGTTCTCTGTGGTTTTTCCCACATTGGGTTTCCACATTATATCTGGTGTCTCTCTCTATCTTGTGTGGTGTTTATTATTTGAGTTTTATTACATATCTTGAATGTTTGATTAAGTGGATTTGGTTAAGGAAAATATTTATAAGAAATATGATTTATTGATTCACCCCCCTCTCAGTATATCCCATGCTTAACAATTGGTATCAGAGCAGGTTCCTTTTTAAAAAGTTTTACAACTTGAAGGTAGATCGGGAAAGCATGATGGCTGGGTCACAAGAAGGATTTTATACAAATAAGGCACCTTTGTTTGATGGAAAAAATTATGCTTTTTGGAGCATGAGAATGAAGGTTTATTTGATGGCCCTTGGATTCGACATATGGAAAGCAGTGGTGGAGGAATATGAAGAGCCACAGACATTTGCAATTACTCCAGTAGAAAAGAAGCCAAGTGAATGTAATTCTAAAGCTTCAAATGCTTATGTGGTTTATGTGAATATGAATTTGTTAAAGTTATGCAATGTAAATCTGCTCATGAAACTTGGGTAAAACTTGAGAATATTTACAAATGTGACGGAAAGGTTCAGCAAGCTAAGTTGTAGACTTTTATAAGGCAGATTGAAAGTTTGAAGATGGAAGAAGAAGAAGATATAGCAAGTTATCTTTTACGAGTTGATCAAATCGTAAATTAGATTCACGGTCTTGGAGAAACATTGGATGAGTCAACGGTGGTGCAAAAGGTTTTGAGATCTCTACCAATGAGATATGATGCAAAGGCTTTGGCAATTGAGAAGATAAAGAATTTAGCCAAGCTAAAGATGGATGAGCTTCATGGTATTCTCATGACATATGAGATGCGGATAGAACAAGATAAACCCTCAAAGAGAGAAGCAGCTTTCAAGACATCAAAGAAAGAGAAAGCTAAGATTCAAGAATCAAGCAATAGTTCTAGTGATGATGAAGATGACAACGAAGCACTTTTCATTCGCAAGCTAAAAAGAGGAACAGGTAAATATCAAGGAAAATTACCTTTTAAATGTTTTAATTGTGGAAATATTGGACATTTTTAACTAGATGCCCAGATAAGGTTAATGATGATGAAGAAGAAAAGCCTACATATAAGAATAATTTCAAAGGCAAATCTAAGAAGGGATTCAAGAAGAAGAGCCTGTATTCTAAGGATCCTAGCTCAGGTGAAGATAGTGGAGTCATCGATTCAGAAGAAGAAGAGATTATATTCATGGCCATACATGAAGGTGATCAAGAAGAAGAAGAGGAGGAAGTTGAAGTGGATATGGAAGGAGAGCTCATTTGTGCCTTAGAAGAGTTAGAAGCTGTTTAAAAGAAGAATCAAAGATTACAGTGCTAGATCAAGAACAATGAATAGGAGTCAAAGGAAATGATTGAAGATCTACAAGCACACTTTGAAGAAGCCAAGAAGAATGAATAAGATCTCACAGCACAGTTGGAAATAACAAGAAAAGAATGTCAAAGGTATGTTATTGAAATTGCCTCTTTAAAAAAAGATATTAAGAAAGTAGTCAGTGATAAAGTAGTCAGTGATTCAAAATTTGAAGATAGCACTAACATGCTGAATAAGATACTGGAAAGTCAAAAAGCATAGTCAGATAAGACAGGGATTGGTTTTGAAAAGAAAAAGAGCTATGTTGAAGCTCTTACACAAGAGGAAACAAAAAGGGGAGAAGTGAAGAATATAGAAGACATTCCAAATAGAGAAGGTTGGAGAGAACAAAGTTACAAAAGATAATTAGGTCAGAGATATATAGATAAGTCTTATTTTTATGGCTATTATTTTTATTGTAATGGATATGTGTTAGGTTGTGGAGCTAAAAGCTTCACTGATGCAAACATCGGGGAGGTTACTGAGTTGCAGAGCAAGTTGTAGGGCAACCGATGTCAGTCTAATCAATTGATGTTAGCCATATTACAGTGTAGAGCAACCGACATCAGTTATGGGTTGGTTGACATCGGTCAGACAAGAACCGACGTCGGCAACTTGTGTGTGCATGTGTTTGCATGCAGTTCCAGAACTGGTCTATTTTTGGATAGTCAATTTGCATGTAAAGACTTATTTTAGTCTTTGAGTTGTGTTTCTACTTATTGTAATTAAGAAAGTCTAATCATTGTTTACATGAGATCTATATAATAGACTCATGGGCTGTATTGTAAATTGTGCTAGATAGCCATTGTGTTAGTTAAAGTTGAGCAAAGTTAGCTCCTTCAAAGTGAAGAGAGCAAGGTGTGTTCCTCCTAGTTCCACAAGGGTGCCGAGTGTGTATGATCAGGGAGATCAGCGGGATAGCAAGATCTGATAGAAGATCCACTGGGGTACTAGTTTGGAGAATCATAAGGACTTGGTGAGGCAAGGACAAGGGTTCTTCAGGGTGTAGGGAGATCTACATGGTAAGTAAGATCATTTGATTGCAAGTTGCTGCAAGTTCAAGGGAGATCTATTTGGAGTACTTTGAGTACTTGTGTACTGGCAATGTTGTTACTGACTGGTGGAGGTGAACAACAACTCTGTGTTTGAGTTGATTGTTGTGACTATAATTGAGAGAGTGAACTTTTGAAGGAGAATTACTAGTGAGCCCTAGAAGTGTGGGAGCTCTAGAGGTGTGGCATCTTCTTTGTTGTATTTCCTTTTAGATGAGTATTAATACAATTGGGTATTGTCTCTCATATTCTGTGTTGTTTCATATTTCTAGTTACTTATCATTCTGGTTAAATTCTGTGTTTAGTTGCTCATACAAAGGTAATCATGCGTGCTCTTAAGGAGCAGTAGATCCTGACAATATGGCCACAATAAATTAGAATGTAGAAAAAGAGCTAACAATTTTAGAAATAAGGAGAAGGAAAGTCAAGTAGAGTCAAGTAGAAGCCACAACTCTTTTGCTCCTCTATCAAGCTTTGATGAAGAGACCATAGTATGCTACAAGTGCAACAACTTCAGACACATAGCTCGGTATTGTAGAAGCATGTTCAAGTCAGTCAAAAAGGATCAAAGTTTTAAAGCACCATTCATCAAGAAGAAGGTTTAGACATGTTCATGGTAGAAAAAATAACATGAAGATTCTATGATGGTATAGACAGCCCTACATGTAAGAGGTAAAGATCAGCCATGGTTAATTGATAGCAGATGTTTGAGGCATATGACAGATGATAAAATTAATTTCATTACTCTAAAGAAGATCAATGGTGGTACAATGAGATTTAGAGATAAAACCACTATGAGGATATCCAAAAAAGGTACTTTGAGTTTGGATTATGGTAGAACTAAGACTAAGAATGTTTTGTATGTAAAAGGTCTTAAGCATAATCTGTTAAGTGTTAGTCAAATATGTGATCAAGGATACACATTAAGGTTTCATGCTAAAGGTTATGAGATTAGAAGAAAATATTCAAATGAGTTGATTGTAGATGCTCAAAGGATAGGGAATAATGTAAATGTTTTGTCAGATATCTTTTCAAAGGCACGATCAAAGGATACATTCAAAGATCGGCGAGAGGAGTTGGGAGTAATTTCTATTACTTTCTGCCATTGATGTTTAGCATCAAGTGAGGGGGAGCTAAGTGTTAGGTTTAGGTAGGCCCTTTGCCATTGATGTCAAAGGGGGAGTATAATAGGTACAGGTACAGGTGCAAAAAATAGGTATAGGGAATAGGTACAGGTTACTACAGTAAGGGGGAGTTACTGTATGTTTTTAGATGAAAAGATGTGTAGGTGACAATTGTGGTAGTTTCAGGATTGAGGTTTTCATCAATGAAAAAGGAGATTGTTGGAAATATTGTCATTGATGTCAAAGGTTTAGCATTATTGGTGATAAAGGCCCCATTGCATTTAATGTTGTTTGTAATAAATATATCTTGGCTAATGTGAATTAATATTTATTTAATATTAACGAATATATTTTTGGTTGCATATGAGACAAAAGAAGGGCCCATGGAGAAGTCAAAGAGCCATGGGGTAAAGACAAAAAAAGGATGGGATGCATTTTCCCTTGAAGAGTCATCTTGGGGAATACCAAGAGTCACCAAGTGAAGACAAAAGGGTAAGGGCATAATTTATCATGAAGGGACACTTTGAGGAATATGAAGTCACCAAAGATATGGACAAAAGTGGGAAGGACGTTTTTGGTCATGAAGGGTCACCACATGACTTTTCAAAGGCTTGAATATGAAGGGTCATACAAGTTTGACACCATTTTATATGAAGATTGAAGGGTCACAAAGGGGGGAGGCCGAAGGTCATTTGGAAAGCTATAAATAAAGGCTTGAGAAGCCATTTGTAAATATGAGAGATATAGGTTGATTTGATATTGTAATATCTAGCTTAGAAGAGCAATTATGAGAGATGAATATGATCTATATTTGTTATATCTAGCTTAGAAGAGCAAAGGTGAGGGAGAGGAAAGAGATGTTGTATTGATCTATCATTTGTTGAGATAGCAACATTGAGAGATAGGTGTGTGGTATACACAAAGGGGTTGGTGCTCCTTTGGGTTGGTGCTCATGAATTGTTGTTGGGTTGGTGCTCCTGTGGGTTGGTGCTCACGAATTATTGCTGGGTTGGTGCTCGGCAAAGGGGTTGGTGCTCCTGTGGGTTGGTGCTCATGAACAATAGCTGGGTTGGTGCTCGGCAAAGGGGTGTGGTGCTCCTATGGGTTGGTGCTCATGAATAGTAGCTGGGTTGGTGCTCAGCAAAGGGGTATGGTGCTCTTACAAGCTTGGTTTGTGAATATTGTTTGGGTTGGTTCTCATTCATATACTTGAGATTTTTCTCCGTGGTTTTTCCCACATTGGGTTTCCATGTTATATCTGGTATCTCTCTCTATCTTGTGTGGTGTTTACTGTTTGAGTTTTATTTCATATCTTGAATGTTTGATTAAGTGGATTTGGTTAAGGAAAAGAGTTATAAGATATATGATATATTGATTCACCCCCCCTCTCAGTATATCTCGTGCTTAACAACTCAATCTTAGTTTATATGTTTTATAATTTTTTTGTGTTTTACCTTAGTTTCTATGGTTTTTTCTTTAGAAACATAAAACTAATCATACTAACCATTATAAATTCTCTAACTATTAACATGTGTCATTTAAGACACTAGAAAGATCATTACGCTTTAGGCCCAATCATGATTTTTTGATTTCATGATGTGATTATGTAGTTTATCATAATCATCTAAATTATTTGGAGTATCATAGTATTATGCAATTGAATAGTTAAATTATATGAAGTAATAACATCTACGTAATATAAATAAAAAATAGCTTGAGAATGTATTGACAACTATTATCATTCTAAAATCTTACATTGTTTCATTGATTTCTAAGAATTAAGAACAACAATAATAAAATTATTTCCAACATTTAAAATGATTCACTCCTTACTTAGAAAGCTCAAGAATCTCATTTTAACATATAAAATGGATTATATAAACTAACATGATTTCAATGTATTCTTACATCCTTTGTCTTTACAAGTAGAGTACAATTTGAAATAACCTATCTTCAAGGATATTTGAACCAAATTAATTATTTCATTGTATTCTTACATCCTTTGTCTTGATAATTAGAATACAATCTAAGATAATCTATCTTCAAGGATATTTTAACCAATTTAATCTTTGGACTAAATCCAATAACAATTATTAATCTTTTGAAATTAGATAAGACATTCAGAAATGAAACAATTTTTTCCATCTTATAAGGTTTTAAAATCTTGTAGTGATAAAGTCAAAAGTAGATAACAATTTATGTAACTCAAATTAATTTAACTAATTATGATAATGACTACTTGTAAATTTATTTGTATGGTTGTATCATTCCAAAATAATTCAAGAACATCTACTTATTAACAACTTATTAACAAGTCATAAAATGAATTTTATTGCTATTTCATGAAAGAAACTACTCCACTATTTATAAGATTTATATCATCGATGGCTTCTGTCTCTAACACCATTCATGGCTTTCTCTTGTGGCAAGTTCATTCTTTTTGGAGTTTAATGGTGCTTCCTATCTCTGTTGGGTTCTTTTATTCCACTTGAAACTAACATCAACATCTACTTCTAGTAATAACTCCAAATAATGGTGTTTAAGACCCAATTCAATGTACACTATTTTGGTATATGGTGATCTCCAAAGAAGACAATTATGAATCTAATTCTACTATTTGTTCTTATAGCAGAGATATCTTTATATTTTCTTCATCAGTACTTGTATTAGGTAGAGGGTTTGTTGGGATAACAACTACTCATGCCATCCAAATAGCTTACATGCTCCAGATGGTCTCCACATGACTTTAGATCCATGATCAAATCCTCCCTCACCACCTATTGACTACCAAATGAACTAGCATGTCAATTAATCCTTAATTGTTAGCTAAATCAAAGTTATGGTTTAATTAATTCTTAAAAACATTCAAAATGTGAAGTGTTTAAAGTTAAATATAAATTTTCTCATCTATGTGCTAAAATCCATCTATAGCTATGTTGGTTAAGCAAATTTTTGAATAAAACTTTAGAACACAGTGGTTAGGGGTTCGAGCCCCATCCATTACAAAGTGGGTTATTTTTTATGGGGAAGACTTTTAAAGGCAATACATTAGATTTTAAAATATGGAAAAGGATTTACCCATGAGGGAGTAAACCTTTTAAGATAGAAATTGTTTTTGTAAATGGGGGGATTTATACCTTTTTTTCAAAGTGGGAAAAATTTGTAAAAATAAAAGTTTTTTTGACCTACAGGGCATTTCTTATTTAGTGGGGGTGCTTGTTAAATTGGAGGGGTATCTTTCTTTTAAGGTATAGTTTTTTTACTATTACCTTGGGGAACGCTTATTTGTAAAAGTAATTATTAAAGTGGTGGTAATTATTTTATTGGAGGAGATTTTTATTGTTTTTTATAGAAAAAATATTATGTTGTAAAAGAAATTTTATTGATTGTTTGGTTATCTTATTTTGATCTCATGTGTCGAAGATGGAGGGTGAGGTCTGATATTACAAGAGGTTAGAACCCCTCACAAATAAAAAAAACTTATTCTCACTCTTTCTTATCTTCATTTCTTGGAGATCATTTTTATTGCACTTGTACCCTCTTGGCCCACATTGTTATCCTTGTCATCATACTTTGCACTCGTGAATGCAATATCTATAGATTTTGATGTCCCATTTTTGAAGAGTGCATTATTTTTTTTGTGCTAATTTTTAATTATGAATGCTTTTTTGGCATAGATCCATGTCTTATATTCTTGAGCAAAGTTTTGTGTTACACTTTGCTCCCTTATTTTAGGAGTAACTCTCTTTTTTTTAATGACATCTTCTACAGATTCATAACATTCTAGGTTTTATACATCATCTAGTGTTTTTTGTTATATGTGACCTTTATTTTTTAGTCACACTAAGAGTCATGGATATTTTTATTCGTGTTTTTATGCTCCATATTGAGAAAATCACTCTTTAATTCTTAAATATCCCATCAACTCTAGGGCTATTTTATTGAGAGAAATTTGTTTTGTATCTTCAAAATTCTATTGATAGTTAACAATCTCCTTTAGATTTATTTTGGAGATTGATCTCATTTTGAAGAGTGTTTATTCTAGTGAATATAGTGTCAATGTGTTAGTGTTTGAGTAGTGGATTTAGCTCACTCATACATATTTTTTTGTGTCACTCCACCTAGTCAATAGTATAGGGGGTATAGTACAGTTCCTACTTCTTCGATTGTCATCTTCTTTGCTAACCCTTGGTATAATGCATATTTTGGTAGTATATTGAATTTATTTGGTGAAACATTTTGCACTATCAACAACTCTGATAGTCTCTTTTCATAAGAGCTATTATGGTGACTTCTAGGGTCAATTTTTCTTGTGATTGAGCAGTTGTCAGGACCCATTAGTCTCTTTTCTTTCTCTTTTTTTCACTCCCTATTTTGTGATTAAGAGATGGTGTTAGATTAAAGTGTGTAAGATTGATTCAAGATTCATTTTATTGTTAGATATTCTATTCTATTTTTTGCATGTATTTGTTGAGTGCATAATAATAAATAGACACTCCTATTTTAGGGTTATTCATGTAATAATATTTTTTTATAGGAAATAACATACTTTTAATATTTAATTGCATATGTGTGATTATGGAGAAGTGTCTCATCCTTCAACATAGTTATATCCTTGACAAATAGGTGCCTACAACAACTTAAAGAAGACATGGTCATGGTTATATCAAGTCTAAAGATATGAAGATTGTGTCTTTATAATGAATTCAAGTGGGAGATGATGTAGAGTTCCAAGAAGGATATCTAGTGGTTGGAGAATGTATTTGGAGCTTTTAATATATTTTTAGGGTCTTTCCCTTCATAGTAAGATCATGACTCATCATCCTATGGAATTCCTTGTCTTCTAGTATGTTTCTCAACCAAATAGAATGATTAAAGGCTATTGGGATAAATAAATTTATTTGATGATGAAGGATTAGTCTTGATTGGATTATAATGTGGTTGAGCATTCATTAATGAATAGTGGCATCTCATTCATTGGATTTTAGATGGCGTGCTCCCTCTCTCTCTTCTCCCTTTTTTTCTATATATCCTATTTTCTTCCCTATTATATATCTCTCTCACTTTTGATAAGAAATTAATTATCTCATTTGATAAGGCTAGACCCTATCAAAATTCATATGAAATACCTCTTGAAGTAATACAATACTTTATTTACCCATTTCTTGCCTCTAAATTGTGTTTATTGAGATTGTTCATGATGACATTGTGAAGGATAATCTTCCATGTTTATTGTCCTTCTTTCTTGCCTATTTTAGGGTGTTTTCAAGTTAGTTATAGTTTTAGACTTATGTTTTTTCTTCCATTAATGTAAGCTCAATATGAGTCTTAGAATTATTCCTTATTTCATTCATTGCTTATTGAGCCTAGTCCATGAAATACTTATGTAATTAACTAGTTTATGATATTGTGTGAGCTAGCATTGTCTTATGATTCTTTAGTGTATGTTTCATGCTTATGTGAGTTTTCATTTAAATTTGGAGAATCATATTTTTATATTTATTAGTAACCCTATTACCCCTTTATAAACCTTTCCAAGAAGAGATATTAGTTTAGGTGATCCATGAAAAGGAAGTTGGCCTTCTCCAGAGGTTCGACCTCACTATAAGATACCCATAACTTGAGGTTGTCTTCATATTATGACTGGGAGTAGGAAATCTTGAATAAATCCTATACAAGGGTGTAATTCCATGTTACAATAATACCTTTTGAATTGGTTATTTGTGGAGACCCACATGGATGTTGTGAATACAATTCAAAGACTATCATGTAAATTCTTTATTGTGTGCAATGTCTGTGTTGATGTGGTAAAGGTTTGTAAGAGAGATCTTGCTGGTTGTGAGTTTATTATGAATTATGACAACCACCCCCAATGATTTTCTGGGAGGTAGAGTCTATTTTTAAGGTATTTAGAACAAGAGTATAAGTAATAAGGGATAAAATCCATCACTAATTTTACAACAATCTCTTAACAAACAATCATTATACAACTGAAAAATCAAGTATAAATACCAACAAACATACAAGTATTGGTACCCATTATTTTGAATCTAAAGGTTTTTAGGTACAAAACACATATGCATTTGAACCTAGTCAACCTTAATCATATATTCTAGGTGTACCATAATTTTAATACAAAAATCTATCATTTCAAGTGATACAAAATCATCTACTACAACCAATAATAAATAAGAAATATTCATGTAAAGAATGCATTAAAAAATAGATAAATACAACACTAAAAATTTAGATGTCTTACCCATTTTCCAATCACATGTATAGTCATTTCATCACCCACAATAGGTGATGAAATAATTATATCTAACCCTTATATGGTTGGGTCAATCCTTTAAAAAAGGTATTATTGTAAAATAATAACATCAATTATAATCACAAGGGTTTTAATATTATAAAAATAAACCTATTTTAAAAACTCATAAAAACTAGGTAAAGTTCATATACTAGAATGAAAATTAACCACATCAAAAATGGGGAACCAAAATGCTAATGGAACCCCCAATACATACTCATTCCAACCACTTATATAGGTAAGAAAATGGAAACCCCAAAACATATTACAGGTGATGAATAAAACCCAATGCCACCAAATGAAGAATGATGAAGTGTTCTATTAAAAAAGAATCTCAAACACTATTTTATCCTAGCCATTCAATTGATAAAAGAAATAAATCTGAGCCATAAATAAAAAATGGGAACTTTTAAAGATAGGTGAAATACCCATGTGGAAAATCAAGCTAAAATAATATGCACAATATTAAACCCTACAGCTAGGTAAATAAAGCCAATAGATATTAATATGAGCATTTTACTAGGGATATAAAAATAATTAATGAAAGAGTTTTAGTGTTTTTATAAATGGAAATTTCACTATGCAATTTTAAAAACTCAAAATTCCAATAACTAAGAAACAAAACTAAAACAACCCATCATTAAAATAGAGATTTATATCAATTTTAAACTGATATAAGACCCTTATAGGTTCATCAAGAAGTCTATTCACTTATGAATCTACAAATAATCCTTTTATTGTTTGCATCTAAAAATTAAATCAAACATTCATTCTTTTTCTATGAAGATGCATACATCACTTGGTTCATTACTATCACAAGAGGAGAAACTATTCAAAACTTTCTTACTTGCTAGCAAAACTAGTCCTCCTAGAATCATGCCCAACCTATTTTATAGCTACAACCTCAATAGGTTATTCTTCCTCCTCCATTACTTCCTCCTGCCACCATTTCCCTCCTAGGATTTCTCTCCTCTCTCCCCCAATTTTCTCCACAATCTCCATCCATCTTCTCCAACACCTCTCCTCAACTACCCCATCAGAAAAATGTTTTTATAGTTAAGCAAATCTTCCCCAAATGCACCAAATTTAAAACATGAAATGATTAACCCTTAGGCTAACATTTTTTAGGTCATAATGGATTTTTTTTGGGAGTCAAAACCCCATGACCCCCATCCAAATTCCATTATTAAAAAAGTCAAATCTTTGATTCAAACTAATTCCAATGTCATGATAAGTTCATGACCCCGTCATGGGTAAAAAGACTGTAATAAAAAATATTAACATTGATCTCTTTTACCACCAATTCTAAGACTTCAAAACAAAATCAAGTCTTTTATTTACTCATGCCAAGCATTATGAAATATTATAAGCTTTTATAAACATCTAATGCAAACTTATGGATTGGAAATAATTGCAAGCTTGTGTTTCTCAAGCTAGTAATTCAATGAGAATCCCTTAATTTATTAAACATTCATGCAAAAATTACATGCACAATTGGATATAAGCCAATGATGGCCTATGAATAACTAATGTTAATGATTACACAACACACAATACAAGATAAAAATACCAAAGGCCTAGCAACAACTTTAGAAAAATAAAATAAGATAATGAACCCAATCAATCAAATAATTCCAAGTGGTCAATCATAAGATGATAAAAAAATCAAGGCATGCAATAACTCATAACAATAGAAAGGTCAAGAAGATGATCACAAATAAGAATAATAATATCAAAAGATGATAAAAGTGATAGGACAACAAAACTGATAAATTGTTACTTAGTGACTAACAACTCATGCAAGATTTCCATTTTACTTATGTCAAGGTTACCCAATTGATCATTTCCCTTATTCATTATCCCCTAATCATCATAGACCACCACTAGAATAGCTCATATACCTATACTTGGACCCACAAATGAGCAACAACAACATCTAAACAATATAATAATATAGTTAAATTGAATAGTATAAGTGTAAAAATTTAATGTTATAACCAAAATAACATATTTTTAAAATAAACTAAAACTATAATAATTAGTCCAATGTCAACAATAGTCAACTAAACATGATCTAAATAAGATAATGACATCACTAGTGTAATACTAACAAAAAAATAGCTCAAAAGTATAACCAAATAGTAGAAAATCATGTTGAAAACATATATTAGTCCATGGAAATAGGGTATGCATTTTGGATGATAACACATTATTTAAATTTAAATATATTGGGGGGTGTAGGGGTCGGGGTTGGGGAGGTCTTGACCTCATCATGATTCCCAACCTTGAATACAACTACAGATCCCTATACAATGAATTAACATACCAAAGCCTAAAAAAAATGAATAAAAGACACTGCTCAATCTAATAAAAAAATAAGTCTGACTAGAATTTGAAATAAAAAAATGACTATCCACACACCTAATCAAGATTTGGAATCTTGGTTAGGTCTTGAGTTAAACAAATTTTGAATTTTAAGACAATTTTACCCTGTAGAACCCTGATTAACACTTGAGATTTTGACAATAAATTACCAAAAGTTAGATATTTAAAAATTAAGATCATTTCCATCTCAAAAAGTACAATTAGGACTATTTATGCAAATTTGATCTTGATAAGACCCAATCAAAAAATTGAGCAAGCCTTTTACCCAGCTAAGTAGGATTTAATGAGATCTTGTAAGTTTAAAACGAAGGCCCAAACGTCACTTTGAAGAGAAGTGCCAAACATGAAACTCACTTTAAATAGATAAAAAATTATGATGGAATAGGTTATGAAGGCCAAAATGACATAACACTTGAGATGACCCCTAAAGCAAGCTGAGAGAGCCCAAAAAATAGGAAACACCTATTTGGAAAACCCTACAAGTGGGATAAGTGGCCTTAAAATGTATTTTCGCTTGAATATCAAAACATGAAACTTATCTACATGAGTGAGATGAAGAGAATAGTATAGGTTTCAATATCCAAATAAGCACAAAATACAAAATGACCCCCCAAATTGATTGTAGGGATATGAGAGAGTAAGCAAGTAAAAATGCCAAGCAAGCATAAGTGCAACAAAACCCCACTTTAGGACCAAATGTTATATATGAAACTTTACCATTCAAGCTTGGTCATTATAATGGGATAGGCTTCAGGGCCAAGTGTTATATATGAGAATTTACCATTCAGGCCTGGTCATTATAATGGGATAGGATTTGGGATCATAAAGGGCACACATATTGAGATGACCCATTGAGTAAGCTAAGAGAGATGAGAAAGAACATAGAGCCTATTTTCAAATACAAATTGGGAGGTCATAGCTCCACTTTTACACTAAGTGTAAAATACAAAATTGACTCACATGGATATGGTATTTCTAATGGTGATAGTTTTAAGTCTTGATTTGACATGCAAATTGAGATGAACCATCAAGGCAAGTTATAGTGCTTAGACTAATGAACTGTGATGTATGCACGAGTAGAGCAAAAGATAAAAAAAGAGGTTCCCTAAATTTTAGAAGAATTAGGGCATGTTGTGCAAGAAACAACAAATAGTGACTCTACTTTAAAATATTTTTGAGTATTGTAAATGATATAAATGTGTTTACAAACCTAGATTCTCTAGTTGGGACTATGCATTAAATGTGAATAGATTCGAAAGAAGAGAAGATGAGAGAAACTAAATGATTAAATCAGACACTCATTGACTGGTTATGTGCTCATGAGTTAATTTACCACTTCTTAGAACTTATAAATACTAGATACTATAGATCCAATCATCAAGTTAGTTAATCTTATCTTGAGAATGCTTACTTGGACATTACTCTATTGCTAGACACGCATCTATATCCCCAATGGAGTGGCTTATGATACCACTATAGGCCTTGATCCACTACTAACTATAGCAAAAATATTACAGTAGAGTTGCCCACATAACCTAAAATAAAGTTTTTATTTAAATTTCTCTTTTTATTTTCATTTTTTTATCTTGATTTATCATTTATGTTTCTTGCTTAGCAATTTGATTTTGGGTTGGGGATCACTATATCAAGTGAAAGGTAAGACTATATATTTTTCAAATTAGACGTTAATTATAGCAAGTTCATCCAAGCAAACCCAAAAACCATTAAGATGTGAAATTTTGTGCTTAGATTCAAGAGATTGTCTTCGTTGACCAGATATTTTACCCAACTTAACCCAAATCAAACAAATTTAGAACACATATGATATCCAAACCTTCAAACCTAATTTAGAAACATAATCTAAAGCCACAAACTACTCAGAGTACTTACACACCAAAATCATCACTCGAGCTACCTAAAAATAAGCCTTATGTTATTTATTCTCTTAACAAACATGGGAACCTATAAGGCAAGATAAGTAGCCCAGACCAAAAAAGAATATGCAACAAGGTTAGACTAATATTGAGGAAGTAATAAAAGTAGGAAAGCAAACTAAACTAACCAAAAAATAGGAAAATAAATGAAAATAAAGCAATAAAGGGAAATAAAAAGTATTTATAGGAACTTTACAAACTAATTCAAGCCTAGAAGTAGTATTTGAGGAATTTCCCATTGATAGGCAACAAGATGTCCTCACCAATTATACACCTTAGGAAGAATCCATTATCACCTACGATTTTAGAGTTTTGATAGGGACCCAACCATAGGGTATTAAACTTGCCATGCTATCCCTTTTTGTCATGAGCCTCATCCTAGAGGAGGATTAGGTTAGATTTTTTGAATGCTTTCACCTTTGCTCACTTGTCAAACTTATGTTTTATGATCTCTTGGTGTTTACTAAAATGCATAGGGTTACATCACATTTTCCCTCTAATTATACCAAATTAAGCAAGCGATATTCTACCTTATCACCTATTTCTAGGTGATCTCTCATAAAATATAACTTAGGTATTCTTAGGTTAACCAAGAAAATGGGGTCTTGGTCATAAGCTAGATGATAAAGTGATGTTATTAGGGATACTTGGACTCTAGTCATATTAAACCATAAAGAAAATTTCAACATATTATGCTAGTCCATAGGGTTCTTTTCTAGGATTTTCATAATCACATCAAATGAATTCTTATCAGTTGATTTTACTACCCCATTACCCTATGGATCATGGTTAGAAGAGAATTTTAGGATTAATTGGTTTCCAAAGGCCCATTCAATAAATTGAATAGATGAAAAAGCAAGACCATTTTCACATACTAGAGTAGCATGCATCTAAAACCTAGTGATGATTTATTCTTCAAGGAAGTTGATTACCACATTTTTTGTACTATTATTTAATGATATATCTTCAGTCTGGTGTGTAAAATTATTAGTTTCCATAAGTATAAACCTATTTCTTACTGATGATTTTACATTGATCACCCTGATAGAGTCAAATCCCCATTTTACAAATGGCTAGACCTTAATGACTAGCTATAATGGCATGGTAGGGGTATGCTCTCTATGTGTGATAACTTGATAGGTATGGTAGCCCCTAAAATGGGTGTATACATATTCAAATATATGAAGACAATATTTCTCTACCATAAGTATCTAATGAGGTATTACACTTCTTGATCCATGACTAGTTATGTATTTTCCATTAAGGTCATTGAGTACCCCAACTGATTCTTGTTTATTTAGGAATCTTAGGTTTATGAATTCATATTTATATAGTAGAATATGCTATATTTGATCATGAAGTTGTTAATTTTGAGGCATAAATCTCTTCTCTATGTCAAATTCAAGTGCCTATGTATTCATTATTCAACAAATAGTAGATCATGTCCTGATACTAGTCATCAATAGTGATATCTTGTATTGTGTATTATTGGTAAACTATCTAAGGATCTACATCTGACATGGATTTGCTGAGCCCTTGTCTTCTTATGATTTTCATTAGATATAGATCTAGGTCAAACTCATGGAGAATATTCATCCACTTTCCCCTTATTTCACCTAGTTCATTTTGCATTAACATAGTTTTTAATATTGGGTCAAGCACCATTGCAAACACTTTTCTATAGAGAATATAGTGCCTAAACTTCTTGACTACCTTGATCAAGGAAAATTCTTATTTTTCAATTATTGAATATCTCAATTTAATATTGTGGAATGGAGAGATAATGAATGATAAAAGTCTTTCATCTCTAGATTATTCCTTCTATGTCAAAACAACTACACTAGAGCATTCTAAGGTGAAGGAGTAGGCATATAAGGGATTTGTATAATCAATACTAATCAACATCTATGTGTTTATAATTATTTTCTTGATTTACACAAAATATACTTATGATTTAATTATCCATTCAATCTTTGTGTCCTTCTTCAACATGTTATTTAGTGTCCAAACTATCTCTACAAAACCAGAGATGAACTTCTCGATGAAGTTGATCTTGTCAAAAAAAGAATTCAACTCTTTTCTACTATCAAAAAATGGAATATTTAGTATTGATTCCACCCTCTAAAGTTCTATAGATATTCCCCTTTATGAGATGGGGCCAAGAAACTTACCCTATGTTATTATGAAAATGTACTTCTTCATGTTTAAATAAATTATGTGATCTTTGCATCTTTATAGGATGACCCTCAAGTATTTCACATGGTGTTTTATATTTTTAGAGAAGAAAATTAAATAATACATGTATATCATGATGCATTTACCATTGATATCATTGAATTCTATATCCATGGCATGATGAAAATTAGCACCCATGTTGATCAGGTTGAATGACATCCTCTTATACATAATTTTTCCCCACTTAGTTGTAAATACTATCTTTATATGATCTTCATAATTAACCACTACTTGGTTATATCCTGAGTACCTATCTAATAATGACATCATCCATGAGTTTTTCACTATATATATAACTTTATCTAGTGGTAGAAGAAGGTAATTATCCTTTTCGAAGGCCTTATTCAAGTTGAAAAAGTCAACACACAACCTTATCTCTTCACTTTTCTTTCTAACATGCACCAAATTAGCCACCCATGTGGAGTGCCTAATAATGAAAATTATTAATGCTTTCAAGAATTTTTATACCTCTTTGAATATTAATGGTTCTAATAAAAAATTGATTGGTCTCTACCTTTGTCAGACTAGATTGACCCTAAGCTTGAGAGGAATGGTATGCATGAGAATAGATGTATTAAACACTTTTAGGTCCTCATAACTCCATGTAATAACAACCCTGATATATTTTAAGACCTGAACAAAGTCTTGTTCATCTTATTCAATGCATGTCATGACTAGAAGCATGTTCTTTGACTTGTGGGCATTGCCAAGGTTGAAATGTTGGTGTAATATACATTTGGTAGGGGTTGATTTCTCTTTCTCACCTTGGTAATCCATTTTGAATAGATGTTCTAATAAAACTATGCCCTTTAGTATACTATTAGTTTTCAAGTTGATGACCCTTTCTTCATCCTATTTGAATTCTTCCTTATTATCTTCTATGATTCAAACATGTCAGTTCTAGTGATAAAGTTGATGATGTTTTGGTCATCATTAAACACTTGGAATTTATGGACATTATCAAGAATGAAATGAGTAGATACTAACTTCATAAAGAACCTTCTCAACTTGGAGTCAGCTATAGGCTCAAGAGTACTATCAATTGTAGCTAATGCACGTGCCATGTAATTATTTTTGTGAGGTAGAATCTAAATATTGAATGCATCAAAATCCTATATAAAGTTATACACAAAGTTTTGGTACTTGGATAAATTCTTGTCATTACAAACATGCTAGCTTCTCACTTAACCACCATCTCAGAATCCCCAAACACTTTGGGGTTCTTAACTTTATTCTTCAATGTGAATAAGAGACCATGAACTAGTACCTTGTACTTGACTACATTATTTGTGTAACCATATTATAGGTTAAAATCAACCAAGTATGATTTACCTTTTGGATTGATAATTTTTATACCAACACCACATCCACTCTAAGACTTAAAACTATCAAATTTTAGTAACCATAGATGGTTTTCATCCATAAAATTAAGATTTTGATAAGTTGGTGTTGCTAAAAAATGGATTTATTCTCTAATTTTCTCAATGCTCATGGGGATGTATCTTATTTCTCAACTAATAGGAATCTTATGCCCAAGTCCTTGGTGGTAGAGGTGAATATTGTCTAGAATTATCATTTTCTCATCATAAGAACTTAAAAAACCCTTAATTTCACTCAGATAGCTCTCATTAATATTATCAATATCTAATTCATCCATACCCAATACTAATAATAATATTTGATAGCCTCATTTTTCACTTAGATCATCTAGTTTCACATCTTCATATGCTATAATAGTAGTAGGGAAAGAAGTGATTTTATGTGCATAAAAGAAATCATCTTCATCAAGCTAATCTAATTTTTGAGTTTTTAGACTCCATTATGTGGAAAACATGTTAAAAGATAAATTATTATATAAATATACTTCCTTCTTAATTGCATACACCCAAATATTTGACTCTTCAAATAATATATCATTCATTTTGTTGTATTATGTTATCATGTGAGTCATCTTAGGCTCACATTCAATTTTGATTTGATTAGGTAGACCTCTCCATAGGAGCCACATGTGGGAGAAGTTTGTTTCCATGTAACCATTTAGAATTATAGACCAACCCCTTCTCAAGATGATATTGTAGGCATTAAATATATCCACTACATTAATATGAATGAATTATTTTACCCTTGGCTCAGAGGCTAACTACATGGGAATGTGATTTAGCTCTTTGACTACCCTAAATTATAATTTATCTAACTAAAACACTTTCCTATTTGAATTTACAAGCATTAGACCCAAATGCGGGTAGATGACATAGGGAATCATGTTTTTAGAAGCACCTACATCCACTAGATAATTATGCAAGTTCTTGCCAAAAATATATATCATTAGTAGAAAAGGAGGTGTTTCATTTTTCTCTTTGTATAAGGAAACATGGTAATTAATATCCTATTTATTTATTTTCCTTTAGGAGTGGATAATTCTTTGATCAACATGCCTTTCTAATTTGGGATTTGGAGTAAGTCAAACATCATGATGCTAGCCTTAGTTTTATTTAGGTAATCCATAATATAGTATTTGTGTTTGCTTGGCTCTATTATTTTATCACCTTATGGAGGTAGGGAATTATTCTTTGGTTGGTATGATGTGCTAGGTCATGTAGGTGGAGATGGGTTGTTACTTAAGTTATGATCGGGGGAACTTGAGCATTGTTTAGAGTGGAAGAAGTCAATAGAATTTGAAACTTTCTCCTCAACTGATAATTGTTTCCAATTTGAAATTGATTAAAAGTGTGGACCTCATCTAGATTTTTCTTTGGCTCATTGTCACTTTCAAAAATAAAGTCATAAGTCTCCAAGATAAGAGTTATTCTAGGGTTTCCTTTGCCTTGGTTAGAGTTGTTTTTAGGTGTAAGGACTAGTTATAAGTTATCCATATCCTTATATAAGATGTTTGAGGAACATATGAGCTCTACACAATCAATTTTAGAATTATCAATGGTATTGTGTATCCTACACTAGGTGGGTAGTGCTAAATAAAAAAGGTTTATGGCATTGGAAATGTTATTGTTATCTAATGGGATACATACACCTTTTTTTTTGGGTCTCATGTTCCACTATCTATTGGTTATTTTGTAAGTTAAAATTTATATTTAGAGGCAAGTTATTTATGTTTTGGGTAGTGTTTTAAGGCACTTGTCTTCACAGATTAACCATATCATTGGTTAAGCTCTGAATGGGAAATTTATCTATATTTAAAAGAAATCACTCTTGTGGTTAAAAGAAAATTATAATCTATAGTGAATGAAATATATCTGAATTAAAGAAATACTTCTAAATTATTAAATTAAAAGTACCAATTTATCTTGATCCTTGAAAAGAAGTGGGCCCTTACTCCTTCCTAAAAAAAAATGCTTTACTTAGAAATAAAGGAAAATTATGATCTCTATTTCATTCAAAAGAACATATACAAATATTAAATGTTGAACTATGTTTCCAACTTCTTCTAACTTTTCTTCAACTTCAACAACTATCTAGAATGAGAAGGAGATGTGTAGTTAAACACATCTCAACATCTATTCAAAGAATACAAAATCTTGGTGATCTCAATGACCAAATCTATTTATTCAAAATATAGACAATCTAGGAGTCATATCCATTCTTCTAAGAAGGTGTTGGAACTGACTCAACTAACTTTAGATAGAAAATAACTAACATATACTAAAGATACTTATCTAGTTTAAAAAAATAAAGATACAAATATATCCAAACTATTTTAGGCCATTACCATGAATGGTAATGTCTAAAATAAGACATAAATATAGAAAGTCTATTATATATATTTTTAGAATTACTATCCCAAATAGTAGGATCCATATAGGTCTTTGGAGCACCCTATATAGGTTTTCGAAGCATGCCTAGAATTCTTCAGAGCATATTATGTATGTCTTCAAAGCACACTTAAAGCATATTTGGAGCACTTCTAGAGCATCCTTGGAGCATTATATCTTCGGAGCTTGCTTGATGAATCCTCAAAAGTGTAACCAAAAAGAGTTGCCAAAACTATGTGTTTCCTTCTCAAAATTACCCCATCATTAGGATGTGTTGTACTCAAAATTTTTCTATTCATCCAAGTTAGACACAATAATAAGTTAAAGAATTGATAATAAATTACATAAAAATAAAGAAAAAATTACATTCATATCTTAATTAGATTAGATTTTAACTATTAAATGCAATACAATATATAAACAAAGGCAATACTTTATGGAAAGTTTATATAGATATGATGAGCTATATGATTTGCTCATCATTTCTCCCCCACACTTTACCTTTTTCAAGTCATCTTACAAATAAGTGATATTATTGATATTCTAATCCAAAATTCTTGATCCAAACCTCTGACTAAGATCATAAACTTGAAAATAATGGACCCAGTCATGATGGTCCCTTGGCAAGAATCCAAAATCTCTTACAACTATATGCAACCAAGCTAGAAACTCAACTTCCCAATAGGGTGATAATATTATATTGGTAGGGCTCAAGACTTCCCTTCTCTTCAACTCAATAGGTAAACTTTCCCACCTAGAAAGACTAGAATTGATGACATTAGTAGAATGGTGGTTTAGAAAAGCTCTAAAATCAGCAATATTGGATCTCAATAGCTCATGATACTTGTTCTTCATATATATATATGATACAATGGTTGAAAAGTAGACATATGTTTCTTTTCTTCTAGAAATTATGGTCTCATGCATAACCCAGTGGTGCTTTGTAATTCTATAAATATATTATTGGCTTGCTACCATGTTGTTTGGTTCCTTAGAGTGGAGAGAAAGACATGCAATTGTGTCTCTCCAACAAATAGATTTATCAAAAAACTAGATTGATAACCTAACAATAAATTAAAAGTATAAAACTCACAATTGACATCCTACCTTTCTTCAATGCTCTTGAGAAAAATGTCCTTAAATACATGTTCATCTTCATGATATGTGAAAGACCAAGATAAATTAACTGAATTTGTCATTTATAAAATTGCTCATGTAGGAAAAGAACATAAAGTGATGAAGACTTCCTACATTATAATAATTTCTCAGAAATAACATAAATGTGATGGATGAAAACTTGTGAGTTTTGCAATTACTTTTGGGATTCTACTAATTAATTTTGAGATTCTTCCTTAAGTTTAATATTTTCATCTTCCAGCTTATGAATTATCTTTTGGGTGTTGTGCCAAATTAAGATTATTTCATGTAATGGAATAGGGAAAGAGGTAACAACTATTTGAAATGTAATTTATCTTGTTTCTTATTGCATTACTTGAATAGAGGATTGTAACTTAGAATTATTAGTGGTGAGATCTCTTATTCGATCAACATGTTGGATAATAATTACATTCTTATCATCAATAATGTCTCAAACTATTAATATGATTATTCTTATCAATATTGGCATTTTTCAAATCATTAATCTAGGTGTTTTTGATAGCAAGAGAATTTTGCAAATTACTCAACTCTCGTGTTTGTGAAAACATCACATTGTGGACCCTACTCTATTCAGCATTTATTCCTTGAATAATTATTTATTGTTCACTAACTTTAATGATAAATTCTTCCCACCTTTGTTCCAAATTATAAATAATCATGTCCTTACCTTTCAAATTTGAATAAAGAACATCTAATTATACTTATTTCTACCTAATTGTTTCCTCATGGCATGATAGTTATATGACATGCTATAATTTTTCATTTTCATTAATAAAATGAGGAGAAGATGGAACTTATTCTATCAAGGTAACCTTACCCTTATCAACTACAAAGGGTACATGTCTTTCTACTTCATGAGGCACAACTTCTACTACAAGAGTTCCTTCTACAAATACAATTTCTTGTTGCTAGGGTTCTTTTGCAATAATTTCTTCAACATTTGTGATATCAATAAGGGAGCTTAAGCTTCCTAGATTCTCCACATCCTACACATCATCTTCTTCTTCCTACAAAATAAGTTAGTGATTATGCTAGATCTTAATTAGAGGAGGATGAGGGATATCTAAAGAAACTCCAATTTATCTCTTTGATCTTTGACATAGTATATTCAAAGCCAAAGGTAGAGAAGATGGTCATTATTCAAAATGGACTATGGTATAATAAGGAGAGGTAGGGCATGGTGTTTTCTTAACATAACATAGAGACAATTTTTGGAGGAAGGATGACCAAGAATTTTCACTCGGTGTACTGAGAAAATAATGCCAATAGATAAGGGTAACCAACCCATGATGTCAAATAGATCCAATACCTATTATTAACTTCTGAGAAATATTAAGTAGAGCATTACAAAGGAAAGAGGGAATATTAACCTTATATTCTTCTCTAATAGCTCCTTTTCTCAAGTGAGGAAGGAGTCTCATAACATCTCCACCCACTAATTTAAACTGACCATCACAAGTGATATATTTCATTATCCAAAAAACAACATTTTTCTAGGGTTGAGGAAGACTTTATCTAATGATACCCCTAGCCACTCCTTATGGGGATTTAGCTAGTCTAGGGTAGGGATGATTTCCTTTAATAAATATATGAATCAGGGTATAAAAATTAATCTTATCAATAATAATGACCCCCTCCTCAAGAATATTAGAGAGAGTACTGATTATAGAGGGATTCATTGGAATGTTCTTCCTTTTGATAATAATATGATCTTCATCAAAATTCTCATAAAATTCTTACATAATTTTTTCATGAAATCCTTAAAACATTTTTAGGAAATTTAACCAACCTAATTTTTTAAAGATGTCTCTATATGCCTCATCTTGTAACAATGCATCAGAGGATTCTAGTTCACTTTTCTTCTTTCTTCCACCCATATTTGGAGTAAACACTATTTAAATGAAACTTTATGTTGTAAAAACATATAGCTCAAATTCGTAGAAGAAACAAGGGAAGGCAAGAGATCAGAGATATGACACAACAAGTGATGGCAGTGATAACACATAATGAATAACAAATCAGGATATATTATGTGATTATGACAAGAATTATTGTGGTAGTTATGGCTATCTTTTTGGAACATGTGAGATATAATGGAAAGGTGATTTATCTGGTCAGGTATTAATGATGTGGCATAAAGGTCATTATTGATAGTACTAGGAGTAATAATCATAATGAATCGTGTATCATATCAAATCTTTTTGAAAGACCCTTTTTAAAAAATATATTCACATCAATTCTATTTGAAAAGACCATTTGGAAACATTGTCAATTTAAATCTGTTGGATAAAATATTTTGAAAACACCATCACATCAAATTATGGATTGTGACAATGATGCTACTAACTCATCATAACCACGTGATTTTACCAAAACTTGTCCTTGTGAGAAGTGTCAATTGCCTAATGATTACACATGCATGACGTAAAATAGAAAAATACCTAATCATTTAGGAAAATAAATATAATTATACCTTGTCTTATGAATCCACACCTATTTTCAATAGATCCATGTGTCTTGAAGTGATAAACAAATATGAAAAGACAAGTTAGTTGACAACAATTTTATTTTATTGTTGAAATTTTCTTTTAAAAAGTGCCATTTACTAGTTTTCACTTTTTAGTATTTTTATTTTTTTATTGTTTATTTTTTTATACTTTTTTATATTATTTTTATTTTTAGAATTTTGAAGGGAGGAGAACTACCATTTGCTAGTTTTTAGCACTCCTCCTTTATTGGATGTCTACTGCAAAGATCATTTGACCTTAGTGGAAGAACTAGGTTCTTCCACAAGGTCAAATTGATCTTGATTTTGCTCAATAAATTCTTCCTTGCTAAGAGGTCTTTTGTATACCTTAAGCCTGTGACCATTGACTAAAAGTGTCCTTTAGTTACCATTAATGGATTAAAGCTAGACATCATCATTACTAAAAATGGTTTTGATTAGGTATGGTCCCAACCATATTGTCTTTAGCTTACCCTTGATGTTCTAAAATTTAGAATAAAATATGACTACCTAATAACTCTCTTGAAATTGTCTTTTTCTGATGTGAATGTCATGCCACTTCTTTCTCTACTTCTAAATCATACTTGTTTGAATGAGTGCATCCATTTTTAGTTCATACAACCCATTTATTTTCATTATTATTTCTTTTGTGCTTCATCAAGATCTATTCCCATGTTTGCTATTATATTAAATGTATACAATTCAAATTCTATAGGTAACAAAGGTTTCTTTCCATACACAAGTTCATATGTAGAGAATCCTATAGTTATCTTCCATGTTGTATTGTATGCCCACACTTCTTTAGGTACTTTTTTTGCCCAATATTTTCTACTATTATTCATAATCTTGGTTAGGATGTTTTTCAGCTCTCTATTGGTGATTTCTACTTTCCCATTAGTGTGGCGATGATATGGTGAATAATTACTATGATTGATCTGATACAACTCTATAAAATATTTTATAATGTTGGAAATGAATTGGGGTCCTTCATTTGAAAGAATAGATATAGGACCTCCAAATCTTAACATGATCCTATGGTATAGAAAATCAGCAACCATTTTTTCCCTAGAAAATATGAGTGCCTATATTTCAATCCACTTAGCAATATAATTAGTGCATACTAATAAGTATTCCTTCCATTGAGATGGTGGGTTGATTATTATAATAAAGTTTAAACCCCATTTTTCAAATGGTTATAAAATTATTTGAGGATGAAGAGGCATTTCATAGGATAAAGTAGGCTTACCCATCCTTTGGCAAGGATCACATTGCAATATATGCCTTTTGACAAACTTGTGAAGAGATGACTAGTAATAACCTGCACCAAGGATCTTATGAATATTCTACTTTACTAAATAATGTCCTCCCCTTAGTTCACTATGGCATGATTTGATGATTTAACACATCTCATATTATCTCACACACCTATTAAGTATATGATCAGGTCTATTTTTAAACAACATGCCTTTAAAGAGTTTGAAATGAGAACTAGCTCTAACCAAACATTTTTTTTCTTTAGAGGCAAAATAATGAGGAAAATTTCCTGTTGCCAAGTAATTTGACATGTCTATAAACCATGGGGAGTATGTGGATATGGAAAAAAATTATTCATCTCAAAAAGAGTCCTCCACAAGTTCATTTTCTCCTAAGTGATCAATCTAGATAGAAAATTAGCAACTACATTATACTTTGTTGATTTGTCTATGATAGTTATGTCAAATTATTATAACAGTTTGATCCATATAATTATGCTTCTATCTACTAGTAGTTTATTCAATAAATATTTATTTAGTGAATGATCTATATAGAGGAATACTTAATAACTAGTAATGTAATGCCTAAATTTATTTATAACATAGACAATAGGAAGAAACTCTTTTTTTGTGGTACTATAGTTTTTTTTGGTGGGGGTAAGATTCTTGTTGATATAATAAATGACATATATCTTTCCATACTCATCTATTTGACCTAAGACTGCTCCTAATGTAGTATTAGAAGCATCATTATAAACATGAAATGTTTTTCCCCAATTAGGTCCTTTAAAGATTAGATTAGTCATGATTTTATTTTTTAATGTTTTAAAGGCTTCTTGACATTTTTTAGTCCATAAAAATTCACTATATTTTTCTAACAATGAAAATATAGGGGCAACTATCTTACTGAAGTCTTAAATGAATCTTTTGTAATATAATGCATGACCAAGAAAAATTTTAACATTAATTTGTGTTTTTATAATGGGAAGGTTAGAAATTACCTCAATATTTTTAGGATATACTTTTATTCCTTGAGAAGAGATATGATGTCCTAAGACTATCCATTCATCAGCCATTATGATGCATATACCATGACTCAAAGATATATGGTGATCTTCACATCTAGTATCACTTTATCTAAGTTATTCAAAGATTCATCAATTGTAGTACCATGGATAGTAAAATCATCCATGTACACTTACACATAGTCATTTGTAAGATTAGAAAAGATTGCTAATACTACTCTATGAAAGGTAGAAGGTGCATTGCATAATACAAAAGGAAGGAATATATAAGCATATGTTCCCCAAGGGTAGGTAAATGTTGTTTTATCTTGATATTCAAGTGCTATTATAATTTGGTTATATCTATTAAATCCATCTAATTTGGTTATTGTAGTGGTGTTTCCACATAGCCTTTCATCAAGGTCATTATCATCTTAATTCTAGGTCAAAATTGGCTAATGGGAATGTTTCAACTAAAGTTATAAATCACATGGTTCTTGACATATAACCATGGGGTAAGGATGGTTTTGAGATCATTTTTATTAACCCATTTGTTAAGTGTGGGTACATCTATGCAGGGCTTGGGTAAATTATAATAGTTCTAAAAATAAATGTGAGATATATAGGCAATGTATTTATGAGTACATTCATTGATTAGAATACCTTTTTCAATTTTACATTATTTAAAAATAGGGAGGAAGACATCTATACAGTGAAGTACCTATGGTTTTGATTTTACGTGGTGAAGGATCATCATCTGTGATACAACCAGGTCATAATATCTTATCTTGAAGGATGCAATCTTCTTATCCTCTTTTATTATGAGCTAAAATTCTTCAATTTCCTAAAATAGCTTGGACAAATTATTATCTCTAGTGTTCAATGCCATAGCATCAAATATTATGTCTTTAAAGACTCTTCCTTTTGAATTGGTGGTTAAGTAGAGCTCTGTGTCCTCTCTATGTTGCTTCCATGCCACCATGACTATGATCTTTATAAATTTCTCATTAGTGGTCTACAAATTTCCTCTAGATTAATTTGCACTTGCTTAGATGGAAATTAAGCTCTCTTTGGTTTGACTATGGTTAATTTGAGATCAAATTAGGGCTTTATGGATGCTAGGGTTTCTCTAAAAGTCTTTTTTGGGCTTTAATGGTGATAATTTTTTAGAATTAATTGAATTTGGTGCCTTGAATTTTATTTGTACCTCTGCCTTTATACCTTTGGTTTTTTGTGACCACAAAATCTTTGGTTTTATCATTTTCTACTTAGGTGGCATCTAATTGGCACTTTCATGGCCCTTTATTCATTAATGTTCAAAAATTGACCATTTCCCTTTGAAAATCCTACTTGTTATTACTACATTGGATCATATTTCATAGATCAACACGAGTCATTGATCTTGATCATGTGAGTTACATGCCATTGGCTACTATTTGCACTAGGTCTCATGGTTATGCCACTTGGCAGTCCCACATGGCTTCTTGAGATTTTCACCTTATCAGCTCTATTAGTTGGCATGCATTTTCCATATGGAGGTCCTATGTGTCCTCATAGGTTCCGTTTAATAGTCCATAAATATCTTGCTCTATTCGATCATGTTCTTTCGATCACATGTGAGCTATATATCCTGCAAAGGTGCACGATGTTTAAGTTAGCATCAAGACATATAAGAACTTATGTTAAAGACTTTAGACTATGGTTTATTTCATTTTAATAAACGTGATATAAAATTTATGCTAAATTATTTAAGGTAAATATAGATCATGATAAAAGGGGACTCTTAATAATAAAAGGATCGAGTAAAATGTTTTTTAACCTGAGGTTTTACTGTATTAATAAATACAATAAAACTTTAGGGTAAAAAGTTCTAAGCTAAATTTTTAATAATGAGACCTTGAATTTTTTAGGTTAAGTCAATGGAATAGACCCAAATAAGATCATGGGACATATGGGGACCAATCATGATATTATAGACCATAATTTAGTCAAATGTTTAGAAACGTGACCACACTTTAGGATATAATTTGAACTAGGTTCATGATGTTTATAATCGATCCCATGAAAATTTTAACTTGGTATATGATGGATTAAAGGATAAATGAAAGGCCAATTTTATCATTGAATCACAAAACTCTAAACATGCTTATTCTCCAAATGGGTCTACATTAATCCTGTAACAAATACAATGAGCCTTAGTAATATTTAACATGTTTATTCATCTAAATGAGATGGGTTCATGGGCTCAAATTTAATTGGTATTGTATATTTCAATGCTATTCACATGGCCATCATTGATGTTCACATGAATGTCAAAATTAAGCTCTTGTAATTAACCATAGAGGCTAAAATTTGATGGTATGATGAACATCAATGATAGCCTCATAAGTGTTAAGTGATAGGTATGAGAACATAAAATTTAAGTCCTTTGACATGCCAGTAGGTCCCATATAATATTGCTTCAACATGCTCAATCCAATCATATCTCATGAGTAAACATGAACTATCGATCATGATCTAATTAGATAACTGTGATTGGTTTTTGGCAACTCCATTAGATCAATTTTATATGAGAAGCCATGGAACATTGATTATGATCCATGTGATTGAGTGAGATTAGATCCATGCCTCAAAGTCTTCTATTCATCAGGTCTACCTTGATTTATTCAATCAATGTTACTCAATTAAATGCAGGTCATTGATCCTGTAAATAAGCACATAGTTTAAGTTAGGGCTCAAAGGCATATAAGAGGGAATAAAAGGGAATAAAGGGAGAAATATATAAAGGGGACCAAGCATATAATTTTTAGGACATGGTTTGGTCATGTTGAAAAACAAAACTAAGCTAGGGTATAAAAATTAACCTTAAGTTCACATCATTTTTAAAGTGCTCCTGCCAAATTTATTCTTGCCAATTTTGATATTGGTCCAAAAACTTATGCTAAGTTTTCTAAAGGACTTCCAGGAGCTTTAAACATGGAGTGGACTTGGATTATACAAACCAAAGTCTAGTAAATTCTTGAATATGGATTTAATTACAAAATCCTAACATAATCTATTCAAAGAGAGCTCCATTATACCCACAACTTGAAAGATGAAGATTCACTATTAGCCACATTAGGCCAAGTTAAAGTAGAACCATGAACAAAAGATAAAATAGAACATGGTTTCGATGCTATTAAAATACAAATAATGTTAAAACCTCTCAAATGATACTTTTATAAAGTGAATTTTAAATTTTAAGCACAATTTTTTACAGTTTTAACACAAGGGTCCTCATTTTTAAGGAATGAGGGTATGTTGCCCTCAACATAAGGATGAACCCTATTCAAGAGAGGAATAAAGAAAATGGATTTCAAGTGAATTTATTTTACTTTCTGATCTTTTCATCAAGGATTGGACCCTCTCTTCTTGATTTATTTTGGATCCCTTAAAGATAAACCATCCTTGATAATCTCTTGGCTAGTTCATAAATCTAAAGATTCATAAATTACTTTTATCTTTTTATATTTTATGAATGTTTTTGTATTTCCATGCATAACTCTAATGTAGGATCTCACTAACACTTATTGATGAATTTGTGTCTATGGAAATGGCACAAAAAATAATAGGTTATTGTTATACCTCTCATTTAAGCAATTAATGGATTGTTGTCATTTTTAACCAGGACAATGTCTGACGACTATTTGTAATGAAACTATTTGATACTAGAGTTGTGTAGTTCACTATTTGGGGGGTTTAACTTATAATGTTATTTCTAAATCCTAGAAAAAAAAAAAAACTCTAACTCTAGTTTGTAGGAAAGTAAATCTAAACTATTTTTTAATTGAAGATCTCCTGTTGGCATTCACACCATCAATATTCAAAACTTAAACATCTGGCATAAGACATATAATGTCCTCACTCAACTTGCCTAGCTGGGTAGGACATCATGATGTTCAGAATCTAAGAATTTTTATTATCAATTAAATATTTTTTACTCAATTCTGAATATGAGATGAATTAACAAACTTAATCTAGTTTTAAAAGCACAATCTTGCATAACATAAATCTATTTGTATTTAATTGAAATAACTATTACATTAAATAAATTTACACTTAATTTTGGAAAAGGAAATAATAGTTGATTTTGAAAATGAAATTCAAACTTGCATTTAAAAATAATCACTCTTTGCTTTGAACGGAAATCTCTCTGCATTTAAAATAAATCATTCTTGTGGTTAAAAGGAAATTATAATCTACAGTGAATGAAATATATCTAAATTACAAAAATACTTCTAAACTATTAAATTAAAAGTACCAACTTATCCTGATCTTTAGAGAGAAGTGGGGCCTTGCTCCTTCCTTAGAATAAGATTTGCTTCACTCAAAAATAAAGGAAAATGGTGAACTCTATTTCATTCAAAAGAACATATACAAATATAAAATGCTGAAATCTATTTCCAACTTCTTATAACTTTTGTTCAACTTCAACAACTATCTAGAATGAGAAGGAGATATGTATTTAAACAAATCTCAACATTTTTTTGCTTAGTAAAAAATCTTGGCAATCTCAATGCCCAAATCTATTTATTCAAAATATAGAGAATCTAAGACTCAGATCCCATGCTTCTAGGAAGGTGTTATAATCAACTCAACTAACTATAGATAGAAAATAACTAACATATACTAAAGATACTTATCCTATTTTATAAAATAAAGATAAAAATATATCTAGATTATTTTAGGAAATTAAAATGAATGGTAATAATGTCTAAAATAAGATATCTAAATATCTAAATTTTGTTTATAGATATCTATAGAATTACTATCTTGAACATTAGGATCCAACTTATCTTTGAAGCATGTCTGGGTATCTTTGGAGCATCTTGTACAGTTCTTTGGAGCACCCTATACAGGTCTTTGGAGCATGATTAGAATTCTTTGGAGCATCCTATGTATGTCTTCTAATCACACTCAGAGCAACTTTAGAGCAATTTTAGATCATCTTTAGAGTGTCTTCATAATGTTATATCTTTAGAGATTGCTTGCCAAATCCTAAAAAATGTAACCAAAAAGAGTTTCTAAGACTATGTGTTGCCTTCTCAAAATTACTCCATCATTGGGATGTGTTTTTCTACTCAAAATTGTCCTATTCATCAAGGTTAGACACAATAATAAGGTAAAAAATTAGGAATAAATTACATACAAACAAAGAATAAATTGCATTCATATCCTAATTAAATCAAACTTTAACTATTAAATGCAATACAATATATAACCAAAGGCAATACTTTATGGACAATTTATATAGATATGATGATCTATATGAAATTCTCATCAAAACCTATAATGAAACATGTAGAAATAAATTTTTACTTATGATTTAAAATAAAAAATTTAACAAAATTAAACATATGTGAAATGAAATATAAAGGAATAAATATTCTTATTTGTATGCATGTCAACTATCTTATGGAGGCTTATTTTTTAGAGAAAATGGAGACCATACCCCTTGGAGATGCCCTTGTAAGAATATGGGCTGAGTTGAATATCCCCCAACCCTAATTTGAAATAAAGTGCCTATAATTTAAGTCAAACATATATTTAGCCTAACAAAACTCATTATATCTAAGTAAATAGAATCCACTAAGGGTTCCAATAAATATGAGTAATTCCTAAGAGCTTGTATTTTTTTAATCATTAATTATAGATGTATTATATGATTCAATTTGATTAATGCTTGAGTATAATTTATTATTTAAAATAAACCTAAGTAATACTGAGCAAAGAATGACATGATTTTCCATTTCATCTAGTAAACTCAATAATATAAGTCATATAACTTGTGTTATGCTGAAGTAATATGTGCCCAAAATCTAATTTTTTGTGACTATAAAGGCTTGATCTCTAATAAAAGAAGCCACTATATATGCTTCCCTTGTGAGGTGAGGAATGAAGCATGTGAATTACTCATCTCAAAATAAGGAGTTCAATTCATCATGTTATGTATAAAAGATATAAATAGAGTAAAACATATACTAAAATTTGGAGATTTTGTCATCATAGTAAGAATAAAGAATTTGAGTATGTATGAAACATACATCCTAAGAATACAAGTGTCATGTCAATATAGATACATTGATGAGTTCTTAGTGAATAGTAAATAATGATCATCCATAAAATAAGTAATAATTACATATAAGGTGCATGATATGTATTATGGCACCACAAACAAAAATAAGAGTGTGTGATATAGATTAAAGCACAAACATGGTCAATAGACAATCCTATTATCCACACATAGTAAACATAGTCAAACATAATGTTATGGCCATGAAGCACACAAAATATCACTCAATTTCATACAAGACAAGATCTACATATAATGGACAATCAAATGTCACACACATAATTGACAATATAATGTCACACAAATAATGGATAATTGAATGTCACACACACAATGGAAAATATAATTTAACCCACACAATGGAAAATATAATGTCACACACAAAATGGAAAATATTATGTCACACACAAAAAATAGACAATCAAATGTCACATGATAAATAAAGTGAAATAAAGAATAAATAACAACATCAATCATGCATAAAAAAAAAGAAAAGTTAGTCTACATAATTAGTGTATGTGGTCGTCACATATAAAAAACTACGATATAAAGTGAAATAAAAATCTAAGTATTATTATTAAGAGAAAATAATGTATAATAAGTTTATAGTAGCATAATTTGATCAATGGATATATTCATGTAATGATAAAAACATGTGTAAAGTAGTAAAATGGCACTAATAAGAATATGCCTCTAGTGTATGAAAGTAAGTCCTAGGTGTAATAATGTCTCACATCTATGTGTCCATGTCATATGAAACTTGTATGTCTTCTCTATAAAACAAGAACACCATGAAACACATGTATATAAAACTTGATATATAATGTATTATATATGATAAAGCATAAATTTATCATGTCAATAAGATATACATGCCATGCATAGGTCATGGTTTTTCTAAACATTTTTTTTAAAATTTTTTTCTTATATTTTTAGAATGTTATGTAATGATAAATAATAATACCATAAATGGGATGCACACATGCAGGTCATTTTCTAAATGCAAATGATGTTACCCATCATGATCAAGTAGTGACACATGTATCTACATTACAATCTAGAAAAATAACCTTATGCTATGACATTCATCATGGTCATCATAAACCATATGATCATATGTATGTTATGTGACTCTCTATATCATAATCTCAACAACTATTATATATATATATATATATATATATATATATATATATATATATATATATATATATATATATATATATATAATGTGTATTAGAATTATTAAAAATATACTACTATTGTTTTCCTCAGGTGTGACAACCTTAACATTATTTTCATTTTTAACTCATAGTATTGTATGTATATAATTAGGTTGCACAAATGGATTCATTATCAAAATATAGAAATGATAATAACTTGTTTATAATCGACAAAACCAAGATCATCTAGATGTATTCAATCATTATATTCACTATATTATTCATAAATAGTTTATAGATGTGGCATACCATCTTTAACAACATTTTTTACTTCTATGTGTTCATTATTAGCATTTACATCAACAAAATAAGGATTATTATTTTTAGAGTGATTACAAAATAATTGAAACTCATTAAATTCATAATAGTAGATAAGACCATGATTTATACAAAGCATAGGTATAATATTAGCCCTTATAAAATATGATAGATTTCATATTAAATATTATACCTATCTTATATCTTATAATCCAAACTAGGAGATTTAAAATTTTATCACACGATAGACTAACCTATAAGATTATATGTGAGTTATTATTTAAAATTTTCTTACTTATAATTATTCAAAATACTAGGATAAATTAACCTATGTAATTTATTCATTATAAAATTCCTTGCATTAGCTTATCATAGTATTACGAATGTTTAAGTGGCATGGTGAAGATATTTTCAAAGTGATCTTGAGTGGGGAAATATTGGAGATGAATATTTTGTTTTTAAACACGCTCATGTATGAAATGTATTTTTACTTCAATGTTATTCATGTGATCATGAAACAGTAGACTGAGAATAAGTTTAATAACACCTTGATTATCATTATATAAAACCATTAGTTGTTTTTGTGATGAAACCAATACTATAAGTATGTGACATAGCCATATTTATCCACAGACAACTCCTCATGATGCTTGATATTCTACCTTAGTGGAATATTGAGAAACATAGTTTTAATTCTTTTTACACCATGAGATAGGACTAGATCCAAAAAAAAAACATATTTAAATGTAGATTTCATATCATCAATTAAACTTTCATGATTTGAATTCATTTAATTTACAAATAAGAATTTATCATTATTATTCTGAATGCTTTGGTTGGCTACTCAATTGAAGATGGTGCCTCCTAAAAATCTCTTTTGGTTGAAATGAGTGGAGCTTTTTGAAGTGTGGATTTTAAGGATGGTGCTTTGATCTACTATTTTAAGATAGCGCTATGATAGGTAGCAATTTACTCCTAATAAAACATCGCCACATCTTTCAACACTTTATTGCTTTTAATAATATCAAATATTAATGCCTCCTTATTTTTAATTTCCATGCTTTATTAAGATGGGTTGCACATTTTTTTTCTTTTTATAAAAAAAATCACACTCCATATTAGTTAGGATGTTCTTATAATAAAAAATAGATGGGAAAGAATTATGGTGATACTATGGAGCTTGCATAGGAATGCAATGATGCTTCTCCATTTTTCTCTCCTCTCAAACTCTCTATTCTTTCTAACACCTGATCTCAAAGAGTCCCATATTTGATACTAAATTTTAGAGTGAATGTAAAATCATATGAATATCACTAAATTCATAACAATGGCTAAGACCATAGCTTATACAAAGCATAGGTATAATATTAACCTCTAAAAAATAGGGTATCATGTAGATCAAATATTCTACTTATGTTTTATCTTAAAATCCAAAGTAAACTAAGACTAATAACTATGGGAGTAACAATTTACTCCCTCAATAGTCTAACCTCTAAGATTCTACATGAATTTTTATTTACAACTATCTCACCTATAATTATTTAAAATGTTATGATTAATTTCATCAGCTTTATCCATTTTAAACACACACGATTGAACTAAATAAATCCAATTATGTTAAATTTAAATACCAATTAATATTAAAATTTACCTTAGAGGCATAATAGAACTAATATTCTTATATGGCATATAATATGAACATGAAAAAACATAAACATAAAAAACTATGCTAGATTGGTAAATTAGAGATTAATTCTTAAAAAAAAAGAATTACAATATTGAAATTTGAAACCCTAGGAAAATAGGAGACCCTAATGAAAATGTTTCTATGCTTAATATAATGGAATGGGTTCGCTAATATGTTTTATCTATTTTAGGATTATTATGACCGTAATATCATTAAATTGATTAAATATTCATATTTCCTAATATGTATAATGACCTAAAAAAATTGAGTGTAACTAGCTAAATATAATATTTTACTATTTATGTAAAATATAAGGAAAACAGATAGCTTAACTTATTTTTATTATCTATAGGTTTTTTCTTAGGATAAAATCATCAATAAAAAAAGAGAAGGGTTTATGAGTGCCTAGATCTAGAAACATAGATTTTGTACTTGATTGGAAAATTTCATTCTTCCTAGATGGTTTTGTCATCATGACACTTAATCTTGGAGTATAGATGTAACTTATAATTTTTTTTCCATCTATGATAGTGTCACCTACTGTGCCTATGTAATCCATGTGAATATATTTGTTTTCCTTCTCCTTGCTTCAAACCTTAGTTGTAGATTATAAACTAATTATAAAACTATGATAAAGAATCAAAGGGAAGGGTTGAGATAAACTTAGCCATGACCTATGATTAAGTGTTGACTACATATATAAAAATATAAGGAGGGAAGTCAAACAAAACATATTTATCTAACATAAGTGAGTGTGTTCAATATTATGTAATTCTAGTATACAGTAGAATCCTATGTATGGATTTTAACACTTGAAAACCCAAAATTGACCTATAAAATGGTATTTAGAATTAACGTAGGGATTTATTCTTTGGAGTATTTTATATTTGGGAGCATTAAGATAGTTTCTCTCAATGTATAACATGATTTATAGTGATAACTAGATATGTGCCAGATAGATAATAGAAAGGTAAATGTTTAGGATTGATATGTTTATATGGATAAATATTTAGCTAATTTCTTCTAAATTGACATGTGAAACACACAAACTAACTTTTTTGAATATTTTAAATTTTGGAAACTAGTTGTTGAATGGCATGGGGATAGGTTCAACCTAAGTGGACAAGTTTGTAGTGGAAAAACTGACTAAGAGGTGCAAATCTATCCAAAAAATAGGAACAATGACCTAAGCCTATGATAGGGTAAATTTTAGTGGCTATTCTTCATTAATTCATGAATATTTTGATTTTATAAATTGGCATTTGGCTATTCTAGGAGGTGGTGAATAATGTGGATTCACCTAAATTATTTAGGTTTAAGTTACTTTTCTAGGTCAGCTCACCTACTATTTAAAATGAATTTCATACATTTAAATATAGTTTTCCACTTTTTCAAAAGTCAATATGAGATTATTCACCATTATATGTAAATATACATCCACCCATACACTCATAATGGAAAATTTTAATAGCAGGAAAGGGATGAAGGACGTGTCTATATGTTTTTTGTATAGTTGTATACCTGTATGGATTTTATGCCCTATTTATGATTCACATGTCCATTTTTATTCTCACATAAACACTATTTGTTAAATTTTGCTAGACTTTCAAAAAACATACATAGAGATTCAACAAAATAAACCCAAGTTAATTTCTATATGGGCCACTAAAATTTACTTTGGCCTATGAGATAGCCTGAGATTGATAATTGAACTATTTTAGAAAAGACTAAAAAGATCCTATGTAACAATAAAGGAAGTTTAGAAAGTCAATCCCATATATGGATAAATATATTCGAATAATGGAAAATAATACTAATGTATGTGAGCATGAGTCATATAATTTAAGGCTTGGTTAAATTTCACATTTTCAAATGCCTAATACAGAATATGAATGTCTAAAATATACATTGATGGTGATTATCGATGTTATGTTCAAATTAATAAAGAGGGGAAAAAATGTGAATTTCATCTATATAAATTTTGGGCCATATGGCACATGAATTACAACATGTTATACATAATAATGGATAAATAACAATATTACATTACTAATTGGTTATGGGCCAAATGTTATGGACACATTGATATATGTGATGATATAAGAGAATAGTTTCACGCTACACCTAGAAAATAATGGACAGTAAAAATGTAAGATACAATTTTATTCTCCAAATAAATGTATTACATTCATGTTTTAAGGTAATACGATCATAAGTCAGCATGATGAAAGCAATGAGCACCAAAAGATAAGAGATTCAAACATAGTAAAAATGGCATTATTTCATACAATAGAACATTATTTATCATATATCGTTGAATAAATTTTAATACATATGCATAATTTTTTTGAGAGAAAAAGAGAAATAAGAATATAATAGATATAATAAGGTGTAATGATTCTAATGATGATGACATATGGACTTTTAATACAATTTTATATCTATAAATAATCACTCTATCACCAAATTCTCCATATAAATTTATGTATCTTGTGGATGAGATTTTGGACTTTAAAATTCACATAATTGCATTTAAAAAAAATAAAAAAACAAAATTAGGTCCTATGGATGACATATTTTTCTAGTTTACATATTGGATTGAAGTTATTTATCATAGATATGGTGAGTTACATATATATTTTATGCGTACATGTTTGTCATAGTATACATAAATGGAATACATGATATACATGGTACATGTAAATTTAGATTCAAAAGATTTTTACACCTAGGGGTTACCTTTATACATTGGAGGAATACTTACACTAAGGAAATATTTACACACTTTTCAGGATATATTTTTATGATCATTTCAATGATCATATTAAGATAATTAGAATATTTATACATGGATTTATAGTGACTATATAGTTTAGGGTGATATTTAATATGGATATGGTACTTTGCTATACCATATCTAACATTAACTAATCATGTACATTAGCATTGATTTTTTTATGCATGTTTGATGTTATTGATTATTAATGTTGACTTATTTTTGCCCTTGGGATTATAAAAGGTAAACCTATACCAAATGAACATCTGAGCTTAGCCTTGTTCACATTCTTGTGTATTTTGAAGTGTCTTGATAGCCAAAGAGGAGATAAGTTATCCTTAGGTAGTGAGGTAGCATGTTCAAGTAATCATTGATGTCAAAAGTGTCATAGTGTCTCTATCTCATACTATTTAAGGATTATGTCAAGACATAATTTTGTGACAATTATGTATAGGAGACTATGTAAAGAATTTAGGTTTTCTTTATGGTCTAAATGTATTCATGGAGGATGATATAACAAATTAAAACTTATAAATAGTCAAATGCTTAGTTGAACATGCCAAGAACCTACATAAATGAGGGAATAATTCAAGAGAAAGGGCCAATTTGAAAAAAGATGATGACTCTTGTGTAAGCCTTAGAATGTTTTAAGGTCTTTTAGCAAATGTTAGGGTAAATTTAAATTGATATTTCATTTGAGATCATGCATATTGACTTCAAAGTGTATTCACACCATGGGAATAGTATTATTTTGGCCCCTAGGACACCATTAAATCATTATCAAATGTAAAATGCATTCAAAGGGGTCTCATTATCACCATAATAAAATTATAGATGGTTTTATATGAAAAAGGGCCTTATTTTATAATTCAAATGCTTTTCATACACTAAAAAGGGGGTCACATGTGTGAAAAATGACCTTTCAACTTTTGTCCATCCATACCATCTAGTTTGAAAGAATTATTTGACTCCTCATTTCCCTCCTCTTGGCCACCAATAGCCTTTCAATATCTTAATCATGAAAAAATGTAAAAATGGGGTTGTTTAGGTGTTTTTATACTTATATGCTCAGATCAGAGTTAGAAGAGGTTAGGTATCTTTAGGGGGAACTAATTATAGGCATCAAAGAAGAGAATCCATGAGTTTTAGAGTCAAATAAGTCAAAAAGTAGCTCCGTCCCTCCATTTATATTATTAATAGCCTTGGATATAAATTTAGGTTTATGCTTAGTGTGAATTTTATTCCACCCTCTCATGCCACAAACTACTCTCAATTCCTCCTAGAAATGCTTCTACAAGCCTGGACTAAAGAGGCGGTCTAGACGTGTTAGTGAAAAGTGACCTAGTCACCTAAATGAGTAAGAATTTTAGGTGTGAACTATTTTAAATGAATATGTCATGGTTTGAAATTGTGTTTTATGCTTGAAACATTCTCACTTACCCATTATTAAATTTCTATGTAAGTCTCATGGCCATCCAAGTAACTATCACCAAGTGACTAGGCCTAATTGCCTAGTAGGCCTATTTAGTCAACTAAGGGAGATGTATATTAGTATAGAAGGATGATAAGAGAGTAAATTGAGGGAAATAAACATACTTTTGACTTATACATAGAGGTGACCAAGCACATTTCATGTCAATTATAGAAGATAGGGTAGTTTTAAAAGCCTTATTGATATGTAAAAGGGGAAGTAGGCTATTTAATGATCCATGGAGGCCAACTAGACCACATTTATACATTTATAAATATAAATATAAAAGGTTTTTGAGCAATTTAGCATGATCAAAACATTAATTATCTCCTATCCACTCTACCTCCATGCCCAAAATCTCATTTAAGAACACTAACCATCCAAGGTAATGCATGTAGGAGATCATGGAGATATTATTAGTCCTTATTCATGGTTATAACTAATGGTTAAATGAATTAAGGTCATTATGTCATATTATACACAATTTTGTTCCATATTATTCCTTATTTTCCTTTTATTGTTTTCTAAATTGAGGTTAAAAATCTAGGGTATGGATCCCTTAGTTGGGTATGAAGAAACTCTACCCAAATTGTACCTTATAACCTTTAAATCAATATAAAGACTATTTAAGATTATTTATACCATCTTAGTATGTTTCATACTTATTTATTTTCATAAGTTTTGAGTTTTATCTTCCTTTGTAGGTCCTTTTTCTCACTTAGTTGCTAGGAGATTATCCTAAATAGGTCATATGATGTGTGAAAGTGCTTGTGACTATTATTGAAGTGTAATCTTATTGGTAATGTCTTGAAGTAGACCAATCATTCATCACCCTCAATTTTAATCCATGTACCATAACTTTCATGTGAAGTAATGATGCTTAGGATTCTATTGGAGAGTGGTTTAGACACTAGTCCTTGTTTGATTCATAATTATTTTTTAAGGGTTACTTAGAGTGGATACACTATGTTATTACATCACCTCTCATAACTTAGTTTTGTTTTATGAAATTTTAATCCATTTTCATAAAAATATTAATAGGTTTAGGAATCAATACAATAGATTATATATTAGGGGAGCTAGCTACAAAACTAGAGGTTCACCACACTAACTAGGCTATCCACACCTAGAGGTGACCCCATTGTATTAGCTAGATGAGGTAGGTCTAAAACACCACTACCTCAATGGGTGTTATCTAGTTTGATAATAGTTTTTGGCACACCTGGTAGGATCATGATTTAAGCAATTAGAGTAACTACTTACAACATTTGGTGATCTCAGGGACCTTTAAACACTCTATTGGTAGAGTTCTAGTCAAATTTCATGTCAAAAGTGGTAACAAGGTCTTCATCAAAAGGTAAAAAAGATGAGTTTGTTGAATTATCCCTTGATTTTACTAGGATAAATAGGTACCCTAGGTTTAAACCTAATCTTAAACCTCTTACTTATCCTAATCATGCTCAATAAAGTACTACTACAAGCCTTACACCTCCAATGGCTAGGCTTAAAAACCAAGATTTTGTGACCTTAAATGGTGGCATCCCTATAAACATGAACCAATTTGATGATATCCTTAATTTTTCACTTAATATCCTTCCATAATTCATAGGAGAAAACTCTACCACTCCTATTAAACACATTGTAGACATAGCCAACCTCTACTCAGTATATAATGTGCCTCAAGAAAATGTAGTAATGAGGCTATTATCTACTTCATTGAGAGCTAAGGCACTTTAATGGTATATAGGTTTAGAACCTAAATCTATCAACACTTGGTATGAGTTTTGGGGAACACCTATGCAAGCATTTTGAGGATAGAAGTGATAACTTATCTTTAGTGGAATAATTGATCACAATCAAAAGGGATCCTAAATATTCTATCATGGAATTTAACTATAGGTTTTAGAAAACTTGGGGATAGGATCCTAATGGTAGTTAAACCCAATCATAAATATTCCTTTTTGTACTATTTGAGATCCCTCAATTTTGATGTAGCAGTCATGATATAGTCCATGGGAGGGGACACACTACTTGATGCCTATGAAGTGGAAATAAGGGTAAAAAACTATCTAATCCAAGTACAAAAGCTTACCCCAAGGCCCCTCATGCCTTTGTTCTCAAAGATAAATCCTCATATTCATAATATTACTCCCCTCCCAATGCTAACTAGCCATGATCAGGCAAATGCTAGTTAGGCAGATAATTTGGTTAATCTTAAAGGGTTGCTTAAGGCACAAAGCAACAAGATAGTGGCCTTGGAGAGGCAAAAAATTCTACCTCAGAGACCTTACCAAGAACCTTATAAATCTCCCTATCATCCTTATCAGTTCAATAGGCCTCCATATCAACCTAATCCACAAGGTCAAGGGTGTATATCTCAAGCATGTCCTTATAATAGATTTAATCCTAAATCTGCTAGCACTTCTAGAGAAATAGTTCTAACTCAAAATAAATATGCTTAATAAGGTCAATGGTATAAACAATTGAGGAATTATCATGAGATTTCAATTGGTCCAAGTAGATATTCTTATCAAACCTATTTTATGTAGCAAAATTAGGATCCTCCTATGCAAGATAGTCAGCCTCCTACACTACATAAAGAAGGCCCTTCTATACAACATAGAGAGATGCCCTTCATTACTCAATATCAAATTTAAAACCAAAAAGGAATGAGTGGGATTAAGACACAATTAGAGATTACTTTTGTCAACTTCCAATAAGGATAAAATTCTTTTGGACAATGTGTAGTTAATTAACTTAGGGGTGTAACCAAGGTAGAGAGCTCTATTGCAACCCATACAAGGGCCAAAAGGAGAGTAGTGGGTGATGACTTAGAAGTTGGGAGAACAAATTCTATATCATATCATCCATCATCTTAATGATATTAAGATAATATTGGAAAAAATTTAGTGCCTAAAACTCCACCAATTTAGAAGGTTCAAAATGAGAAGGGGAAAAATGACAAAGGTCCATTCATACCTCAGTTCACTCAAGCTTCACGTAGTGATATTGCTCTTAAGTTGAAATCAAACATTGATAGATCTCATATCGATATTATGGATTATATGAATAAGGATCATGTCACCATACCAATGTAGGACACATTGATAATTTTGGGAAAAAAATGATTCCTCTAAGAAGAGTTATCCAAACTTCACATCTTAGATAAGTAGGCATAAAAAGTGGGTACAATCTTAACCAACACCGATCAACCTAATGAGCCCCAACCAACCAAGGTAAATAATAACCCTCTTTTTTATCTTTATATCATAATAAGATACTCCTTATTACATAAATTTATGATAGATAGTGGGGTTAGTACATCTGTCATGCCTAAATCTATAGTAGACAAGTTGGGGTTAAGGTATGAGCCTAATTCTAAGGGAGTCTTACAACTAGATGGGTTTCCTACTAAGACTATTGGTGTAATCAAAGACCTAAAAATTATCTTAGCTTCTTATCTTAATTGTACCATATCCAAAGATGTTGTAGTGTTTGATCTTCCACCTTATTTTGCCTTGTGTTTGTCTAGGATTTTCATTACTAAAATAGGAGGCTATCTATATTTTTAATGGTCTTATATGGTCTTTATGACCAAGTATGGAACCAAGGTTACCATCAGGTCTGAGCCTATCTCTAGGTTCCATTTAGAACTCTACATGCCTAATTTATCCAATGTTAACTATACTATTATTGATGAAGATGAACACCCAAATGATCAAGAAAAAGTTGAACCACTTGACGACATATCAGACTTACTTCTTGATGAGTGGGGGGTAGATAACCATGTCTATGATACATATAAGAGCATTGAATAAATAGGCTTGGGACTATATTATATGCATGAGGAATAGGTAGTCATTCCAAACCTTACTAACCCAAGCTAAGCTAATGATGGAGTGTGGAGTTTGTTCTTTGATGGCTCTGAGTGCAAGAATGGAAGTGGAGTAGGTGCCATGTTTGTATCTCCTTCAAAACAAATATATTTTTCTTCCATTAGATTAAAATTTAGATACACATATAACATAACATAGTATGAGGCCCTCATTCAGGGTCTGTGATAGACAAGAAAGAGATTTATTAAGGTATAAAAGCCATGGGAGATAGTGAATTAGTATTACATTAGTTGAGAGGGAAAAATTCAGTCAAGAATTCACTCTTAAAGGCATATAATCATAGGATTTGGGACCTTTTATAAGACTTTGAGGCCTTTGACATCCACTAAATCCCAAGAGAGTCCAATCAACATTTAGATAGGTTAATAGCTATAGGAGTACAATATGAAATCCTAACTAGGGTCAAATACATGAAATATAAATCACAAATCAAGGTAGTTTGTAGACCTTCAGTGCCTGATAATAAGATCAGCTAATAGGTCTCTGAAATTGATAGTCAAATGACATGTTTCTTGTAGTAGGAAGAATAATTCTTCTCAAGGAACCAAGGTAGACTTCAACAATAATATGGTTACTATATTTTTCAATTGATAACAAACAAACTACCCAAGGGATTAGTGACTCATGAAAACATATTCAATGACGATGATCAATTAAGTAAGGATAAGGTTAGCATGCCTACCAAAGAGGAACACTATGATAAGGTCACCATCTTTAAGGATAGTTTACTTAAAATAAGTAAAGTAAACATAAAAGAAGAAAATGTAGCCTTAATAGAGTTGTGTCAAGACTTTGTAGACATATTTGATTGGGAATACAATGATTTGAATGGGTTTGACCCTAGTTTGGCCCATCATGATATAAAATTGGAGGCAAGTGTTAATCCTATACGACAAAATAAAAAAACTAGTCAACCCCAAGATTAAACACTTCATGAGGAAGGATTTGACTAAGCTGATTGAGTCCAACATCATATTACCCATCAAAAAATCTTCATGGGTGGCTAACCTTATGTCTGTAAGGAAGAATAATGGGGAGATAAGGTTATGTGTAGAATTTAGGGATATCAATAAGGTGTCATTGAGAGATCACTACCCCTTGCCATCCATGGATCAGATTCTCAAAAAGGTTATAGGTTCACAACATTTATCCTTACTTTATGGATACTCAGGGTATAATCAAGTGTTGGTAAAGGAGGACCAACATAAGACTATCTTCAAAACTAAGTGGGGCACTTATGCTTATAAGAAGATGCCCTTTAGACTATCTAGTGCAGGGTCCACCTTCTAAATGGAAATGGATGTAGACTTCCAAGGACTCATCAATGATATGGTGATCATCTACATTCTTAACATCACATTATTTGATAAGGATTATAAAGACCACTTTATACACCTAAGGCTAATATTTGATAGGTGCAAACAACATGAGGTCTCTTTGAATCATAAAAAATATATTTTTTTAGTCCATGAGGATAGACTTTTAGGCCACATTATTTCAAAAGAATGCCTTTCTATAGACCTTGAGAGGATAATTGTAATCCTTTCTCTATCATTTCCCAATCACAAGAAGGGATTAAAGAGTTTTTTAGGCAATATTAACTTCATTAAAAAGTTTATCCCTTGGTTTGTTGAGTTGGTAAGGACTCTAAATTCAATGCTCAAGAAACATAAGGACATCACATGGACTAAATAAGGAAAGAGAATATTTGAAGCCATCAAATAGGCCATTACCTAAGCACCCACTCTCCTCAATCTTAATTTCTCAATAGACTTCTTTTTTATGCCTTCTCACCTAATGACATCATTTCTTCCATACTAATGTAATAAAATAGTGAGGGTCTTGAGCATCCCATAACCTTATTTAGTCAAGTATTAGAGGGATATGAAGAGAGGTACACCTACATGGTGAAACATGTGCTTGCAGTCATGAGAGGTCTAAAAAAATTTATACACATGATCTCCACTATTAATATCTATGTCATGGTGGTTCACCTAGCATCAAGGACTTCATTCTTAATCATGACTTGAGTGAAAAGAGAGCAAGTTAAGTGGATAAATGCATGGAATATGACATATAAGTGAATGTTACTAAGTTATTAATGGGTAGACAATTATGTGGACACTTTGAAGTAGATGTGGAGGACAAAGAAGTGGTTTTGGAAATGCAATCTGACCACCAAATAGTTGCACCTATGCCATCTTCTAGCTAGACTAAAAACATGGTAAGATTCCTTCAAATAGGAGAATGTCTTATAGGCCTAAACAATACAAGAATAAGGTATTATAGTCTGAAATAAATTATTTATGTCTTGTTTGATGGAGTTATTTTTAAAAAGGATCTTGATGGCATGCTCTTAAGGTGTGTAGAAACTAATTAGGTTGACAAGCTCTTAGATTAGTTTCATGATGGGTTTGTAGGAGGACACTTTATAGCCAATACTTTAGTATAAAGGATAATGAAATTAGGTTAATTTTTGACAAGTTATTCAAGGACTCCCATACTTGGGTTAGGAGATGCCAAAAGTGTGCCATGTTCACTAGGAAATAAAGACTAGCTACCTTACCTTTCAAACCTATCCAAGTGAAGTAGCACTTCATGCAGTGGGGACTATATGTTGTAGGTATGATATGTACTCCATATATTTTAAGACACACGTGGTTTTTGACTACTATAGACTACTTTAATAGGTGGGTGTAGCTAGTAGACCTTAAAGAGACAAATGAAAATTTAATTTTGGAGTTCTATGATAACATCGTAACCAGATTTGGGATCCCCTCCACCATCATATTAGACCATGCACTAGATTTTAGTAGTGCAAGGGTAAGTTAATGGGATATTAACTATGGAATCTACCTTAGCACTTCCTCAAACTACTATTAATATAGAGGTGGACTCGTAGAGTCTACCAAAAATAACCTAATCAGAATCATAAGGAGAACTATGGAGGAAAATAGGAGGGAATGGCATACCAAACTAATGATAACCTTGTGGGTAGATAGGGTCACTCAGAAGAGAGTTACTGATAATTCACCATACCTTATTATCTATGGCAAAGATGCAAGGTTTCTTATATCACTTGAACTACCAACCTTAGAACTCATACATTAACTTGAACTAATGGAGAATGATGTCATAGAGGTAAGGATGAATGAATTAAAGGAGATATAAGAGATAAGAGATGATGTTATGCATGCCATGTATTTTAATCAAAATCAAGTCAAGAGGTCATTTTAAAAGAGTTATTTTTCAAGGGCCTTCTAACAAGGTGATATTGTGATTAAGTAGGATGAAGACCAAGAAAAACTAGGTAAGCACTCAAAGTTTGATAGCCTATAGAGTGGACCATATTTTATTAAAAACTATAAGGAGCACAATGATTTCCAATTTTCAAGGCTGAATGGTGAGGAACTCCCTATCCCTATCAATGGGTTATTATTTAAATATTTTTATTAATAGACACATATTATCTTTATACATAGTAGTTTAGGTCTTTTGCTTCCAAGTGTTGTGTCACATGATTTTTTAGTTATTTGTTTGGTTATCTTATTACCTTTTAGTTATATGTCTTTGTTATGTTCCTTTATGTCTTATTGTGTGTCTTTTGAGGTTATTTAAATCCTTAATGTTTGAAAGGTTTTAATCATGAATTGTCAACCCAGTCAAAGAGGTCTTTCAACTAAGTCATGGCTATTATACAAGAGATCTTGGGTCCTCTTGACCAGCGGGTATGTCAACCCTTCAATGTCACTAATGGTTTTGAATTATTTATACCCTTGGGATTAGAAAGGGTCAACCTATATCCAATTAACACTTGATCTTAGCCATGGTCACCTTATTATGTCTTTTGAAGTGTCTTGACATCCAAAGAGGAGGTAAGTTGTGCTTAGGTAGTGAGACAATATGTTTAAGTAATCATTCATGTCAAAAGTTTCATAGTGGATCTATCTCATACTAATTAAGGATTGTGTCAGGACATCATTTTGTGCCAATTATTTATAGGATCCTATAGAAATACTTGAGGTGTTCCTTGTGATCTAAACGGACTCATGGAGGGTGATTTAACACACTACAACTTATAACCAGTCATATGATCAATTGGACATGCCAAAAACCTACATAATGAGTGTAAAATTTAGGAAAATTGGCTAATTTGAAGAAATATTATGACTCTTGTGTAATCCTTATCATGTTTTAATGTCTTTTAGCAAATGTTAAGGTAACTTTTAATTGATATATCACTTGAGATCATCCATATTTCCTTTAAAGGGTATTCACACCATGGGAATAGTATTATTGTGGCCCCTATGACACCATTAAATCATTATAAAAGGTAAAATACATTTAAATGGGTCTCATTATCACCATAATACCATTATAGAGTGGTTTCATATGTAAAATGGCCTTATTTTAGAAGTCAAATGCTTTCCATCCACTACAAAGGGGCCCACACATGTGTAAAATGACACTAAACTTTCCTCCATCTATACCACCTAATTTTAAAGTGTTATTTGACTCCTAATTTTCATCTTCTTTCCCACCAATATCCTTTCAAGATCTTAATCATGAAAAAATTCATAAAAGGGGGTTTTTTCTAGGTGTTTTTAGACTTATACAAACTTGTACAGTTAGAGCATAGTTAGAAGAGGTCATTTATATTTAGAGAGAACTCATTTTAGGAATAAAATAAGAGAATCCATGAGTTTTAGAGTCAAATAAGTTAAAAAAATATCCCATTCCCTCCATCACTCTTCTTTGTAGCGTTGAATAGCCATGCGTTGGATAGCCATTTGGGTTTATGCTCAGTCTGTACAAGAGAGAGAAAATGGTGATATAATATTTTGGGTAGAATAAGAGGGTTTCATGAAATTTCCATTATTTGTATTAGTTTTTATATTTATGACCCATGCTTTATGAACAATGTTTAATAACTTGGGTAGTCAAATTCCTCTTCTGCATCTACACAGGGTCAATCTTTGAATGGTTTTAGTGAATTTTTGGTTTGATTGATGAAATAAATGTTTGTATGTGTCTTATATAGGTCATAAAATTACATGTAACTACTTCTCCACCCATATTTCATAGGTGTTAGCTTATGAGAGTAAGAAAACTTCATATTGTCACAAGTTATAGGTTGCATGCAGTGATTTCTTGATGTTGAAGAGCCTTCAATGTATGAATATGGAAGTGATTAGTGGTTTGGTGAGATTATGGGTTTATTGGAACCATTAAATTCTTATTTTCCTCCCAATAATAATGGAGTCATAAATGAACTTTCAACTCTTTCAAATTCATGTTTCAAATATGACTGCTATGCATATTATGTAACCTCCTCTATAAGTGTGAGCAAGGTTTCATTATGATAGCTATAGGTAATAATTAGGTTATTTTAGATAATACATGATATAAATATCTTATTAATACTCTATATTATTTCTCTCATGTTCCTTACTACCTTATACTCATATAACCCATTCTCATCCTTATCCATTGAGAGACATGCTCTCATTTGAGCACCTACAAGCCTAATCTTAAGTCATGAAGAGATATTGAAATATGGAAATGGGATGAAGGGTTATAAATTTGGAAGAGATAAGGAATGGATTATGAGAAACATATATGTCCACTGAAGGCAATGAAAAGAGAAAGAGGCCTAATTATGTCCAATAGGCCTAAAAGATCATACATAACTAGGTGGTGGGCAAAATGATGAATATATGCTTTATCATGGTTAAGGACATGAAGACATAAAAAATATTTTTGTGAAGATTTAAACACTCTCTAAAGAGAATAAATATGTTATAAATTTGGTATAAAAGGATCAATTTACAAGGTATAGTCACAATAGGCCTAAAATTGAGCACCTACAGACCTGACTGTAGATGGAAAATAATTGGAGCAACCAGTCATATTTTAGGGTGTATTAAATGTGTGTAGAGTGAATTTATATTTATAAAACACATATAAATTATGATAAATTTTTATAAGTGGGGATAATATTGTTATGAAGTAAAAATCTCACTCTCTCACACAATTAAGAAACCAGGATTGCCACCTACAACCATGAGAAGATAAAAGAAGTTGAGTTGTGAATGGTTTGGATAGGAGATTAAGAGTTAAATAAAGGGATGATAATCCTAGTGCAATATGTTTCTAACACTAAATAAAACCTTAGATTTCAAATTAAAGAAGGATGTCTACACTCTTCCTATAGGCATATTTGAGGCACCTACAAGTAGGATCTTTAAGTAGGAGAGTGAAAGTATAAGGAACCATGCATAGAGGTGAAGTGAAAGAGTGAAAACAAGGTAGCTTGAATTTTTTTCTAATGGTTCTTATTTTTTATTAAATTCTCTAGTCCCCTAAAGAAAAGGAGAGCCTTGATAAGCTAGTTAGGCCTAAATAGGCATGTACAAGATTGTACATGAAAATTGGAGATAAATTGTATTTAGGAAGTGTTTTAAGGATTGGAAAAAACTAGGGAAGATAAAATATAGTTTTATAGGGTATCCATTAATCATAGAATCAATAAAGTGAAGATAAATCCCAAAAACTAGGCCATTAGGGCTACACAGGTCTAATTACTTTCAAACCCTCAAACTGTGAAAACTAGGTTGTAAGACCATTGGGAGAGTGAGGCCATTTGGATGATCACTTTAATACATTTTTATGGTTAAATAACTATGATATAATTTATAGTTCATATCAATCACCAAGATAACATTTTCAAGATAATACTCTCTCTCTCTCATCACACACATAGTCCTCTATGCCCAAGAAGTAGTCTTAAAAAGATTAGAGCTCTTTAGAGGAGTTGAATTGGAGAATATGTGTATTAGAGTTATTAAAGGGGGTATAAAAGCCAAAAATACTAGCTTTGATTCTCAATTTCATCCCTACACCTATATGAACAATCTTTAAGATTGATGACCACCTTAAAATCCCTCTTATGCATTGTGAAGAGCCCAAGGAGCTACTTTCTCACACTCAAAACATCAATAAGGATTTTAATGGGATAAAAATGAGTTTTAATAAGGCATAGAGTGTTTTAAAATTCATATCAATTGAATTTTTTCTCTCATCAAAACTCCTAACTCAATGAATCATCATTAAGACATCTAACCACCTCAAAAACATTATTTGTACTGTTTTAGAGCTTGAAGAGGACATATATTTGCTAGGTAATTGCATGAGAAGTTACATAGGATATTTCACCCATTATGGGATAAGGGTTACGTTTTATAATTATTATAATTGTCATTGATTTTGAGAATTTACCTCTTAACTCTATGAATCATTCGTAAGAACCTAGGTCCTTCCTAACCCTATCAAAACCTAGCTAATGATCTAATGAAAGAATTTTTCCCTTAAATGTATTAAAATGAAGTACTTGAGTCTTGAAATGGTTTTTATTGTCTTATAAATTATCATGGGAACCTAAATGACCCACTATTTTTCATGTGTAGAGTGTATGGTATACAGATCAAGCCTAAAGAGGACTACTACAATCCTAGAAAGTGTAGTCTTGAAGGCTTCTCATGGAATTGGACTAGGTGACACCTAAGTGAGTGTGTTAGAGAAATTTTTATACTTAGGTAGACATGGTAATATTACCCTAAATTTCTCATTATAGGTATCAAGCCATGATTATAGTCTTCAAACTAGTTCATCTGATGGTCATCTACAACCATGCCTAATTGTCTAGTTAACTAACTATATACATTATGAAGGAAGAAGAAAGTGGAATAATCAAGAAAAAATAAGTGATACAAGGGAGATAGGGGGTAATTTTAATACTCTAAAATGTGGCCAAGTGATCAAATAAATACCATTGAGGGAAAAATACATAAACACTATCATTAGGTTGATTGGCCTAATACCCTTCCCAAAGCATCACTACTTGGAGACTAAATTTAGAGGATAATAAAGGGTTTAATAGGACTTAAAAATTATAAGGAAGTGTATCTAAGGTAGTTTCATATGTGAAATAAGCATTGGTTTGTAAAAGAGAGCTTAGATTTTGCCATTTGGGCCTAAAACTACCTTAAGAGTGCAAAGAATGAAGAATGGTCACTCGAGGAGCACCTTATTGTTTATATATATGTATGGAGGATTTTAATTGAGTTTTAATCATGTGGGGAAGGTTTAGGGGCCTTGTCTACTAGAATTTAGTGGCATTATTTCATATGTAAAAGTCCTAACATTAATGAACTATTGTTAAGAGTCTAAACCTCCCTAAACCTCTCTAAAACCCTAATAGAAGCTCAATGGTAAATACCATGATAAAATCAAATGCATTTAATTGGTATTGAATAAAATTTAAAAAAATTGTGTAATTTGATAAGGTCCTACTCATGGCATTGATTTTTATAAATAGTTGTACGAATTCACCAAGATCCCTATTTTTATAAGTTTTAATTATGAATCTAAGGTATAGAGCTAGATGAGCAATTGAAAAATAATTCAAGAGGATGATGTGAAGTGTATTACACCCTTTTATGCCACAAAATACTCTAAATTCCTCCTATAAATTCTTTTAAAGGCCTAGATTAAAGAGGTAGTCTAGAAGTGCTAGTGAAATATGAGCTAATCAACTAAACAAGAGTTGTAGGTGTGAACTATTTGAAAGGAATATGTCATGGTGTGATATGTTTTTTTAGGCATGAAGCATGCTAACTTAACCATTATTATGGTTATAAACAAGTTTTATTACCATCTAATAAACTAGCACCAAGTGACTAGGCCTAGTTTCCTAATAGGCCTATTTGGTCAACTAAGGGAGATGTCTATTGGTAAAGAGGGATGATAAGAGAGTAATTAAATTTCCATAGACATCCTTATGACTAATCCATGGAGGTGATAAGGAACATTTCATTTCTATTATGGAAGGTGGGGTAGTTTTATGAGCCTTATTGACATGTAAAAGGAGAAGAAGGCTATTTAATGACCCATAGAGGCCAACTGGACCACATTTATACCTTTTTAACTATCAAAATAAAAGTGGTTGACCAAGTTATAATGATTACACATTGAATGAGGTAAAATAATATTTAATTATCTCCTATACACTACACCTCCACACCCAAAATCTCATTGAAGACCACCAACCAACCAAGGTAATGCATGTGGGAGATCATGGTGTTATTACTAGTCATTCATGGTTGTAACTGATGGTTGAGTGAATAAAGGTTATTATGGAATATTATCCACACTTTAACATCATATTCTTCCTCCCTTTCCCTATATTATTCAATAAATTAAGGCTAAAGAGCTAGGGTATGTATCCCTCAGCTGGGTATGAAGAAACTCTAACCAAATTGTACCTTATAACTTTGAATCAATATAAGGACTATTTTAGATTCTCTATGCTATATTAGTGTGTTTCATAATTTTTTATTTGCATAAGTGTTGTGTTTTATCTTCCTTTTTAGGTCTTTATTCTCACCTTGTTTTCTATTAAATTGTCTTAAATAGGTCATATGATGTGTGAATGTTCTAGTGACTATGCTTGAAGTGACATATTATTGGAAGTGTCTTGAAGTAGACCTCTCACTCATCACCCTCAAGTTACATCCATATACCATAACCTTCATGTGAATTAATGATAATTAGAAGTATCTTAGAGAGGGTGGTTTAGTCACTAGTCCTTAGTTTATTCACAAGTGTTGTTGAAGGGCTAGTTAGAGTGAACACAATATATTGGTGCATCACCTCCCAAAGATTAAGTTTGTTTTATGAATTTTATATCTATTTTCATCAACAAGTCAATAGGCTTAGGAATTGAGCTAATATATTATGAATCAGGGGAGATAGCCCTAAAATTGTAGGTTCACCTCACTAATTAGGCTACCCACACCTATAGGTGATCCTATTATATCATTTGGATGAGGCAGGTCAAAAACACCTCTGCCTCAAAGGGTGCAATCCATATTGATAAAAAATACACTATGTGATAATTTCATGTTCAATAAATTCATTGATTATGTTTTATCATGTCAAGCATCAATTATGTTGAGAATCTTGATATAAATATGAATTTCACCCTTGAGGAGGTTGTTCAAGCCTTCCTCCTTTCGATAACACATGGAGACACCTCTAGGTTATGGGTGCCCTAATAGTTGAGGTGAATCTCTATATTAGGGATATATCCCTTGATGTATAGCCTAAAAATACTACTAAACCTATTGATTTTAAGGAAAAGTGAAAGAGGGAAAGAAAGTAAACAAAAGCAAGGAGATGATGCACCAAATTTAGTACCATTACCACACATTTGTAGGTGCACAAGGAACTATAGGATTGGCCTATCATGCACTAATATTAAAATATTTCTCTTACATTAGTGTTTTTTAGATAGGTAAGGTATTGGAAGACTAAGAGGTAAGATGATTACCACTTCTAATCCACACTTAACCCTTGATGACACTAGCTACAACCTACTAGGGAGAGATAAAATTGCATGGAGGTAAGAGAGTGAGACATAATCCATGGAAAACTAAATTATCACATAACAAGATCAATCACCCAAAAGTTTAGAGTAAACAAAACCATAGGAGGAGGTAGTATTCTATCTATTCCTATGCTTAAAAAAGAGCAATGATTCACCATACTCAAGTGGAGGATCCATTAGAAGCCTTTCATGGCTAAATTTATAAAAGGATTAAGAGAGAGGGAGATACAACATGGAGAGAGTACCTAAAAAATGTCATCCATCACAAATTAATTACAATTCCTAGTGGACAGAGAGAGAATAATTTTATCATCTTCTTCAATATGTGTTTTTTAGAGTAATGATGCATTCGTAAAAATGGCATAGAAAATCCTTTTATCTTCTTGTGACTCTTCACATTATCCTCATGAAATTAACCCTTATCTTGATGAGGAATGATAAGTTACCTTATTAATCATATAAATATCTTTGAGTTGCCATTTGATCTTCTTGACACCTTGCACACATTAAGAATATTCAAAATAGATGTTTTAGAGGTGTCTCAAGTTCTTTTATGTGTCTTGAAACCTTTTATCCTCACTACACTTTCCTTTTGCATCTAGTGAAATAGATACAAATTATCTTGATACATGGTTTACTAAGGGATCATGCCCAATCTACATGTCATGATTGGATTGAACTTGTTCATGGCCTAAGAAGACTTTAAAGAGTATTAACAAGTGCTCTCAATGGTGTTATAAATACTTCCAAGCATTTCATGATCCTAAATAGGTCTACAACCTACCCTCTCTCATGAAAACAAGAAGGAAGCCTTGATTTAGGCTTGGTTCTAACTTATAAACCTATTATATCATCCTTAAAACCCCTAAAATGTCTTATAGGGGACCCTCTAACCTTTTCCCAAGATCAAACTAGTCTTCTCAACTGGTCTAAGAGTTTTCATACACATAGTCTACTAGCAAATAGGTCTTCAACTATAACTTTAAGCTAATTTTCATACTTTTTCCCTTCACATGTTCCAAATGATATCTCCAATGGATAAGTTTTACAGATGTCAACTAGATGATTTCATGGCCATTCATACCCATTAAAGTCACTGTAGTCATATAAAATGTCAAAATTGGTAGCTTGAGTGTGGCTTATGACACCCAACCCATAGGTCCCTCTTGCATGCTCTCATGACCTTAATATACACCTTTTTACTTATTCCCAATCATATGTAGATTATCAAAAATTAATTCCATCTCATCTAGGATATATTTCCCATGCTAATTCTACCCCCTAGGTTCCACACCTATAGGAAAATAGTGCCAAACTTGGACTATAACACTGGACCCTAGGGTGTCCAATTTTGACACTCCTATCTAATTACATTTTTACCTCCAATGGTCATTTCCTTTTGGTTCCTATCCTTCATCCTATTGGCATAACATGAATACATTCAACCCATGACCAATATATCTCTATAAAATCCCATTCAAAGTTAATTTAGAAGGGTTTGGTAAATATTATAGAAGCAAGAAAGAATACAAGAAATATCATTAATTAAAATCTCCCTATTCTCTACATACAACCATCCAATACATCTACAAGCATATCCAAATCCTTACACTAGTCCCTATCCACCTTAATCACACCTAATTTAACATTTTTTCATCAACATATCACTATTTTTCAAATCACATCAAGTGGGAGAACTATATATGGCTTGACCCCTCTTCAGAGTATTAGTATGTAGGTAGTGTGCCCACACAAAGGGTGTGGATACACATTCAATGCATATTACACATATTAACTCCCCATTATTTCTTAAATTTTATCAAATTATAATGAAGTATATGGTTTTAAAAATAAATCAGATCTATAAGGAGTTCTATATACTTTCATTAGTCAAGATTTTATAGGCAAGCTCACACAAGGATAATGAATAAAACCTAGAAAACTTAGGTCTATATGAGTAGTTTAGACAACAACGATAGAAGAGGATAATAACATCAGACCTTAAGGTGTCCTATTTCAGTGCTCTTATCCTTTCATAAATTAAAATTCAAAACCTGATTTGTGACACTATCCCAGTCCCACACAACAAGTTCTAAACCATGTCTCAGTTGTTTCATCCTATTTTCAGATGAGTCTTATTTTCTCCATACTTATCGCTATTTATAGAAAGGTTAAAAATATAGTTAAATTATATAAATTAGTAGTTAAATTATTTAAATATTATTTATTGATTTAGGCAACTTAGACCCTTAACTAAATTAGAAATTAGACTCCAATATTCCCAAAATAGTTAAATCATTTGGTAAACCTGACTTACTTCATTTGCACATAAAAACCTTAGGGTAAATTTCTTGATGATTTTTCCAATGTTTTTTTAAAAATTTTTTTACCTGCATATTTAGATTAGAAATTCACATTAATTTTTAAAATTTCATTGTAATCTTAAAAATAATTATTTTTTTCAAAACCCTAGTTGCATATACTAGGTCCCTTTAAATCAAGAATTTTCCACTATTTTTTTGATTTTTTACATACATATTAAAATTAGAAATTAACATTAATTTTTAAAATTATATAGTAATTTTTCATTTTTCAAACCCCTAGTTGCATATACTAGGTCCCATTGCTTTTAAGGTATCACCTTACATCTAAAATTAGATTTCACATAAAAATAAAAATGGATCTCATTTATTTAAAAGTATTTCTTGCATTTCTTGCAAATAATAAGGAGACCATACTTAGTCCTATCATATACATGAATGATGAATTTTACCACATGTTAATAAAAATCTTCATTCTTTACATTTCAAGCCTAATTTTCATAATATGGGATGATATTAATAAATTCATTATTAAACATGTTAAGATACTCTTACCTCACCTCCCTTAGAACCTGTATTCCATACCGAGTCATGTTGTATGGTCCATTTTTCTCTTCCCTAGGTACTACCCATCACTAAAGAGCCAAGTTGACACCCTTTGTCCCTCCACCACCTTGACCTATTGATTATCTTTACTCTCCTCCTGTAGCTACTACTAGTCTTATATGGATAGTCGATAATGTAGTTAGAAATATTACTCGATGTGATACAATGCCGTCCCCACCTAGTTAGCAACCAACCACCCTCCTATTCCTTCCCATCCTAGGCCCAACCCACCAACATAGGTAGATTCACATAAGGCATATGATATTATTGATTAGTTAAGAAATACACCAGTTAAGAATTCCATGTTAGAACTACTTCAGAAAACTAATGTGTTCAAGGACATTCTTGATCAGGCACTAACTCATACTTCTATGCCCATTGATTTAGAACCTTCTTATTTTGCATCAATGGTCAACACATTAAAAAATATAGAAGATGCTATTTATTTTGATCATGATCACATGCCATCTCAGATAGTTACTGATCAAAATTTAAAACTATTCATACAATCTCAAGTCAAAACCATCATAGTTAAGAGAGTTTTAGTTAACAGTGGTTATGGTCTTAATATATGTAATATTACATTATTAAAGACCATGGGCATATATATGACATACATGCAAAAATAATATAATAATATTAGCGGGTTTGATAATATACCATGACAAACATTAGGCACCATTACTTTGGATATCATGGTAGGGCCCAAAATCCTCTCTACATAGTTCTAGGTCATGCTAGGTCATATACATTATAATATTTTATAAGACAACCATGGATACATGCTATGGGGGCAATTCCTTATAATATTCATTGATGTGTTAAGTTTCTCCACAAAGGATACCTATACACATGCCCAACAAATAACCAACCATTTATATATTAATTAAATTATAGAGTCATCTTCAACTGTTTCACTAGATGGGACACCTCATATCATAGTTCAGTCCCCACCTCATCACATTTATCTTGATTAGATACATACATATGAGGTAGGAGAGACTAGAACATCTTGTACTCTTTCACTTATAGTTATGTCCTTAGCTCTAGATACTTAGCCAATTATATCATCTTTAATCATTCCAGCTACTCCATTAACCATGGTTATTACACCTATTACAATTATATAATCATTGATAGTAGTTCCAATAATACCAATTGATTCTTTAGATATAACTCCTTTGATAGTTAAAGTTACTCTGATAGTTATAGATACTCTCATAGCACCATCATCTTCTACTACTATAGTTGATGAGACTCCCATATCATAGTATTCCCTTATGATAAATTTGAGTTACCATATGTACATGCTATTGATATCAATTCCCAAACTACTTTAGATGATGATATGACACGCACACCTACATATGACTATTTGTGTGGATTGAGATTTACACCAGTTTACCTAAGAGAGTAAAAAGATGACTCAAGATCTCTCATTACACATCCTACATCACTCTTATCATCTCACACTATATTATTAGAATACACTCCATATTCATGGCCATATATAGATCATTTAACACATATAGTTCACATGGTTACCTCTATAGATATAGAGCTAGTCATTTAGATTTAGATTCAAATTTAGGTAGGTCCCACACAACATCAACCATAGATTATGATATAGATGTTACTTGATCATTGATTAATCACACTACCTATAGTATGATATAGATCTATTAGTAGATTATCATGATAGGACAATCACCAATTTTGTCTCTCTCACCAAATCATAAGCTATGACACTGATTCATGTATGGATTTAAAGTAGAGATTGCATAAACTATAAGTTTAGGGCACTATTTAGATTACATCACCACTAGCACCAACTTCACCACTTCCACTAAAGCCATTTACTACCCAAGCTAAACATCCTAAAGAAGAATCAACATATTCACCACTAGAGCAACCTTTAATTCACCTTTGGTAGGATGACACCATTTATACAGAGTCTATGGTATATGATGATACTTATGATGATGATGATCTTGAGGCATTTTATTATGGCCATCTTCCCTTCTTCCATCTCCATCCCTAGTGAGCTCCATCCTTGGACCCTTTATCCCCTCTAGCCTAGTCTTTTATGTCATTGTGTACATATTACTTTATTCATATACTTCTATATAGTTTCCTTTTAACTTATACATAGTTTCTATTTACTCTCTTGTATATAGATTCTTTTTAATTTCTTATACATAGTCTTCTTATGATTGATTGTACATAGCTTATTATCAAAACTCAAAAAACACTCAAATATTCCAAAATACTAAAAAAAATACAAAATTTCAAAACATTCAAATATGTAAAAATATAAAAACATTCAAATACTTCAAAAACAAAAAAACATTTTAATTATATGCATTATCCATGCTTTACATTTCTATTACCATGCTAGAATTACATTTTCTATTCTATGCAATTGTTTGTCAATTTATCTACATTTCCATGCCTCATTTGATCTTCTTTGATTGTGTGTAGTGAGATATAGATCCATGATTGATTTACTCTACCTATTGAAGGGGCATCCTAATTTATACATTTAAGATACATATCAATATATCTACCCCCTTAGGGGCATCTTATACATGACTACACCATCTAGGTTATGCCATTCCTATACGTCACACTCTAGTTATCATGTTGATGTACCTTACTTACTAACTTACATAGATTACTCTATCAACACTCACTAGTGTATAACACTTGTGTATTTATTATTATATACCTAGTATTGTACTATAGGTCTTTCTTACTTTCACTTCTTGCTTTGATTAGTTAGATGTGATTGTACTTCTAGCATTTACATGATTTCATTTCTTGGTTTGCATAGATAGATGTGATTGCATTTCTTAGTTTCCTATTTTGTCTCTTACATGTGCCTTAGGACATTTGATAATGACCTTTACTTCTATTCTTGTGTGTACCTTAGGATATTTACCAATTCCCTTTGCTTGTACTCTTATATATGATTATATCCCTTGTGCCAACCTTGATTGTTTCAATTATATGTGTATGTGGCATTTGAACATACATTGTATTCTTGTTTTCTAGTTTGAGAGATATGTGCCCATGTTCTTATTTGTTTGGATACTTGGCCACTTTTTTATGCTTTTTGCTTCTTTCCTTGTGTGCTTTTTTGCTTCTCAATTATTTACAATGCCATGATCCACGTCATGCATTATCTTGATTTATTGGATGCCATTATGGGCATTATGCTCTATCCATCCTAATAAATAACAACTAACAACTAACAACTAAAAACTAACTAGACTTCAAGTTCTATTCCATTATATTACACATGCTATTACATTATTATATCTATCTAGGCATACCCTTGTTGATCTAACAATCTCTCATACAAACAATGTTATATCTTGAGTTATCATGTCAATTATTATTGCTATATCATGTATTATCATAGCATAACACACTTTTAGGGATATTTCTTCTGAGGGTAGTCATTATAGGCTATTCATTCCTACCCTCAGAAGAGGGGGCAACAAATAGGGGTTTATGTCATAGAGATCAGAGCCTCTAACTGATCAAAAATTAGTTTTGGAAACACCCAAACTAACGACTAGACTTCAAACCAGGCATAGTAGACTATAAAAATAGTGATGATTATAGAATATTCATTAGATTCAACAAAGGACAATAACACTAGATAGTAGGGTGTCTTATTTCAGTGCTCTTATCAAAATAGGAAAAAAATAGATTTTCCATAAATATACAAAAAGGTAAGTATAATTATAGTTTTATAAACTATAATTTAGTTCAAAATCAATAGCTTTAGTATAGTTTTTCTTAGAGAATCTAGATAAATGGGGAATCATGCATGGTATGATGGCTCTCACTTCTAGTTTTAGATTAGGTAGTTGTTATAACATCTAGATTGAAATCCATGTATTAAACATCAGTGATTAGGGGAAATGTGTGTAGCATATTTGACTTTTTTTCTTTTTAAGTTTAGTACATTACATAAGCATTATCATTAGTTGTGTGCCATATTTCATGTATAAGTGGTTGGCATCATTCCTGAGTGGATTCCACATAAGCTTATTGTCTAGTTTTATAGTGGATTTCATACAAGCCTAATCTCTACCTTTTTTGAGTGGCCAAAAGTGTCCTAGTTTCTAGCACACATTTGGGTAACCATGCCACATTTTTAGATTACAAAATATTCATAGGTTTTAGGAGCCATCTCATACAACATACATTCATACTAGTATTAGTTCATAGCTTCACTTCATGGGTTAACAATGGAGCCAAAGGATTAGATAGACTTTGTATTCTTGATCCACCTACTCAGAGGGATTAGACACACAATCCAAACATTGATTAACATATGAATGATCACATAGCTTCACTTAGTGGGTGATGATAGAGCCAAAGGGCTAGCCTTTGTATTCTTGAGCCACTCTTAGGGAATTAAGCACTCAAATCCATTTGCAATATTAATTCTAGTACAACACATATCCAACATCACTCAACAGCATCCATCATCACTTAGCACGAATCAATAATAAAACATGTTTTGTATTGGTCTGCATACCTAGTGAGGTGTATTCATTCCTTTCTCTTCTTATCTCTCTTACGTAGTTTTTTACATATTATTTTAGATATAACATATATAGTAAGAATTGATCTACTATTTTTTTTCTCTTGTAGATTTTCACTTCACAACATGCACTCTCTATGTACACCTAACATCACACGACAGGTAAGTTTAGGTACATTTTCTATTTTTAATTTATCTTGGTATTTTGTTTTGCTACATCACTAGAATAAATTGGGGTAAATGTAGTCATATAAAATGTCAAAATTAGTTGCTTGAGTGTGGATTATGACACCCAACCCATAGGTCCCTCTTTTATGATCTCATGACCCTTTTAAACACCTTTTTGATAATTCCTAGTCATCTATAGACTTCTAAAACTTGATTATAGCTGAGTTAGGCTACATTTCCCATGATAATTCAATCCCCCTAGGTCCCTCACCTATAGGACTATAATTACCAACTTGGACTATAGCACCGGACCCTAGGGCATCTAATTTTGGTGCTCCTATGTAATTGCATTTTTAGCTCTAATGGTCATTTCCTTCTAGTTCCTATCCTTCATCTTGTCAGCCTAGCATGAATACATTTGACCCATGATGAATATATTTCTATAAAATACCATTCAAAGATAATTTATAAGGGGCTATAAAATATTACAAAATCAAGAAAAAATATGATAAATACTATTGAGGCAAATTTACCTATTTTCTACATATAGCCATCCAATATAGCTACAAGCATATCAAAATCCTTACACTAGTTTATAACCACCTCAAGCATACCCAATCTAACATTTTTGCATTAACATATCACTATTTCAAAAAGCATATCAAGTGGGAGAACTACATATGGCTTGATCCCTCTTCAAAGTATTGGTATGTAGGCAATGTGCCCACACAAGAGGTGTGGATACATGTTCAGTGCATCTTAGACACAATAACCCCCCCTTATTTCTGAAAGTTTATCAAAACACAATGAAGTCTAAGGTTTGAATACTAAATAAGATCTAAAAGGAGTTCCATAGACTTTCAATAGTCAATATTTTGGTGATCCCTATGAGTAGTTTGGACAATGAATGAAACACAAAAAAATAAGGTCTCTATGAGTAGTTTGGACAACAGTGGCAAAAGAGGATAATAGTGTTGAACCCTAGGGTGTCCTATTTTGGTGATCCTATATTTTCACAAAACAAAAGTTAGACCCTAATTTGAGACACCATCCTAATCCTAGATAGTAAATTCTAAACCCTATTTTAGTTGTTCCATATTATTTTAAGATAAGTCTTTTTTTATCCATACTTATCACTATTTATAGAAAGGTTAAAAATATAGTTAAATTATACAAATCAGTAGTTAAATTATTGAAATATTATTTACTTATTTTGGTAACTTAGACCCTTAAAATAAATTAGGAATAAGACTCCAATATTCCCAAAATAGTTAAATAAATCACCTTGAAGGCAAAACTTAGACGTTGGGTTTCTTTAAGGGTTTTAAGAGGGTTTAGAGTGTCTTACCTTCTTAACAATTGTTCATAAAGTTGAGGGCCTCAACTTATTAAAAAATTCCACAATTTTGGAGTATGGTAACCTCTAAAACTTCTCCAAGATCCATTTGGGCCCACGTACTTGGTGGATAAACTTACAACATGAATAAGATGACCTCTTAAGATTTTTAGGACTATAGGTATGTACTCTAGAGATTTGTCTTACTTCAAAACCCTCAAAATACTTGTTTGTGATTTGGAATGGCTTCATAAGGCCTTACTAAACTTATCCAAGGTATGTAGATGTTTTTCAAAGATAAAATACCATGACTACCATATACATGTGCAAGAGATGGATTTAAACTCTTAGCAACCTTTCAAATATAAATACATGCATTTTGATTAATAGTATTGAGTGATTACAACCATTGAAGTGTAAGAAACAATTATGTAACAATAGAACTAAAATAGGATCTAGGAGAGAATATCCTAAAAAGTAATAAAATTCATGAAATTATGTCTGGTTCTATATGTATCTTTTAAAATTCACAAATAACTAACTAGGCATAACATCTTATAATCCTAAAAAATGTTAACCCTGAGAAAGGCTCTAAAAAAATAATATATATACATAAAGGGGATAGCTATTCTCTTAATTACCATCTTACCCCACTAATGGGGAAATTAAAAACATTTATTGTTTATTGAGGAAATGTAGTTGAGGGTCTTGATGTTATAAAAAATCCAAAGTTATGCCCATGATTTATAGTTAGATGCCACACCATCATTATTTAATCACCAGTTGGTTATTTTGGGATTTGCCATCCCATATAGCACTTGCCATCTATCTCTTTATCAATGATTTGGCATAGTTTTATGTATCTTATTTGTCATTAATGACTCTCTCATTTTAGATTGTGCTTCATGATTTGCAAATTATATATCATCTGGGTTTGCCTTTAATTTATTATGCTTTGGCTAAGGGTTTAGATTCCCTAATGATGACCCACAACCAAATAAATGACCTAGTTGAAAACATGAACCCTATAAGATCAAATGAAATAGTTAAGCATAAATCCTATTCCCTTAACCTAGAGTGCAACTAGGGATATGTGTGGCTGACTTGTGGCTTACACATCTCAATATTAGCTTGTTGCATTTCTTAATGTTCTTAGTATGGTCAAACTATGGAATAACCATGGATAAGTAGGGTATATATAAGGGGTAATGGTTAGTATTTTATCATCATATTTTGAATTCTATTCTTAGTAAATTATTTTGGGGGTTACCCCCTCAAAGTGGATCAATCATAATATTCATGTATTCTACTCTTTCACTAATTGTTATTGTGTATCTACTTATTCTACTCTTAATTATGACCTATATAATTCTATTATTGCAAATAAACTAAGTAATTTCCTTACAAGTGGTATTCAATCATAAATTTGGGAAAGTTTCTATAGTGCATTTTTTTAGGATCTAGCATCCTGAGCACTAGAAGGCCAAAAAAACGTAACTTGTGATCTGGGAGGAATTAATTTTTTTTTGTCACCGTAGTTTTGTTCGTGATGTTTTTTAACAAAAAAAAAAATTATAGGAAAAAAATCTTGAATTTTTTTTACTTTGTGAAAATTATTAGTCATTGGATTCATCTCTATAATACGATCATAATAATGTATTCCATCAGTACACTTTTTTGGGTCAAAAATTTTCACCCTTGTGCACAATAGTAGTAGTTGGATTCATCTTGGTGAGATGATCAAAATGGTGTATTCCACCAGTAAATTTTTTGGGGAGATAAAACCCTACTAAGGTTTTTACATGGCTGGTCCAAACAACAAGATCTATGTCATGGTGGTTCAACTAGCATCAATGAATTCATTCTTAATTGGGACTTGAATGAAAAGAGAGTAGGTTGGGTGACTAAATGCATAGAATATGACATAGAAGTGAAGGTAACAAAGTTGGTAAGGTGTAGAGGATTATGTGAACACTTGTATGTAGATTGTGAAAGATGATAAATAAGTGGTTTTACAAATACAATGTGACCAACAAATAGCTAAACCTTCACCATCTTCCAACTAGACTTAAAACATGGTAAGATTCCTTCAAATAGTAGAATGTCCTATAGGCCTAAATATGACAAGAAGAAGGCATTATAGTATGAAATAAATCCATTATTTCTTGTTTTATGTATTTTTTTTTTAAAATATCTTGATGATATGCTCTTAAGGTGTGTAGAAACTAACTAGGTTGACAATCTCTTAGATCAATTTCATGATGGGCCTATATGATACTTTGTAGCTAAGAATATAGTAGTAGGGATAATTAAATTATGTTACTTTTGGCCAAGATTCTTCAAGGACTCCCATGCTTGGGTTAGGAGATGCCAAAAGTGTGCCATGTTAACTATGAAATAAAGACTAATTGTCTTGCCTCTCAAACCTATCTAAGTGGAGCAACACTTCATACAGTGGAGCCTATATGTTGTAGAAATGATACATCCTCTATCTAGTGTAGGACACAAGTGGGTTTTGATTGCTACATACTACTTCATTAGGTAGGTGGAGGTTGTAGACCTTAAATAGATAATTGAAAATTTAGTTTTGGAGTTTTATGATAGCCTAGTAACTAGATTTAGGATCCCCTCCACCATCATATCAAACCATGAACTAGATTTTACTAGTGAAAATGTGAGTGAATGAGATATTAACTATGGCATCTACCTTATCACTTCTTCAAAATACTATCCATAAAGAAATGGACCTACAGAGTCCACCAATAAGAACCTAATCAGAATCATAAGGAAAACTATGGAGTCAAATTAGAGGGAATGGCATACCAAGATAAGGAAAACCTTGTGGGTAGATAGGGTCAATCATAATAGAGCTACTAGTCATTCACCATACATTATTTTCTATGGTAAAGAGGCGACGTTTCCCATATCACTTGAACTATTAGCCTTAGAACTCACACATCAACTTGAACTAATGGAGAATGATGTCAAGGAGGTAAGGATGAATGAATTGAGGGAGCTATAAGAGATAAGAGATGATGATATAAATTAAATTTGGTCCCATCAAAATAAATTCAATAGGTCATTTGAAAATACATCTTGTTCAAGGACCTTATAACAAGGTGATTATGCTCAAGTAAGATGATGACTAGGAAAAACTAGCCAATCACTTAAAGTTTGATAGCCTATGGAGTGGACCACACCTCATTAATAACTATAAAGAGCACAATGCTTTCTAGTTTTCAAGGTTGAATGGTGAGAAAATACATATCCCTATCAATGGATAGTTTTTTAAGTACTTTTATTAATATACACATACTATCTTTATACATAGTAGTTGAGGTCTCTTTTTTTCCAAGTGTTATGGCACATGGTTTGTTCATTGTTTGCTTATCTTGTTACCTTTTAGTTTTGTGTTTTTGTTGTGTTTGTGTATTTTTATGTGTCTTATTAGGTGTTTATATTCCTTAAGGTTTTTAAGGTGTTAATCATGAAGTGTCAACCCAGTCAAATAGGTATTTCCACTGAGTCATGGTTGTTATGCAAGAGATCCTAGGTCATCTTAACCAGTAGGTAGGTCAACCCTTTAGATTCACTAATGTTGTTAAATTATTTATACCCTTGGGATTAGAAAGGGTCAAATTATACCCAATTAACACTTAATCTTAGCTTTGGTCACCTTTTTGTGTCTTGACATCCAAAGAGGAGGTAAGTTATCCTTAGGTAGTGAGGCAACATGTTTAAGTAATCATTTATGTCAAAAGTGTCATAGTGGCTCTATATCATACTATTTAAGGATTGTGTGAAGACATAATTTTTTACCAATTATGTATATGATCCTATGGAAAAACATGATCTGTTCATTGTGATCTAAATGGATTTATAGAGGGTGATATAACACACTGTAGCTTATAACTAGTCATAAGCTCAATTGAACATGCCAAGAATTTGCATAAATGAAGGTAGAATTTTTTAGAAAGGGCCAAATTAAAGAAATATGATGACTTTTGTGTAATAATTATCATGTTTTAAGGTCTTTTAGGGAATTTTAAGGTAACTTTTAATTCATATTTTACTTGAGATCATGCTTATTGCCTTCAAATGGTATTCACACCATGGGAATAGTATTATTATGGCCCCTATGACACCATTAAATCATTATAAAAGGTAAAATACATTTAAATTGGTCTAATTATCACCATAATAAAATTATATAGTGGTTTATTATGCAAAAGGGCTTTCTTTTAGAAGTCAAATGCTTTCCATCCACTACAAAGGGGCCCACACATGTGAAAAATGACCTTTCAACTTACCTCCATCCATACCACCTAATTTTAAAGTTTTATTTGATCCTAATTTCCCTCATCTTTCCCAAAAATATCCTTTTAAGATCTTAATCATGAAAAAATATAGAAAGTGGGGTTTTTGTAGGTGTTTTTAGACTTGTACAGACTTGTAAAGTCATAAAAGAGTTAGAGGAGGTCAAGTATATTTAAGAGGAACTCATTACAGGCATCAAAGCATAGAATCCATGAGTTTTAGAGTCAAATAAGTTAAAAAACAACCCATTCCATTTATGACTCCTCTTGATAGCCTTGGATATCCATTAGAGTTTATGCTCAGTTCGTATAGTAGAGAGAAAATGGTGATCTAAGATTTTGGGTAGAATAAGGGGGTATCATGACCTTCCCATTATTGGTATTATTTTTTATATTTATGACCCATGATTTATGAATAATGGTTAAGAACCTAGGTATTCAAACTCATCTTCTACATCTACACAAGGTCAATCTTTAAATAGTTTTAGTGCATTTCTAGTTTGATTAATGTAATCAATGTTTGTATGTGTCTTCTAGAGGTCCTCAGAGTCCATATAATTCATTATCCACCCTTATTTCACATGTGTGATATCATATAAGTAATAAAACTTCATGTTTTCATAAATTTTAGGTTGCATGCACTGATTACTTGATGTTACAGAGCCTTCAATGCATGAATCTAGAAGTGAGTAGTGGTTTGATGTGATTATGGGTTTCTTAGAACCATTTAGGTCCTATTTGCCTCTTAAGTAAAATGGATTCATCAATGAACATTCAAGTTAGGTTATCAAGGGTTATCAAATTGGAAGAGGTTAGGGATGGATTATGAGAAACATCTATCTCCACTAAAGGAAATGAAGAGAGAAAGAAGCCTAGTTAGGCCTAGTAGGCCTAAAAGATCATACACAGTTAGGTGGTGGATAGAATGATGAATATATGTTTTATCATGGTAGAGTGGAAGTGATTCAAGGACCTAAAGACATCAAACATGATTTTGGGAAGCTTTAAACACTCTTTAAAAACCATCAAGATGTTATAAATTTGGTAGAAAAGTGTTAATTTACAAGGTATAGTCACAACAAGACTAAAATTGAGCACCTATAGGCTTGACTATAGATGGAAAAAAAATTGAGTAACTAGTCATATTTTAGGGTTTATTTAATGTATGTAGAGTTAATATAGATTGTAAAACCACAAAAATTATGATAAATGTGGATAAGATTGTTATTAAGGAAAAATTTCACTCTCTCACACAATCATGAAACCAAGATTGCCACCTATAACTAGGAGAAGATAAAAGAAGTTGAGTTGTGAATGGTTTAGATAGGAGACTCAAAGGTTAGTAAAGGGATTATAATATTATTAAAATATGTTTACATAACTACATAAAACCTTCAGTTTCAAATCAAAGTAGAATATCTATAATCTTCATACAAGTAGATTTGAGAGTACCTATAGGCAGTATCTTTAAGTAAGAGAGTGAAAGTGTGCGGAACCATGCATAAAGGTGAAGTGAAAGAGTGAAAAAAAATATATTTATTTATTTTTATAAAGGTTTTTATTCTCCATTGAATTATATGGTCCCCTAAAGTAAAAGAGAGCCTTAACAGGCTAATTAGGCCAAGTCGGCCTAAATAGGCATGTATAGGCCTGTACATGAAAATTGGAGATAAATTGTAGTTAGGGAGTGTTTTAAGGATTGAAAAACATTAGGGAAGGTAATATATAGTTTTATATGGTATACATGAATCTTGGACTCAAGAAATTGAAGATAAATCCCAAAAACTAGGCCATTAGGGCTACATAAGTCTAGATACTTTCAAACCCTCAAAGTGCGAAAACTAGGGTGCAAGAGCATTAGGAGAGTGAGGAAATTTATATGATAAATTTCATACATTGTTTATGGTGAAATAAATATTAGATAATTCATAGTTAATATAAATCACTAAGATAACATCTTCAATCTAACACTCTCTCTCTCTCATCACACATGCAGTCCTCTATGCCTGAGAGGTAGTATTAAAAAACTCAATTTTTCTTGGAGGAGTTACATGTGATAATATGGGTATTTTAGGTGTTAAAGGGGGAATCCTACCCAAAAATATTGGCTTTGATTCTAATTTTCATTCCTATACCTGTATGAACAATATTTAAGATTGAAGACCACCTCAAAAGCCTCATTATGCACTATGAAGATCTCAAGGAGATACTTTCTCACACTCAAAACATTAATAAGGATTTACATGGGATACCAATAAATTTTAATAATGTGTAATGGGTTTTCAAATTCAGATTCATTGTAGTTTTTCTCTCATCAAAACTCCTAACTCAATGAATAATCGTTAAGAACTCCAACCACCTCAAAAACATTATTTCCATTGTTTTAGAGCTTGAAGAGGACATAGTTTTGATTATTACTTGTTGTCACTAAATATCACACCATAGAAGAGGGTGTTCAATCCTCTTCTATATTTGTGAAATATGGTAACACTTCTAGGTTTGTGGGTGTACCTATAGTGGAAGTGAGCCTCTAGATTTTAGGCGCTAGTTCCATGAATGTATCTTGAAGTGATTTCACCTATGTTAATGCTTTTTTATGGGAAAAGAGTTAGAATATGCCTGAAATAAAGCTAATATAAAAGAGGCGATGCATTGATAATGTCTCCCACATGACCATCATATTTATACCACACTAAAATAGAAAATATAGACTAGTCTCTAAGTTTTAATAGATTCTAACATGAGTATTTTGATATAGAGGAAAAACGTGAGTAGTGACATAAGGTAAATAAACTAGAGGCTAGATTACACACTTGAAGGAAAATTTTACACTTGAAAATCTTTACATACTAGACTACACTCTATATTATTTTTCAGATTAAAAAATATTTCTCAAACATGAAAGGATAAGGGAAGGAAAGATAGAGAGTTATCACTTCACATCACCATACATCACAAGAAGACTTAGACAATTATTTAGAACTCAAAAAATAAACTTGTATTAATTTTAAAAATTAAAATATAACATAAATCTAGTAGGGATTCTCCATACATGGTGTGGTTGTTCTTATAATATCTCAATGCCTATATTTATAGGATAATGACCACAAAAGAGAAGGGCCTTAGTGGTCAAAATGGGAATCAATCAGTTCAAATGCTTTTACCACAATTACAACTGCTTCCATGAATTATGCTCCTTTAGACCATTTAATTAATCTCCATCACATTCAATTGCCACACAACTACAATATTCCCTCTTTTATCCTCCCTAGTGGTTGTAACATTTGGCTTTGGCTTTAGCTGAACCATGCTCAATCTTGGATTCATACCTTTTGATTACCTTGGCTCATCGAAAGTAATTTTTAACCTTTGATTTTATTTTTCATCAATACTTGACTCGAATCCTTGATCCCTCAACTCATCTTGCACCATTAGATCATCCATATTTGAATAATCATGAGCCCTTGGATCTTCCTTTAAATTATCAACCTTATCCTTGCTGGTGCCACCTAGCAAATGCATGTTAGTCTATAAGATCTTGCTATTAGTTTTCCACATGCTATTAGATTTATCTATGAGCTCATGAGATCATACCACTTGGTATTACCACACTAATCATCAGGTTATTTAAATTTAAACTACTACTTTCTAAGGCTTGAACTTGATGTTTGTACACCTGTCTGGATCACTATTCTATGGGATACTTCTTTTGGACCCTTCTGTTGGACAATTTTCTTAGGCTTTGTGTCTTATCCACTTCCCCCAAAGGAAATTGTTTGATTTATATTCATCCTTGAGAAATTCTTTTAGAAAAAATATCCAAAATAATTCATGTCTTTAAGATCTCTATTTTGTATAAAATGTCTAAAAAAATCATCTTTTGATAAAATTATTTCATATAATTTTCTTGATGGAAATGTGCCTATAGAATTGCCCTTTGCCATTCGATATTATCCTTTGAGATTTGAATTGGTCCACTTTTCTATAGAAAAATCCTTTAGAGAAAGTGTGTAGGACACTTTTACCTCAGACATTTTTTTGAAGGAATTAGTCCTTTGACTTTGAAAAATCACTCCTCAAAAATCCTAAAAATTGTCCTTTGGAAAATTTCAAAGGTCCACTTTAATGAAGAAAGAAACCCTTTAGAATTATGTGTAGGACACTTTGATAAAAAAGTACCCCTGAGGATTTTGAAGTGGACTATTTCTTGAAGAAACATACCCTTTGGGGAAATATTTTGGGACACTTTGCTTGGGGAGGATTCCCTTAGAGAAATTATTTAGGGCACTTGATTGTAGAATAATTCATTCAAAAAAATTGTGTAGATAATTTTTTTGAAATTATAATAACCCTTGGCTTGAAAAAAGATATCCTTTTAGCTTCTAAAAAGGACCCTCTTTCCTAAGAAAAGTAGCCATCAAAAAAAGTGTGTAGGACATTTTACTAAGAAAAGACGCTTCAGGGAAAGTGAACTGATCCATTTTCCCAAGAAAAGTATCCTTTAAGAAAAATGTTTTAGACACTTTGATCTAAAATAAATTCCTTATAAATATTGAAGTGGATCATTTCTTGAGGAAATGCCCTTCAGGAAAGTTGTAGAGGACACTTGATTAAAAAGGTGCCCTTTGGGAGAAGTGTTTGGACCACTTTCTTGAGAATATACCCACTATAACCTTTGAAAAGTGCCCTTCAAAGAAATGACCTTTCAAGGAAATTGTTTTAGATAAAATATCTAAAATAATTCCTGAAACTTAGCCAAAAACCCTAAAATAAAAGTCCTAAAAGAATTAACAATTGGCCAAAAGATTGAAACAACGATTTTGAAGGAAATAAAACTTGTAAATTTGTTGTGGTATTTGTGTGAAACACTTCCTATGAAGGAAAATTAAATTCTTTAATCACTTTTCCAAATTTTGAACAAAACTTCCAAGTGTAACCTCAGGGTTTTTTGGCCCTACTTTGCAACTACTCAACACCATGATAATCTGCTACTTGCATATATGATAAAAATTATTCTTAAGACACTAGAAGACACAAGGACTAGGTTAGGCCATGACCCACTTAAAATGGCATATGAAATGACATAAAACAAACCCAAAACATACCCTATGACATTATAAAAATCCCCTATACAATATTTTAGCTATAGAGGGGTTGACCCATTTTGGCTTATGGGGAAAAATGGTCAACATCTTTAGCAATTTCTCAAGTGTGGTATGCTTGTTATGCCATGACCAGTTGCCTAATCCTATCCATTGGTATATGAAGTCACAAGTACATAAGATAGAAATGTAAAGCACTTTTTAATAGTATACAAAACACAAGAAAACAATAGGAACAAAACACAAAATAAGGAGCTAAGAAAAATACACATGTGATTCAATATCACTTATTAGAACACAACACAACAAGAAGGGAAAGACACACCTAATATAATATTTACAATAATGACCCCCAAAGGTGAAACATTTGATCATACCTCAACTAGGGTAAAAAATAGTTCACTGAGAGTCTTTATAACTCTATGAAAGCAACCTAGCATGAGGGGCATGCTTAATACCAATTACTTACACATGTAGGTGATCAAGAAGCCTATCACCTTTGAATATTTTTAGGTCTACAAGTGAAATATCTAAGGTGTTTATGGATGATCCTAATCTCCATGAGACTTGGTTGGAGTCACAATCATTTTGATCACTACCACATCTGATATACATTCCTTATTCTATAGAATAAGAATGATGATAACTGCCTCAACCTTTCTATCTTATTTTAGAGGATATACTTGGTGCATGGGATTATCAAGTTACTCTTCCTTAAGATCTAACCCCTTTGAACATGGCTCAATACTAGATGACTCTCCCAACTACCTTTTAGGCACAACAACTTCTACCTTGACCTTATTAGTTCCCTTTAAAAATGTAGGCTCTTGAATAATAGATTGATGTCCATATTCATTAACAACATTCCATTTAATTTCATGATTTATAGAGGACATGAGAACATACTCATTAGTTTCATCAAAAAACACATCAATCATACACTTTTTGGGAGAAGAAGTAACATCACCAATCTTGTCAAATTATTGACATATGGTCTTAAATCTTAGCCATAAGTCATTCTCTTCTTCCTCATGAGTGACATTATTTGGAGCATATTAATCAATAACAAGAATTAAATCATCATTCTCCCCACTATGGTGCCCAATTATATCCACCAACTTAGGATCATCATACTCATGGATCATGTAATTACCTTTGGTAGTATATGAATGTTTGGTACTAACTTCAGCTTCTTCAAATGGTTCCTCATGCATGATGTAACTTCCAAAATTAGTTTACTCAAATCATGTCTAAGGATCATGTACATATTCATCTACACCATAATAATCCAATAAAAAATCGAAAATTCCTTCAAGATTTGAAATTCCCTCATCCATATTAGGTTCTTCCATTTCACGGACAACATAATTTAAGTCAAAACTTGTCTCAATGTAAGGTTCTATGTGAAACCTTGCAAGAGGCTACATCCTAATTATCACCTTGGTCCCATACATTGTCTTAAAGGCTAAGAAAGATCAATTCTATAAAATATATCTACCAATCTTGGTAGTAAAGTCCTTTGATAGGAAAATAGCAAAGTGGGCTAGGAGATCAACAATAACTATGTTTTGTAAGATAGGGAAGCTAGGACAATCATGTAGGAAAACCTTCATGTTTTTTATTAGTCTTATGGTTTTGGTAGGGGTACCATCTAGCTAGATAACACCCTTACTATGAGGCTCATACTTAAAATCCAATTTTTTAGCTACTACCTTGAACATGACTGAAGTTGAATCTCCACTATCCACTATGTAATTATGGACCAACTTGTCACCTACTCTGAGAGTGAGATAGAATGGTGAAGGTTTCTCAGTGATAGTGGATGGTTCCATAATGATAATAAGAGAATTTTCAAGGACAAAATAACTTTTAATTTGATTAAAGGATGAATTACTAGTAGAAATAGTGGATAATTGCTTTTGTAACAATTTTTTTTGGCCAGGCATATGAAGGATATACCACAAGGAGATAGATACTTTAACACTCTTCAAGGAATCTACTATGTTTAGAGAATTAGTACTCACCTTTTATTATGCCCTTAGAGGTAAATAATTTATTATAAATTTATAAATAGAGGAAATTTTAATAGACCTTAACACATTCTAACTTGTTAGAGGTGTGTAATCCTTTGGTGCTATCACAGAAGCCTTTGGAACTATCACAATTTCAACTGCATCTTGTTTCCTTGTAGGATGGTTGGATGACCCTACAGGCATATTGCTACAATTTATTAGATCCCTCTTATTGTCCCTTATTTTTTCTATAATAGAAGATCCTTGGTTTAACATAAAAGTCTTCAACCAAAAAATTGGTGAAGATTTCTCCTTGAGGTTCCCAACCTTCATTAGCTTGCAACTACCCCTTGAGACACCATATCTTTCTCTCTATTTTTATTAAAATACATGAATTGGTCTTATTTCCAATATTCTCTTTGCACTAAATTTCTATGAACTAGTACCATATCCTTTGCATTGGTGATAGAGTTAGGATTGTAGACATTGGTAGGCTCATTAGGGTTAGGCTGCCATTGGCCTCTCCCTATTCCATATTATTATTGATAGGGGTAAGGTTTTTGATATGCACCTTGTTTCATATTATCTTTTCATCTAAGATGATCTCTTATCCTTTGAATTTATGCATAGTTTTCTATAACATTATCCTCTTTCTTAGGAGCAGCTCTAGGCTTGGTATTGATGTTAGGAATTTGAGCCACATTTAAAGCATCAATAGAATCATAAGATAATAGAGGTGTAGACACTTTATGTGACAATATTATATCTTGGATGATACTATTTTTATCTTTGATGACAAGATCATATACTTTAGGGAGGGTGGAACCACCCATAAATTGAAGCATAGTTATGATCTTTGTCCTAATGGCTCTCAAGTGGGGAACACAAAAATAGTAGGTGGCATCATAGGGGGAGAATACCTATGCCATGTCTTCTAAAAATTTTCATTGAAATCATGCATTATTTCTTTGGGTCCTCTCTTTATCACATTGAGCTAATGTATGAGAGAAGCATGGTCACTTTCATTCCCAAATCTAGAAGTCAACAATACTCCAAACTCATCCCATGTTGAGATGCATCCACCTTCTAGATTCTTATAGCAATCAAGAGTCTTCCCTTTAAAGGACATGATAGGGATCCTAATGGAAATGTTCTCTCAAACAATATTTTAGAAGCTATAAAAGTTAGAGAATCTCTAATGTGCCCACTAGGTGTGATATGCCTCTCACCATTGAATGTGGGCACACCTTTTATAGCATTGGGATGGATGGCATCATATGCATGAATTTGAATGGGGTTATTAGTATTGAAGGTAGGGAAAGAATAAGGTCTAGACATGTCTTTTTCTTTAATATTTTCAACTTCTTCAGCCCTTCCTCTTCTTCCTCTCTAGAAAAATCTACTTATTCTTCAAAGGGCAAATTAGGCTGTGGATATTGAATTGAAAGAGGGATCTTAGGCTGAATGGGTGGATTAATAGGATCAGATGGTCTATTAGAGGATGAATTAGTGAGGACCATGAATTATAAGGTCAATTTTATAACCAAACAATGGTCTAAAACTATATTTACTTTGAGGAGTCACCAAATGTTGAATAACACACCAATTTATAGCTAGTGTTTGTCAAGACCAACATTCACCTTGACAAGTTGTATTGAAGATAATGGGTCCCACTAGGCATGCCAAAACTATTGTCACCAAATATTTCACCCTAAAAGAGGTTGTTAAATCCTCTTCCATATTTGGCAATATGGGAACACTTTTAGGTATGTGGGTGTACCTATAGTGGAAGTGAGCCTCTAGATTTTAAGGGCTAGTTACTTGAATGTATCTTGAATTAATTTCACCTATGTTAATGATTTTTTATGGGAAAATAGTTATACGCTAAATGAAATAAACCTAATCTAAAGGAGGTGATGCACTGATAATGTATCCCACATTACCATCATACTTCAACCACACTAAAATATAAAATATAGATTAGTCTCTAAGTTTTAAAATATTTTAACATGAGTATTTCAATATAGAGGTAAAATGTGAGAAATGATACAAGGTAAATGAACCAGAGGGTAGATTTCAAACTCAAAAGATAATTTTACACTTGAAAATATTTACACACTAGACTACACTCTATATGACCTGTTAGAATAAGAAATATTGCTTAGACATGAAAGGATAAGGGAAGGAAGGATAGAGAATTATCACTTCTCATCACCATACATCTCTTGTATACTTATACAATTATTCAAAACTCATAAAACAAACTTGTATTAATATTTAAAAGTATAATATAACATCAATATAGCAGGGCTTCACCATACATGGTGTGGTTGTTCTTAAAATAACTCAAGGTCTATATTTATAGGAGAAAAAACACAAGAGAGAAGGCCCTTGATGCTCAAAAGGGGAATAAATCAATTCAAATGCTTTATCCATAGTTACAATTGATTCCATAAATTACACTCCTTTGGGCCATTTGATTAAGCCCCATCACTTTTAGCTACTACATAGCTATGATATTCCCTCTTTGATCCTCCCTGATGGTTGTAATGGTAGAATCAAGAATTCTTATTGGGTTTAGGAATTCATCTAGTTAGAATAACTAGATCAATCTATTAAGGCTTTGTCCTGATGCTAAACTGATATAGACTAGTTTGTCATGATGTGCATAGTGGAAGGACATGGTCCCTTTTAGGAAATTCATCTTAGAGATGAAACCATTTAAGTCTACGTGTTCACTCCAATAGCATCCTTTAAAACATTTATCTTTTTTTGTAGTTTAATCGTGCTCAAGCTTGGCTTCATACCTTTTGCTTACCTAGCCCAATGAAACTACTTGTCAACCTTTACTTTGATTAGTTGTCAAGACTTGAATGGATCCCTGATCCCTCAAATCATCTTACACCATAGAATATTCCATATATGAATAATAATGAGCCTTTGGTCCACCTTTTAATGATCAACCTTGTCCTTATTAGTACCACTTGGCAAATGCATGTTATACACAAGATATTGATGTCAGTCACCTAGATGTCATTGGATCTATCTATGAGCTACCAAGATCATGCCACTTGGTATCACCATGATAATACTTGGGAAATTTGAATTTAAATGGATAATTTTTGGGGCTTGAGCTTGACATTTATGTAATCATTTGGTTCACCATTCCATGGGATATTCCTTTCAGACCCTTTCATTGGATAATTCTTTCAAGATTTATGTTGTGGCCACTTACTCCAATGGAAATTATTTGCTTTATCTTCATCTTTGAGAAATTATTTCATAAAACATTTTTGAAAGAATTCATGTCTTCAATATCTCCATCTCAGACAAAATGTCTAAAATAAATCATCTTTTGAGAAAATTGTCTTGGAAAATTCTCCCAAAGGAAATGTGCCCATAAAACTGCTGTTTACCCTTTGAGATTATCCTTTAGCCTTTAAATTGGTCCAATTCACTATATAAAAATCCTTTGGAGAAATTATGTAGGAAAATTTTGCCTCAAATTTTTTTTTTGAAGGAATTAGTCCTTTGCCTTTGAAAAAGCACCCCTAAAAAAATATTGAAAAGTGTCCTTTGGAAAAAGTGTTTTGGACACTTTGATCTAAAATAAATCCTTTGAAAAGTTGAAAAGGTCCAATTTTATGAAAAAAGAAAGCATTCAAAAGAATGCATAATAAAATTTGCTGAAAAAGTGCTCCTCAAGATTTTGAAGTCGACTATTTACCCAAGAAACATATCCTTTAAGGAAATAGTTTGGGACACTTTGCATGGGAAGGATCCCCTTGGAGTCATCAACGAACATTAAAGTTAGGTTATCAAGGGTTATCAAGTTGGAAGAGGTTAGGAATGGATTATGAGAAACATATATCTCCACTAAAGGTAATGAAGAGAGAAAGAGGCCTAGTTAGGCGTCATAGGCCTAAAAGATCATACACAACTAGGTGTTAGATAGAATGATGAATATATGATTTCTTATGGTAGAGTGGAAGTGATTCAGGGACCTAAAGACATAAAAATGATTTGGGGAAGATTTATAAACTATCTAAATAGCATCAAGATGTTAGAAATTTGGTAAAAAAGTATCAATTTACAAGGTATAGTCATAAGAAGCCTAGAATTGAGCACCTACAGGCCTAATTGTAGATGGAAAACAAGTTGAGTAACTGGTATTATTTTAGGGTGCATTAAATGTGTGTAAATTTCATTGAGATTGAGAAACCCCATATCAATTATGATAAATTTTGATACATGTGGAGAAGATTTTTATGAAGTAAAAAGCTCACTCTCTCACACAACAAGAAACTAAGATTGCCACCTACAACCATGAGAAGAGAAAGAAAGCTAAGTTGTGAATGGTTTAGATAAGATACTAAAATGTCAATAAAGGGATTATAATCCTAGTATAATATGTTTCCATAACTACATAAAACCTTAGGTTTCAAGTCAAATTAGAATGTCTACACTCTTCTTATAGGTAAATTTGAGAGCACTTATAGGCAGGATCTTTAAATAGGAGATTGAAAGTGTGAGGAACCATGCATAGAGGTGAAGTGAAAAAGTATAAAAAAGATATATTGAATTGTTTTCTAAATTTTTTAGTCTCCATTGAATTATTTGGTCCCCTAAAGTAAAAGAGAGCCTTGACAGGCTAGTTAGGCCTAGTAGGCTTAAATAGGCATGTATAGGCTTGTACATGAAAATTGGAGATAAATTGTATTTAGGGAGTATTTTAAGGATTTAAAACCACTAGGGAAGGTAATATATTGTTTTCTAAGAGATATATGAATATTTTACTCAATAAAGTGAAGATAAATCCTAAAAACTAGGCCATTAGAGCTACATAGGTCTAGATACTTTCAAACACTCAAAGTGTGAAAACTAGGTTGCAAGACCATTAAGAGGGTGAGGACATTTATATGATTAATTTAATACATTGGTTATGGTGAAATAATTAGGAGATAATTAATATTTAATATAAATCACCAAGACAATATATTTAATCTAACACTCTCTCTCATCACACACGCATTCTTCCATGCTCGAGAGGCAGTCTTAAAAAGCTCAATTTTTCTTGGAGGAGTTGCATGGGAGAATATGGGTATTATAGGTGTTAAAGGGGAAATAATACCCCAAAATATTGGATTTGATTCTCATTTTCATCCCTGCACCTATATGAACAATCTTTAATATTGAAGACCACCTCAAAAGCCCCATTATGCACTGTGAAAAGCTCAAGGAGCTACTTTATCACACTCAAAACATTAATAAGGATTTAAATGGGATATCAATGAGTTTTAATAAGGTGTAATGGGTTTTCAAATTCATATTAATTGAATTTTTTCTCTCATCAAAACTCTTAACTCAATGAATCATCATTAAGACCTCCAACCTCCTCAAAAACATTATTTCCATTGTTTTGGAGCTTGAAGAGGGCATAGTTTTGGTTGGTACTTGTAACAAAATATCACACCCTAAAAGAGGGTGTTCAATAATATTATATATTTGAGTAACATGAGAACACTTATAGGTATGTGAGTGTACCTATAGTGGAAGTGATCCCTCTAGATTTTAAGGGCTAGTTCCCTGAATGTATCTTGAAGTGCTTTCACCTATGCTAATGCTTGTTTATGGGAAAAGAGTTAGAAAATGCATGAAATAAACCTAATATAGAGGAGGTGATGTATTAATAATGTCTCCCACATGACCATCATATTCATACCAAACTAAAATATAAAATTTAGACTAGTTTCTAAGTTTTAATAGATTCTAACATGAATATTCCAATATAGAGGCAAAATGTGAGTAGTGACACAAGGTAAATAAACCAGAGAGTAGATTGCACACTCAAAGGAAAATTGTACACTTGAAAATATTTACACACTAGAATACACTCTATATCACCTATTAGATTAAGAATTCTTTCTCAAACATGAAAGGATAAGGGAAGGATGGATAAAGAGTTATCACTTCTCATCACCATACATCACTTACAGACTTAGACAATTGTTTAAAACTAAAAAAAAACTTATATTAATGTTCAAAATTAGAATATAACATAAATCTAGTAGGGATTATCCATACATGGTGTGTTTTTTCTTATAATATCTCAAAGGATATATTTATAGGATAATGACCATAAGAAAGAAGGGCCTTGGTGCTCAAAATAGGAATCATTATGTTCAAATACTTCAGCCACAATTACAACTACTTCCATAAATTATGCTTCTTTGGGTAATTTGATTAACCCCATCACATTAAGCTACTACATATATATAATATTCCCTCTTTGATCCTCCTTGGTGGTTATAATGGCAAAATCAATCATTCCCATTGGGTTCAGGCATTCATATGGTTAGAATGACTAGATCAATGTGCTAGGGCTTTGTCCTGATGCTAAACCACTCTAAACTAGTTTGTCATGATGTATATAATGGAGGGATATGTTACCTTTTAGGTAGTTGTTCCCAAAGATGAAACCATTTGAGTCTACATGTCTACTTCAGTAGCATCTTTTAAAACATTGGCTTTGGATTTAGTTAAACCGTGCTTAGGCTTGTCTTCATACCTTTTGATTACCTTGACTCATCGAAACTACTTATAAACCTTTTCTTTGATTGGTTATCAAGACTTGAATTAGATCTTGATCCCTCAACTCATCTCACACCATCATATCTTCTATATTGAAACCAGTATGAGCCTTCAGATCCACCTTTGAATTGTCAACCTTATCCCTACTGGTCCCACTTGGAAAATGCATGTTACTCCATAGGATCTTGCTGTTAATTTCCCACATGCCATTGGATTTATCTAGGATCTCATGAGATCATGCCACTTGGTATCACCACACTAATACTTATGATATTTGAATTTAAACTACTACTTTGTAGGGCTTGAAATTGATGTTTGCACCCTTGCTTGGATCACCATTCTATGGGCTATTTATTTTGGACTCTTTTTATGGACAATTATTTCAAACTTTATGTCTTAGACACTTCCCCTAAAGGATATTGTTTGCTTTATCTTCATCCTTGAGCAATTATTTCAAACAAAATGTTTTAAATAATTCATGTCTTTAGGGTATTTGTTTTAGACAAAATACCCAGAAAAAACATTTTTTGAGAAAATCATCATAGACAATTTTCTTGAAGGAAATGTGCTTATAGAATTTCCCTTTTCCCTTCGAGATTATCCTTTGATATTTGAATTGGTCCACTTTGCTGTAGAAAAATCCTTTAGAGAAAGTGTGTAGGACACTTTTGCCTTAGACATTTTTTTTGAAGGAATTAGTCCTTTGAATTTGGAAAAGCACCCCTAAAAAATACTTAAAAGTGTTCTTTAAGAATTTTAAAAGAGTCCTTCAAAAAATTACAAGGGTCCACTTTGATGAAGAAAGAAACCCTTCAAAAGAATGCATAGGACACTTCACTAAAAAAGTGCCTGCTACACCCCTAACCTATCTCATGTATGAGGATAGAAATAGCTGAATTATGGCTTACTTATCCCTCTTTGATGATTTATCATATTTATCTATGCATTAATTTTATTAGTAGGTCAGCCTATGAGGTAACCATGGCCTACATAGACTATATATAGGAGGTAGTGGGTAATTGTTTATCATCATATATTGTGAATTCTGCTCTTATTAAAGCTTGTGGAGGTTGCCCCCTTGAAGTGGCTTGTATATTATCATATATTTTCATATATTTTAGTCATATTTGGATATATTTATGCTATTCTAATTATTGTTGAATTAATTTCATTACAAGTGGTATCAGAGCTACGATTTAGGTAATCTTGTGGGAGAAAACAATTTTTTTTAAAATATTGGCTATATCTAAAAATATTTTGTGAATTTATCTAAATTTTTTTACTAGAGGTGTGAAATAATTAAATTAATCTTCCATTAAAATTTCAGCTCATTTAGATCTTATTTACAAAATTTACCGCCATTTTATGGTTTTTAATAAAATTGATCTATAGTGCACAATTCAAAGAATTTTTATGAGTTATTTACATTTTTAGAAATCTTAGAAAAATTTGGCTATGTTATGTTCTTTGTATTTTTTGATTTGAGGCTGACATAATTCCAAAATCACTTGGTCAAAGTTGGGTCAAAAGTCCCAATAAGGGTCGACATCGTAAAGCCCCTTTTATGGCAGGTCCACAAACTCGGGGCCGAGGAAAGGGTGCTAAAACTCTAGGTAAAACTCCTAAAAATGAAGAGATGGAGTTAGAAGGGGGATGTAATAGACCCTTTATACCAGGGTTTTCTGACATAGATCACAAAGTGAGCCAGCTTAACTATAGTGTGCAAGGTATTCAGAGTGAGGTGTAAGGCATACAATCTAATATGAAATCCATACAAGATAGTTTGGGAGATATCATGATGGATTTGAAAATTAATTAGTCAAATAATCTAGATAATTATATTACACAACCCCACCAGGGTGGGTCTCCTAACCAGTCTACTTCAAATCTAACTATATTGCCACAGAGGAACCTGTTACCAAAGGTGGATATGTGCAAATTTGATGGAAAAGATCCACTCAATTAGATTAACCAAATGGAGAATTTTTTGATCTACATCAGATCCTAAGTGGACAGAAGGTTACCATGGCATCCTTTTATCTTGAACTTGATCAATTCATTTGGTATCAATGGTTGTGTGCTCAAAAGAAAAAGATGACTCTCAATGTCACTTCGTCAATTTTTACAGAGGATTTGCAATTACACTATGGAAATAATGTGGCAGAGAATTACTTTAGCCAATTGAGAAAACTATGATAGACTGGCTCTGTCAAGGATTATATTCATCATTTTTAGAACCTATCCTTACATGTGGAGATAATTTTTTAGGAGAATTTGAATGACCTATTTTTGGGTGGACTCAAGGACCACATGCAACATGAGGTACGCATGTTTAATCCACTTAATATTTTTGATTCTATTATCATGGAACACAGAGCTGAGGAAAAATTCATAGCCAACAAGAAGCAATCATTCACTCACTTCAAATATCATAGCATATTGACACCAACATTTCCTCCACCTACTAGATTGACCCCACAACAAATTGAAGAGAAGCGTGCAAAAGGATTATGTTTTAGTTGTGATAGCAAGTGGAGCAAAGGACACAGATGTGCTAAGAAGAAGTTATTCTACATTAAGGGATCTAATGAAGATGAATAAGAAGATGATGCCTCCAATGATGATGAGGAAGAGATAGAGGAGGTAGCTAAAAATTCCCAACCTATAATCTCTTGTCATGCTCTTGCAGGTATTAGCACTCCAAAAAATCTTAAGGTGGTGGGTTTCCTCAAGAAATAGAAGGTGACTATGTTGATTGATTCAGGGAGCACACATAACTTTATCAACCATAAGTTGGCCTCTTGATTGAATTGTTTCATCTATCCAGCACCAAAATTTCAAGTCATGATTGTAAATGGTGGCACTATTAATTGTTTAGGCAAATGCCATAGTATTAAGCTTGCTATGGGTGAGTGCAATCTCAATTCTCCTATGTTTTCTATTCCCATAGATAACACAGACATTGTTTTGGGAGTCCAATGGCTCACAACCTTGGGTACCATTGAGATGAACTTCTAAGAACTATTCATGCACTTTCATTATGAAGGTAGGAAAATAAAACTACGTAGATTATAGGCAAAATCTCCACAATTGGTTAGTTCACATTAGATGACCAAGATATTAAAAAAGGGGGCAGAGGGAATTATTGCATGATTATGTTTCATAGAAGTTTAACCCACACAAGCATCTACACATACTAACATATAGATGATTCTTGATGACCACCCATCTATTTTTGGGGCCATGCCAAAAGGACTACCACAAAAAAGAGAACATGGTCATGCCATTCAACTACTTCTAGGGATTCAACCACCAAATATCAGACCATATAGATATAAAAGAGTGAAATAAAAATGATGGTCCATGAGATGCTAAAGGTAGGGATCATCAAGCATAGCCAAAGTGTATATTCATCACCAGTGGTCATGGTGCAAAAGAAGGATAACATATGGAGGATGTGCCTAGATTATAAGGAACTCAACAAGTACACTATCAAAGATAAGTTTTCTATTATAGTAATTGATGATTTACTTGATGAGTTACATGGTGCTAATTATTTCACAAAATTAGATCTTCGATTAGGGTACCATTAAATTATAATCAAGGATGAAGATGTTCATAAAAATGCTTTTAGAACACATGAGGGCCATTATGAGTTTTTGGTAATGCCCTTTGGTCTTAAAAATGCACCATCTACTTTTCAAAGCTTGATGAACACTATTTTTAGGCCTTTTTTGAGGAAGTTTGTGTTGGTTTTCTTTGATGACATATTGATTTATAGTCAAACATGGGAAACACATCTACAACATGTGAAATAGGTGTTGATAGTTTTGGAGAAGCATCAGCTTTATGTGAATCCATCCAAATGTTCTTTTAGAGTACAAGAGGTAGAGTTCCTAGGTCACATTGTTTCCCATGAAGGTGTCAAAGTTGATCCCCATAATATCAAAGCTATAATGGAATGGACCATGCCAAAAACTCTCAAAAACCTTAGAGGGTTCCTAGGACTAATTGGTTACTACTAAAGATTTGTGAAAGGTTATGGTAGCATAGCAACTCCACTCACTACATTGCTAAAGAAGGATGTCTTCCATTGGAATGATGCTGCCACCAAATAATTTGAGAAACTAAAATTATTTGTGTACCACTCCATTTTTGGTTACTCCAGACTTCTCAAAGACATTCACTGTTGAATGTGATGCTTCTGGATCTAGGTAGGGAGCAGTACTAATGCAGGAAGGAAGACCCATTACATTTGAGAGTCATCAATTCAAAGGCAAAAATATACAAGAACCTATCTATGAGAAATAAATATTGGCTATTCTTCATGGAATTAAGCAATGGAGGCCCTATCTACTGGGTAGACACTTTAAGGTGAAAATAGATCATTATAGTCTCAAATATTTTTTGGAGCAAAGATTATCATCTGAGGAAAAACAAAAGTGGATAACCAAAATGTTGGGTTATGATTTTGAAATAATCTATAAGAAGGGTAAAGATAATGTATTAGTAGATGTACTATCTAGATGAGATACATCCATAGAAGCATTACTTTATGCAATGCCCATATAGCAAGCAGATTGGGTGGATGAAGCCAGGTTAGAATGGGATCAAGACAAGGATACACAGGTTCTGATTCAAAATCTCTAGCAAGGTACTTTATCCTCTAACAAATTTGAATGGAAAGGTAACGTCCTATGGTATAAGGGTAGGTTATATTTGTGCAAAAATTCATAGCTTAAGCATAAGATTCTTGCAGAGTTTCATGCATCTCCAATTGGGGGACACTCAGGGTTATTGAAAACATATCACAAAATTAAGAAAGAATTATTTTGGGAAGGACTCAAGGGAGATGTACAAAATTTTATGGTATAATGTTTGATATTCCAATAGAATAAAGGTGAGACAGTTAAGACCCCAGGTCTGTTACAACCATTAGAAATTCCTAGTCAAAGGTGGGAGGAGGTTTCCATGGATTCCATCACAGGGTTGCCTTGTTCTAAAGGTAATACTGTTATCTTGGTCATTGTGGATAGGCTTACAAAATATGCCCATTTTTGTGCTCTCTCACACCCATTTTTAGAAAGTATAGTAGCAATGATTTTTTTGAAAGCAATTCTAAAATTACATGGAACCCCAAAAATAATTGTAAGTGATCATGATCCTATTTTCACTAGTAATTTCTAGACTAAACTATTTCCCTGTTTGGGTACTCAGCTAGCTCATATCTCATCTTACCACCCCCAATCTAATGGAAAAATATAAGTGGTTAACAAATGTTTAGAGGGGTATCTCTATTGTTTTGTATTAGATAAACAAGAACATTGGGTTAAATGGCTACCACTTGCAAAATGGTGGTATAACACATCTTTCCATACCTCTTCTAAAATGTCTCCATTTATAGCACTATATGGTTACCATCCACCTTCCATCACTTATTCATTAAAGGTACAAACCAAGGTTTGAGATGTGAAGGAGCACATTCAGCATCAATAAGAGGTTTTGGCTAGTTTGAGAGAGAATTTGGCCTTGGCACAAAATAGGATGAAGCAACAAGTAGATCAACACCGTAGTGAGCAAAATTTTGAGGTGGGTGACTGGGTATTTGTGCATTTGTAGCCTTACAAGTAGATGTCCTTGAAGTAACAGAAAAAGGACAACAAACTTGCTCCTAAGTATTATGGCCCTTATCAAGTTTTTCAAAAAATTGCAAGTGTGGCTTATAAGCTTGAGTTACCTCATTCATCTCATATACACCTAGTATTGCATGTTTCCTATTTGAAGAAGGTCATTGGATAAATAGTTTTAGTTTAGATAGAAATCCTAAAACTAGATGAAAAAGGATGAGTCATTTTGGAACTACAGAAGATCCTCCAAACACGTACTAAGAGGTTGAGAACTAGAGAGATTAGGGAATATCTGATCAAATGGAAGAACTTGAGTAGTGAAGATGCAACTTAAGAAGGTGAAGATTTTTTACAACAACATCCAGAGTTGTTCAACATTGAGGACAACATTGGATTTAAGGGGAAGGGCATGCTATGCCCCTTACCTATCTCATGTATGAGGATATGAATAGCCAACTTGTGGCTTACTTATCCCTCTTTGATGCTTTATCACATTTCTCTATGCATTCATTTGGTTAGTAGGTCAGCCTATGGAGTAACATGGCCTAGATAGACTATATATAGGAGGTAGTGGGTAATTGTTTATCATCATATATTATGAATTCTATTCTTATTAAATCTTGTGGAGTTTCCCCCTTGAAGTTGCTTGTCTATTATCATATATTTTGGTATATTTTAGTCATATTTGGATCTATTTCTGCTATTCTACTTTATTGTTGAAGTAATTTCATTATAGTGCCGCTCAAGATTTTGAAGTGGACTATTTCCTTGAGAAGCAATCCTTTAGGGAAATAGTTTGGGACACTTTGCTTGAGGAGGATCCCCTTATAGAAATTATTTAGGGCACTTTTTTGTGGAACAATTCCTTTAAAAAAATTGTGCAGATGATTTTTTTGAAAGAAAAATGACCCTTAGCTTGAAAAAAGATATCATTCAAGTTTTTAAAAAGGACCCTCTTTCCCAAGAAAAGTAGCCTTCAAAAAAAGTGTGTAAGACATTTTTCCAAGAAAAGACCCTTTAGGGAAAGTGAACTGATCCATTTTCCCAAGAAAATTATCCTTTAAGAAAAATGTTTTGGACACTTTGCTCTGAAAGAAATCCTTTAAAAATCTTGAAGTGGACCATTTCTCAAAGAACCACCCGTTAGGAAAGTTGAAAATGACACTTGATTAAAAAGGTGCCCTTCAGGAGAAATGTTTGTACCATTTTCTTGAGAATATACCCTTAAGAACCTTTGAAAAGTACCTTTTGAATAAATGAGATTTTAGTGAATATTTTTTGGATAAAATGTCTAAAACAATTCCAAACACTTAGCCAAAAACCCTAAAACAAAAGTCCTAAAAGAATTAACACTTGGCCAAAAAATCAAAATAAAGCTTCTGAAGGACATAAAACTTGTACATTTGTTATGGGATTTGTGTGGAACACTTGATCTAAAGGAAATTTGAATGCTCCAATCACTTGGACAAAATTTGAACAAAACTTCTAGCAACCTTAGGATTTTCTAGCCCTACTTTATGACTACTCAAAACCATGAAAATATACTACTTGCATATATGATAAAAATGATTATTAAGACACTAGAAGACACAAGGACTAGGCTAGGCCATGACGTACTTAAAATCACATATGAAATGACATAAAATAAAGCCACATCATACCCTATGACATTATAAAAATCCCCTATACAAGACTTTAACTATAAGGGGTTGACCCATTTTTGCCTATGGGGAAAAATGGTCAACATCTTTGGTGATTTCTTAGGGGTGGTATGCTTGCTATGCCATGACTAGTTGCCTAATCATATCCATTAGGCTATGGAGTCACAAGTATATAGGTTAGACATACAAAGTTATTTTGAATAATATATAAAACACAAGAAAATAACATGAACAAAACACAAAACAAGAAACTAAGAAAAACACACATGTGCTTCAAAAGAACTTATTGGAACATGACACAACAATAAGGGAAAGAAACACCTAACATAATATTTACAAGACTAACCCCCACAGGTGAAGCATCTGATCATTCCTCAACTTGGGTCAAAAATTATTCCCCCAAAGTCTTTATCACTCCATGAAAGAAACCTATAATGAGGGGCATGCTTATCACCAATTACTTGTACATGTAGGTAATCAAGAAGCCTATCACCTTTGAATATTTTTAGGTCTAAAAGTGAACTATCTAAGGTGTTCATGGATGATATTTCTTGATCTCCATGAGCCTTGGTTAGATCTTCAATCCTCTTGATTACTACCACATCTGATATACATTCCTTATTCTATAGAATAAGGATGATGACTGTTGCCTCAACCTTTCTATATTATTGTAGAGGATATACTTGGTGCATGGGATTATCAAGTTCCTCTTCCTTAGGATCCAACCTCTCTAAACATGGATCAATACTAGATGAATCTAATAACTATCTTTTAGGCATAATAGCTTCTACTTTGACCTTATTGGGTCCCTCTAGAACTATAATCTCTTGAATAATAGATTGATGCCCATCTTCTTTAACAACATTCCATTTAATTTCATGATTTATAGATCACATGAGAACCTACTCATTAGTTTCATCAATAAAAACATTAATCATACACTTTTTGGGAGAAGAAGTAACATCACTAATCTTGTCACATTCTTGATAAATGGCCTTAAATATTAGCCATATGTCATTCTCTTCTTCCTCACAAGTGAAATTATTTAGAGCATCTTCATCAATAATAGGAATGAAAACATCACTCCCTACTATGGTGCCTAATTAGATCCACCAACATAGGATCATCATACTCATGGATCATATAATGACCTTCGATAGCATAAAAAATTTTGGTACTAACTTCAACTTCTTCAAATTATTCTTCATGCATGATGTAAGTGCCAAAGTTAGTTTTCTCAGATCATGTGTAAGGATCATGTCCATATGCATCTACACTATACTCATCCAAGAAAAAATAAAAAATTCCTTGAATCTTGGAAATTCCCTCATCCGCATTAGGTTCTTCCCTTTCATAGATAACATAATTTAAGTTAAAACTTATCTCAATGTAAGGTTCTATGTGAAACCTTACAAGAGGTTGCTTCCTAATTGTCATGTTGGTCCCATACCTTGTATTTAAGGGAAATAAAGACCAATTAGTTTAAATATATCCATCAATATTGGTAGTAAATCCCCTTGATAGGCAAATTACAAAGTGGGCTTGGAGATCAATAATAACTATGTCTTGTAAGATAGGGAAGCTAGGATAGTCATGTAGGAAAACCTTTTAGGTTTTTATCATTCTTATGGTTATGGTAGGTGTACCATCTATCTAGATAAATTAATTATTCTGAGGCTCATAATTCAAACCTAATTTGTCAGCTACTACCTTGGACATGACTGAAGTTGAAACTCCACTATTCACTAAGCAATTATAGACCAACTTGTCACCTTTTATGAGAGAGATAGAATGGTTGAGGTTTCTCAGCCTTCATGGATGGTTCCATAATGGTACTAAGATAATTTTCAAGTACAACATGAATTTAACTTTGATTTGAGGATGAAGGACTAGTATGAATAGTGGACAATTGCTTTTGTAACAATTATTTTTGGCTAGGCATATGAAGGATATCCCATAAGGAGATAGATGCTTTGGCACTCTTCAAGGAATCTACTATGTTTAGAGAATTATTACTCACCTTTTCTTGTGTCTTTTGAGGTAAAAAATTTCTTGAAACTTTAGAAATAGAGGCACTTTAAACAAACCCTACCACATTTTAACTTAAAAGAGGTGTGAAAGCCTTTGGAGCTATCACCAAAGCCTTTGGAACTATCACACTTGCAGCTGCATATTATTACCTTTTAGGGTGGTTGGATGAGCCTATAGGCATGTTGCTACTATTTCCTAGAGCCCTTTTTTTGGACCTTGTATTATCTACAATAGAGGCTCCTTGGTTTATCACAAAAGTGTCCTCAACTAGAAAATTGATGAATATTTCTCCTTGAGGTTGCTAACCTTTATTAGCTTGCATCATCTCCTCATATTCATTTGATAGGAGGGGAGAAACTACCCTTTGAGACACTATATCTTGTTCTCCATTTTGATTAGCATCCATGAATTGGTCTTGTTGCCAATATTCTCTTTGCAATAAATTGTTATAAACTAATACCGTCTCCTTTGGATTAGTGGTAGAGTTATGATTGTAGACATATGTAGGCCTGTTGGGGTTAGGCTACCATTGGCCTCTCCCTATTCCATATTATTGTTGATAGGGGTAAGGGTTTTTATATGCACCTTGTTTTACATTATCTTGTTATCTAAGCCAAGCTTTTAGCCTTTGAATTTTTACATCTTTGTCTATTATATTATCTTTTTTCTTAGGAGTAGGTCTAGGCTTGGTATTGATATTAGGGATTTGAGACATATTTAAAGCATCAAAAGAAGCATAATAAAATTGAGGTGTATACACTTTAGGTGAAAATATTCTAGCTTGGATGAGACTATTTTTATCTTTGATAAAAATATCATATACTTTAGCGAGGGTGGAACCACCCATAAATTGAAGCATAACTATGATTTTAATCCCAATGGATCTCAAGTAAGTGGGGGAACACAAAACTAGTAGGTGGCCTCATAGGGGTAGGCAAACTATGCCATGTCTTCTAAAACCTTTTGTTGAAATCATGCATTATTTCTTTGGGTCCCCTCTTTATCACATTGAACTGATGTATAAGAGAAGCATGGTCACTTTCATTCCCAAATCTAGAAGTCAACAGTTCTCCAAACTCATCCAATGTTGAGATGCACCCACCTTCTAGAGTCCTATACCAATCAAGATCCTTCCCTTTAAGGGACATGGAAAGGAGCCTACTAGCAATATTCTCTTAGACAATATTGTATAAATAATAAAATTTAGAGACATCTCTAACATGTTCACTAGGTGTGATATGACTTTCAACATTGAATGTGGGCACACATTTTATGGGATTGGGAGGGATGGAATCATATGCATGAAGTTGAATGGTGTTATTAGTATTGAAGTTAGGGAAAGCATAAGGTATATCCATGTATTCTTCTTTAAGATTTTCAACTTCTTTAGCCTCTTCCTCTTTAGAAAAATCTACTCATTCTTCAAAGGGAAGATTAGGTTATGGATATTGAATTGCAAGGGGGATCTTAGGCTAAATATGTGGATTAATAAGATCAGATGATCTAGTAGAGGATGACCTAGTGAGGACCATGAATTATATGGGTAAGTTTATAACCAAAAAATGGTCTAAAGCCAAATTTATGTTTAGAATTCACCAAATGCTGATTAGCATACCAATTTATAGCTGGTGTTGGTCAAGACCCACTTTCACCTTGACAAGTTATCTTGAAGACAATGGGTCCTAGTGGGAATGCCAAAATTGTTGTCCCCAAATCTTGCACTCTAGAAGAGGTTATTAAATCCTCTTCCATATTTGGGAAACATGGGAACACTTTTAGGTATGTGGGTGTACTATAGAGATCCTAAAGTGTGTATCCATAAGACATTTATACCTATATAAATCCTAAAGTGTGTATCCAAAACTATTATCACCAAATTTGGCACCCTAGAAGAGGCTATTCAATCCTCTTCCATATTTGGGAAACATGGGAACACTTTTAGGTATGTGGGTGTATCTATGGGAATAATTTTAAGTAAGTGGGTATACCTATAAGACATTTTTCCAAGAAAATACCCTTTGGGGAAAGTAAAATGATCCATTTTCCTAAGAAAATTATGCTTTGATAAAATGTTTTTGGACACTTTGATCTAAAATAAATATTTTAAAAATCTTGAAGTGGACCATTTCTCAAGGAACTACCCTTTAGGAAAGTTATAGAGGACACTTGCTTTAAAAGGTGCCCTTTAAGAGAAGTGTTTGGACCACTTTATTGATAATATACCCTTCAAAATCTTTGAAAATTTACCTTCAAGGAAATGACCTTTCAGGGAAATTATTTTAGACAAAATGTCAAAAATAATTCCTGACACTTAGCCAAAAATCCCAAAACAAAAGTCCCAAAAGAATTAACACTTGGCCAAAAGACCAAAATAAATCTTCCAAAAGAAATAATACATATATTTTTTATGGGATTTATGTGGAAAACTTACTCTAAAGGAAATTTTAATTCTCAAATCACTTGGCCAAAAGTTGAACAAAATTTCCAAGTGAAACATTAAGCTTTTCTAGCCCTGCTCTACAAATGCTCAACACCATGAAAATATGTTACTTGCATATATGATAAAAATGATTCTTAAGACACCAAAAGACAAAAAGACTAGGATAGGACATGACCCACTTAAAATGGAATATTAAATGACATCAAATAAAGCCATAACATACCCTATGACATTATAAAAATCCCCTATACAAGATTTTAACTATAAGGGGTTGACCCATTTTAGCTTATGGGGAAAAATGGTCAATAGTACTTTTAGGAGAAGTTATATGGGATATTTCAACAATTATGAGAGAAGGGTGAGTTTTTTATAATGATGATAATTGGCATTGGTTTTGATAATTTACCCTTTAACTCTATGAATCATTATTAAGAATCTAGGTCCCTCTAAACCATGTCAAAACCTAGGCAGTGACCTGATGAAAGAATTTTGCCCTCAAATGTCTTAAAATGAGATAGTTGAGTCTTGAAATGGTTTTAATTTTCTTCTTAGGTCTGATGGTCACCTAAATGAGCCACTAGTTGGCATGTGAAAAGTGTATGGTGTACGGATCAAGCCTATAGAGGATTGGTACAAGCTTAGAGAGTGTATTTTTGAAGGCTTCTCATGGAATTAGACTAGGTGACACCTAGACGAGTGTTTTAGATAATTTTTTTTGCCTTAGGTAGATGTGGTAAGATTCCCATAAATTTCTAATGGGAGGCCTCAGGCATAATTATAGTCTTCAAACTAGTTCATATGATGGTCATCTATAGCCATGCCTAAATGTCTAGTTTGCTGAGTATGTACATTATGGAGGAAGAAAGTGGATTATCCAAGAAAATAAAAGTGATACAAGGGATATATGAGGAATATTACATACTCTCAAAGGTGGACAAGTGCTCAGATAACTCCGTTTGAGGGAAAAACACATAAACACTATCATTAGGTTGATTGACCTAATACCCTTCTCAAAGCATTACTATTTAGAGGCTAAAGTTAGAGTATAATAAATGGTTTAATAGGACATAAAATTGACATGGAAGTGTATCTAAGGTATTTTAATATGTGAAATAAGCATTAGTTTATAAAAGAGAGCTCAAAATTGGCCATTTTGGCCTAAAACTAACTTAAGAGTGCATATAATGCAAAATGGTCACTTAAGGAGCACCTTATTATGAATATAAATGTATGGATAATTTGCATCAATTTATGAGTATGTGGGGAAGGTTCAGGGGACTTATCTACTATAAGTTAGTGTAATTAGTTCATAGGTTGAAGGTCTAACATTTATGAACTATTGTTAAGAGTCTAAACCTCCATAAACCTCTTTAAACCCTAATATAATCTCAATGGTAAATATCTTGATAAACTAAAATACATTGAATTAGTCTTGAAGAAAATTGAAACACATTTTACACACTTATAAGGTCTTCCCCATGGCGTTGGTTTGTACGAATAGCTATACGAATGCACTAAGAGCCCTATTTTTACAATATTTAATTATGAATCCAAGGTACAGAGCTATATGAATAATTAAAAACCATTCAATAGGATGGTTTGAAGTCTATTATACCCTCTAAAACCACAAAATATTCTCAATTCTTCTTGTAAATGCTTTTACATCCCTAGACTAAAGAGGTAGTCTAGAAGTACTAGAGAAAGGTGAACTAATCACCTAAATAAGTAAGAGTTGTAGGTGTACACTATTTGAAAGGTATATTTCATGGTGTGATATGATTTTTTAGGCCTAAAACATGCTCACTTAACCATTATTAAGGTTTTATACAATTATCATGGCTATCCAATCAATTAGAATAGAGTGACTAGGCCTAGTTGCATAGTAGGACTATTTAGTCAACTAAGGGAGATGTATATTGGCATAGAAGGATGCTAAGAGATTAAATTTATGGCCATAAACATCCTTGTGAATAATCCATTGAAGTGATCAGACAAATTTCATTTCTATTATAAAATGTGGGGTAGTTTCTTAAGCCTTTTGACATGTAAAAGGAGAGGTAGGCTATTTAATGATCCATGGATGCCAAATAAACCAATTTTTACTTTTGTAACTATCAAAATAAAAGGTATTTGATCAATTTGGCATGATCATACCTTGAATTAGGTTAAAAAATATTTAATTATCTCATATCCACTAAACCTTCACACCTAAAAGCTCATTGAAGACTACCGACCAGCCTAGGCAATGCATGTGGGAGATCATGGTGTTGTTACTTGTCATTCATGGTTGTAACTAATGGTTGAGTGAATTAAGGTAATTATAGCCTATTATACACACTTTCATGCCATATTATTCCTCTGTTTACCTCTATTATTCTATAAATTAAGGCTAAAAATCCATGGTATGTATTCCTCAGCTAGGTATGAAGAATCTCTACCTCAATTATACCTTGTAACCTTTGAATCAATATAAAGACTATTTTAGATTCTCTATGCTAGATTAGTGTGTTTCATACTTTTTGATTTTCATAAGCGTTGAGTTTTATCTTCCTTTGTAGGTCCTTATTCTTACCTATTTTTCTAATAGATTATCCTAAATAGGTCATATGATGTGTGACAGTTATAGTGACTACACTTAAAGTGTAATATTATTGGTAATGTATTTAATCAGACCTCTCATTTATCACCTTCAAGATGCATCCATCTACCATAAAATTCATGTGAAGTAATGATTCTTAGGAGTCTCTTGGAGAGAGTGGTTTAGTCACTAGTCCTTGTTTAACTCACAAGTGTTATTGAAGGGCCAGTTAGAGTGAACACAATATGTTGGTGCATCACTTCCCATAGCTTAAGTTTGTTTTACAAATTTTCTATCCCTTTCATAAAAAAGTCAGTAGGTTTAAGAATTGAACCAATATATGATGCATAAGGGGAGCTATCCATAAAACTAGAGTTTCACCTCACTAACTATGCTACCCACACCTATAGGTAATCTTATTGTATTAATCAGATGAGGCAGGTCAAAAATACCTCTACCTTAAAGGGTGCAATCCATACTATAAAAACTACACTATGTGATAATTTCATGTTACATTTAATTTTTGATCAATTCATTGATTATGTTTTATCATATCAAGCATTAATTATGTTGAGGATCTTGATATAAATCTAAATTTCACCGTTGAGGAGGTTGTTCAAGACTTCCTCATTTAGATGACATATAGAAACACCTCTAGGCTGTGGGCACCCTAATAATTGAGGTGAATCTCTATATTAGGGATATATCCCTTGATTTATAACCTAAAAATAATACTAAACCTATTGATTTTAAGGAAAAGGGAAAGAGGGAAAGAAAGTAAACAAAAATAAGGAGGTGATGCACCAAATTCATGACCACTACCACACATTTGCATGTGCACAATCAACTATAATACTGGCCTATCATGCACTATTCATAAACTATACTTATTACATCAATGTTTTGTAGATAGGTAAGGTATTAGAAGACTACAAGGGAAGATGATTTCCACTTATAATCCATACTTAACCCTTGATGACACTAGATATAACCTATTATGGAGAGATAATATTGCAGAGAGGTAAGAGAGTGAGACACAAGCCATGGAAAACTAAATTATCACATAAAAAGATCAATCACCCACAAGTTTACACTAAACACAACCATAGGATTAAATATTATATTCATTCATATGCTTAAAAAGGAGAAGGGATTCACTATACTCAAGTGGAGGATCCATTATAATCCTTTCAAGGCCAAATTTATAAAAGGATGAAGAGAGAGGGAGATAGGACATGGAGAGATTGATTGAAAAATGTCATCCATCATAAATTAAATACAATTCCAAGTGGAGGATGGGAAAATAGTCTTGTCATCTTCTTCAATATGTGTTGCTTGGATTAATGATGCCTTCATCAAAGTGGCATAACAAATATTAAGGCATAACAAATATTTTCAGCTTATTGTGACTCTTCATATTCTCCTCATGAAATTGACCCCTATCTTGATGAGGAATGACAATTTACATTATTGATCATATAATTATCCTTGAGTTTCCATTTTATCTTCTTAAAACCTTACACACATTGCGAATCTTCAAAACAAATGTTGTAGAGGTGTCTCAATTTATTTTATGTGTCTTAAAACCTTTTATCCTCACTACACTTTCATTTTGCATTTGGTGAAAGAGCTACAAGCTATCTTGATACATAGTTTGTTAAGGGATCATGGTAAATATACATGTATTCATTGGATTGAACTTGTTCATGGAATAAGGAGACTTCAAAGAGTATCAACTAGTGCTCTTAGTGGTGTTCTAAAGACTCCCAAGCCTATCATTATCTTAAATAGGTCTAAAACCTACCCTCTGTCATGCAAATAAGAAAGAAGTCTTGATTTAGTTTTGGTTATTACCTATAAACCTATTATATCATCCTAAAGACCCATAAAATGGCTTGTAGATGACCCTCAAACCTCTATCTAGGGTAAAAAATGTCTTCTCAACTAGTCTAATTATTTTCATACACACTATCTATTAGAAAATAGTTATGCAATTGTAACTTTAATCCAATTTTCATTCTTTTTCCCCTTCACACATGCCAAATTATTACTACAATGTATGATTCCAAGGATTCTATATGTCATCTAGAGGATTTCATGTGTAAACATACCCATTAGAGACATGTATAAGGCAAAACTCAGACATTGGGTTCCTCTAATGGTTTTAAGAGGTTTTAGAGTGTCTTACCTTCTTAATAATTCTTCATAAAGTTGAGGGCCTCAAATTATGAATAAATGACATAATTTTTTACTCTGATAGCATATAAAAATAATCCAAGATGCATTTGGGCCCATGTACTTGGTGGACAAACTATAACATGAATAAGATGATCTCTCATGCTTTTTAGGACTATAGTTGTGTTCTCTAGAGATCTATCTTGCTTAAAAACCCCTAAAACTACTTGTTTGAGATTTGGAATGGATTATTAAGTCCTTAATAACCTTATAAGAGGTATATATATGATTTTACAATAATTTTGACTCTAAAATCTCTCAACACCTACCTTATCCCACCTCAAGGGTTTGTATACATTTTTAGAGTTCTAACCCTGATGGCCATCTCTTATGGTTTGCTTCTCATTCCAAGTTTTCCCATAAATGTATACATATTATATATGGCTTTCAAACTTACCAAAAACTTTCCTATCTCTCAATATTGGAAAAGTAATAGTATTTTCTTCATGAATCTATTTACAAGCTTAACACAGTCAAGTTGAGCCTATGTATTCACACTATTTTCTTGACCATTTGATTGTAAATGGTATGTTATGAGTTAGGAAACTCATATAAATAAAAGAGAAAGAGGTTATTGATTTATAACAAATCATATTATATGAAAACTTATTACTCTTCTAATCATCCTTTATGTATAGGCCTATAGCATTAGTATTTGGCTTAAATATCACATATTTGCAATCTATCTTAAAAAGGTCAGTGTAAGGTATTCCACTTGTCCAATAATTTTATGAAAGCTTATATATAATATTAAAAAAATAATAAACTAATTTACCTACTATTTTTTTCAAGTTAAAAAATCTTCATAGATATGTTGACCTCTTTAGGTCTCCTATAGGCCTAAATAGGCACTCTCCAAGAGACCCTGGCTTAGAGCTGATGATATTTTTCATGGGAAGATAATTTGAAGATTATAATATCTTGGGACATTAATAAATATGATATAGACAATGATTTATCCTCAAAATATAAATATCAAACTATAACATGCATCTTCTTAATCATTCTGATTTGCAAGCTTGTACATACAAAATTTAAGATCAAATTTCATCAAAACCATGTTTTGAAGTGGCTCTCTTGCATGAAGATATGAAAAAGTGGATTTGGAGCTAAGATAGATCTCACTTATATTGATATAGGTATATCTCCCATTCTTTAATTTGAACAAACTAGTTTTAGACCTCCATCATTCTTCCTTTTAGGTCTACATGATCCATTAGAAAGATAATCAAGGAGAGTTATAGATTATATATATCATGGGAGATATATATGGATCCAAGGACTAAGTAAAGACTTTATATACCTTATGATTGACCTAGGAATTTTTTTTATAAACGTGGCCATTCTCTTCTAGTATTCCAAAACCCTATCAGACAGTAAGACATCCTCCATTCTTTAGCTTCTCAATACCATGTTCATGTTAGAGTGTAGTTTGGTGTTTTGTAGAACTTGGTGTAATTTTCAATGACTCTCCAAAGTGTTAAGGGATTGTGAGGATGGATTGAGACTTTACCTATGATTCCCCAAATATACTTGACTCTTATATTAACACCAAGACCTCTATACTAAAACATATAACCTACCTAATATCGAGTCTTATTGCCTTTTGATTAATAAAAAGTGTTAGATGATGGTATAAGGTGATGTGGGAGGAATTTATAGATAATTTAATATCTCACAAAACTTATCATTTATATCCCTAAAATTTAAAATGCACTCAAATTAGGGAAAATCATGCTTATGGGGTTTTAAAAGTGTTGCAGAGTAGCTTATATTCTTAATGATTGTTCATAGAGATTTAAATATTAAACTCAAAAATAATTCCATGATTTTTTAATAAAAAATGAGTAGTAAACATCACCAATGGCATATAGTCTAAAACCTCACCTCCTCCATGAACCAACATGAAAATATTGACCTTCTTCTGGCTACCAAGAACCTGATGGAGAAATGGAAAAGGTTTCTTGCATGTTTGGAGCTATAACACCCTAATGAGTATGGATTTGACCTAGAGAAGATAGGAGGACACTTCCAATTCTTGAATCCTATTACAATGAAATCTCATTTACTTCTCAAGATTGTGAATCCTCTTTATATTTATGCTTGGGAAAGAAAGAGATATGAAACATGAATTATATCTTCCCAAACTAACATTATCTGACCATTTATTTCCATCTCCCACATTGAAGACCTTTCTATATTATTCAAAAATGTCTCTTTCACGTACAAATCACCAAATTTTACCTTTAATTAACTTGAAAATCCTTATGGTATGTTGACAAGTATAAAACACCTTTGATATTGTTAGTACAAATTATTCTAAAATTATTAAGGCTTAAGAACACATTTAATGCCTTGATGTATGACCATTCCACCCTAAAAAACTATATTTTGACTAACCTAAACCCTCACTTTTTTCAATGAATAATTGCACAAGGAATGGCCAAAAATAAGCAAGGAGACATCAACCATTATTACCTTAGTTTTTCCAAATTTACCTTAATCTTTTCTAAATTCTTTGTAGATTACCATATTGAGTGACTTGATAATAAGACTAGGTGCATGAATGCCATTTTGACTATACAATCCTAGAATACCTTAACATATAAAAGTAATAATATAGTGATTATTATTATGATGCCAATCATTACCAAGATAAAACTATTTAGATGGCTATCAACAAAGTTAAATAAGCCTATTTTCCATGTTTTGAAATATAATGGTCTATGGTGGCCATTTTGGCTAACATTTTTGGCAATCAATAAGGGGTTTATACCTAATATAAACCTAAAATAGTAACCTTATTTCATCTATATGTAATCATAAATGCATCATGTCTATAAAAAAATCCTAACTTGGATAAGATAGATCACACCATACACTTCCGATTGGGGATACATTATATAATCATGAACATGACCAATATGGGTATCTACTAGACCCAATTAGGGGATCTCTTATCATAATAGACAATTATAAGGAGGGTTTCAAAGCCTCCAATCAAGCACAATCATGTAATAACCCTAACTAGATCATATGTTTTATATTCACTAAACTAATAACAAGTAAAATAAAGTCTAATCTAGTGATCATCAAATCTTGTGGCATAAAGTGGGGGGTTAGTAAATAAACAAACATGCATAAGATAATATCAATTAATATTTGTATGAGTAAGACCTTAATACATGGAAAGAGAAGATTAATATTATTTGAAACCAATACTTATGCTACTTCTATCTACTGAAGAGGAACAAAGTTAGAGAATACTTAATTGAGTGACAAACCCATCAAGCCTCAATCTTTCCATTAGACAAAGGGTTTTTGTAAGAGGTTATTTTGGTTTATAAGGATCACTAAGAAAGGCCAAAGAATCCAAGACTTATCCATGAGACTAGATTCTCTAAGTAGAAACCCTAAGCTAAGACTCCTCAAGTAGAATGGTGGAAGAATAGATTATAAAGAAGCACAAACAAATAATAACTCTTGTTCATTATGTAAATAATGACAAAATTATATTGTATATATAGGAAAATTTAAACCTAAGACTTTCCGAAAAAAATTAGCCAATAGGGTTGACCTAGTTGACCTAATATAATTAAGGACAAAAATTCACTAGGTCACAAGCTAGGTTGGCTAAGAGCTGACCTAGACCCTATATGAATTTCACCCAAAATTGCAGAGGGTTGACCCAGTTGACCTCATAGAGATGATTTTCAAAATGGGATTAAGGTGAGTAAAAGAGGGATAGAAAGTAGGAAACTATTGGAGGAGTATGTGATAGAGGAGTAATATCTTAGGGAATGGTTTTTAAGAGCTAGTTAGATTGGTAATAAGTAGAAATAAGGGACAATAGTTTTGTGAAACACCAATGGTCTTCCTACCCCTTTATCGATGCACCCATTAGGGCATTAACTTAGATATATTAAGACTCAATGGATTCCTACAAGATAAAAAGCAACAATATTTGATAAAGGTTGAAAATATTATGGGTAAACATATGCCCCATTTGAATCTCATCATGTGTCACTCAAGTGAAATAGGTGATGGTGATTTGATAAATAACATAGTAGCACATAATTTTGAGGGTAAAAAAAGGTTGCAATACTTTAAATTAAAAATAACTAAAACTAAATGACATAAATGAAAATAACTAAAATGTAAATTTCTATGTACCTTGACATAAATTTGTTATTGGATGGTTGTCTATTATGTTTATAGTTTTGACTATGGAGGGCGTATAGACTACTTTTGACAAACCCAAGAATACAAAACTAAAGATCAAACTCAAATAAATGCAATAAAGACAAGATAATTGGTGCTATATGGATGGGATGTACTTGGGAGTTTTTCAAGCTAGGATGACAAGTGCTATGTTAGACCAAATGACTAAGTCAAAATTTTTAAAGTAGATTAGGTGACTGAAAAGCTAAGGCTACTAAAGATTGAAAACATAGAAAAGTAAACCTTAAGTAAGAAAGGAAAACTCACAAAATAAAACTAAGGATACATGTCAAAAATAATGGTAATCAAACATATATGTGAAAAAATTAACAATCCTTACTTAAACAAAGATGGTCAAGCAAAATAAATAGAAAAAAAAAACATCTATGGGTGAGTAGTAATAATTTTTTATCTCACTTAACAATGGAAAAAGTGCATAAAAGGGAAAAATAGACTCAGGTGTCTATAAAAAGGGTAGTAGAAAAATGACAAATAGTAAAAAAGGCAAATCAAATCTAGGAATGTAAATCTATGGTGTAAAGAAAGTAATCCATATATTCTCAAACATGTTGTTTGGATCTAAAGATAGATAGAACTGAAACAAAGTAGTGCTAGCATGTTTTTAAGATGTGAGTAAGAAAGAAGCAGACAAGAGGGAAAATATATTTATAATCACACATGTCTATCAAGGGGGGAAATGAAATGGGTGGAGGGGATAATGAAGGAAAAACTAAGGTAGAGGAACTCTTTATCAAAGTTAAGACACTAAAATTAGGTTTGTCAAAACAAGAGGACTATCAACCTTAAAGACTTTGAAGAACTTCTCTTAGCCACACAAGTCTTAGGTCAGCAAATGAATTATATAGATCATCCCATGAAGGTTATATGCATGAAAATTAAAATGGACCTATCTTCCCACAATGTGTTATGCATTCTTTAGGATCCCTTAGAAAGCCATCAATCTACTACGAAGATTGGGTACTTGAATGATAAAGTAGTTATCACCATAGAGGTCATTGAATTATCCTATTCCAATCTATTAACCTACCATACCCCAATGGACCTCGACTCTATGTGAGATCAACTATGGAGTTTGAGATTTGATTAGAGATAGGAGATGTGTTTGTAATCACATATTTTGGTGTGATTTTGACTTTTAAGAATCATATGTTGCCTTTTTTATATCATTGTATTTTATTTCAAATGATTTGGATTTTTACTTTCTTGATGGATTTTTATATTCCTCCTTCATATGGATTTGGAAAAATAAACATGGGTGCTAAAGATGACTTTCATTTGAATACTTGGGACTTGGTTTATAAGAGAGAGAACTTCAGAGAGCATGGGATCTAAGAGTCTCATAAATCTAGGTGAAATAAAAGTGCTAGATTGAATTCAACCTTATTTTATCCAATGAGTGAAAGGAAATGAAATCAAGAGGAATGCCACATGGAACAATTTGAATTACTTCAAACCATAAGAATGTGACCAAGAGTGTAAAAAGGTATTTGATGACAAAAAAGTGTGATTCATTATCATAACAATGAGGGAAATGGAGGAAAATATGCTAACATAGATTATTGTGCAAATTACATCTATCAAAAGAAGTAAAAGATAAATATGAGAACAAGGATCAAACACACATTCTAGAAAAGGAATGAAATATTTTAATTTTATGAGGAAGGCTAGGTTCTATACATGGTCTTACACTGTAACACATAAAATAAAAAACCCATGAGGGTGCCAAAAAGCATTGGAAAATAAATGGGATAAGCAAAATAAGATGGTATTTATGAAGAAGACCAGGTCTTATATATGGTTTTATAATGAAACTCATAAAATAGAAACCCAAGGGGTGCTAAAAATCATGTAAAAAGGAGGAAAAATAAAGAAACTATGGTACATAATGAGGAAGACTAGGTCTTATCCTCAATTTTATAATGCAACTCATGAGAGAAAAGGGGAAACTAAAAGACCAAAAAAAGGATTAAAGGTTTTTAAAAAGAGAGAACTACTATAGAGGGAGAGACCTATGTAAGTATCCTAGAAAAAGTGTTAGATAGATAGTATATATAAAAATAAGGGAAAAAAGGGGAAGTATTTAAGCAAAATACTTAAGGAATTATGCATTGGTGGGTTTTTGAAAATATGGCCTTCATTGGTTTGAAGGTGGTAGGTACTTGGATGAAGAATATCTTTGAATAAATAGGGGCCACACCATTTTTGGGTGTATTTACCTTATTTATCATGAGTTTAGTATAATTTAAGGACAAGATCAACAACATTAAATGTGTGAACTTTAAGATGCTTGTTATGTTGTTTAGTAATATGAGCCTTGTATTGGATATTTTGTTACAAAGCATAAAAATGATGTTCATCAAGGAAATCAAGGGAATGAAGGTGAGATTCACATAATTATTCATTAATAATGATGCCATGAAGAGATATATGAAGAGAGGGAAGCTCAACTTCTAATGGAATGACTAATTCAGAACCATAGACTAGAGAGAATGGTATTTACCCAATGGTAGTATGTATGCTAGTCTAATAGGCTCAAAGAGTAGGATAAAGATGAAGATGCCAATCTATGCAGGTTTCATGAATTATATTTTTGATAATTTTGTTAATAATTTTATTAATGGCCTCATCTTGACCATTACATTATAGATGATAGTGTGTGTAAAATTTGTGATTGATCTTAAATTTAACACAGTTGTTTGACATCCTTAATTTTTAAATTACCACTGTTATCAAAAATGATAGTATGGGGAACACCAAAGTGTCAAATGATTTGGTTAAGAATGAATTTGGTGATGGTGTTACTAGTGACATTAACAAGGGGCATGGATTCAACCCATTTGGCAAAATATTTGGTACCTATGATGATAAAAACATACCCATCTTATGAGTGAGGTAATTTGCCCATGATATCTAATCCCCACATGGAGAATGGCTAGGGAGATTTGATATTTTAATCTTAGTGGGAGGTGAATGAAGTAGATCATCATGAAGTTGGCAAGGAGTACACTTTTTAGTGAATTCGATTGCATCCTTTTCAAGAGTAGGCAAAAAGTAACCCAAACATAGGCATTTATAGGCTATAGCATGTTCATTATAGTGAACACCACAAATGCCCCCATGTGATTATTCAAGAAGAGGAGGGACTGAATTATGCATAACACAAAAAAGTAAAGTAGCTTCAACATTATGATAATAAAAGATGTTATATCAAAATACATAATTAAAATCTTGTTTATGAATGCATGTCTTTTCATGAAAATATAAGTTAGGAGGATAAGTTTGATATTCTAAGAATTGAATGATGTCTTATACCATGGGATTTGTCAGATGGTGATAGCCTCATTATAGTAGATAAGTGAATATGGTGGTTGAGTAGAAGATGGATATTTTATTATTTATATAAGTGGGATTATAAAGAACTTGGTGGGGATGAAAAAGAGAGATGCTAAAGAGGTGAGGGAATCAATAATAGAAATTTGATCTCAAAGGATAGGATCGATAGTGAAGGAGATGAAATATTTAGTGAGAGTGGTTATAATTTGATTATAAGTAATGAGATTCTCACTTTTTGATCAATAGTCACCATTGAATTGGTATCAAATAAGTTAAGAATCACCTAAAGCATGTACATATTGGATATCTAAATCAAGGGCAGTTCTCATGCCTAGGATTAGAGCTTCATACTTGGCCATATTATTAGTTACATCAAATGTTAATTGAAAATCTAAAAGAATGATTTTACTGAGAGTAATTGTAAGAATGTAACTTTCCTCAACTCCTTAAAGGCATTTAACACCATCAAAGTGAAGGGTCCAAATATATTCATGTAAGTCAATATTAAATTCAAGAATTTCCTCGATAAGTACTTTTGATTTAGTAGTATCAGGGGAATAGAAGATTCATCAAGATTACTAGTTTTAAGATCATTGATAAAGTTTTGAAATTAATCTTTAAATGAAATAGCTTGATTGAGACCTTGAATATAGAGAATATTATCATCTAAAAGACTATCTTGAAGGTGATTGGTAGTTGGCACAAGAGTTGTGACAAGTTGGTCAGCTATGACTTCTCCTTTGATAGATTTTTGAGTGATAATGTGGAGAGCTAATTCTATAATAAGGACCATCCATTGCCAATTCTATCTCTATGAAGAGAGGATCTAGAGAAGAAGTGATGAATGGGGTCAAAATGAATGATGACATAAGTGGTCTAATAAAGCATATAGTGTCAAAGATTTTTAACTATGAAATAGATGGTGATGTAATCATATTTGACTTTGGTATAATGTTCTCATAATAGATGAGGTCTCGGCTAATGTAGTAGACAACATACTCTTTTTTTGTATCACCTTATTGGGCAAGCATTAACCTAAATAATATAGGTGTGGAAGAATTATATATAATTAAGGGTTGATCATTTAAAGGAGGATGAAGTGTAGGTAGGCGAATCAATGGTTATTTCATGTTATCAAAATATTTTTAATAAGGGTCCATCCATTCTAAGGCATTACCTTTCTTAAAGAGAGAATTGATCAAGTGGATATTGTTTATGCAGGTTTTATGCACACCAAAGTGTAATAAAGTAGCCTCTAACATTTTAGGATCTCAATGGAGGTGAAATCCACTCCATAACATGAGTTTTAGGTATGATGTATTTGACAACCTATTGATGGAATAACTGGTAGGGCATACAGGTTGTTGATAAGGTTTTTCATATGGAGGTGTGGTTCTTAATAAGTGTAGTGAATATCTATGTGAGTTAGATAGGAGGTTGGTTGCTAATATAGAGTGGGTATGTCTCAAAACAAAATAAAAAAATGTAGGAAAGGGTAAGGCAAAAAATAAAGCTTATGTGGTTTTTAGGAACTACTTCCCTGATTGGTTTTTAAAAGGATAATTTCTCTTAGAACATATGCCTATTACTAGTAGTTATTTTACACACACAATCAGACATGGATACAAAATCTAAGGAAACAATGATGCAAGAAATTCACAAGCCTCAAATAAAGGTTTCTCCTTTTAGAGTAGCTATTTCACACCCTTAATCAAGAGATTATGACTCAGGCTAGTGAAGTATCTGATACAATTGTTGTACACATATAGATAACTACATCCAAGAAAGCAATCATGCATACTTAAAATTATGAATCAATTTGAACTTGACAATCTTAACTAATATATTATCCAATCTTTCAATAGTTGTTGTACATCTATATATCAGTACATCAATCAAAATAATTAATAATCCATTCAAATTTTTCACACCAAATATTATTGAAACACAAAACCAAAGAAAGTAACAAATAATTACATATAAATTGGAAAGAAAATACATAAACAAATTTGATGATGATCAAAGTTGATGCTGATCTTGTATTCAAAATTCTCTAACAAAAATCTAAGTTGGATTACACTTGTTTATATATACTTGGGGAAGGATTCACCTCATCTTCTGAGCTCATGCAAGGTCATTACATGTGATAATCAGAACTTGATTTCAAATTGTGGTCTAAAAAAATATAAGGGTCTATTTTCAGTTATCAATTTAAAATAGCCTTTAAAAAAGCTATGCATGTGTATAAATACATATAGTTTTTGTAATTATAGCTCACACTTCATGCAAAATTCAAAATATATGCCATTTACAAAAATTATACATACCTGATTTTATAGGTTTTGATAATAACCTGTTGATCTTTCAAATTAGCCACCTCAAAAATGGAACTCATACATGTGTCAAAGACAAGTATCACTATATCAATCCTTTAGAACTAGTGAAACTATGACTAACCAAAAATAACTATACATTGCATGTTTCTCATACCTCTCATTGAGTCTAGATCTATAAAAATTACACTTGGGACTCACACCATCAGATCCCTATGCAAGATAGAATATAAGCATGCCATTTGGTAGCTCTATGGGTTTCCTAAACTCTTTCACAAAACACACTTCATTACTTAGCACCTTTGCACCATGTGGTAACTTATCACTTATCATGGGCCCTTTGAAAAGTCTTCATCGATCTTGTACCATTGATCTTCATGTACTAGGCTCCCATGCACCATTGGATCTTTGGGTAATGGGCTCCCATAATGTTTCTATTTGTCACTCTCATGGAGCTTTTGAAAAAGCCTTTGTTTAAACATTCCCACGAGGGTGACACTTATCACCATTGTGCTCACTATTGCAAACATAAACATAAAAAGACTTAGTATATATATAATAAAGTGTCTGATCGTAGGGGTGCTACTTGGTAATTACATGGGATTTTTGGTCTATTAATCTTGGTAGTATGGTATTATTTTGAGGAAATTATTATAAAATTTTTGTATGTAGATTTATTCCATCAAGGGAATTATTTTGGATAAAATTTCCACAATAATTCTCCTGAAGACCCAATTATCTTGCACAAAATGTTCAAAGTAATTATCCCCAAGGGTCATTTTCATTGGAAAAAATGTTTGAGACACATGCCAAAGACCCAATTCTGTTGCACAAAATGTCTAAAAACATAAATTTTGAAGGAATTAGCCTTTGATAAAAATCCTAAAGGGTAAGTGTAAAAGGGTTGAAGGGTCTACTTCATGGAAAAATGCCTAAAGGATCTACTTCATGAGATATATTTTGATGGGAAAGGGATCGGGATAAAAGTCTCAAAGGGTAAGTCAGCAAGGCAAAGGGTTAATGGAAAAAAGTTAAAAGGTCATTCTATTGGAAAAAATGGCCATAATAAAAATGCTAAAGGTCAAGTACATTAAGTCTAAAGGGTCTACTTTATGGTGAAAAAGCCTAAAGGATCTACTTCATAGGGCAAAGTGACCTAGACAAAAAACTTGAAGGATAGGTTATATAAATGCTGAAGAGAAATTGCAAAAAGTCTGAAGGGTATGTGCCCTAATATTTTAACAAGGTTGTTTTTAGGGAAATTAACACTAGGGAATGTTTAAGACAAAATGTTTGCAAGAATAAGTCTGATTCAGGGAAATTGTTTTGGAGAGAATGCCTAATAGAAAAAGTCTAACAAAGACAAATCCAATGAAGATAAGTCTAATAGATCTCAATTGCTTCAAAGAAATTAGCACAGGGGAATTGTTGTGGGGAAATTATCATAGACAAAATGTTTGATATAATAAAATTGAAGACCAATTCTTATGTAACAAATGTTCTAATGATGATACCATTATTTTTAGAATCTCTTCGGTGATTAAAGCTCAGAGATGGAAGAATATTTTAAATAACTATGCCATAGATTCTAGGCTAAGCATAAATCTTCAAAAGAGCAATGTGTACTTTAATAATTCTAATGACCTCTGACAAAAAATAATTGACATCTTAGACTGTGCTAAAGCTGATCTTCTGCTACCTATTTGGGCCTCCCCCTTATAGTCAAAGGGGTGTCTCTAGGTTTCTGGAATGGAATATTGGAAAGAACTCAGAGGAAAGTGATTGGCTGGAAAGGGAAATTACTCAGTAGTGCAAGCAAATTATAGCTTCTTTGGGCTTCTCTACGAGGGATACCTACTTATTTCCTATCTCTCTTTAAAATACTTACATATTTTGCTAAAAAATTAGAATAGATTCAAAGAAATTTTTTATGGATGGGACTGGAAGATAAACAAAGAATGTCATTGGTTAGTTGGGAAAAAGTGTCTTCCTAAATCACATGGTGGCCTCAATATTAGATCCATCTGAAGCATGAACAAATCCCTTCTCTGCAAAATCAACTAGAATCTGATTCATAAACAAAATTATTGGGGGGAAATCATGCATGCTAAATATTTGCATAATACTGATGGTTCCAACTTTCTCTAAAAACAAGGTTACCCTAGGGATCTGTGATATGGAATAAAATGCTGAAATCCAGAAGTCTTCTTAAATAAGGGATTAGATGGAAATTGGGAAATGGCATGTCTATTAAATTTTGGAATGAAATTTGGATAAAAGATAAGACTCTTATTACATAGAAGGATTATGGAGAAATTACTGGCATTGCTACTCAATTTTTTGGAGATAAAGTCTATGATTACATAGTTAATAATAATGGCAATAGGAGCTAGAAAAATTTATTGGATTATTGTGATCATCAGCCTGTTCTCTCCCCTAGAGTTTGGGATGTTCAATAGTTGATTTAGGAGGTCAAAATCCCTCTCTTACCATGAGAGGATGAACAATATTGGTGGGTAGATAAGAATGGTTGGTTCTCTATCAAGTCTACTTATCATTTGATGGTCCCTGAGGTTCATAGAAAGGAGATATGGAAAAAAATTTGGAACCATAAACTTTTACCAAAAATCAACATGTTTTGGTGGGCTGCTGCTCATAATTTTTTTTAACCCAAGACAACTTATAGAAGAGAGGGTTTACCTTAGTCAATAGATGTTATTTGTGCTACTTAAAGGAGGAAACTATTTCTCATATTTTTCCTAGGAACTTTGGGACATAATCCTGAATAATTTTGGCATTTAGTGGGGGGGTTTATAATTTTGACATTAAGGAAGTCATTAACAGTTGGTATCTTACCTTTTCTCATCCTTGGATCCTTAAGTTATGGAAACAAACTCTACCCTATTTGAGCTAGACTTTATGGAAAGAGCACAACCATAGAATTTTTAGGGATACTGTTAGAGATGCCTCCCAAGTTTTTCATACTTTTGTTAAGACTCTATTGGAAAGTGTCACTAATGCCCATATTCATACTATGAAGAAACCTCTAACTCATGAAGAGGAAAAAATTGAAGCTAATTTGAAGGTCCTAAATCATATTCTTACTCATAATAATTCCAAAATATTATAGAGAATCAATACTAGATGGAATCCCCCGAAGCCTAACTGGTTAAAACTTAACTTTGATGGGGCCTCTAAGGCTGATGGTAAAGCTAGTGGGGGAGGGATTATAAGAGATGACAAAGGGTGGATGATTGTTTAATATGCTAGTGGAATGGGCTGTCAGAGTAATAATTATGCTAAAGTAACTACTCTTCTATGGGGGATTAAATTGGCTATATCCCTTGGTATTAGGAACTTGAGTATCTAGGGGGATTCTAAAATAGTTATTGATGTGGTTAACACTATCGATTACTAGTATTAAGCTGAAAGATATTATTAGGGATATACAAATTCTCCTACAAAAGTTTACTAGGGTAGAAATCTCACATATTTTTCATGAGGGAAATGGTGTTGACGATGCCTGTGCAGATCTTGGCCAACAATATTTAAATTGCTGATGCTAGCACCAAATTGATCACATCCCTTTAAATATTAGGGATCTCATTCAAAATGAAATGACGTGTTAAGGATGAGTCAGATATATTGGAAAGATAGCTCACTTTGTTAGTCCTTTTAGAGGGTGCTAATGTGTATCTTGGAGTATGGGTCCTTTTGTACTTTTTTGATCATCATTTGTAATTTATTATGCCTCTTTGATAAGGCAAGTGGACTACTTCATCATTATGGAGATCACCGTGAAATTATGTTTAAGCATGTGATGAGTAAGTGTCATCTTTGCATAATGTTCTTAATTATGTGTTGTTTCATCACCATTATCAATATACGTGATCAAGGGATTGAAGTTACTGCAAATACAATGGTGAAAATTTGGGGTTTTTCTAGTCTATTCTATAAGTCCAACATGGGTGGCGATAAAATATGATCGAAGCCCATTTCTTGTTGTGAATTCAAAGACAACCTAGTGGTTTAGCACTATTACAAAGAGGGTGGGATTAGCCCCTATTTAGAGAGGCTCAAAGGGCATGATGAAAATCTTTCTGAATAATTCACTAGGTCATGGCTAAGCCAGTGAGTCTCTGTGGGGGAATTAGCTTTGAGATTCAGATAATGTGATTGCTATGGCTACTAATATGTCTACTCAGGGGATTAAACTATAATGGAAAACTAAAATTATAGACATTTTGAGTTAGATGCTCTTTCTTGGAGAAGGTGAAGAACTAGTACCCTACCAGGGAGGATTTGATTGAGCCAAGCTACCTGAGTCTTAGGATGACGTGTGTTTTATCCTCATGAAGTATTTCACTCTGGAGGGGTGCTTCACTAGGTTTTACAACTATCATCTTCCCCTTATAAACCATTTTAGTTGAAATTCTCACATTAGCTTTCCTTTTTATCTTCTTTCTTCCCTTGAGCATTATATCCTTAGGGTTAGAGCTAAATTGGCTAAGAAACATGCTAAGAATCTTATCCCCCTTCATCAGGGCCTTATTTTCTATCTTTACAATTTACATCATGCCCTCGAGCCTTCTAAGGCCATTCAAATTGATAGTGGGGAAATGTCTTCTAACCCTAATGCTACCAATGTTGTTGAAGAGCCTTGACCTTCCCCTATCTCTACTAAGACTAAAGAAGTTTCCTTTTCTACTCTGAGGAGATTCCCATAGACACTCCAAGCTCTACTGTGAGTATGAAGTAAAAGAAGAGGAAGACATATGATAGTGAAGTGGTCACTATGGGGACTACTATGGGGACCCTAAAAAATTCTTGTAGGACCCTCAGGGGTTAAGGTAGTAAGTCTCATTCATCCACTAAGACTATTAAAGAGGGTTTCTCCTCAAGAGTTAGGCAGTCAAGGTGAATTGCTAGCAAACCTGCTCCTAAGGCTAGGCTTATTGACTACTCTGAGAGTGCCTCAAATGAATACACTTAGGATGATGAGGCCAAGGACATGGATATTCAAGAAATCTCTATGGATATTGAGGGTAAGCAGGAGACTAAAGAATTAGAGGCTACTATTGAAGATGCTACTGACTTTGTAGAAAATGCTGGCAAAGTGGGAAAGATGTTTGTGGAAGAAGTTGATGATGAAATTGAAATTGAGGCTAGGTTGGGATCTAAAATTGTAGTCCTAAGGGGTCACATTTAGAAACTGGAACATAACTTTTCTACTGTGCTCCAAAATTCTATTTTCCTTAACATGTTTGTGCAGTAGGACTTGGGTGCTACTGTTACTACTGACAATGAAAAGGAACTCTGTGAACTTGGATGACCTTATTAAATCCATGTTTAAATAAGGAGATAACAGGCCTCATTATTTTTTTATTTGATTTTGATACTTTGCTTCTCTATTATAACTATCTTAGTTTATAGTTGCAATTTTTGTTGTGTCTACTGGGTCACAAACTGTGATGTTTCTATTTTGAGGCACTTTTTGTGCTAGTTGTCTCTATGTATTTTTTGCTACTTGTAAGGGTTTGGCCCCTTATTTATCCACCTTATATTATCAAAAACAAATGTTCCAAAGGCCAAAAAAAAAAAAAGATAAGTCTAAAAACATGAAACCTAAAGAAAGACTCCAAAAAGGTATAAAGTTAGTCTATTAAAACATAATATTTAATGTTGCTTTGCCAAAGTATAAAAAGGAAAATAATCAATCTTCTCCTAGATTTTGCATAAATATATTGAATAGGGGCTCAAAGTCAATACCATAGCTTGAAAAAAGGTGGGTCCCCATTTTCTATGAAAAGAAAGGGGATGTTGGGTATAAAAAATGATGACTTATAGGGGGAATACTCTTGAGTATTCAAGAACTTAGAAAATAGTTTGCAATCTTAAATCAATCATGAAGTGTGTCACAAAAGAATACTTAAATAAAAAACATGAAAGATATTCCTAAGTTAATTCACACAACATAATTTCCTTCTAATTCTTGGATCTGTGTGTGTCAAACATGTAGTTTATTTATCCCTTACTGTGGTGAGTTTTTTAAAGGCTTGATAAAATTGTAGGTTTCATTCCAATGTCTATTAAAGCTACAAAATAAGGAAAACTCAAGCATTACTCTGCTACCATCCAGGAAACCATAGCCTCGATAGAGATACCTAGGTTCCTTTTGTTCTCATTCCATTATTTTTTCTTAATCATGATATGTGGTATATTAACCTTATTTCATCATGTGAGCCTTTTGATTTTGTTTAGACTTTTTTTTGCTCTTTTGAACTCATTGGTTCTTTCTTCTTTTATTTTCCTTTCAGTCTGCTTTTGTTATTGAATGGAAAAGAGAAGACCTAGAACCCTAGTGAGCTGGTATTATTATAAAACAAATAATTACTAGAATATCCCTACTAGCTACACCTATACCCCAAATTATCACTTATAATAGGTATTTAATGGGATAAGTGCATTTGATCCAATAAAATAATAAAATTTTCTAAATTCATATGAAGTACTCTGAGAGAAAATTCTACATACCTGGTAAAAGTATTCAATTGTGACACCATTCAGGATAATCCATGATTACCTAAATTCATCTTAAAGACTCAAAAAACATAGAAATATGCCTAACCTATAAAATAGTCCCAAATTGTCTAAATTTTGATTTTCCCCTTTTCTACAAGTCATAAGTTTATTTAGTTTTTATTTTAACTTGGTTTTAGTAAATCAAACACAATTCTGATTGTCAGAGAAAGCAAAGAACAACTAATCTATTGAAAGTAGGAAATCTAATCTAATAAAGGAAGAAATGAGACTAAGAAAGCAAAATACTAAAAGTAGGAAAGATTAATCTAGAAATCATGAAACTAGTCTAATGAAAGAGAATGAAAAAAACAAGAAACCTAACCTACTCCCACTCTAAAGAAAACCCAAACAAGATGGGGGATGGATTTGGAAACTCTATTTGGTATGTTTCTCACTCTTTGGTAATAAAAATGTTTTCCACATTAAATTTATAAGATATGTAACATCCTTGTATTAATTAAGTATAATTTTGAGCCTTTACCTCATATTATAAAACAAAAAATTAGGGTTACTCATTGGGACATCCTACACACAATAAACAAATAACTCATTCAAAGTGTCATATTTAGATCTAACCTATAATCTTGAAAGTCATCATACTCTATGAACACCTTTTGGGGAAGGTCTGAAAAGATAGAATAAGAATCATAAGTGTAATCATGAATAATGTTTTCGTAAAAAGATTCATCTAAACTCCCATTTTAAGTGTGACCTTCACTATTAGAATGAATCAACTCTTGACTTTCTAAATAATGAAAAAAAATCTATTTACCTAAGGCTCACTATTTTTGATTTTAGGAGTGAGAGATTCATTAATTATTAATTCTAGAGGGATCATCCCATCCACTACCTATTTTTGTTCTTTTGAATTGAAACTCTACTTATTGTTATCTGACTAATCTACTTATTTTGAATAGTTATGCTCTAGAATATGTGCACCTTCAGGGGCATTGCATGTGTAATCAAAAGTCTTTGCTTCAATGTCAAATGATGTTGATGTCCACACACACTGGGGTTCCTGGTCAATCACACAATCAACCATAGTGTCTTACACATTAGAATTATACACTAAATTTAATTCAACATCTATCAAATCAAGGCATCTATGTGAATTAATTCCATGGAAAGGGAACTCAGACATAGAATCAAAATTTTCAGGGGAAGCCAACATACCTTTTTAATTTACCTCATGATAAAAATACATACCTAACTTAGGCATAATATAATATGAAATCTTAACATTAAAGCTTACATGATTAGATAATAACAACTCAAGAGTATAATCATAAAATGAGTCTTACAATATAGATTCCAATGCAAACCAGTAGTCATAAGAGTCATCAACACCATCTTCAGAGCTAATATCTTATTTTGTAAGGCAAAGTAATTGATCCTCTACCTGAGCATATTCTATATCATAAAGATGCTACAAAGGTTCACAATGTTCTTCTAAATTGACACTTTCCTCACTATTGTTATTTCCTTATTCAATTATCTCATTAAATATCAGGATGGAATCAATATGATCCAATTCTCCTAGCTTGATTGATTCCTTTTCTTATTGTTAGTATCTCAATTTATCCTATAAAATTACAATTTATTCATTGATGGATGCAATATTCTATTCATCTGGGATCTCTTCTTCCTCTTTGTGTATAGTGCCTAGATTAAAATGAAACCCTTCTACTATGTTCCTGTTTGGGAACAATAACAAGTTTTCTCCTTATACAACCTCTATACAATTCATATCTACCACACCTACTATTAAGAATATCATAAAAGATGTTAAATTATTTTTTAAATCACGAACATCAATTTTTGGACTAGATCAAATAAAAAAATGTTCCTCAAGATCACTCCAACTAGTAATAAAACTAGGTGCCAACTCTCCTAACCAATCATAGATTTCTTCTCCTAGCATGAATGTGAATAACCTATAGATTATATCCTCAAATTTTATATCCATAACATGAATAACATATGTGTAATCAATGAGATGCCCTTCAATAGCTCTTGGGTGATTATTATGGAACCTAGGAAGGTTTGGGAATAGGTCATCAGGGAGATCATGTTGAATACCTAGGATATCTATGGGTCCTTTATCAATCCAATCCATTTTCAAATTTATATTATTTTCTAAGTTTTATGATTTTTTTTTTTTTTTTTGATTTTCACTAGGGGATATTTTGTGTTAATGATAATTAAACATTAATGCCCTCCTTTTAGCACCAATTAACTATTGATGCAAGTTTTATGCACACCATAGCATAACGAGGTAGCCTCTAACATTTTAAGATCTCAATGGATGTGAACTTCACTCTAGGGCACAAGTTATAGCTATGTGGTCTTTGAAAACCTATTAATGGAATAGTGGTAGGGCATGCATGTTGTTGATAAGGTTTTTAGTTGCAGGTGTGGTTCTTAATAAGGGTAGTGAATCTCTATGTGAGTTGGATGGGTGTCTAGTTACTAATATAGAGTGGGTAGGTCTCAAAACAAAATAAAAAAAGAGGGAAAGGGTAGGGAAGAAAAGATATATTTTATGTTTTTTAGGAACTAATTCCTTGATTGGTTTATAAAAAGATAAGTGCTCTTAGAACCTATGCCTATTGCTAGAAATGATTGCACACATGCAATCATACATGGCTAAAAAGTGTAAGGAAATAATGATACAAGAAATTCATAAGCCTTAGATAAAGGTTGTTATTTTTATAATAGTTTTTGCACACCCTTAATCATGAGATTATGTCTTGGGCTAGTGAAGTATTTGAGGCAACTATTATACATACAAAAAACTACATCTAGAAAAAAAACTCATGCATAATAAAAATTATGAATCATTTGAACTTGACTATCTTAACCAATATATTTACCAATATTTAAATAACTATTGTACATCTATAGATCAATACATCAATCAAAATAATCAAGAATCCATTCATAATGTTTACACACTAATGTTTATTGAAACATATAACCAAATAAAGTAACAACTAATTACATAGAAATTGGAAATAAAATACACAAACACATTCACTGATGATCAAAAGCGATTTTACTCTTGTATTCAAAATTCTTTGACAAAAATCCAAGTTGGATTACATTTGTTTATATATATTTAGGGAAGGGGCCATCTCATCCTCCAAGCTCATGAAAGGTCATTGTAGGTGATAGTCAAAACTTGAGTTTTAACTATGGTATAAAACTATATATAGGTCTATTTACAGTTATCAATTTAAAATAGCCTTTGTAAAATCTATGCATGTGTATAAAGACAAAGGTAATCTTTACAATTATAGCTCATACTGTATGTAAAAATTCAATATATTTATCATTTACCAAAACTGCACATGCCTCCTTTTATAGGTTGTGAGAATAACCTATTGATCTTTTAGATTAGTTGGCTCTAAAATGGAACTCAGACATGCATCAAAGACAAGTATCATTATATCAATCCTTTAAAATAAGTGAAACTCTGACTAACCAAAAGTAAACGTACATTGCATGTTACCTATGCCTTTCATTGAGTCTTAATCTCTAAAAATTCCACCTGGGACTTGCATCGTTATATTCCTATGCATAATGGAATGTGAGCATGTCATTGGAAACTCTATAGGCTTCTTGGGCTCTTTCAAAAAACACACTCCATCGCTTAACACCATTTCACCATATGGTAACTTCTCACTTATCTGAAGCCCTTTAAAAAGTCTCTATCAATCTTGCACCATTGATCTTCATGTACAAGGCTCTCGTGCATTGTTATATCTTTAGGTAATGGGATACCATAATGTTTCCACTTATCACTCTCATAGAGATTTAAAAAAATCCTTTGTTTATATGTTCCCATGAGGGTGACACTTATCACCATCATGCTCACTCTTGAAAAAATAAATATAAAATGATTTAGCATATATAATAAAGTGTTTGACCATAGGGGTGCTACTTGGAATTTTTTTGGGATTTTTGGTATATTGATCTTAGAAGCATGTTATTATTTCAAGGCAATTATTGCATCCTTTTTATATGTAGATTAATTTTGTCAGGGTAATCATTTTGGATAAAATTTCTATAATAATTCTCCCAAAGACCCAATTTTTTCAAATAAAATGTCTGAAGAAATTATCCCAAAGGGTTATTTTCATTGGATAAAACGTTTGAGACACATATGTCAAAGACCCAATTTTGTCAGACAAAATGATGAAAACATAAAGTCTAAAGGACTTACTCTTTGACAAAAATCCTAAAGGGTAAGTGCAAAAGGGTTGAAGGGTCTACTTCATGGCAAAAAAAAATTCCTAAAGGATCTACTTCATGGGGTAAATTTCATTGGGAAAGGGCTCAAGACAAAAATCATGAATGATAAGATGACAAGGCAAAGGGTCAATGTAAAAAAGCTAAAGGGTCATTTTATCAGGCAAAATGGCCACAACAAAAAGGTTGAAGGGCAAGTGTATTAATTTCAAAGTGTCTACTTTATGGTGAAAAATATTGAAGGATCTACTTCATAGGGGAAAGTTCCCTTGAAAAAAAACCTAAAGGGTAGGTTACAAGAAGGCTGAAGGGAAATTACAAAAGGTCTGAAGGGTATGTTCCCTAATGTTTTAACAAAGTTATTTTTAGGGAAATTGGCATCGGGGAATGTTTCAATCAAAATGTTCATAAGAATAAGTCTGATTTAGGGAATTTTTTTTAGATAAAATGTTTGATAAAAAAAGTCTGACAAAGACAAATCCAATGAAGATAAGTTTAATATATCTCAATGATAAATTGGCATGGGGGAATTGTTACAGGGAAATTATCATGAACAAAATGTCTAACACAATAAACCTAAAGACCAATTCTTTCCAAACAAAAGTTTCAAAGACCAAATATAAAAAAAGATAAGTTTGAAAATATAAAAATAAAAAAAAACATCCTAAAAGGTATAAATTTAGTCTATGAAAACACAATACCTAATGCTACTTTTCCAAATTATGAAATGGCCAATAATCAGTCTTCTCCAAGATTTTGCATAAACATATAAAAGAGGGGCTCAAAGTTAATACCATAGTCTAAAAAAAATGTGGGTCCCCATTTCCTATGGAAATAAGGGGGATGTTGGGTAAATTAGATGTGATAAGCTATTTCAAGGATGAATCATCTAATTGCCCCAATTTTGATTAAGTGTGAATGTATAAAATGGAATGAGGAATGGGCATGTTGATGATAGTACTAATGTTAGTGAGGTAAACATTGTTGTCATGGAGAGAGACTAAGAATCATTACAATTTTATAGATGTGACACCAAAGACACATTTATAAGGATTTAGTCAAATATGATATTTAAGAATATGGTCAAAGATGATAGCAAGATCAAAAAGATAAGTTTTATGACTTTTAGATTTAGAAATGAAGTCACCCACATAGGTTTTAAAAATTTTGTCGATAAGATCATGAAAGATGTGAGTCATTTATCAATGGTAAGTGGATCCATCATTTTTGAGGTTGAAGGTAATTTGGACATAGCAATAGGTGCCTCATTATATGGTGAAAGTGGTCTTGTGTTGATACTTAGAGGAAATGTGAATTTTATTGTAACCCAAGAATCCATCCATAAGAGATAACATTTTGTAACTAGCTATGGATTCAACAATGGGATTTATCGAAGGTAAGGGGAAGTTATCCTTTGGAAAAGCAAGATTAAGTTTGTGAAAACCATTAAAAATATGAATGACCATAGTGACATTTTTACAAATGGGAGATATGTTATAAACCCATTAAGAATAGTGCACTGGTTTGATAAGCTTATCATCAAGGAGCTTGATGATTTCCTTATGACATAAAGTGGAAACCTTAGGTGGAAATTTTCTTTACTTTTGACACACAGGCTTAACATCAATTTAAGTAATGTTGTTATACACCACAATTGTAGGGTCAATATTAGGTATGTCCTCTTATGACCAAGTGAATATCTCATGATATTTTTCAAAGAATAAGTTAAAGTTATCATACTTGGTAGGGGAGAGTTTGCAAGAAACTATGATTAGTTGAGGGTAGGATGGAGTACCATATTAAATGCAAGTGGTTTCTTTGATAAGCATAACATTTCCATCTTGGAAATGGTATGGTGAATTATGTAAAGTAGAAATTATATTAGTTTTAGGATTAATACTAGAAATAAAGTTATTGAAATAAGGGGTTTTGATTATGAAGTTTCCAAGTTTACGATGTTACTAAGGAGGTTGAGGCTCTCAGGCATGAAGGATTTCAAGAATGGATTCATCACTTGGAAATATGGGAAGAGGACCATAATACTCAACATCTAATTCAAGATATAAAATTTTATTACCATGGTGATCATACCCAGAATGTATTTGATGGACATCGATTGTCTTGGCATCTAGTGTAATCTAGGGAATATGAGAAGTGGATGGATCATCAAGGATTGATGTGTCGATGGTTTCATTGATGGGGGAAAGATTAGATGAAATGATGGGATCTATAGGTGGTAAAGAAGATGCAAGAATTTTTAGAGGTTTAAAAGGTATAATTTTATCTACCACCCAAGGAGTATCAAGAAGTGAAGAATTAGTAGGAGGAACATAACCTTCAGGATCTAGTTTATGATCTATAGAAATGGTATGAACATCCCAATTAAAATCATGAATTTGAGATAAGGTTTTATGATAATGTTGAAAATTCAAGTCTTGAGATTGAGCTTAGGTTATAATATAATTATCATCATATGTTAGAGAAATTATACATGCTTGAAATTTAAGGGGAGTTTCAGAAGGTGAAGTCCTAATATTACTAAATGTACATGGAGACATGTTGAGAGGATATTGAAATAAATTAGCTACTCCAAAATCATTGCAAGTGAAGGCATATTTTAGTAAATAAAGCTCCTAAGCATTGCATGGAGGGGGAAAATTAGTGAACTCATTAATAAGAGGAATAATAGTCTTGAGGTAATAAATAAGGAAGACGCCACTATAAAAAATAGGGAGGTAGCTTAGTAATACTGTAAGTATGTTGAAAATCATTAGGTTCATCATCATCTGAGTCAATAAGAGTGACTTATAAATTAGGATTGATGTTGATGAACTTGGGTAAAGGAGCACTATGGATCTTATGAATTGTAGGAATACAATACTAAGATTTGGGATTAGGAAGTTGAATACTCCAAGGGTTGGGATCGGCTTCATGCCTATATCATTTTCCATTATGTAATAATTTAATTCAATGTCTACCAAAATAAGCAATGGCCCTCATTCTATGAGTCCATGGGTGACCAAGGAGTATATTTCAAGGTAAGGGTAAATTAAGGACCATAAGCTTAGTTTGAATGATCTTAGGTTTGATTGTTAGGGGAAGCCAAATACAACCAAGTGGCTTTTGATTAGTCTTATCAAAACCATGACATGTAAGATGAGTTTGCTTGAGATGATCCTTGTTATAACTAAGTTTTTGGATAAGCCAAAAAGATGTGACATTAATACTAGAACTTTATCTTTATGGATAATGGTGGTATTATGGCTATTTTAATTAAAAATTATAGATCATTAGCACAAAAGAGAATTTCATCATTTATCATGTCCTCTTAAATAAATTTCGTAGAGGGCTTAGAAGGACACATAGTTTTAATAGTATGTACGTTGTTAGGTTAATATTTAATAGAAAGTGGTTCTTTATCTATAGAGGATGGATCTTCAATTTCTTTTAATTTTTACATAAGGAACTTGAGATGATAGGGGGAAGTGCAAACCAATTCCATAAGTAGAATTTTATAAGGCATAGAGTTAAGTTCTTCAAGAAAATTCCAATGATATTTAGAAGAAGAACCAACATGATGTTTAGGAGGTAAGGTATATTTTGAAGGAATAGAAGTGGTTGGAGCTTTGGAATAAGGAAGTTATTCTTCAAGATATTTTGAATCTAGATTAGTGTCACTTGTGTGTAACACACCCGCACCCGAGTAAACTTTTTAACGTGACTGGTGGCAATGGGGCGCGGATGCACCATCCAGTTCCATGGGAGTGGGGGGTCTTAAACACGTGACTTAAAGAGCATGATAGAAAAACTTAACCAAATGAGCTATCACCCCCACCCCTTGAATCTAGATTAGTGGTGGTAGTATCTTTAATAAGTTTTTCTTTTGAAGATGGCTTCTTAGGTTTGGTAACATGATCTTTATGGGTTGGTTTATGACAATAATTGACCTTAACAATGTTAACATATTGAGACTTGGTATAATATTGGTCATAATTGGCATCAATGGAACAAACATCCTTGGTATTTTATTGGTTATTATTTGTGGAAAAATATTTCTGGTCATGTGAGGTAGAATCTTTGGAAACTTATTGTTTTTGATAAGTAACAATGTAATCTTGATGATGAAGTTTGATAATAGCTTGATGATTAAATGAATCACCAAGAATATAAGAGATATAAAATTTAGTGAGACCTCTAAAATATTAATGGAAGTTCCCAATGTTGGCATGAAACCAACATAAATGATTAGGGTCATACCACATAGGAGGATTATTAAGATAAGTGAAAGGTTTAGAGAGTGGTAATAATTGTTTCATTTGCTGCACTGAAAGTGGTGTGTGAGAACATGAAGGAATATCATCTTAGAAATTTTTTGGTTTGGTTTGTTGAGTATTATTAGTGATAGCATTAGTATATGTTTGAAAATATCCTTTATGAAGTTTAGGATTAGGTTCAAATTGGTTCATAATAAAGTCTTGGCATTTAGCTTGGTCAAGAGTTTCATTAAGGGTTTGGGGAGGAAAAGTTTGAACCTTATATTGAAGAGAGGGAGTCAAAGAAGTTGTAAAGAGTTTGAACAAGTTATCATCAATTATGTTATGGTTGGCTTTATAGGCCAATGATTTCCATCTTTTGATAAAGTCATGAGCTAATTCAATGGGAAATTGCTTGGCATTGATGAAGTGGCTAAGATAATTTTTGGGAAGATCATTATGTTGAAAATATTTAACTAAAGGATTGACCAAATATTCAAGTTGCTAAATATAATTTTGGGGAAGTTGGATATACCATTATAACACATTAATAGTAAAGCTTTTGATTAAGAGTTTAGTCATGAAAAAAGTATTAGTTTGGATCCTCTCTTTTTTAAGGTTACCAAAGGCATCGGGAAATGAGGTGAGCACTTTAGTCCCATCATACTTGATAGTTAGAGATATGTTACCAATATCAATGGACACAATGAAGGAGCTAAAGGCTCATTTTTAATAGTTTAAATCATCTTGTTATTCATTATGGGTTGAGAAATAAAATTTCCTGAGGCATCTCTAAGAGGTGGAGGAATGTAATTGGGATTAGCTTGAGGATGGATAGTTGAAGGTTGATTATACATATTAATTAAATGATGTTGTAGTTGCATCATTTGAGAGGTGTTATAAGTTTGCATTACGTTCATTTGATTTATGGCTTATTTAAGGAGTTAAGTTATATCAATAGATAGGTTGGTGTTGGTAGGAGCACTCCCCAAATTGGTACTAGGGGGAGGGTTATTAGAACATGGCTTATTAGTGGGTTTATTGATTAAATTTATGTTAATTACTCCCACATTATTTTTAAGGTTTTGAAGATGAGAAGTGTCTTAATTGGTATATAAAGGGTCATACCCATCAACTTCATCTTGAGGTGTGATTTGTACCATGTGACAATCCATAGAGGAAGGAGGGGAAGAGGTGCCCCAAGAGTGATGGTGATCTTGAGAGGAAAAGAGAGGGAGAAAATTAACATCCCATATAGTATCTAAATGGATTTAGGCTATCCAATAAGATTTTGATAGGATAATTCACGATGAATTTTGAAAAATGAATAAAATGCTAAGAAAGAGAAAGAGATAACTAAGTTGGATAAACAAGGAAGGAAGAAAGAGTACATAGTTGATTAGGTTGACCTAGTATAGAAAAAAAGGGCTAAACTTTTGGGAAAATAGGGATATAGGGTCAACTGAGTTGACCTAGTTATGTAGCTTGAGCAACAAATATGCATAAAAAGATACAAAGTCAACAAATTTGACCTAGTGTTGTATCTTAAGAATAAAAAAGAGTACTATGTTGATAGGGTTGATCTAATACTATAGGTAGGGAAAAAAAAGTCTGTAAGAGACTATGTTGAGCAAAATGACTATGTACTAAAACAAAAAAAAAAGTACAAGTACTTTTGAAATCAAGAAATGAAAGGAAACATATAATCAAATGGGTCAATGAGGTTGATCCAATTGAGTCACATAACACAAAAACTTGTGCCAATGCTGGTTAATGAATTTTTTTGTAATACAACATACAATTGAGCAAAGAGCAAGCAGTCAACTTGGAAAGTAAAAGCTAACTAAGTGGCATCCTGAATGTCATTAGATTATTAAAATATAATTTTAGATGTGATAAGAAGATGGCTATAATCAAAGAATTATAAAGCAATCTATGGATGGTTTAAAGACATCTAGGCTAAAATGGATCTATGTTGTTAATGCTACTACCTTGTTATTGGGGCCTACTCCCTCACTTCACATACCACAATAATAAAGGTGTTGGGTACTTAGCCAATATATACCATTAACCACATGTTTATACTTGGATAGAAAACCAAATAAACTTCCCCCTTGGTGATGAAATCCAAGTAGGTATGCCTTGGATAGAGAATTATTTAAAATTCTTTTTAAGATTATGTGATTTGGTAGTGTTTTCATAAAAGAGAAAACTAGTGTAACTAAATGGTATATTGAAAAACCATATAATTAAACTATGTGATCTATTATAAGCATATAAGCAATAAGAAATGAAAGTGTGAGATAATTACTAGAATATAAGTGTTAATCTAACTTTGAAACATAGTATAGTGTCATTTCAAATGACATTACAAAATAGAGTCAACAGTGTTACTAATATACTGTGAAAGTAAAGGTCCAAAAAAGAACTATGTCAACAGTGTTGACCTAGTTTTCTAGATAAAAGATAAAATACAAAATTACATTGACATGGTCGACCTAGTTGACTATACAAAGGTAAATTTAAAGACTAAAAAGTATGAAAAATAGACTATAATGGATAATAAAAATTAGAAAAAAGGATATGAAGGAACTTTGGTGGGTTAGAAGATGTAGAGGAAAATGATATTGTTGTTAAAGTACCTTGATTTATACTTGAAAATTCTACCAAATGTGTCAATTAGGTCAACCTAGTTATATATTTCCCTATTTGATAAAACATTGTAGAGTATACTATGTCAATAGGGTCAACCTAGTATGTTTTCTAGAAGTCTAGAAATGTATAGAGTCAATAGGGTCGACCTAGTAGTTTGATCTAGAAGTCTGAGAGTATATTATGTTGATAGATTTGACCTAATATCCTGTACCTAATGAAAAACTTGCATAAATAGAACATAGTAATATTGATGAGACTATGTGCTAAACTTAACACATAAGTTAGAGCTATATCGACACTATCGACCCAGTATCACAAATATAGAAAAATAGAAAAATAATAAAAAACATGAGATAAAACATACAAAGGTTAGATTCATTTCAAGTTCACCAGAATGTATATAATCATAAATGCATCATGTCTATAAATCAATCCTAAATTAGAGAAGATAGATCATACCATACACTTCTAATTGGGTATACATTACATAATCAAGAAAATGACTAATACGAGGATCCTCTAGACCTAATTAGGGAATATCTTATCATAATACACAATTTTAAGAAGGGTTCTAAATCCTATAGTCAAGAATACTCATGCAATAAACCTAACTAGGTCTTATGTTTTATATTCATTAAACTAAAAAAAGTAAATTAAAGTCTAATATAATGCTCACCAAAGATTGTGGAACAAAGTGGGGGGTTCATAAACAAACAAACATACATATATCTCAATTAAGATATGTATGATTAAGACCCTAATACATGGAAAGAAAATAGTAATATTATTCTAATCCAATACTTATGCTACTTTTATCTACTAAAGAGAGGATAAAAGTTAGAAAATACTTACTTGAATGATGAAGCCATCGAGACTCAATCTCTCCCTTAGACAGAGGGGATTTGTAAGAGGTTGTTATGGTTTGTAATAATCACTAATAAAGGTCAAAGCATCCAAAAATTCTCCACCAAAATTGATTCTTCAAGTAGAAACCCTAAACTAGGATTCCTCAAGTAGAATGGTAGAAGATAATATTTTAAAGAAGCACAAGTGAACAATAAATTTTTTTATTGTGTAAATAATGAATAAATAATCTTATATATATATATATGTATGTATATATATATATATATGTATGTATGTATATATATATATATATATATATATAAGTAGATTTAACCCTAAGCCCTTCTAAACATTTTGGGTGACAGGGTTGACCTAACTGACCTAGTACAATTAAGGACAAAAATTCACTAGGTCATGGGATAGGTTGGCCAAGAGATGACTTAGACCCTAAATTAATTTCACCCAAAACTATACAAGGTTGACCCAGTTGACCTAGTACAATTGACTATCAAAAGATTCTTAAGGTGAGGAAAAGAGGGATGGAAAGTAGGAAAAGACTAGAGGAGTATGTGACAGAGGATTAATATCTTAGGGAATGGTTTTCAAGAGCTATTTAGATTGGTAATGAGTGGAAATAAGGGATAATAATCCTACAAAACACTAATGGTGTACCCACCCCTTTCTTGGTACACCCCTTAGGGTGTATAATTTGAGAGATTGAGACCTGATAGGTTATTAAAAGATTGAAAGCATTAGTATTTGATAAAAGTTGAAAATATTATGTGTATATAACATCCATTGGGATATAGAGTCACTATTCATCACAATCTAAAAGTGTACCTTGATTTTAGATGGCTTGAAGCAAGATGAAATAACTAATAATGACTTCAACACACATAAAAAAAGGAAAACACACATAAAAAACCAACTAGACCAAACAAGACACATATTGTGCTAAGAAGCACTTACGAAAGATAAAACACAAGAGACTACTATGTATAACTCACCTCCAAGGTCTAATTAACTTGGATCATAAGGTAAACACTTGAGACCATTTTTGTGTGACTGATAGAAGTGTTGATTAGATTATAGTTTAAGTATCCTTTTGATTGGATCAACTTCTTCCTTGTATATCAATTTCATTGGCTTATATTTAGTTGTAATAATTGATTCCATGTCCCCAATGTAAAAAAATACTCTTGTGTATTTATGCTTATCTCATGTTGTTCTTCATCAATGAGAAGGCTATCTAATGTGATAATTGTTGCAACCTAAGTCTTTGATGGCTCACTATGACAATGTTCTTGACTTTTCATGATACCTTGAGGTACTTTATTTGGATTATCATCTATTTCAAGTTGTTCAATATCTTTAAGGAGCTCTAAATATTGATTCCAAATTGCATCATGGTCTTCAATATATAAGTCTCGATCAACCTCTTCATGATCATGATTTCCATAAGAGATGTGTCTTTGAAAATAACTTTAATATCTTGAAGGAACTTATTGTATTATTTATAATCTTAATTTATCTCTTTTATTTGGTCATTTTGAGGGAGGACAACTTGAGTAACATCCTCATCTTTCTCTTTAGGAACTATAGACCTATCAATAATGTTAAAATCCTCAATGGAGTCATGGCATAGATACAAGTTTTCTCCTTTAGTCTCTATCACTTTTTCACTAAGAACCATTTTAACTTCTTTCAAACCTTCATCCTACTTATTTTTGAAGACATCACCTTATGAGACCACTAATTCCACTTCACTAGTCATGGCAATGTCATTTTGAACTTACTCATGACCGTTTTGGGATTCTTGAGGTTAAAAAGGAGGGAGGATCTCATCCAAATTTATAGATTTATCAAGAATATGATAATTAGATTTGAGAACATCAAATGAGTCAATGTCAAATGAATTAGGCTCTTGGAATGGTATGTTTAGGAAATTTCCCTCCTTTTCCTTAATCAACTCATAATATCCTTTAAAAAACTCATAACCTAGTTCTAAGACTTCAAAAAAGTTTTGAAGTGATAGAGGTACAAACCACTAAGAGCGGGGGGGGGGGTGAATCAGTGTTTAACAATAATGCAGTTAAATTCCCAACTCTTCAAGCTACTTACCCAATAACATCAATATGCAAGGTAGATGAATTAAAGAAAAAACATGAATGTAACCATTACACAAATATTTATGTGGGAATCCCTTATGGGAGAGAAAAATCACTCTAAAGTCTGAAAAAACAATGGACTAAGTTCATATAAGATGATTACAAACATGACTCTTTAGTGAAGCACCCACTTCACAAGGATCACCAACCCCTAAAGATGTCAAGCACTAACTTGCCTAAGATGTTGAGAACCAACACAAAACTTATGAAATGAAAAATTATTGAACTCTAATTGATTCTCAATCTAATATATAAATCTTGAAATAACACTCTTCTCCAAGTTTCCAACTCCACACAAGTCACCAACACCAAGCTATCTCTTTAACACAAGCAATAACCCCTTCACAAATCTTTCACTCATACACAAATATGCACTCATAAATCTAGTAAAAATAATAAATAGAATAAAAAAATTATGTTGAGTCTAATGATATTTTTCTCTTCTTAATCTCATACAAACATTTGTCACCAAGACCTTCAACAACCTTCGCACAAGGTCTTCAAATATCAACACACAAATGTGCTTTTCTTAGTTTGATACTCCCATAAAAAACATAAAACACCTTGTATATATACCATTATTAATTATGTTTGGACATTTCACTTTATAAAAATTTATGAAGAATTATTTATGTCTCCCAAGTTCAGCCATGATCCTTTACACAAGTTTTCTGTACCATACCATGAGCTCATGTCACAAAACACTTCACAAATGAAGCATAGCTCCACTTGTGTGACTATATTTGATTAATAAAATATTAGTAAAATTGTAAAAATATCTAAATAATTAATTAAAGGCATACTTAACACTCTCTAATCCTCAAGAATACTTGATCTGACCATTTGCCCTGCAAACAAACTCAATCATCCAAACCAGGTTCCTTTTGCTAGCAAAAACATCATGGTCAACTATGAGTCAACCATTAAATCATATCCAAGTGAATAGGAACAATAAAACATGAATTTAAAAAGTAAATACATCCCATACATCACCTTCAAGAGATTATACCCATCCCTACTCACTGTTTAGGCCTTCCAATTCTACCTTTCACTCTGACTGGTTTTTCTCACTCATGACACCCTTTCCTTCATATTGACTAGACAAATTTGAGGACCTAGAATTTTGAAACATATAAATACATATTATTTAAAATTTATATTAATTTTTTAATGAAGCTATAATATTCATCACACACCTATTTTTTCCCCTAGTTACTATTAGAAATCTCTCACAATATCAAAAACACTGTTAAGAAGCACTTTTCTATGGGACCCACAGATAGTCAAGACTAACCAAGCCCATACTAAGAATACTAGAGGAGTCCTATATAACTTTAAAAAATAATTATATCCATCCACCACATTCTTAATCACCAACAAGAAATATCTTCAACATCAGGTCTAAGACTAGGGATTTTTTACGTAAAAACCTACTTACCTACTTAGCAATCATTCATAAAGAATAAGCCCTTGATACATGAAATAATGATTGGAAAAACTTCTTAGGAAACTTACCCAATATATACAAAATTATCAACTCCCCATGTAAAGTCTACATGAGATGAATAACGTGAGAACTTTCCTCTCACGCTCAAAATGTGCCATTTGAGCACCCTCTAAAGCACATGAAGTTATTTCTAACTTTATCTATCATATGCTAACCTAACTTGGTAAATATGATTAACCAAACATATTTGATCATGTATCATGTATATATGGGATAAAACATTTTGGAATCCCTCTTTGACCCTTTACAAGGCCTTATAATCCCACCTAGGCCAACTAGGCCGATGGCCAAACTACCTTGCAGACCACTAGCCACCTCTTGAAAACCATCTATCTAACTTCTCAGCATCCTATACATGTCCAAAATTCATATTACAAGCACATTTATCTCCATAACATGGCATACATGCCATAGAACTCAAAACCCTATAGGCAACCATGCATGGTCAAACCTACCAGACCTACATACTTCATGAGAACCTCATAAAATCACTTTAAAATTCATATAACATTCAATTATCATGTCTTTCAATATGATAACATGATCCATGACACCATACATTCATCGAAACAACCTTCATGAAAACATCTCACTACATCAAGCACATTAGACCACCATGCTCTATCTCACTGTACTTACTAGACCATGTTGTCATTATATATGCCTTATAAACATTAATGAAAACACTTAACATAAATTTCCCAATAATCTCCCCCTTTTTCATTAATGGTAACACACATTTTATCTCTTGCCCTTTTCCAAAATGATAAAGTGGACACCGTTCAACATTGGGCACCATAGAAATCAAACAAGTAAGCTACATGAAACACATGGAATCAAGATATCCTTTAGGAATACATAAAAAAGAGTACCATTCTAATCTTAAACAAGCACAACTCCCCTTTGGAATGTGATTACACTCAAAAACTACTCCTAAGCTACCTAGATCCTTTGACTTATCACCAATTTCATGGTAACATAGCTCCCCAAAAACCCTTCTCCACTTTGAATGCTCCTCAGTATACACAACCCATGCACACCTACAAGACCTTCAATAATAGCTACCATCACTTCAAATAGTAACAAGTGCACCACAATATCATGTAAACTAACTTATCATTGCACTCAAGGTACCCTACATACCACCAAAGGTACTTTAATCACATCACCAAACTTTAATCATGTGTAGAATAGACCAACATGCTCAACTAGAATTAAAAAATGCTAACCTTATTTGGAAAGATTGTTGCTCAAATTCCACCCTAGGTTTTCACCTTTCAAATTTGGCCAATCCGTTACTTAGTTTTGCTTTAGAAGATATGTTTTTTGACAAAACTGACAACAAATGCACAAGTATTTTCTTTTTAGAAAGTTTGTTTTGGTCTTTGTTTAAGCCTTTAAGGAATTATTTCAAGTTTTTTATAAAGCTTTTCCAAATTATTTATAAATTTTTGTCTTAGGCTTTTCCATAAGAGTATTTCTTTGGGTTTTCTTCCAGCCAATTACCGAATTCTTTCAGATAAATTGTCTATACAAATTTTTTGAAGGTAATGTACAATTCCTCTAAAAGATATATTCAAGACAAAAGGGACCCTTGTAATATTTTTGAAGGGAACATTCATTTTTTTGAAGGGCACTTTCATTTTTACAAAGTGTACTTTCATTTTTACAAAGGGTACTTTCATTTTTTTTAAGGGTATCTTCTTTGGAAAGTGGTCACTTTCATTTTTTCGAAGGGGCACTTTCATTTTCAAAGGATCATTTAATTTCTCCTAAAAGGCATTTAAAAAATCTTGAAGGACCATTTTCAAAAGCCAAAGGACCACTACAACTTCTGTGAAGGGAATTATAACTTCTCTGAAGGGCATTTCAACTTCTCTGAAGGGACCAATCAAAAGCCATAGAACAAGACAAGGAGAAGTGACTAAAGAAGAAACCTCTAAAGAATTCCTTTGGACTTTTTATCTGAAGGAAAAGAAGAGAAGGAAATCTAAAAGAATTCCTTTAGAATTTTTATCCAAAGGAAATGAACAAGCAATGAGCCCAAAGGAAAAGACTTGACAAAAGGTCTGAGGAAGTAAACAAAAACAAATAGCCATAGATAATTTTTCCAAAGAAAAGGTCTAGAAATAAAAGTCTGAAGAAAATACCCAAAGGAGTGATGGCCCATAGGAAGTCAATTTTAAATTACGGAGAATAGTTGTTTCTATTCAAAAATACTTGATGAGAATATGAGAGCAGATTTAGAGGTGGAAAATGGTTGAATCCTGAGCATCTAGAGCAGAAAAAGTGAGAAAAATGGATAGGTTGACAGATTAAGTCATTATTGGTGGCTGACCAAATCAAAAATATTCTATGAAATTGATAAAAATAGGTGTCCAAAAGATAACTAATAGTTAGAAAGATCATTTTCTAATTTCCATCATGAGTTCTAATAGTGTGATGTGTTAGGTTTTCTATTTTTAGTTTAAAACTCTCATAGATGATCTTTGATATAAGTAGTTTCCTATGCCACTCTTGAAGGTTTGATGCCATTTGTGACCATTCTCATGACTTTTTTTGGAAAATTAAGACTCTTTACATGGCATGAATCACTCATCCATCTCTCTCATGGATTTGTAAATGAATTTCATGTCAATGACACATGCCCTTGTGCCTCTTCAACTTCTCTTCTCTCTCTCTCTTCCCTAAAGTTATATAAATTGAGCCATTCTAGCCATTGTAGATAACCACATTTTTGGTATGGTGAATCCCTATTGAAATGGCATTGCACTTTGCATTTGGACATTGAATAAAAGACCAATTCTAAGTTGTAAACTTATGTCTGAGTATGTGAGTGATGTATAGTGGAGCCAAGTGATATCATCATCTTTACTCCCTTTATCCTTCATGTTTGAACAAATGTTTTGATGTTAATAGGTCATGTGAAGTGTGTTAAATACATTGAGATCTCTTTCAAGTATGCAATTGTATTTATGGTGTGCAATCTACCCCTTAGGATGATCATTTTGTTGATTATCTCAAGCATGTTACCTTCACATTGAAATACTATGTTAGTATCTTTCAATACATGGAATTAGTCTTGGAAAACATTGTTATTTAGTAGAAGTGTGAGAATTGGTGGGATAAATTCTTGGTGGATCACCTCTTTAACATATTTTTTTCTATTTTATGCAAACTCTTGATTCTTTTCATGAACAAGCATTAGATTAGGTGATATACACTTAGATAAGAATTCAGGGAGCTAGCCCTTTTCAATCCTAGAGACTCATCTCTCTTACAAGTTTTCAAAAACTTGAGGGATGATTCAATGTTACATTAAATTAAAGGATTTTCATAGAACATCATAAGATGCATAATTTGATGACAATAGTTCTAACATGCCTGATGGGAAAGCTGGTTCTAATTGTTTTCATGTCAAGGTGAATACTGGCCTCGACAAGTCCAAGATTGCAAAAGTGTTCTTAATTCAACATTTGGTGACTCTAAAAGGTAAGAATATATATTTTTATATTAGGTTTTCCACAATATACTTCATGGCCCTCACTAGATCATCTTCTAGTAGGTTTTTAATCAAGTTCCTCAACCTAAAACTCCTCTTAAAGAATAACACCCTGGACCATTCTTAACCTTTAAAGATCCTGAACAAGAAGGTTTTGAAGAGGAAGAAGAGGAGGTTTAAGAATTAGTAGATCAAGAGGAAGAGAAATGGCTAGACAACATCCTTTCTTATCCTTCAACACTCAAAATCTAATTAACCTTCATGTATATGATCCTATTCCTCCTAATGTTACCAAAAGTCTTCCCAATTTCAATGGATAGGGTCCTGTTACTCCATCTGAGCATATTAGGGACATTACAAACTTTTACAATTTCCAAAATATCACCCAAGCTAACATAGCTATTAGACTACTTGACATGTCTCTAAAGTGTAAGGCACTCGATTGGTATAGGACATTAAAAGGTGGTTATATTACTAATCAAGATGGTTTTGGAGAGTTGTTGGTAAATAGGTTTGAAAATAAGAGTGACCATACTTCACTAATTCACCAGTTGAATGTGATAAAAAGTGGTCTTAATGAATCCATGAGAGATTTCAAAGAACATGGCATAAATTTCCACCTATTATGAGGCCTCCTCCAAGATTTGTATTCCCCACCTATCTTAAGGTTATTAACACTGATGTAGCAGTAATGTTTGAATCAATGGGAGGATTTACTTTACTCGAGGCATATGAGATAGCCATTAAAAGTAAGAATAGTCTGATACAAGTTAGGAAACTACCTCCAAGAGTCTCCATGCCTTTGTTGTCTCATAATTCAATTGAATCCCCAAACATAGCATAATTTCCCAATACTAATGTCAAACCTAGAAATATTCCTAAGAAGATGGATGATTCTATAGATAAGGATGAGATGATTCAATCTTTGCATGTCCAACTCAAGCAAACACAAATGTATGCAAGTGCTTCACCCATTCCTAAATACTATCCTCAACAAGTCTATAGACATTCACCCCAATACACTAACCAAGGAAGAGGAAAAGGTCAACAAGGTTTCAATAGGCAGCCCAATGCCTATAATCCTAATTCCATTCCATCCATAAAGGTTGTTATTCAATTCCACACCAATCTAGTTCAAGGAGTGGAACATTTAGATCATTAGGGGTAATCTAAATGTTAGTTTATACATAATTTTGAAGAAGGTAATCAAGCTTTGGTAATTCAAGAAGGATCTACTCCTTATGTTAAATCAAAATAAGTGAATCTCATGCAAAAGGATGTTCAAGGAGAAGGTAAAAGCTAAGGTACTAGTTTTATGAACTTCTAAGTAGAAGAAAGTTATGTGTTAAATAAAAATACATCAGTTGCAACCAAAAAAAGGGATAAAAAGAGGGCTTTAAGAGATACCTCAGTATTATAGGTGATTCCAATTAGTGCCTCTATAAGGCCACAAAGTGTAAGTACCAATGTAGTAGATCATACTAGTCACACTACTCAAAGTCTGACTGTGAGCAAGGATACCAAACCTCTAGTAAAGTAAGATCAATTTCCCTAATTGCCTTCAAGAATGAAAGACAAGGTGAATACTTCATCTCTAAATATTATTGACTCTTTGAATAATACCAAAACTAGCATTTCTCTTTGGGAAATATTGTATATGCCTATCCAAAAGGATCTTTTGTAAGAAAAACTCTCAAGCATTCATGTAGCTCCTTAGGTTTTAAGATACAATGGTGTATCCCTTACCAACACACCTAATTATGTTTTATAACCATCTACCATACCTGAAAATCCTCCACCTTTCTATCTGACACTCATTATGGGAGATAGATTGGTTCACAACTGCATTATGGACAATGGGGCTATTACCATAGTTATGCCTAAAGTGGTTGCTGATAAATTGGGACTAAAATATGAGCCATATATCAAGGGTGTGTTGTATCTTGATGAATCTCTAGACAAAATTATGGGGTTGGTTAAAGGTTTAAATGTTTTCTTGTATGATTGTCCAAGTTTCCCCATCCTACAAGACATTATGGTGGTTGATCTTCTAGCTCATTTTGCTATTTGCTTGTCAAGAGACTTCATGGATAAGATTGGAGGGTACCTTGTAGCTGATTGGTATTTTATAGCCTTTATAATAGGATATGGAGCTAAAGTGACTATAATAACGTAACCCTTGGCAAGGTTCCACATTAAACCATATGTGGAGACAAATTCAAATCAGAATTGTACAATTAGTGAACAAGAAGAAGGTGCCATTGGTGGTGAAACATCCTTTCCCCTTGAAGGTATTTATGACCTCTTTATTGATGAGTATGGTAATGAAACTTATGAACATGACCCCTATGCATTCATAAAAGAGATTGAATTAGGGGTATATTATATGCATGAGAAGAACACTCCTATACCATCACTCACTAATGAAGATCATGAACTTAAAGGGATATGGGAAATGTTTTTTGATGTCTCTAGAAGCAAGGTAGGGGTAGGAGCTAGTGTCATGTGGTTTCTCCCTAAAATAACCAATATTACTCTTCATATAGATTCCATTTTAGCTATACTTGTAATGTAGTATAATATGAAGGCTTGATTCATGGCCTCCAATGGGAAAAGAGAAAGGGAATCAAGAATTTGAAGGTATATGGAAATAGTGAATTGATTATATATCAAGTGAGAAACTAAGATACAACCAATAACACCTTTCTTAAGTCATACATACATAGGGTGTGGGATCTTATTGAAGACTTTGATGTTTTTAATATCCAACCTATACTAAGAAACTCAAATAAACATGTTAATAGGTTGGCTATGATAGGATCACACTTTGATAGAGTGGCTAATGTAAGTAGAGAGAAGGACCAACGTCACATAAAAATCATTGTGAGATCTATTATAGATAATTAAGTGTCTTGGCAAGTGTTTGAGAGTGATAAACACATTATACACTTCATTAAAAATGAAGCAGAATTTTCTTCAAAGAATCAAAAGAAGCTTCACAATCAATATGAAGAACAAGTTATCCAGATGAAGACAAACAAGATATCAAAGGGGATGGTTAATTTTTAGAGTGTGTTTAATGAAGATGATCAAATAATGAAATAAAGGGTAAGCATGTCTACAAAGAAAGATAACTATGAAAGAATCTTGATATTTAAGGGCAAACTTCTAAAAATTGGTAAGATATGTTCTCTTTTCAAAAGATAAGCCTTCATTGAATTGTGTAAATAATTTCATGATATATTTACTTTGGAATACAAGGATTTGAAATGGTTTGATCTAGGTCTAGCTCATCATACCATTGAGATATAACCTGGAGCTAAACTAGTTAGGCAAAAATAGAGACCTATCAATCCCAAGATAGAGGAATTCATGAAGAGAGAGCTTACCAAATTGATTGAGTCTAGGATTATCTTTCTTATCAATCACTCAACTTGGGTAGCTAACCTTGTACCTATTTTAAAGAAGAGTGGAGAGATCAGACTTTGTGTGGACTTTAGGGATCTAAATAGAGTTTCACTCAAAGAGCATTATCTACTACCTTCCATGGAACAGATTTTGCAAGTGGTTTTAGGTTCTCAATGATTTTCACTACTTGATAGATATTCAAGTTATAACCAAATATTGGTGAATGAGGAGGATCAGTTCAAGATAGCATTCACCAAAAAATGGGGAACATTTACATATAGAAAGATGCCTCTGGATTTGTCTAATGCTAGTACTACCTTCCAAAGGGAAATGAACATGGCCTTTAAAGGTTTGATCAATGAGTTTTTGCTTGTATACCTTGATGATATAACTTTTTTTTCTAAGGATACTGATGACCACATGAAACATATAAGGTAATTATTTGAGAAGTTTAGAGATTTTGGAGTTTATCTTAGCCTAAAATAATATATCTTTATTGTTCATGAAGGAAAATTATTGGGCCACATTATGTCAAAGGAAGGCCTATCTATTCATCCTGAAAGGATTGAAGCCATTCTAGGCCTATCTTTTCCTCTACACAAGAAATTTTTGAAATGTTTCTTAGGCAATATCAACTTTTTAAGAAATTTTATTCCAGTATTTTCTACTTTGGCGAATCTTATGACAACCATGCTCAAGAAGAACCAAGCTTTTTATTGGACAAAGGAAGGTAAGAATAGTTTTAAGGCAATCAAACAAGAAATTTTAAAATCTCCTACTCTCTTGAACCCAAAATTTTCCAAGTATTTCATACTCTATACTTTTTATAACCTTGACACAATCTTAGCTATGCTTATGCAAAAGAATGATGAAGAAATTGAACAACCCATTGCATTATTTAGTCAAGGATTGTAAGATTATGAGGTTAAGTACATATTTGTTGAGAATTAGGCTTTAGCTATGATAAGAGGTTTTAAAAATTTCAAGCACATGGTTTTAAGTAATAAGATACATTTCATGGTCTCTCATCCTAGCACCAAAGAGTTCCTCTTAAGCAAAGACCTCAATGAGAAATGAGTTGGGTAGATCATAAAGGTAATGGAGTATGATGTTGATATCAAGGTAACAAACTCAGTAAGAGGAAAGGGGTTGTCTGAACATCTAGCTTTAGAACTTCAAGGGCCAAGGGAAGAAGTTTTGGTCAATCAAGATCATCCCCAACTAGTTGGTCACATAACAATTCAAAGCTAGACACAAGACATCATTAGTTTCCTCCAAAATGGTGATTGTCCTAATGGTTTGAACAAGTCACAAAGAAGGTATTTTAGATTTCAAACCATTCCTTATTGTTTTGTATATGGTATTCTCTTTTATAAGGATATGAATAGTGTACTATTAAGGTGTGTTGACAATGATCAGTTTGGCATCTTGCTGGAAAAGTTTCACAATGGTATATATGGAGGTCATTTCTCCCCAAAAACAATAGCTAAAAAGATAAGGAGGGCATGGTATTATTAGCCTAGCCTTTTTAAGGATTACTAATATTGGGTTATGAGGTGTCCTCAATGTGCCTTATTTTTAGGCAAATATAAACTTACATCCCTTATATTGAATCATGTCTAAGTGGACTAGCCTTTCATGCAATGGGGCCTTGATCTCATTGGTATGATCAACCCTCCATCAAGTGCTGGACACAAATGAATATTAACTGCTACTGACTACTTAACAAGGTGGGTAGAAGCTATTACATTGAAGGAGGCAAATGAAAAACCAAATTTGGAGTTTTATGAGTATCACAACAAGATTTGGAGTCCCTATTCTATCATTTCTAATAATGCACTTTCTTTTATAAGTGCTAAAACTTTTGAGTGGGAAAATAGGAATGGAATTTACTTGAGTACCTCATCCAACTATTACCCTCAAGGTAATGGGTTGGCTAAGTCTACTAACAAGAACCTCATTAAGATCATCAAGAGGACATTAGAGAACAGTTAAAGAACAAGGCACACCAAGTTGAATAAAACCTTATGGATTGATAGGATTACTCCTAAGAGATCAAATGGTAACTCTCCTTTTGTGCTTGTTTATGAGAGAGAAGCTAGGTTGTCTATTTCTCAAGAGCTCCCTGCTCTAAGACTTGCATATCAGCTAGAAATACTTGAAAATACTCTAATGGAAGTTAGATTGATAGAATTAATGCAACTCATCAAACACCATCAAGTACTCATGAAGAAGCCTTTTGACAAAAGAGTAAGTATAAGAGTGTTCAAGGAAGGTGACTTGGTATTGAAATGGAATGAGGATAGAGCTAAACTAGGTAAACATACAAAGTTTGATGCTTGGTGGAGAGGTCCTTACATCATCAATAAGTGCAAGGAAAGCAACTCCTTTTAGCTAACCAAGATGAATGGAGAAGAATTTCCTATCCAAATTTCTACTATTAGTCCTTCCAAGTCTATCTTGTAAATAGTAGCATAGGTGTGTATGTTTAGTCTAGTTTTGTGTTGGCTGTTATATTCCCTGAGTGTCTTAGTTGACACATGAAATTTTCCTTTATTTTGATTTTGTGTTCCCTAAGTGATTAGTATCACAAGTGTGTCTTTTCCTGTGTATGTCTTGTGTAATACCATTGTCTTGTGGTCAATCCAAGGTCTATTCATGATAATTTGAGTGCTCATTTTTCATGACTCCATGCCCAATAGAAGGATTTAGGTAACTAGTCTTAGGCATAGTAGGCATGCCATACCCAAGAATCACCAAGAATGTTGGTCAAATTCTACCCTAGGTTTGCACCTTTAAAATTTGGCCAATCTAATACTTAGCTTTCCTTCAAAAGAAATGTTCTTTGACAAAACCCACAACAAATGCACAAGTCTTTTCTTTTTAGAAAGTTCATTTTGGTCTTTGTTTAAGCCTTTAAGGAATTCTTTTGAGTTTTTTGTTTTAATATTTTCCAAATTCTTTTAGACTTTTTATCTGAGGCTTTTCCTTAAGAGTATTTATTTGGGTTTTCTTCTAGCCAATTGCTGAATTCTTTCAGATAAATTATCTACATAATTTTTTTTGAAGGTAATTAACAATTCCTCCAAAATATATCTTCAAACCAAAAGGAACCCTTGTAATTTTTATAAAGGGAACTTTCACTTTTTTGAAGGGAATTTTCATTTTTATGAAGGAAACTTTCATTTTTCTAAAGGGTATCTTGTTTGGAAAGTGGCCACTTTCATTTTTCTGAAGGGGCACTTGCATTTTCAAAGGATCATTTCATTTTTCCAGAAAGGCATTTCCAAAAGCCCAAAGGACCATTAAAAAAATTTAAAGGACCATTACAACTTATTTGAATGGAATTACAACTTCTCTAAAGGTCATTTCAACTTCTTTAAAGGTACCAATCAAAAGCTATAGAAAAAGATGAGAAGTGACTAAAGAAGAAACCCTAAAAGAATTCCTTCAGACTTTTTATCTAAAGGAACTGAAGAGAAGGAACTTTGAAATAATTTATTCAAACTTTTTGTTTGAAGGAAATGAATAAGCAATGAGATCTAAGGAAAAGATTGACAATAGGTCTGAGGAACTAAATAAAAATAAATAGCCATGGATAATTTGTTTGAAGAAAAGGTCCAAAAATAAAACTCAGAAGAAAATGCCCAAAGGAGTGACAACCCATAAGAATTAAATTTTAAATTGTGGAGAATAGTCATTGATATTCAAAAATACTTTGGGGGGATGTGGAGGTGACAAATGGTCAAATCTTGAGCATTTGGAGTAGACAAAGTGAGCAAAATGGATAGGTTGACAGATTGAGTCATTACTAGTGGCTGAACAAATCAAAGAGCTTCTATGAAATCAATAAATATAGGTGTCTAGAAGATAAATATTAGTTAGAAAGAGCATTTTTTAATTTCCCTCATGATTTATAATAGTGTGATATGTCATCTTTTTTTTAGTTTCAAACTCTCATGGATGATCTTTGATAGAAGCGGTGTCATGTGCTACTCCTAAAGGTTTGATGCCACTTGCCACCATTATCATGACTTTTTTTGGACAAGTAAGACTCTTTATATGGCATGGATCACTCATCCATCTCTCTCATGGATATATAATTGAATTTCATAATGACACATGTCCTTGTGCCTCTTCAACTTCTCTTCTCTCTCTCTTCCCCAAAGTTCTATAAATTGAGCCATTTTAGCCATTGTAGATAACCAAATTTTTGGTATGGTTAAGCCTTGTTGAAATTACATTGAACTTTGATTTTGGACATTGAATACAAGACCAATTATTAATTCTAAACTTTTTTTTGAGTATGTGAGCAATGTATAGTGGAGCTAAGTGATAGCATCATCTTTACTCCCTTTATCCTTCATGTTTGAACAAATGTTTTGATGTTAACAGGTCATGTGAAGTGTGTTAAATACATTGAAATAGCTTTTAATTATGAAATTGTATCTATCGTGTGTAATCTTCCCTTTAGGTCGATCATTTTATTGATTGTCTCAAGCATGTTACCTTCACATTGAAACACTATGTTAGTATCTTTCAATGCATGGAATTAGTCTTGGAAAACATTGTTATTCAGTAGAAGTGTGAGAGTCGGTGGGATAAATTCTTTCTTGATCACCTCTTGAGCATATTTTTTTCTATTTTATTCAAACTCTTGACTCTTTTCATGAACAAGCATTAGATTAGGTGATATACACTTAGAGAAGAATTTAGGGAGCTAACCATTTTCAATCCTAGAGACTCATCTCTCTTAAAAGTTCCCAAAAACTTGAGGGATGATTCAATGTTGCATGAAATTTAAGGATTTTCATAGAATATCCTAGGGCACACAATTTGATGACAACAAAAATATCACAAAATTGCTCAATTTCTCTACTAAGCCTACTTAGACCCCTTGTAGCCCTATTTGGCCACTAAAAACATCATAAATATCTATTCTAAGCACTTCAAACCCTAAAAATCCATATCTAAGATACAATACTATGCCCCTTTATACATGCCAAAATTTAGCCTCCAAATTATCCTCCTTAGCATACTTCCTTCCTTAGCCTACTAGTTAATTAAGCCTCTTAATGAGATAAACTTTGAATAAAACAAATTATACTTACTTTCAGAGAACTAAAAAAGTTGATTCAAATACCCATTTTTCCCATTCAACTATTTTTGAGGCTTTTAGCCTCAAAATCTAAAGCTTGATCACTTTTCCAAACATGCCTAAATTATTAGGTCTTCATGGCAATAATTGGTTAAAAATCAACCTCCAATCAACATAGACACCTGAGCTAGATAAAACACCTAGAAACCATCAAAACTCACTTCCATGACAAATTTTAAGCTTCCATACCTTTAGGAACATGGAATTCATTTAAGCCTCCAAAGACATGCTCTTGAGAAGAAGAGCCATAAACCACTCAAAACATTTCACCTAGCACAAAATAATTCATTAACCTATGAAACCACTTGTAACATGTCTCAATCACATGTAAAAACCATTTTGAGAAAAAAATTCTTTATAACACATATTCATTCTTCAAGTAACCCTTGAAACCAAGTAACCTGTGCATGTTGGCTCATTATCTATAATAGACACGTTGACCAAAAGGTCAAACTCACATTTGAGCACCTCATAAACATATTAAATCCATCCTCCCTCTTTTAACACATCAAAAAAAACTTGAATCACTCACTTGAAAAATTATATCCACCTTAGAACACTATATGATCAACTTGGGTAGTTTTTAGGTAGTCATTACTATCAAAAGTGGTCAACTCAAAAATTTGACCATAAAACACATATCTGAGCACATCAAGACCTCAAAACACCTAGGAATGACTTTTGTTAATCTTCCTCATAACCTCATATAAATAGTTTCATTCTTTTCCTTCAAAACACCACTCAACCAAGACATCAAAAGTTGAACAAAAATGCACTTTCAGACTAAGAGACTTGAATATACCTCTTGAACATCATTATTGCTTCTTCACCTATATGAGTCTCTTTATAAATCATAGAAAGAGACCTCAAATCTCTCAAGACTACTTTATAATAGTGTGAAGACTAGAGTGGTCCACATCTTCTCATATTCTCCTTCCTCTTTAGTCAATACAATCTTATTCTTCTTATTCTTCTTTTTAGACTTGACTGAGACCACTTTTCCTATCCTTGAAATTATTTCCTCCTCTCTTGAACTTGAATAGGTAAAAAATGAGGATGAAACTGTGTATTGATCTATATTATAAATTTAATTGACCTTTTCAAGGTCTAGCAATGATTGATCTGTATAGAAAACACTATTATCTATAACTATAGAATGATTAACAATCATATTAAGACTATCTTTGTCTTATTTTTTCAATTTCTCATTATTTTTTATCTCTTCATTGAAAAAATGAGCATATAATGATAATTCATTAATGAAATAAATAATCTCTACCTTAGTAAACACACTACTCTGATCTGCAGACATATCAACTATCACTTTCTTTTCTTCCTTTGGCATGTATAAAACTTTTATTTTATTTTCTTGAAAATTTGAAGTTTGATTAGTATTGTCTTGATTAAGAGTCCCCTTTCACTTACAAAATTTATAAATATGACCAAATCCTTTGTAATTGAAGCATATAGTCCTTCTTTGATATTGACAAAATTTAGCTATGTGACCAGTCCTTTGACAATTGAAGCATGTTACATTCTTAGGAGAAAAATCACCTTACTTTATCTTCTTTGGACATTGATTAGCTAAATGTCACATATCCAAACACTTGAAGCATTTTATCTCATTAATTTGAATAAATTTACTATTTTTAACCTTCATTTTACATTCATTGGCTCTATGACCAAACTCATGATAGATATGACAATATCCATTAAATTTAAAATGATTTATGACATTAGGCTATCTTACCTTGTTAAAGATAACATCACAATTTGAGTATTGATATTTATAGGTTTGTCCTTATCTTCTCTAATGATTTTATCCTTTTCTTGAGATAATACTAATGGATTCTCAATGAAACCTAGACCTATTCTATCACTTGAAGACTTTTGATAAATCAATAGACTGCCAAGATCTTTTGTGATTTTATCATATTTGGAAAAAGATTTAGCCTTACTGAAAGTTTTCTACAATTCATCTTTAAAAAATTTGTTTTTTGAAATCAACTTGGAACATTATTCTTCCTTACATTTTAGGCTTAAAGATATAGACTCCAATTTGGAATTTAAGAACATGATTGTTCCATCATGTTCCTTGTTATATTTAGTTATATTAGCTTCAAAAATACTAAATTAAACTTCATAGTCATTCAATTTGGACTTCAAACCTTTACATAACTTTCTTTCAATCTTCAAATCTTCAAGATCAATTTTTAAATCACTCTCATAGTCCTAAGTGGCTTTCTCATCTTCTTCATCTGATTCACTCTAGTTTCCTTCAATTTGATATGAGCATTGAATTTCATCATCTGACTTGATTGCCATGAAAATAAATTCATCATCCTTAGCTTCACTTTCATCATGATTAACATCAATTGACTGTCATAACTCACTTTTGAGTCAATATCATCCTTCTTTGTGTATAAGCTCCTTTTGTCCTTATATAACTTGTTTTTGTTATCAAAATTCTTGAATGATCTCTTATTTCTATCAGACCCAAATCCTTTCTTATCATTTTTTAATCCTTATTTTTATATTTCTTATGTTTGTGAGGATATTTTATTTCAAAATGACCTACCCCACCATAGTTGAAACATTTAAAAGGAATCTTACCTCTGTACTTACCTGATCTAGTCTTCAATTTTATTGAAAATAAATCAATTGAGTCATCATCAGATATATCATATAACATAGCACATTTTCCTTGAGACCCCTTACTTTATGTCTTCTTTTCTTTAGGATTGTTATCTACCTTGAAAACAACATCCTTATTAGGAGGGTTGTCTTTATTTATCCTCATTTCATAAGCAGTGAGAGATCCATAAAGCACATCCATCTTCATCAGTGTAAGATCTTGACTTTCCTCAATTACAGATACGTTAGAGTCAAAACTGTAAGATAGAGATCTTAAGACCTTTTAAACAACAACATCCTTTTTGAGATCTTCTCTAAGACCCCTGATCATATTGACCACATCATCCACTCTATTCAAAAAGGATTCCATATAATCCTCCTCCTTCATTTTGAGACTCTAAAACTATCTTCTGAAAGTTTATAATTTTTCTAGCTTGACTTGAGTCTCCTTCATAGATTGTCTTCAACTTAGTCCACATACCCTTAGCTATTTTAAAGTGATTGAACTTTAATAACTCAATCTCTGATAGACCACTAGAAATAACATTCATAGCCTTTGAATTTCTTTTAAATTTTTTCTTATCAGTAGCACTAGTAGGAGAACTAGTAGGAACAACATATACATCAACAAGAATCTGATAAACATCAAATTCTAGAGCCATGATAAAATTATGCATCTTTGTAATCCAAAAGGCATAGTTAAAACCATTAAATAATGGATCTTGTTTGGAAGAGAAACAACCTTTCTCAATCTCATAGAAACATTGGTCACCAAGACCCCCAACAACCTTCACACAATGTCTTCAAATATCAACACACACACTTGCTTGTATTCACTTGATACTCCCATAAAAAACATAAAACACCTTATATATACCATTATTAATTATGGTAAATCATTTCACTTTACAAAAAATTATGAAGAATTATTTATGTCTCCCAAGGTTGGCCATGATCCTCTGCACAAGCTTTCTACACCATACCATGAGCTCATGTCACAAAACACCTCACAAACAAAGCATAGCTCCACTTGTATGACTATATTTGATTAATGGAAGATTATTAAAAACTTTAAAATATTTTTAGAAGTAATTAAAGGAGTCCTCAACACTCTCCAATCCTTATGAATACTTGATTTAATCATCTTCCCTATAAATAAACTCAATCATCCAAACTAGGGTCTTTTTGATAGCAAAAACATCATGGTCAACTATGAGTCAACCATTCACTCATATACAAGTGACTAGGAATAATATAAATTACATGAAAAAATGTAATACATCACATAAATCACCTTCAATAGCTCATACCCATCCTTACTCACTGATTAGGCCTTCCAATTCTACTTTTCACTCTAACTAGTTTTTCTCACTCATGGCACCCTTTCCTTCATATCGACTAGACAAATTTGAGGACCTAGAAATTTGACATATAGAAATTAACATTCCTAAAAATTTTCATGAATGTTTTAATCAAGTTATAATATTCATCACACACCCATTTTTTCCCCTAGTTACTTTCATAAATCTCTCATAATATCAAAAATGCTGTTAAGAAGCACTTTTTTGTGGGACCCACAAATAGTCAAGACTAACCAAGCCCATCCTCATAATCCTAGAGGATTCCTATACAACCTTCAAACATCATTCTGGACATCCACTAGCTTATTAATCATAAACAAGAAATATTTTCAACATCGAGTCTAAGACTAGGAATTTTGCACATAAAAAACCTACTTACCTTCTTAGCAATCGTTAATAAAGAATAGGAAACTAATACATGAAATAATTCTTATAAAAAATTATTAATAACCTTACCCAATATCTCCAAAATGATAATATCCCCATGCAAATTCTACATGATCTGAAGAATGTGAGAACTTTCCTCTCGAGCTCAAAATGCACCATTCGAGCACCCTTTAAAGCACATCAAGTCATTTATAAATTTATCTCTCATGCTCTAACCTATGACTTGTTAAATATGATTTAACACATGTCTATTATCATCTCTCATGTATATATGAGATAAAACATTTTAAAATCCGTCTTTGAGCCTTTACAAAGCCTCATAATCCCATCTAGGCCAACTAGACCAATGACCAAACTACCTTACAAACCACTAGCCACCTCTTGAAAACCATATATCTAACCTCTCAACATCATATACATGTCCAAAATTCATATTCCTATTACACTAAGCTTCTTACCATGGAATAAAAGCCATATGACTCAAAACCCTATAGGCAATCATGCATGGTCAAACCTACCAAACCTGCATACTTCATGAGAACCTCATGAAATCATTCTAACCTACATATAACATTCAAAGATCATGTATTTAAATACCATAACATGCTCCGTGCCACCATAAATTCATCTAAAAAACCTTCATGTACACATCGTACTGCAGCAAACACATTAGACCAGCATGCTCCATCTCATTGTACCTGCTAGACCACTTTGTCATTATATATGCCTTATATACATCAATGACAACACTTTCCATCAATTAGGATCTTGGAATGGCATGTTTAGGAAACTTTCCTCCTTGTCCTTAATCAACTCATACTCTCCTTTAAAAATCTTGTAACCTATTTCTAAGACTTCAAACAAGTCTTGAAGGTGTACTTAACTCATTTATAGTTCAGTTTGATCTTATTTTGATTTTATAGAGGTTGGTATGGTGGTGTTATTAGTAATAAATGAGAAATAATTGAGATCTACTCTTTCTTCATTAGAAACCATCACAACTTCAATTGGGTTATCATCCTATTCCCTCACTATATCATTTAATGCTTCCATTCCAAGGTCTTCAATCTCTTTAAGGAAAACATTGTACAAGTGTTGTCAAGCATCATCAAGCTCATTATGAGTCTTTGTAACTTCAATCATGATTTCACTTTATTTTCTTTGAATACTTTCCTCTAGTGGAGTAGTTGTTTTGAAATAATTTATGCCTTTATCAACTTTTTCTATATTATTTTATTCTTATTACATGAAGTATGGGAGTTCATATATTGAATAAAATGTTAGTTCATAATTTGTTCCTTATCCCAGACCTGATTCTTCTTTTCCATAATGAAGAGGACTACCAATAGTGTTATCTTGATCATACTCACTTGAGACACTCTATTTTTCAGTTGAAAGCTCTTCACTTTCCCTCCATATAATGAGTTCTATATCCAAAGGGGAGATGGTAGGAGGGTAAGAGGGATCATTAGTTTGTTTTAATCTTGAGAGAGTGTCTATCCAAATTGGTATTTTGGGGGTAGTAGATTCATTTAAGTATTCTTAGAGAGGGTGAAAAGTAAGTTGTGTTAGGGATGCTCTATTCTTATCTTTCCACTCCCAAACCACTCTATCAAACTCTAATGTAATTTTATCTTCATGGATAGATCAAACTTGAGGGGTGGGTTAAGGACTTGAGAGACTTGAAAACTCTCTTATTTTGACTTATACTACCTTCTCCTTTTTCTAATTTTGGATGGGTATGGGAGAAACTTATTTCTCAAGATTTGGCATGATGTAATTAAGAGTCATAGTCCAAGAAAGCCTCCATGATGGAATTTTTTTAGGATCTTGAGGAAGAGTAGGTAGATCTTTCATAGACATAGGCTTTTCTTGATGGTAAATTAGAACTTGGGTCATGTTGAAAGGAAAGGAAGACTGATTTTGGGTAGAAGAGAGCACATAAGGTTGATTATATTGAATTTGTTACCTCTCCTAGACCACTAAACTATCCTCCATATAATGAATTAAGCATCTTATGTTTGGCATGTCATTTTTAGGTATTTTATAACTATCCATCTTAATAGATTACCACTCACTCTTAACCAACTATAATAATTCTTGCATTAATTAGGGGCAACATAGTTTTGACAACGTTTATTATATGGATAATTAGGTTGTTAAAGAGGTTATGTTGGGGTACATGAGGGAAAAAAATCACAATAAAGTAGATGTGTTATTGGTTGAGGGCTTGGGGTTAATCCATGAGAATTAATAGCCTAATATGAAAGATATGAAGGTACAAAGATGCATTTTTACTAAATCAAGATTGAGAATAAAACCTAATTAGTCTCTTATAATAACTTGGGTTTCTTAAAACAACTATGCTTCACTTGTATTCACCATTAATTCTTGAGGTCATGCCTTCAAAGGGTGATATATTGAAGGAAAACACCAAAAATACCTCAATAGATGATAATATATCCCATTGGGTGTGAAAAAACTGATATCAATCTAAATTTCACCCTTGAGGAGGTTGTTTAATCCTTCCTCATTTAAATGACATATGGAGACACCTCTAAGTTGTGGGTGGCCTAATAGTTGAGTCAAATCTCTATATTATGGATATATCCATTTTTTATCACTTGAAACTACTAATAAACCTATTTATTGTAATGAAAATGGAAAGAGGGAAAGAAAATAAATAAAAATAAGGAGCAAATGCACCAAATTCATGACCATTACCACACATTGGTAGGTGCATAATGAACTATAGGATTGACCTATCATGTAATAATCCTAAAATATTAATCTTACATCAATGTTTTATATATAGGTAAGGTATTAGAAGACTAGGAGGGAATATTATTACTAATTATAATCCACACTTAACCCTTGATGAAATTAAATACAACCTATAAGGGAGAGATAAAACTTCATGGAGGTAGGAAGGTGAGACACAATCCAAGGAAAATATAATTATCACATAACAAGATCAATCACCAATAATTTTAAACTAAACATAACCATATGGGAAGGCAAACATCAATATTTTATTCATTCATATGCTTACAAAGGATGAAGGATTCACCTTACTCAATTGGAGGTTCCATTATAAGCCTTTCAAGGCAAAATTTATAGAAGGATTAAGAGAGAGAGGGAGATAGGACATGGAGAGAGTCTTTGACAAATGTCATCCATCACATATCAGTTAAAATGACAAGTGGAAGGTTGGAGAAAAGTTTTATCATATTCTTCAACTTGTATTGATTGGAGTAATTATTCCTTCATCAAGGTTGCATAGTAGCTCCTTTTCTATTATTGTGGCTCTTCACTTTCTCCTCATGAAATTGGCCCCTATCTTGATGAGGAACGACAAGTTGCCTTCTTGATCATATAACTATTATTGAGATGCCATTTGATATTTTGACACCTTTCACACATTGGGAATCTTTAAAACAATTTTTTCACATGTGTCTCAAGTTTATTTTATGTGTCTTGAAACCCTTTATCCTCACTACACTTTCCTTTTGCATCTGGTGAAGGAGCTACACATTGTCTTGATACATAGTTTATTGAAGTATCATAACCAATACATCTATATTCATTAAATTAATTTTTTTATGTCCTTAGAAAATTCAAAGAGTATAAAAAAGTGTTCTCAATGGTGTTATAAATACTTATAATTCCTTCATGATTTTAAATAGGTCTGTAACCTACCCTCTCTCATATAAATAAGAAATCAGTCTTGATTTAGGCTTGGTTCTTGCCTAAAAACCTACTATATCATCCTAAATAACATTGAAATGGTTTTTGGGAGACCTTAATACCTCTACCCAGGCTCAAACAAATCTTATCAATTGGTTTATGAGTTTTCATACACATAGTCTACTATCAAATAGGTTTGCAACTATAACTTTAAACCCATTTACATACTTTTACCCTTCAAACATGCCAAAATATTGATCCAATGGATGATCATAAGGATTATATATGTCATTAAAATTATTTAAAGGCTATTAATACTCATTAGATCCACTTAGAAGGCAAATCTCATAGATCAATTTCTTTTGAGTGTTTTAGGAGGGTTTAGAGTGTCTTACCTTCTTAACAATTATTCATAAAGTTGAGGAAATAAAATTATGGAAAAATGAGACAATATTTTCATAAGGGTAACCTATGAAAATTTTATAATAACCATTTAGACCCATGCACTTGGTGGATAGACTTGCAATGTGAAAAAGATGACCTCTTAAACTTTATAGGATTGTAGGTGTGTAGTCTAGAGATATGTATTTCTTCAAAACAAATAAAACTCCTTGTTTATGATGTGGAATGGATTCCTAAGTCCTTAATAACATTATATGAGGTATTTATATGATTTTACAATAAATTTGAACCCAAAACCTCTCAAAACCTAGCTTAGCCCACCTCAAGGGTTTGTAGACAATTTTGGAGTTCTAGCATTAATAACCATGTCTTGTGGTTTGATTCTCATTATAAGTGTTCCCATAATTATATAAATGTATGGTATTAATACTCACAAAAAAATCCCATAACTCATTATTTTCAAATAAAGTGTCTTTTCTTCATGAATCTATTTACAAGGCTAGCACATTGAAGTTGAGCCTATGTATTTACATTATTGTCTTGACCATTTGACTGTAGATGGTTTGTTATGAGATAGTAAAATCATATAAATAAGATATAAGGATGTGATTTAATTATAAAATTTAATATTATAATAAAAATTATTCCTATTATGATCATCCTCTGTGTATAGTATTGTAGCATTTTTCTTTGGCTTAAACGTTACTTGTTTGCAATCTATCTAAAAAAGGTTAGTATAGGGACTGTGACTTGTTTAATACCTTTATGAAACATTTTATATCATATTAAAAAATAATAAACCATTTTATATATTGGTTTATTCAAGGGACAAAATTCATAGCTATGTTGACCTTTTTAGGTCTCTTATAGGCCTAAATAGGCACTCTCCAAAAGACCCTGGCTCAAAGCTGATGATATTTTTCATGGAAAGATAACTTGAAGGATCTAATAACTTTGGAATTACTCAATATTATAAATTTTTTTATTGATCATCCCAATATAAATATCAAAATATAACATGTATCTTCTTAATCATTATGATTTGCAGGCCTATACATACACATTTTAAGCTCAAATTTTATCAGAACTCTATTTTGAAGTGGATGTCTAGCATGAATATATAAAAAAGTGATTTTATAATCAAGTTATATATTATTTATGTTTATATAGTTATATATCACATGATTTTAATTTAATAAACTTGTTTGAGACCTCCATCATTCTGCCATTTAGGTTCACATGATCCACTAGTAAGCTAGTCAAGGAAATATGTAGATGATCTTTCTATCATGAGAGATATATATGGATTGAAGGAATATGTGAACACTTTATATACATTATTTTTCACCTAGGAAATCTTTTTATACTCTTGTTCTTTCTTTTATATTATTCCAAAACCCTATTAGACAATAATATGACCTCTATTCTTAGTCTTCTCAATATCATCTTCATGTTAGAGTATAGTTTGGTACTTTTTAGACCTTGGTGTAATTTTCAATGAAAATATAGATTATTAGGGGGGTTTTAATATGGATTTAGGCCCTACCAACTATTCCCTAAATCAACTTGATTATTCTATGGATACCAAGACCTCTGTATTCAAATATGTAACCTACCTAATATGGAACCTTCTTACCATTTGACTACTCACACATGCCAAATTATGGTAGAGGGTAATTTTGGAGGAATATAAAAACAATTTAAGATCTCACAAAACTTATAATTTGCATCCCTAAACTCTAAAATTCACTCAAACAAGGGAAAACAATACCTGTGGTATTTTAGAAGGGTTGTAGAGTAGCTTATCTTCCTAGCAATTATTCATAGAAATCTACCTATTGAACTCAAAATTAATGATAATATTTTTAAGATAATTGGATTAATAAGCATACAGTAATGGAATCTAGTTTGAAACCTCACCTCCTCCATGAATCAACATGAAACCATTCAACTTATTTTGGCTACTAAAAACCTAATGGAGAAATAAAAACTGTTTCCTACATTTTTGGACATATAACACCTTATTAATCATGAATTTAACCTAGGTAAGATAATATAACACTTCCCATTATTTAATCCTATTAAAATGATCTCTCATTTGATTCTCAATTTGGTGAATCCTCTTGAACCTAACCCTTAGGAAAGGAGGATATTTGAAACATGCATTATATCTTACGAATATAACATTATTTAACCATTTATTACCACTTCAAATGTTTAAGACATTTATATATTATTCACAAATGTTTCTTTCATGTACACATCACCAAATTTGAATTTTAATTAACTTGAAAAGCCTTATGTTATGTTGGTAAGTGTGAAATTCCTTTGCGAGTGTTAGTACACATTATTATCAAACCAATAAGGATTAATACCACATTTAACACCTTGATGTATGACCATTCCATCTTAACAAATTGTATTTAGACTAACTTAAACCTTCATGACTTTCTGAAATAAAGACTTGCACAAGGAATGGCCATAAATAAGCATGGAGACATAAAACATTATTACCTTAATTTATCCAAATTTACCTTAATATTTGATAAATGATTTTTAGATTACCATATTGAATGACTTGATGACAAGGGTACATTATTTCCATTTTGACTACACCACCCTATAAGACATTGAAAGATACTAGGATCAATACAATGATTACTACTATGAGTCCAACCATGATTAATATTAAGCCCTTTAGATGGATATTAAAAAATTTAAACAATTTTATTTTCCAATTTTAGAAATGTAATTGCCTATGGTAGCCCTTTTGGCTAACAAATCTTTTGGCCTATGTCATGGACATGTTGTGTCCATATTAGGTTGGATTCAATTCATATTTTGAGTTCTTGGGTATGTCATGATCATGATATTATTTGTAAATGTGTGTGGTTACATGATTTTTGAGATTAGTGCAATAATTTATATTACAAATATTTATATTTTGTATGATTTCATGATTTATATCTTGTATCTTCTATGATTCTCACTACTACATGCCTAATTATTATATATTCTTGATATGACACTTTTATGATCTTTATCTTGGATTAAATGTATAATATGTGATTTAATGATAAAATATATCTATGATGACATATATTATCATGTTATTATACATTATTTACATATTACATTTTTATAAATAACACGTGATATACACAAATATTTATTTTAAATGATTTATATGTAGGATTCATCCCTCAACTCAAATGGGTGAATATATATGCTTATCTTAGAGATTAAAGTCTTGATAGATAAATAAATTCAAAATTTGGGTTAGATTATGTGATTCAAATGAGATAATTTAAGTAGTTGGAAGAACATGTGGGGTAATTCTATTGACTGTGAGGAATAATTGATAATGTATGTAATGAGCTAAAATTGACTTGCAACTATCCCATCTAAATATATGGACTCAAAGAATGTAAAACAAGTAGATCCCATAGATAATGAAATCAATAAATGACCAATGGATATTTTAAACCTATTAAGGAGATCACCTAAAACATAATGTTAATATAAAAGGTTCCAAAGCCTATAGGTAATCAACACAATGCAATAAACCTAACTAGGTCTCTATTTATTAATTAATAAAATATCACAATAAATTAAAGTAAGGGGAAGGGTTAGAAACATATTAAAATGGGAAATGATCCATATTAGGAAAATGGGGGCTTAGGATACCTAATATGGATAGATTGAAATTTTGAATAATCTCATAACCACATTAAGTTTAAGTGCATATAAATTTTAAATAAGGAGATACACATTCATTAACCAAGAAATTATGAAACTTCTATATATAAAAATGAAAGAGATAGGGATAGAATATACTTACCTTGAATAATACCTATTGATTCTCAATCTCCTCCTTGTGTAATGGCATTTAAAAAAATATTATTATGGTTGTAAGGATCTCAATGGCTAAATCAAGTTCTAGGATAAAAGGGATCTTATCACATCTAAGACTCCAAAAGACAAACTTTTTCATTTAAGATAATATCTAAGTAATGAATCCTCCAAATGTAGACTTGGGTAAGAAATGAAAGCAATAACAATTGAAAATGAATGTTCGGTTCTATTAGATTCAAATGGAAAATTGTATTTATAGTGGTGAATGATCCTAATCCATCTACAGGTTTAACTAGTATTATTTACTAGCTTGATTTAATCCTAAACATGTTTATTAGCTTTAGACTATGCTAGCCAAGTTAACCTAGTTGTGAAGTGTGCACCAAAATGTTCAAAATTACATTGATGTGACTGATGTATTTAGTATATGTATATAAATTATAACTTCATTAAACATGCCAACATAGTGGAAACTATAGGTAGTGATATAGTTGGAGGATGTAATATGTAAGGATATAAATTAGGGGATCAAATATGAGGAAGATATAATGGATTTAGGACTGATAAATAATCAACAATATCTCTCACAAAAAAATAAAAAACTACACACCCCTTTCATGGTGTAAAATTTAAGGATTTCACTCAAGAAATTAAAACTTGACAAGTTGATGCTAGAGATAAAGTGTCACTAAATGATAAACATGTGTCACCAAAGTTCAACATGTGATGGCACTTCAAGAAATAACATATCAACTCAATAACTCAAATAAATGTTGATAAAAGAAATAATTGAAAGTAACATATACATAAATTGACTTAAATTTATCACTAAATGATTGCATTTTATATTTATAGTCTTGATTATGGAGGGCACGATAAATACATTGGATAAACATTAGGGACACAAGTCTAGAGAACAAATTAATCAATCATAGGAGGGATAGGGTAAAATGGAAATTTTTTAAGAACATACTTAAGCACTTGGAAAGTAATAAATCTAGGATGAAAATAATATATTATTACTAAAATATAAATGAATGTGAATAACAAAAGGGAGGTAATTGAGTAACTATAAAGCCAAAGGTACTCCTAACAAAAAATTATCCAGAGTAAGAAAAGTAATAATCTAGATAAAACTTAAGGATTTATGAAAACAAATAATTTAATAAACATAAAATTGAAGATAAATAACAATCTATACTTTATCATTTATGGGAAAATATGAAATTATTAATGTAAATATCATTAATGAAAGATAATTAACAAGCCACACTCAATCAAATATAGAAAAAAATAAAAGAAAATGGGAGAAATAGGATAAAATGGCCCACAAAAAGATGACATAAAGCTCAATTTTATGAATATAACTAAGGAATATATTAATAATATAATGTAATAATCAAGATATCATCTTAAAAAAAACTCAAAGATGAAAAATATATTCTAATGATAGAGAAAATAAAACTACAGTATTCTAAATATGTTGAAAATATATGGATAATATGAAGTATAGACGTTGGGAAAATAATTAGAATAAAACCTTGCTATAAAATAGGGAAATGAAATTGGTGGTATGGGAGAGAGGATGATATCAAGGTGAAAACATAATATTTACCAATAATAAGACACTTTAATTAAGTTGGCAAGACCAAGAGACTTTTGAAATCAATGACCTTAGAGAGCTTAACTTAATAGTGCAAGTTTAAACTAATGAGTGAATTATAAGTATCATATCATGAAGGATAGTATGCATGAAAATTAAAAATAGCCTACTTTCCCAAAATGTGTTCCCCATTCATCAAGATCCCTTATAAATCCATTGGTCTACTTCAAATATTAGTTACTCACATGAAAACATAGGTGGTACTAGATAATATATGATAATGAGACCTCCTTCCTTAGTCTATTGGCCTACCACACCCAAATTGACCTATAATCTACCATGAGGCCAAATTTGGATTTTAAGCTTTGACTAGGATAGGAAATGTCCCAAAATTGATCATGTATTCTAGTGTGATCTGAATTTTAAGAATATATTTTCATTTTGATCATTTTAGTTTTTTATATGATATGGATTTTAACTCTTTTGAATTTTTCTATTCCTCTTCCATATGGATTTAAAATACCAAATATGTATCCTAAAAATGAAAATATCAAAAGAGATCTTAAACTTAGTGAATGGAGGAGAGAACTAGATAACCACAGAGTCAAATATTCATATAATTTCAGGTTGGAAAGGAGTATTGACTTGAAACAAACCTTAGTGTGCCCAAAAGGGATGGTGTAATATAAGGGTTTATGGAAATTATTATAGAACAATTGGGTTTCCCCAAGTACAAAAAATGTGTAGTAAAATGTACAATAACATGTAGGCATGGATAATCATAATAAGAAATGGTATATGTGAAATAAGACATGAAGATATACCATTAATATTTTCATAATAGAATATGAATAAATCTAAGTGTAGGAAAACAATACTCTTAACCATTGTCTTATCTTTTTGGGAAGGCACCTAGCTAAGGTTAGGAGTAAAATTAATCTAAAATGGTGGGTATTTGTGAGAAGGGCCTTAAATAAGGTCTCATCATGAAAATTAAAAAATAAAAAATCCAAGAGGCATAATTAAATTATTAGGTCAAAGGGTACATAGATATCATATAAACAAACCAAAGACTCAAAAATATTTTATGGTTGACTGAATAAGAAGATGGGTGTTTATGAGGAAAGGTTGGGTCTGTTATGTGGTCTTATAATACATATTCATAAACTAAAAACCAAATGATGTAAAATAATACAAAATACTAAATGACCAAATCTAAGAACTAGGGATAATGTGTAAATAACCTAGAGGTGTGTAAATAACTGAAGCTAGTGCTTTTTGTATAGAAGAAAATCTTAATTAAAACCTAAAATGAATATTATATCTATAGTATATGAAAATAACTATAAGTATGTCAGTAAAAATTACTAAAAATATAAAATAATACAAAAAGGTAAATCTATGATAGAAAATTAATCTAATAAATTTATTTTTTCAAAAACTGAGCATTATTTGGTTTTTTGAAGATGTGTCCATCATTGGTTTTTAATTTATAAGTACTAGTTCTAATAATGTCTTTGAGTAGGTAAGGTCCCCAAATTTTTTGGTTTTACTATTCCTATTTATTATGAGTGTAATATAAATTAATAACTAAGTCACCAATATTGAATTTATAGACTTTGATTTTTTTGTTATGTTGTTTAGCTATATGATATTTATATTGGTGGTTATGTTGTAAAGGACCCATACATAACTCATGAATAAAATGTAAAGTGTGAAGATGGGAATCATGAAGATATTCATCAAGAATGATGCCATGAAGAATATGCATAAATAAGGTAACTCAAATTATAATGGAATGACAAATTCAAATCCATAAATTAAAGAGAAAGGAGTTTCCCAAGTGGTATTATAAATGCTAGTATTATAATCCAAAAGTGCAAGATAAATATTAAGATTGGTATTAGAACAAGAATATCAAATAACACTATGAAAAATATTTTTAAGGATTTCGTTAGTTGATTTAACTTGACCATTTAACTAAGGATGGTAGGACGTGTAAATTTTTTGTGTGATTTTGAATTTTGTGTATAGTAATTTCATGTATTTATTTTTGAAGCTCCAACCATTTTCATAGATGATGGTGTGAGGAATGCAAAGTGAAACATGATTTTATTAAGAATGAATTTTGATATAGTAATTATGGTGACATTTTCCAAGGGCATAAATTATACCCTATTTGTAAAATACTCTAGTAATAATGATGAATACATGACCATGTTAGGATATAGGTAATTTACCAATGAGATATAATCCCCACATATAAAATGGCCAAGGATATTCTAGGGTATGAAGCTCTACTAGAGGAGAGTGAATAAGATCATCATGAATTTGATAGGGATTACACTTTTTTAGCATAAGTGATGACATATTTTTCAAGAGTAAGATAGGAATATCCCATGTGTAATAATTTATGTGCTATAGTGTGTCTTCTATAGTTAAAATAAAAAATTCCCTCATGTTCTTGCTCAAGGAGATAAAGAAATTCATCTTAAGTAACACAATAGAGTTGGCTACCTTTGGCATTATAATAATATAGGATTCCATATCTAAGAATGTATTTAAAATATTTATTTGAAGTTAAGTATTTTCACAAGAGTCAGCCTCCACAGGATATGTATGATGTTGGATAAATTTGAAGATGTCTTTATACCATGATCTTTATTAAGTAATGATAACCACAATGTGTAAAATAAGAGAATTATCTTTGGATTGTAATATAGAACATGATTCTCTCATGTAGATGAGAAATTTTGAATCATGAAGTGCTTGAAGAGAGTGAAAAAGAAAGGCTAATGAATCAAAATAATCAACTTAGAATTTTATTCTCTTAGGATTGATTCAATAGTGAAAGATGTGAATTATTTAGCAAGAGTGGAAGAAAGTTTATGATATGTGATTAAATTTTCACGTTTGCATTGATAATAACCCTTAACTTGATGAAATGTTAGCTATGAAACTCATAAGGAATGTAATCATGGGATGTCTAAGTCAATGGATACTTGCATGACTAAGATGAGGGATTCATATTCAAAAATGTTACTAGTGACTTCAAAGTTTAATCTAAAAGATAGAGGAAAAATTTAAACATGAGTGTAAAATAAGACACATATTTCCCTAGCTCCTTGAAATCATTTGGCTCCATTAAAGTGAAGGGTCCAAGTGTCTTTGTGCAAGTCGATCATAACCTTGGGTAGTTATTCTATGATGACTTTAAGTATGGGATTGGAGGTGGGAATTAAGGGGTCTTAGAATTTTTTTGCCTTGATATCATCGATGAAATTGTGAAAATAATATTTAAGAGATATAACTTGATTAATAACTTTGATATAAAGGATTTCTTCATTGAGAAAAATTCCCAAAAGGTGATTAGTAGTTGGTGTAGGCATGTATGGTAGTAAGTTGATCAATGATCACTTGGAATTTTATTAATTATTTATTTAATAATTCTTACTTTACCATCCATTTTCCAATTCTATCTCAAGTTAGAAAAAAAATTGGATAAATATTTACAAAGGGGATCATAATGGACAATAACATAGGTTGTCTGATAAAACATATAGTGTCAAATATTTTTGGTATTGAAATAAATGGTGAGACTATTCCATTAGAATTTCATGTAATGGGTCTCATAAAATATTAAAACATGGCTAATATAATATATGATATATTATCTACTTGTTTCATCTTATTGAGTGAGTATTTCCCCAATTGATATGAGGGTAGATGAAGTATAAAATATGAGTGGGTGATCATTGGAAGGTGGTAAAAGAGTAGGAGGATGAAGTAATGATTCATTCATGTTATCAAAATATTTTTTACATGCATTGGTATATTAAAGATAAATACCCTTCTTGAGGAGTGAATTTACCAAATAGATATGGTATGCCATTTTGTGGACAAATGAATGGATTGCCTCAAACTTTCTAAGATATGTACAAATGTAATATATATATATATATATAGGAATAGGAATGTTGAAAATAGATTTTATTTTAGTGGGATAGACATCAAACTCACGTACGGTAATGAGAAATCCTAGGAATTTATTGGAAGTTACACCAAAAACACATTTTTAAGGATTAAGTATAACTTTATATTTGATGAGTTGTTTCAAGATAATATGAATATCATGAAGATGATTGGATTTAGAAATAAGAGCATCAGTATAAGTTTCAACTAATTTATGGATGAGCTCATGAAATATATGAGTCATTTCATGTTGGTATATAGTGTCAATGTTTTTAATAATGAACAACATTTAAACATAGTAATAGGTTACCCATTCAATGGTAAAAGTAGTTTTATATTTATATTCAAGAGCGATGCAAATTTTATTATATCCTAATAAATCATCCATGAGAGATAACATCTCATAACTAGCCATAAAATCAATAATGGTATCAATTTATGGTAGAGGAAAGATATATTTAGGTTATGCTAAGTTAAGATTATGAAAGTTGATACAAATGCAAATGGCCATGGTGAATTTATTGATAATGGGAATAATGTTGGATACCCATTATAAGTAATCAATAGGTTTGATGAACTTATCATATACAAGTTTGATTATTTATTTTTGAGATAGGGTAGAAATCTCAAGTAATTTGTTTTTTACATTTGATGCATCAATTGTGGATTAGGATAGATGAATACTAGGGTCAATACCAGGCATGCATTTTTATGACCAGTCAAAGGATTCATGATATTTGTTGAAAAAGTGATTATAGTTATCATGATTTTCAAGATGAAGTTATTTAAAGATAAGAATAGGTATAGGAGAGGAAATGGTGCCATCATTTATTGTAATAGTTTCCTTGATAATAATGGTATTTATATATTGGAATTATATGTACTATAGGAATATTGGAATGAGGATGTATTTTATGATCAATTCTATAAAAAAAATTATTGAATCAAGGAGCCTTTTTATGAAAATGGCCATTCTTGTGATGTTGGTAAGGAATTTTAGCCTCTCAAGCATGAAGTATTTATAAGATAGTTTCATCAATGGGAAGCATGGGTAAAGGTCCATAATATTCGACATCCAATTCAATATATACAATATTATGAACTTTACTATAAAACTTAATATATATTTATCTCAACGTTGTAGCCTTAACATTAATGGTAATTTTAGGAGGTAAATAATTTGACTATATAGTATCGACCTAGCTGATATAGTCTAGGAAAGAAGAGTTGGGATAAACTATATTAATTTATTTGATTTAGTTAGTAGTGAAAATAATGGTTTTGATTAAATTATGATAGATGATATATTATATTGTGGATGGTGAAACTAAGGATATTGTATTGACACTTGATGAGACCTAGCTATTATAGTCTAGGACTAAAGGATGGATTATATTAGGTTGGTCAATACAATTTACATATTAAAAGACAAAGTGAATAATATTAGGTTGGTTTATAATTCTAGGATTGAGTGGAATGGTATTGATCTAGATGATACTGTTATATGTGGGAATAGTAAGTATTTCTTCAATAACCCATGGAGTGTATAACAATGGTGGATTAGTATGAGGGAAATAATCTTCCAATTTTGAGTCAATATCAATGTAATTAGATAATATATGAATGACATGAACATCATAGTTAAAGGCATGCATTTTGGATATGTAATTTTGATAATGTATTACATCCAAGTCTCATTATTGATCTTGGTCTATAATTTAGGCATCATAATAAGATGTATGAATTTTAAAAACATGAGAAGCAGGCTAATCAATATCATAAGGGATGTCAATAGTGGAAATGCTCATGTTGCTAAACGTTCTAGGAGACATAGTGAGAGGATATTTAAAATGTTTGTATACCCATATTCATTATAAGTGTAATCATATAATGTGTATTAAGTTTCATGAACATTGAACAAGGGATAAATTTTATTAGTATCATCAATTAGAATAATGGCCCTATCTCCTGAAAGAAGAGAAGGTGGGATACATTCCAATATATAAAGAGGTAATCAAGTAGTATTTTAAATGTTCTATAATTCATTAGGTTCATCATCATTTAAATCTATGTGATTTGCATGGAGGTTAGGATACATATTGATGAACTCAAGAATAGGTGGACTAATAATATGTGAATCAATAGGAATGCAATATTGAGATTTGGTATTTATAAGTTAGATGATCTAAGGGTTGGGATCTATCTCATGCTTATAAATTTAGCATTATGGATGAATTTGATGAATTAACTTCAATAAGACATGACACCTCTCATGCAATGAGACCATGGATAGCCTAAGATCATGTTGTAAGAGAGTGGAAAATATATAACCATAAACTTGGTGTGTATAGTTTTGGGTCCAATATTGAGAGGGATCCATATATAACTAACCAGATTTTGATTGGTTTTATTGAATCTATGACAAGTGAGCCAAGTTTTTTTAAGGTTTTAATTTGAGTATCTAATTTTTTGGAGTAACCAAAGAGAGATAACATTAATACTTGAACCTTCATCCATAAAGACTTTCCTTATTAAGGTATTATTCATTAAAATCTTAATGAATAGAGGTGGATCATCATTTTGAAGAAGAATTTTATCATTAATCATGTATTGTTTGATAAACTATATGGAGGGTTTCATAGAAGAATAAGGTGGAGAAATAGTTTCAATAACATGAACTTCCATGGATGTGGGGCCTTCAAATGTGGAAGAAATATATCAAAATCATTAGGTGGGGTTTATTTAATATATTTCAACTATTGCATAAATAACTTATGATTATAAGGAGAATTTATTATTAGTTCCATGAATGTAATTTTGCAAGGCATAGAGTTAAGTTCATATATAAAATTACAATGTGATTTGGAGGAATATTATCATGTTTTTTTGATTGATTAAAGATGGTGGTCTTATAATGGGTATAAGAGCTAGATTGAAGCTTTAATTATGGAGTCTGCTCATCACTAGTGGGTTTTACTAAAGATGAATTATGATTATTTGTATTATATTTAAGAAGTTGTTCCTAGGTAGAGGGATTCTTAGTTTTAGTCATAGGTATTTATGAGTAGTCTTATGATGTTAATTAACCTTTGTCATGTTCACATATTGGGAGTTAGTGCAATATTAGTCATATTTAGCATCAATAACACAAACATTTTTATTGAAATGTTGTGTACTAAGATATGAATAATAATTTTGAGACTTTTGAGTTGTAAATTATATATTTTTTTGATAAGCTTTAAGATATTCATTATGGAAAACCTTTATCATAGCATCATGATCAAAATTTTCTCCCAAAATGGGGGAACCACAAATTTTGGAAGAGCATGACATGTCTCATGAGAGTGGTCAATGTCTAGGAAACCAACAATTTTTTTTAGGATATTACCATGATGGAGGATTAGTAGTGGTATTAATGAAAGGTTTATATGTAGATAAAAAATTCATCATTTCCTACACACTAAAGTGTGGGTCAGAGGGATTTTATATATCTGAGTTGGTGGCTCTATTTTGGTTTGAGGAAGGTTGAGTTGATAATTGGTAACAGTTACTACATTAGTTAAAGTTTGTAAATATTCATTTATGAGATTAAGTGAAGGCTAAAATTGAGTCTTAAAAAAATCTTGTCTTTTTGCTTCATCAAAGGCCTCTTCTAAGGTTTGGGGAGAAAATATCTTAACCTTGTATTGAAAAGATGATTTAAGAATAGTAATGATAAGTTTGAAAATATTACCATCACTCATATTATGGTCTATTTTATGTGATAAATAATTATATCATATGATAAAAGTATGATAATATTCATTAGGAAGTTTTTTAACATTTATGAAATGGCTAATACTATTTTTCAGGAAGATCATTATATTGAAATTTCTTAACTAGAGCATTAACTAAATCCTCTACTTGAAGAATGAAATATCTAAGGAGTTGGTTATAACATTCTAACCCATATCCCATAAATATTTTGAAAAGTTTAGTAGTAGAAAAGCTATTAGTTTGTATCCATTACTTATGGATATTACCAAAATATTTAAGGAAAATAGTAATATCTTTAATCCCATCATATGTGATTGTTGGAGAAATGTTTCCAATGTATATGGACACAATGAAGGGCACTAAATATTAATTTTGAATATGTTTTAGCATTTTATTATGCATGGTAGGTTGAGGGATGATATTTCATAGGGCCTAGCCTCAAATAAAAATCATTGTTTCATAAGATAAATGTAATAAGTAAATAACTAATTTATGAATATATTTATCACGTGAATATACTAAACAATGCTTAAATAGTGATAAATATAATTAAGCAACCAATATTAGCATGCATATTTAGATTGATTTAAACTTAGATTAACTCATCATCATAAATACAATACAAAAGAGAAGGGATAAAGAGATAAAAAAACTTGTTGAGGTATAAGATGTTCCTTTCAATTTTTGATTGAGCACACCCACTAAAACCAATCCTTGTAAATTCAACCCAAGGATGGTGAATTTTTTTGGGATACTAACTAAATAATATCAAATACCATGACCACCATATACATGTGCAAGAGATGGATTTAAACTCTTAACAACCTTTTAAATGTAAATACATAAATTTTGATTAATAGTATTGAGTGATTACAACCATTGAAGTGTAAGAAATAATTATGTAACAACAAAACTAAAATAAGAGTGGGAAAGAATATCATAAAAAGTAGTAAAATGCATTAAAGTATGTCTGGATCTATAAGTCTTTGTTAAAATTCACAAATAACTAGTTAGGCATAACATATTATAATCTTAATAAATGCTAGCCCTGAGAAAGGCTCTCAAAAAATAATATATACACAAAGGGTCCAACTCTTCTCTTAATTTCCATCTTAGCCCACTAAAGGGGGAGTTAAAAACATTCATTATTTATTAAAGAAATGTAGTTGAGGGTCTTGATGTTATAAAAAATCTAAAGTTATTCCCATTATTTATAGTTAGATGCCACACCATCATTATTTAATCACCAATTGGTTACTTTAGGATCCACCATCCCATCTAACAATTTCCATCTATCTCTTTCTCAATGATTTGGAGCAGTCTTATGTATCTTCTTTGTCATTAAAAACAAACATTGACTCTCCCCCTTTACGTTTTGCTTCATGATTTAAAAATTATATTTCATCTTTGTTTGTCTTTTATGCATTATGCTTTGGCTAAGGGTTTAGATTCTCTAATGAGGAAATGCACCCAAATCAATGACCTAGTTTAAAGCATGAACCCTACAAGATCAAATGAAATGGTTAAGCATAAATTCTATGTCATTAACATATAGTACATCTAGGGATATGTGTAGCCAACATATGGATTACACATCTTCATATTAGCTTGTTACATTTATCAATGTTCTTAGTATGGTCAACCTATGAAATAACCATGGATAAGTAGAGTTTATATAGGAGGTAGTGGTTAGTCTTTTATCATCATATTGTGAATTATGTTCTTATTTTATTATTATGGGGGTTTCCCCCTTGAAGTGGCTCAGTCATAATATTCAAGTATTCTTCTCTTTCACTAATTATTTTTATGTATCTATTTATTCTACTCTTAATTATACCCTATATAATTCTACTATTATGAATAATCTAAATACTTTAATTACAATTGGCATTAGAGCATTGATTTGGGCAAGTTTCTACAATGCATTTTTTTAGGATCTAGAATCTTGAGCACCAAAAGGAAAAAAAATATAACTTGTGATTCAGGAGGAATTGATTTTTTTGTCACAATAGTTTTATTCATGAGGGTTTTTATAGAAAAAGAAAAACATTTTTTTGGAAAAAAGTCTATATTTTTTTTACCTTGTGTAAATTATCAATTGTTGGATTCATCTCTACGATATGATCACAATGGTGTATTCCATTGATACACTTTTTTGGGTCAAAGTTTTTCCCCCTTGTGCATAATAATAGTAGTTAGATTCATCTCGATGAGATGATAAAAATGGTGTATTCCACCAGTACATTTTTTTGGGGTTGAAAACCTCCTAGGGTTTTTGCATGGCTATTCTAAACACTCATGGGCATGATAAAGGGAAAGAAACTCTAGAAACTCTGCATAAGGATAACATGGAATTTAAAACTTTTGATCCATCTATTTTGGAGGTAGTTCAAAAAATTAAGTTAGAGTTATAAGGCATGGTGAAAAAATATGATTTTGATACAGTTCAAGGAGACATTACAGTTTTGAGAGGGAACTTGGATAGTCTGAAGGATTAATTAAAACAAATATTTGGGCAATTGGATAACTTTTCATCTCAGCTACTACAAAATAATCCTCCACCACTTAATTTTGGTTCTCCTACTCCAATAAATACCAATACCAATTTTGGGCCTAAGTCGATGTTTCTAAAAGTGGACTTACATAAGTTTGATGGTAATGATCCACTAACTTGGATCACTCAAATTGAAAATTTATTTGATCTGTATCAAATTCCATGTTCTCAAAAAGTGATTATCTCCTCTCTCTATCTAGAACCTAAGCCATTCATTTGGTATCATTCGTTGTGTGATCAAAATAAAAAAGAAGGGTGTCCTAATTTCATGATCAATATTTTTTGAGGAGTTGCATCTCCACTATCACAATAATGTATTTGAAAATTACTTCAGTCAACTAGCCAAGTTGTGCCAAACTAAAACTATCAAGGACTACATTCATCAATTTCATAATATTTACTTATATAAGGTAGACATCACTAAGGAAAATTTGACTAACCTATTTTTGAGTGGCCTCAAAGATATCATCCAATTGGAGGTTCACATGTTTCATCCTAACACTGTATTTGAGGCCATACTAAAGGCACACATGGTTGAGGAAATTGATCTGATCAAATGGGAACCTTTCACCAATGTTCATTAATGAACCTTTAAAGCACCATAATTTCATTATCTTACCAGATTGAAACCTCAAAAAGTGAAAAGAATCATGTAAAAGGTTTGTGTTTTGGCTATGATAAAAAATGTAGCAAAGGGCATTAATGTGCTAAAAATATGTTATTTTACATTGATGGTGCCAATGATGAGGAAGAAGATGATGAGACTTCAAGGGAAGGGTTATAAGAAACTAAGGATTAATATAAATATTCTCAACCTACTATTTCCTATCATGCACTTTCAGGTGTTATTACTCTTAAAACTCTTAAGATAGTGGGGTTCTTGAAGAATCAGAAGGTGATTGTGTTAATTGACTCTAGGAGTATACATAACTTCATCAATAATAAGTTGGCTACTCATTTTAATTGTTTTATTTACCCAGTTCAAGAATTTCAAGTAATGATTATAGATGGTGGTACAGTCAACTATTTTATAAAATGTCATAGTATTATGCTTTTTATGGGAGACTATTAGTTAGATTCCCCTATGTTTGCTATTCCCATGGGAAGAGCTGACATTATTTTGGGAGTGTAATGACTAACCACTTTGGGCACTATTGAGATGAATTTCTATGAATTATTCATGAGGTTCCATTTATAAGGACTTTTGAATTACAAGGATTATGGGATAAATATCCACAACTTGTTAGTTCCTACTAGATTACAAAGATTCTTAGAAAAGGTGCATAAGGTTTTGTGGTGTGCTTATTTTCCATGGAGGTTAAACCAATAAAGGAGTCTACACATCTTGATTTGTAAAAGGTGTTGGATGACCATTTTGTTATTTTTGGTGATATGCCAAAAGGACTTCCTCCAAGTCATGCACATGATCATTCCATCAAACTCATTCCAAGAAGTACACCACCCAATATCAAAGCCTATAAGTATCCCTATGCCCAAAAGAGTCAAATTGTAAATAAGGTATAATAGATGTTAGAGGAAAGAATCATTTGACACAATCAAAGTGAATATTCCTCCCTAGTAGTCATGGTGTAGAATAAGGATGATAGTTGGAGGATGTGCCTAGATTACAAATAACTCAATAAATACACCATCAAAGATAAGTGTCATATTCCATTAATTGATGATTTGATAGATGAATTGTAGATATTTGCTCTTGATATAATTAAATTTGTATCTATAATGAGAACATACCTAAAACAACTTTCAAAACTTATAAAGGCCATTATAAATTTATGGTCATTCCTTTTGGCTTCACAAATGTACCATCTACATTTTATAGTTTGATGAATACTATTTGTAGGCCATTTTAATGAACATTTGTATTAGTGTTTTTTGATGATATCTTTATATACAATAAAAATTGGGAAGACCATTTTAAGCATGTGAAATATGTGCTTTCAGTTTTAGAACAACTTCAACTTTATGCCAAACCTTCTAAATGTGCTTTTAGTGTCTAAGAGGTGGAGTACTTGGGTCATATTAGTTCACATGAAGGAGTGAATTTTGATCCTAAGAAAATCCAAGGAATGATGGATTGGTAGGTTTCTAAATCCCTCAAGAACTTCCATGAATTTCTGGGGCTAACTAGTTACTATCATAGGTTTATCAAAAATTATGGTAGAATTATAGCCCCACTAACCTCTTTGTTGAAGAAAGAATCCTTATAGTGGAATGAATTATATACTAAGGCATTTGAATAGTTCAAAATGGTTATGTGCACAACTCCATGGTTATATGCACAACTCCAGTTTTGGTTACTCTTGATTTTTCAATAAACATTGTTGTAGAGTGTGATGCATTAGGATATGGCATGGGGGTTATACTCATGCAAGAAGGTAGACCACTAGAATTTTAAATTCACCAACTTAAGAGAAAAAATATGCTCAAACCAATATATGGGAAAGAGATGATGGTTATTTTTCATGTAGTAAATCAATAGAGACCGTATCTAATGGGTAGTCACTTTTAAGTAAATACTGATCATGATAGCCCAAAATATTATTTGGAACAACACTTGTCATCTGAATAACAACAAAAGTGGGTGACTAAAATGTTAGGATATGATTTTGAAATAGTGTATAATAAAGGAAAATAGAATGTGTTGGTATATTCAATATCTTGATGGAATGAATTGATTGAGGCATTTTTATGCACCATAACCATGTGGCAGGTAGATTAGCTAGAGGAATCAAGATAAGAATGGGAGAATGAAAACCAAGGATTTGATTAAAAATATTTAGTAGGGTTCTAATAAATATGAAAAATTTACATGGAAGGGGAACACATTATGGTATAAAGATAGATTATACCTTTATAAGCATTCTCTCCTCAAATATAAAATTCTTCAGGAACTTTATACCTCTCCACTTCGAGGACACTCAAGATTTTTGAAAATATATCATAGAATACAACAAGATTTATTTTGAGAAGGAATCAAAGGGGATATTATGAAATATGTGGCTAATTTCATGGTATGCCAAAAAAATAAAGGTGAAACCATTAAGATCCTAGGTCTTTTACAACATTTATCCATCCCTAGCCAGCATTGGGAAAAAGTTTCTATGGATTTCATTATGGAGTTACCAAAGTCTGAGGGTAAAAATGTTATCATGGTAGTTGTGGATCAACTCACCAAGCATGCTCATTTTTTCTCCTTATCACAACCATTTTTTTAGTACAATAGTTTCTACTTTTCTCAGTACAATTCAAAAATTGCATGGCACTCTAAAGATCATTGTAAGTGACCAAGATCCCATATTTACTAGTAATTTTTGGACTAAATTATTTTTATGTTTAGGAACCCAATTGGCTCATAACTCATCCTATCATCCTCAATATAATGGAAAAATAGAGGTATTCAAATTTTTTATCAAAGGGTATCTTCTTTGTTTTGTTCTGATAAATAAGACTACTGGGTTCATTGGCTGCCACTTGTTGAGTGGTGGTATAACAATTATTTTAACACTTCTTTAAATATGTCTCATTTTGTGGCATTATATGGGTATCACCCCCCATCCATTACTTCATTTTTGACATTGAAAAGGTTCTATCTATTGAGGAACACATTAACATTTAACAAGAGGTGTTAGTTAGTTTTCAAGAGAATTTAGTAATGACACAAAATCAAATGAATTAGCAAGTAGATCAACACCATAGTGAGTGGAATTTTGACACAGGTGATTGGGTCTTTGTGAATTTGAAGCCATATAAGTAGATGTATCTAAAACAATTGAAAAAGTATAAAAATATATCACCTACTTATTATGGCCCTTACTAGATCTTGTAAAAAAATTGGTAGTGTGGCTTACAAGTTAGAATTAGCCTCAACCACTTGTATACATCTGATATTCAATGTATCTTGCCTGAATAAAGTAATTAGACACAGAATTTCCACTTGAAATGAGTTACCTAAATTAGATGAATAAGGTAGAGTTATTATATAGATTGAATATATCCTTCACATGTGCACTACGAAACTACAAACCATATCTATTAAGTAGTATTTCATCAAATGGAAAAACATGCATTATGAAGATGCAACATGGGAGGATGAAACATTCCTACAGAAACATCCTAGTTTGATTTAATGTTGAGGAAAACACTTTTTTTAAGGGAAGGGGAATGCAATGTACTTAAATCATAGTGAATATAGGGATATGTGTGGCTGACTTGTGGTTTACACATCTTCATATTAGATTGTTACATTTGTTGATGTTCTTAGTATAGTTGGCATATAAAATAACCACGGCTAACTAGAGTATATATAAAAGGTAGTGGTTAGTATGTTATCATCATATTTTGAATTATTTTCTTATTACATTATTTTGGAGGTTTCCCCTCAAAGTGGCTCAACCATAATATTCAAGTATTTTACTCTTTGTTAATTTTTATTGAGTATTTGATAATTTTAATCTTAATTCTACCCTATATAATTCTACTATTGCAAATCATATACATAATTTACTTAAAATAAATCCTTTGAAGAAATGATAAGGAAACAACATTTAAATGATTGAATCATGAATATAACAAATTTAGACCAAATTCAATAAATAAATGAAAGATTTTTTTATTTTAGACATAAACATTCACATTAATCATCTTTCAACTCAAACATAGGCCTTTACATATGTATAAAGCTTATAAAAATATATCATTGATTTAGACTAATAATTTAAAATAAAATAATGTCATCATGAATCCCATTAGGCCAATGGATTTTTAGCTTTTAAGTAACCAACATTTTTCTCAAGCCTTTGATAGTTTTAATGTTCAAGACAACCATCAAATTTAAGCCCATCTGGTTATATATGGCACATCAATATTGGATTGGAGTTTTAGGGTATAAATATTGGTGGTATGAATATGAATATCAAACTTAAGCTCAAAAATATATTGATGTCATCAGGGTACCACATGATAACCCTTCATTAGATTGGGTCTTTGGTCTAGGCACATAGGATGATGCTATGTGTCATCCTCCTAGTGAGTTGAACCCTTGAACTCATTGATTAAACTAGTTTAGTTTCTATTATCCTAAGATCCCAAGAATTCACCACATTATGGCTTCTTAGGACCTTGGAGAGAAAATATTATTGGCTCATCTTTTGTATTCTATCTATTTGATCTCTCAGGCTCTCAAGAAATCACCATATGGTGATCTCTTAGGATTTTAAGGGCTCAGAGTCTTTAGACCATTGTCAGAGTCTCCATTGTCTTGAGCTCCCAAGACATTACCACATGGTGAATTATTCAGAACTTAAAACTATTAAACTTTTGATTAATTTCTCATCAACCTAGGTTACCAGGATCATGCCATGTGATGTGATTTAACCTAATAAGGAAACTTTAACTTATTAATTTTTTGGAATTAGAATTTTTTTAGACTAAATTGAAATTTTGAAAAGATATGATAGTTGTTATCAGGATAGATATCCTTCCTACCTTCAAAGGCACTCACGGGATTGAGTGTTCTTAAGAGGAAAGTGAGAGACAATGCATGGGATAAAATATCCCCTTGTTAATTTTTGGATTAATGTTGGTTTTATCCAAGGATAGATTAGGTTAACTATTTTTTACTTGAAGAGTCATACTTTTTATCATTAGGGGTTCAAGATATGTGAAATTTCACTTCAAATTAGTTATTATCTAAATTAGTCTATACTCAACATTTACTATTGATTCATACTTCATAGATTTTTAAAGCAATGGAAAGAGAGTCTATATTATTAAATGGACACAAAAAATGGTAAAGTAGGGAAAAAAAGAGTGTTTCTAGTCATGAAATGTTAATGCTTCAAGAATAGAGCTAAAGGCCCTTCCATAGTTATACCACTATGTGATGAGCTTCACCTAAGGTTTTGAATTGGTATTACATAATGGGAAATTAATGAGGAAATAATAAAGAATGCTTGATTTATAAAACCCTCGCTAAATATAAATATTCAAAGCCAATAGCAGATAACACTAGAATCTTCAAATATAACCTAAAGATTTAAACATAGATTACAAATATTGTAAGGGAAACAAAAAGGGTTCATAAAGGGGTTAGAATAATAAATAACATTATAACCACTATAGTCATTAAGTAACAAATCATTATTTTAATTTTATTAGTATTAACATTCATTTAAGAGCTGTAAATTATTGACAAATAAACCATCAATTTTACAAAAATCAAAGACTGTATTCATTAAGATTAGTTCATTTATAAAAATATTGACCATGGTAGACATTCATGATCCAAAAGGGTGAAGGAATAAGTAGTTTAAATCCTATCTTAATTACAATAACATTTTGGGACTAATAATTTTTGATCTTCAAAATAGAATACAATTATAAATTTATAGATGAGGATGGGGCTCACCTCCTAGTAACACAAAATTACCATCCTAGGCCATGATGGCCACTCCTAGATGTTAAAACCATATAAATTTCAAAAAATATAATAAAATCCATCCAAATCCCTTCAAAATATCCTGAATTCCCACCTAATTGATATGTGGAGAATTTACAGATGAACTACCTCAAAATTTCTTAGACTCTACTCCCCTAATAACTAGTGTAACTACCACTAAGTCAAAATATCAATCTAGTTTGTTCAGATTCATTGGTATCTCTTGAAATATCACTTATGACTGGGTCACCAACCTTTGATAAAATTTGAATGGGCCTACATATCCACCTTAACTTCTAACACCTAGTTAATGCTTGTAATGGACTGCATGGAGAGTTCTAGCATTGCCTAGGCTCCAGCCTTGTTTGCTTTAGCCACCCTTATCCTCATAACCTATTTTAAATGACCCAAGTTAACCCCAAAGTCACTGATGTTTAATATATTTCCATCTACATGGAATATCACTAAGATATTGACTTCCTTAAAATAGGCCAATATCTTCTTCTTGCCTTCTTCTAAGGGATCCACCATAGTCTATGCCAAGCCCAACCATTCCTTAATTATATCCCTCATTCTCTTGGTATATGTTTGGTATAAATTTGGCATAAGATTCAAATCAAATAACATTCCATTATTAATTATAACCACAAGCTTTCTGTACTTACTCTCTACTAGATAAATTATTTATAAATAACCCTAGGTCCTCTGAATGTGCATCTTACTACCTATTAGAGTTTCCAACACTCTTCCTAGTATTAAGAAAAGTTTCAAGAGGACATCCTTGACTTGTATAATAATATTAATAGGTAATGATCTCTTCACCTATGATTTCAAGGCTCAGACTTGATCTTGCATGTCCTCCATTAGTTTATTTGACATGTCATGTGAGGCTTGGAGGACTGAGATTGCATCTTTGGATACCTTTTCCTCTTTATGAAAGTATTCACATTTTTGAGGAATACAATATATTTTTGGGTCTACTAGACGACATGGTTCCTCTCCTAGATGAACCTTTGAGTGAATATTTGCATCATGTTTCCTATGGTGTAGGAAAATTCCCATTATACATTGGGGTCACCTTGCATTTCCATCTCAGGTTCCTGTGATACCATAGCCATTCCCAAAGTTGGAAGAGGTGATGGTTGGGTGAAAAATATGGTATTTCTAGGTGGAAGATACGTGGATGAAGTGAAAGGGCTGAATGGGGAGAGAAGTATAAAAGGAGGAGCCATGGGGGCATAAGAAGGCAAGATGATTGGGGAGGCTAAAGGGAACATCTATACTTATCAATAGATTTGAATTAGGTTAACTTGTGGGGTTATAACTCTAGGGAGAAGGGAATTCAATAAAAATGAGTAAATTGGTTGGTTAAATCCAAATCCCTATGAAACTTAGATGATGTAAATGGGGTTCCCAAGGGTAATGAAGTAGGGGTAGTGGGAGCCTATGGAGGAGGCCAACATGGATTAATTGGTACTTAGATAGAAGGATAAACATGAACTACCTTATACTTCTTATTTGGTCTCTTGCCTAAATCAGTTCAAGATGTTACAATTAAGGTAAAAAGAGTGGTAAAAGTAGTAGGAGATGATTAAATAACCTATTAGGTGAATAAAGGTGATATTAGAATGGCCCAAACTACCTGAGATTTACACATGTGTGTACTTATCACTAGAGTTATATTTACACTAGTTAATATTAGGGCATATATAGGTACCTGGATTTAGGGAATAACCAAAAAGTATATTGGAGATATCCATAGTTGTGGAATGAAGGATGCAAATGGGAAAGAGGAGGTGAGGATTGGAGAGTAATGGGAGAAAGGGAAGGGACATGAGCAGGTGTTAGTTTCTAGTCCTTATTTAGACTAGGATTTGATTTTTTTGGGATGTCAAAACTTAGGGATTATGTGGTTGGGGGTCAATCTATTTATAAAGGATACATTTGAGGCATGGCCACCTAGGGATACACTACTTGAGGCTAATCTACTTGAACTAGAGGGGTGGTAGAGGTAGATGTGAGGATTAAGGTGTATGAGGAGGTATATGAGGGGAAGCTATTGGGACCCTATGTATAATTATCCTTTGGAGTTGGGAGTGTGAATTAAACCTCTTGACTAGGTTGGGCTGATGTGTAAGAGGCAAGTCCAACCTAGTCAAAAGGCTTAAGATAGGCTTGCTTTCCTTTATTCTTATATTGAACCTTAATTTTAGTTAACACCACCTAATATTCTATTGGATTTAGGTAGATATCATCATCATCCTCAAGATGATGGCCATAATTAAGGTTGAGAAGGTTTGATACTTGGCCAAGTGATTCTATATAAAACCATGTGGGTCTCAATCCCTATGATATACCCTACCTAAGGAAAGGGAATCCCTCCTAGCTATCATCTTCTATAAATGAGGAAAGTCCTTGTACACATGGTTCTTGATAGTTATCAAAAGAGGTGGGCATGCCTAATGATTAAATTTGATGCAATAGATAAAGACACCTACTAGTTGATGTGTAATTTTTTACTCTGAGGTAGACTAGGACTTGATAGGGTAGGTGAAGATGAGCCTTGATATTACCTACCACTTGAATGATAATGTCATCTTAACTATACCAATATTCATCAATGGGCCTGAGTGAGTCTGAGATGTCCTTAAATAACTAAGGCATAAATTCTTCATTAATGGAAATGTAGACCACTAGGTAGAAGTACTCATAAATATCTCATATGTGGTTCCAATATTAGTAACCATATAGTTTATATAAAACTACATGGACCACCATACCCATAAGAACTCATGTTGGAAAGTGGAATTATTGACTATGAGTGTTCCACATACCACAATATTAAAAATATTATCATGTATAAGGCATTGAATCCCTATTAATTTTTAACCACCTTGATAATGTTGAAATTGATTACCCCTCCCAGGTTGAAGAACTGATCACCTTGGAGGATTATATGAAGTAGGGGAATCTATAGGAGGTTAACTTGGAGATAGGTTCTCTCCATAAATAGTTGGTCAAGAAAGATCATTCCAACATGTATTACCTCTTTTAAAGTGTGGATGCTATATGTATTTACATCTATCTTGTTAACCGACCTTACATTAAGTTTATTAGCTCATTTTTTCAAGATGTCATGAATTTAGTGAGTGTTAGTCTAGGAAGTTGTAGTGGCTAAATCATCAGATAAGATTTACTCAAGAATGTTTTATTAATCCTTTAAGGTGGATATTGACATGTCAGTGATCTGATTCCAATTATTTATAGAGAAGACCATATCATGGATGTCATCTTGTGCTTAATTTTTTATATGTAACAATCTGTTGAATAAATCAGTACACATAAATACCTCAAGATAAAACATGGCTTTATGCATCCCACATTTCTCATAAGCCCAAAATGCATCTTCAAATTTGGCTTAATCTTCTTCATCAATGTAAAAATATTTGGGTACTAGATTAATAGCCTTGAATATTTCATTATAGTATTTGAAGCATGTCAAACCATATAGGAATGTAGTTTTTCAACACTCTAGATCAGTTTTAGGGTTTGAGGATGAGGTGGAAGTTATAGTTGGGATGGATTATAGTTATAAATAAAATTAAGAAAAAGGGAAGACATAGAGGGCATTGGTTGGAACAAAAATCAAAGCATGTATTCAAGGAAACTAGGAGTAATAATGTATAATAAGTTCAACTTAAGGCACTTATAGGGATTCACATGCATCTACTATATTGATGACATTTGGAGGTTCACTTGGTGTGAATTAAAATTAAAGTTGGTGGAATAATATTCCCATTTGATTCATAATATATAAATAAACTTAGAGATATAAATTTCATGCATCTTGCTAGATTTGGAAATTATGACACAAAGTTTTAAATTATCCAATTAGGGTCCAGTTTCCCATTTAATTAATTACCAAAGTGTGGTAGGAACATGGCCATATAATCCTCAAGGATTCTTAGGTGGTTATTTATGTTTTACACATGTCTTCTATTCATTGGTTCATGTTGTAATGGTCAAGACCTAGGTGTAGCCTAGTTCTTCATCCTTACATGCTTAGAGGAAGGAAAATGCCAATTGGAAGATGGTGTCGTATTTTGATTAGCTCTTTAAAATTTTATTATACCTAATTATAATAGTATCAATGTTTATTTTGATTTCCTTTCCCATATTATACATAAATTCCATGTGGCTTGATGTGATAAGTCAGGCTCTCCCTAGCCCTAACATCTCTATCAAGTTTGAGAGACTAAAAAGACTAACAATGGGCCACATGGAACTTTATTATTTTGTTAGTCCCTCTGAAGTTAAAAAATATCTATCAAACCTAGGAGACTAACACATATAATAGTGGGGTGGGATTATTGTCTGGATCCTAAAAATTATAACTTTTGGACCATGTGGTATCCTTTCATTCAGTAAGGATCTCTTAGGATTTGAATTCTCTAATGGATCTAGGAGAATAACCATTATGAATTTGGGGCACCTTGATTGGATAGGATTTAGTAGGCTCTCACTATAGTATGCATGATGATATATAATTTGATAGGGCTCTCCTAGGCTCTAACATCTATTCTAGGTCTAGGCTATTAACATGTTTAACATTGAGGCACCATGATTGGATAAGCTCTGATAGGCTATAACTTTGATAACAACTATCCACATGGATATTTTTAATTCCACCATTAATATTGAAAAAAATCATGAAAAGAGACTAAGTAAAAAGAAAGGAAATGTGATGAATAAAATTCTCACCTAGTCACCAACTGGATTTCACAAGGTACCACATAAGACTCTGAGAGTTTGACACTCTTGGAGAATGAGACTCTAAGATTTTTAGATCCCCAAAAAATTGAATGAAAATAATAATATAGAAAATTTAACACACTAAATCCTATAAGTAAGAAAGAGATTGGTTTATTTTTGGAGATCCCAAGACTCGACTGAATTAACTTCATAGGTCACATGGTCTCTCAACAAGTATCAATGGGCCATTACCAACACACAATACACTTGGGAAGACCAAGGTGGAATGGGGATTTGAGGGTTCTCTCCTAATAGAGTTTTTTAGAGAGAGATATATAAGGTTTATAAACTTTGAGTTATCATTTTAAATAAGGGTCCCCCATTTTTGTATCAAAAAGGGGGTGTGTTGACCACAACAAATGGTGACTTCCATGGGGAAAGTGGTGTTTTATAACTTAGAACCCAAGAAGTTAATCTTCATTCTTAAATAAAGCATAGAATATAGATAAATATTAAGACATATCATAAAAATAAGGAAATAAATTCATGTAAAAAAGTGACATACTAAGCCTTATTCCCATGGAAAACCATCAGTGTATGTGAGGTGATACTTTTTCAACTAATTCAATTTTAGATATCACTTAAACAATTCTAGGTCAAGCTAGGCATTAGATATCCCAAAGGGAGAATTAATAGTTATATGGATTGAAGGGGAATCATATGGGCATTTATCTACATCTAGCTAGGTATCTGTAGTCATAATAGAGATACCTCTAGTTAAATTCAAGGCATTTCTCCACTGCCATCCAGGTTGAAAATCCTAAGATGGAGGTTGCTTGAATAACCCTTTTGAGGAAGACTCAAAATTTAGAATCTAAATGTTATTCCATCCTTATTTTAAGGTTTTATTATGAAGATATTTGGTGGTTATATCCATTGAGGGTTTGGGACCAAGCCAAGGGTAATGGGATGTTTGTAAAGTTTTAAATACCTAGTCAATCTCATATTAGTTTGGTGATCTTAATTTTGTTAGGATATTCTCATTAAGTGTAGCTTTGATGAATTTTTTTAGGACATGGGGATATTATAAAATTTACTTGTTTATTTGATAATTATTGGCCTTTAATATCTAATTAAAAGACTCTCTTACAACCTTTGACTGATTACAATGAAAGCTCACCTTTGGTATTTTAAAACTTAACTACACCTTCAGGCTTTCATCACCATTCAAAGTGGTTACTTATTATGAGTTTAATAAAGGAAATTTTTGGTTTTGTTTACTATCTTGGTTTTAATTGAATCCAGATTAGGGGAAATGTTTTTTGAGTAGAAAATACCATAAGAGAAAAACAACACTAGAAATAAGAAAAATAACAAAATCAAACACATAGTGGAAATAAGCACAAAATAAAAGAAAACTACATTAATATATATATATATATATATATATATATATATATATATATATATATATATATATATATATTATTACCCTTTCCAAGGTTATTTTTAGATAAAATTATAAGGGGTAGCTGAGAAGTAATAATTCAAGAATTGTCTATTCATCAGTAGTGGTAGGTCTCTGCCTTTAAGGCCCTTAAGGAGGAAAACATTATGGTCAAGTAGCTCAGTTATCTAGTAGAGGCCAATCTATAGGGGGTGAAATTTGGCATGATATCCCTTTTTTCATGAGCCTTATCCCACAAAAATATTATATTATAAATCCTAAATGATTTAACCTTATCTATTTTGTCAAACCATCATTTGATAGTTATATGATGTTTACTAAGTTGAGTAAGACCTCATCTCAAGCTTATTCTAGCTAGATGATGTCTAAGAGTCTATAATTCACTTTACAATCATACTCCACATAATATTGCATGAAATAATATTTAGGTAACCTAATCATAACTAGGACAATTATATATAATCCATAAACTAGTAGGAATGGTGAGATTTTATGTGCTTTCTTATACTTGGTGTGTTTAGCCCACAAAGTAAATTTAAGCATTGATTGCCACTCTCACAGTTTATTTTTTGTAAATTTATTTATGGCATACAATAGGTTATTTTTGGTTGACTCTACTAATACATTTCCTTATGGGTAGTGATTGGATGGGAATATCAATGTGATATTATTGTTGTGTCCCCAAAATTTCACACTTGGGAATTTTGAGTTACCCCTATTGAAATTTTGGTCTTTTCTCTTATGAGAGTTAGTTATCCTTGTCAAAACTTAGTCCCTTTAATAAGACTTATACTTTAGTAGTTTTCACTACAATCATTTTCATTACCAATATTGCTTCAAACTACTCTAAAAGGTTATAAAATGTCTGCCTGGATCATTATCATAAAACCCATTTGTCCATCATTTCAAGAAATTAAAAAAACTAAGTGGTTGAGCTCATTTCTAGGCCAAATTAGGTTTTATAGGTTAATTTAATTATTCAAAAATGTGAATTAAGTTGCCTTCACAAACTTGAGTTACACAATCCATATTAAATCAAATTTGTGTAATGACTTTACTTCTCATAAGAGCTGAGTAAAGTAGATTCATAAACCCACAAAGCACTAATTAGAATAATCTATGGTTTAAAAGTTACATTAATTCACTTGATTAAGTCATAATTAAAATCAATAAAGGTTTATAAGCCTAAAGTCTTCCTAAGCCTAGACCAAATTAGGGTTATAGATTTACTTGAATTCATAGATCAAATTAAGTGAAGTAGTTCATGAAACCTGATATTTAGCAAAGAACTTATGTGGATACCCTCACATGTGCCATTTATTTATCATTAATGCATAGGTTAGTATAAGTATTAAAAATTCCACCTCAGTTCCCACTTAGATTTAAATTTTTTTTAGCCTAGTTGCTACCCTTATGAATCTCGAGTAACATTATTTGAGATTTTAGAGTGATTTTGGTGAAAAATATTCACAACCCATTTGTAGTCAAGTTATTTAGTTTGTTTCCCCTTCATTATCATGAAATAATTCTAGTTATATATCTCATTTTTCTTTGGTAAAACTTTCATGCATCATTTTGCATTTTTTCTATCATTTCTTATTTTGCTTGAAATTATAAGTCATTTTTACATGCATAGTGTTTTTAAAACCTTTTGAATTATTAAAAAATATGTTGCATATGAAAATTTCAAATAAAATCCCAAAAGATAGAATCTTTCTATAAAAACCTAGCAATTGACCTAGATTATCTACTTAAAATCTTCATGACTTGTTACTTACCCAAAATCTTGAACCTGAATAACTGGTTTCATGTTACTTAGAGTTTCTAAGAGGAATTACCTACTCAAATTTTAAAATATTTATTGCTTACCTAGATTCTTGACTATCTATTACTTCTACTTCATCAGGTTCTCTAACTCTAGTAACTTGCCCAAAGAAACCCAAAGTTGTAAATCCCTATCACCCATTGGGAGTCTTTAACCTTGAAGACTTTAGAAGTACCTAAAATTTCTAAAGATTGTGACACCCTATTACTTAGAATGATTTTACTAGAGTTTTTAAGGTTGAATACTATTATAAGTTCGTAATACGTGATGGCTTTTTAGGATTGTTACATAAGACAACTTAACTTAGTTGTTTAACCTTTTCTAAAACTGACATGAATAATTATTGAGTTTTCAAGAGAATTTACCAATTCTTTCCAATGTTAGTCAAAACAAATGTCAAGAGTAGAATAAGAAATAACTCTAATTGAATAAGTTCCTAAGCTTGCACTTGAAGAAGTTTCAAGGCCAATCAGAAAGGGAAAGACTAAAGCAAAGAAAGTTGGGAAGTCAAAAGAAGTAGGGATGAAGTATGAATATAAGAGATATCCCACAGAGCCTTGTATTGCATCCAAAGTGTTATAAATCAATGAAAATAACATGGGACATGTTTTTATAACCGAGTTGTTAGAAAGATATAAAGCCATAATCAAACCACCACTCATGCTAGCAATGACAAATAGTGGAATCCTACAAGCTGTATCTTTTCGAAGCTCACACAACTACCAAAATTTATTCTAGAATGTAATAAGTATTATGATTATCTCACTAGAATAGTAAAATATACTATAGGCAATGTGGTGATCAGATTAGATGTTTAGTATTTTGACTATTGTTTGAAGATCCTAGTTAGACCTAAAGTGATAGACATATCAATGAAAAAATATGAAGATCTATGGAAGAATAAAATAATAGAATGCATCAAGATAATGAATACCACTTATTTACAGAAATCAAAACAAACCTCAAGGTTTCCAAGGCAGATAGTGAGGTTTGACTTGGTCCAATAAGTTGATTACATCATATAGTTATTAAGTAAAATTAATGGAGTGAAAATTACCAAGAACTTTTCCACCTAGATGTATGCCTACATAAGGCCTAATGATATCAATATGAGTTCTACTATGATTGAGTCGTCAATAATGATAAGCGATAAAATTGATCATCAAGTAAGTAATGTATTTCAAACTCTTGATTTCAAAATGACTTCATATTTACTATATGTTGTATCATGTAATGGAACCTTTTTTAGGCTGACTACAAAAGGGTTGATGGCAATAGATCCCATCTATGAATACTAACCTCAATTGACTTGGTCTAGCTACTTCAATCACTATTAAATGGTAAATGATGAATTCTTCTATGAAGTCATTTGTAAGTTGAATGTTGCTTTAAAGGCCAAAAGAATATCTGATGCATTTTAGGAGGTAGTTTCTTATTTTAGATGTATTTTTATTCAATTTTTGAATTTTACATACATCAGAGTTGGTGGTTTCATAAGGACACCAATAAAATTTTCAAGGTACCCTAGTGATAAATGGATTCTAATGTAATCATGTAGATAACTAGTAGAATTACATGATCTTCAATCAAAAGTATATTGTTCTTTAGTTAGTTTTCCTATTGTTATTGGCTAATATCATTATACAAGGATTTATAAGGCAAAAAATGTAAAAATAAATATGTATCATAATTATTATCAATCACATTTTGAGGATAGATAAATTTTTTATTATGGAGGCATAACACAAAGCATAGTTTTTCTTGAATATATACATGTCCCTACCCTATAAGACTTTTGGATTGATTGCAAAAATGAATTTGAAGTAAAAATAAGAGATAATAATAGAATGACTATTCAACAAATTCACTCTTTTGATTTGGATATAATTCTTGAAGACATATAAGATGATGGATAAGTAAATCTTGATTCTTATCATGCAATGGGAGATCATGCTCCACTCCCAGAAATTGATTACAAAAAGAATTAGGTAAAGACTATTGTTGAGAGAACTTTAATGGTTCTTGTTGTGACTTCAACATGGATTCTTATTAAGGTCTACTACATGAAGGAGATAATAATGATAGAAATTAGCCAAGTAAGTCATAAAAGGAAAGAGATGCAAAGAGAAGGTAGTTAAGGATCAACCAGAAAGTTGAAATTCAAGAAGAATTATGATGAAACATATTCTCTAGTAAAAGAAAAGGTGCTAATTTAGTCAGTTACCTTTGCATCTCCTCTGGTTTTTTTGATAGACACTATTCCTATCACTCCTATTTCTACTTCACCTATGACATCCTCATCTTCATTACTGGTAGTGAACATACATCTAGTATTGAAAAATGTCGATTCATGCACACTCATGCCACTTCTAAAGTATCCTAGCATAAAAACTCCTAATAAATCTATTAAAAAAGAGTTTGATGTTCTTCTTCCTCTTCTCCATCTTCTCTACCTAATGCTCCACCTCCACCTCCTTCTAATGATTATCCCATTATTCCTCTTATTCCTACCTAAAAATAGCCATAATATATAACTACTAGAGAGGTGATCTCATCTCAAGAGATATCACAACAAAAGGTAACAATTGAACCTGAGAATAAAACTACTAGAGAAGAAAATAAATAAGAAACTTTTGACAAGTAGGCAGAGAAAGAGAAAAGTGAAAAAATATATTCCAATTTTGTTCATATAGAATATATTATAGATACAAGAAAAGTTATTTCTCAAGAGATAGAGGTGGGAGATAATCAGCAACTAATGGTGATACATGTAGCCACTTCCACTAGTACATATTTCTCCTCATAGTTGGCATTAAAAACAGCTCCTGAAACAAAAAAAGAAATAAATTTGGAAGAGATGCACTACTAATTTATGAAAAGTCTTGATCATAAGGGTAAAAATCCAAAGAATTCTAGAGTGACTTTAAATTTTATAATTGAGCCTTTAAGTAAAAAAATTGTATAAATATTAGTTCCTCCATAAGGTAAGAATAAGAATGAAATCACTAAAAAAGACTTGGTAGCTATAAAGTTGTCCTTAGGGGAAGTCACTACAGAGGGCCTAAAGCAAGACACACAAAATTTTATCAATACCCTTTTTTAGAATCTTGATGAAGAATAAGATGATAAAACCAAACTAAAGGAGAAAATTTCTAAGTTATCTAAAATAATTGCCAACGTAGCAGGATATGCTCCCCAATAGTCATTACTTTTAGGAGATATAATTGATGATCAAATATTAACTTTGGTAGATTAAACTAGTGATAAGGATAAAGCATTTGATGAATGGATAGATAAAATGATACAAACTTCACAAAAATGGTTCCTTGAGGTTTCAAGCAATTTAGCTGATATCAAGAATAAATTGGCACAACTAAAAACAATGATGAAGGAGGTTAAAAATGAAAGTGGAATATCTAAATTGAAATAAGACATCATTCAACAAATAAATTCTCTAAGTGAAAATATTTTGATTAAAGATATTATTATTTTAGAGGTATCACTAATGAAATAAAAACAAGAAGAATACATTGTATCTTTTCACATGTAAACTTTTTGAGCAATGCTTGAAGAAAGGAAGACTTTGGAAGAAGATGCTCACAACTTGAAAATAGATCTAGAGGATTGTATCTTCTATCTCATAAATTTTTTGTCAGAATAACCACCAAGGACACATGAATAACTACATTAAGAATTCAAGTAGGTAATTAAAGAAGTCATGACTCAATTCACAATGAAATCAATAAAGGAGTCAATTAAAAGTCATCAACAAGTCAAAAGGTTGGAACCCAATATTGAGAAGGTGAAAGGTTATTTTAAGAAGCTATAAAATGAGATACTAAGATTTTAAATAAAAAGACAATTAGTTGCTAAATCATGATGATGCACCCATTCAATATATGTCATCACAACACATTAACTAAAGGGAAAAGTGTAGAAAAGAATTTCATGAATTAGAGTGATTACTATTACTTCTGTTATCAACTTCTTCTGTTTTCTTCAAAAGACTTGAGAAATGTATTTTAGGTAATTTTTTTTAGTAGTTACTTTATAATTAGAGTTACTCAGAGAAATTACTTATAAAATTAAGTTGATTTGTAAAATGAAAGACTCAAGTAACTTGGCTAGATTTCATTACTTGAAATCATTTTGTAAAAATAAATTGCTTAAATGAGTTGAGTGCAACATGAAAAGTTGTGTTTGATCCAAATATTAACACTGAGAAAAGCTACATGTCACCATCTATTGCACACCACACATGAAAAATTTAAGGAAGATGTCTCCCAATAGTTTTCAAAACTTAACGTAGCACATGGGGAATTCAAGGATTTGCCTCCTAATTGTATGTGATATTTGAATGTAGTATAAATATGGGAAAAACCTACATACAAAGGGTGGGTAATTTTAGAAAATAAATTGTAACTATTAGAAAAAAAAGACTAAGCAATCTAAAAACTTTATGTTTATATTTTTATATGAACTTTGTTCAAAGTAAATAAGAAGAAAGTTGATTTTTGAGGAAATTTGCATCTAAGGAGATCTTTTGGTGCATTATATGAGGATAAAAATGGTAAACTTTGTATTATTGTTAAATCTGAATATGAATTCAAATTTTTCTTAATCATTTACTAAAAGAATTATCACATCTTGTATGTTTATCTACTTGTACAAATACAATAAGCTCTGTAAAAACTACTTGTTGTGAAGTAAATTTTCTTTCTTTTTCATAGATTTTTGTTTCATTTATTCTCCACTTCCTAAAAATATTTTTTTGCATAATCTTTGAATCAACTGCTTACTTTTTGTAAAATCACTCTGTTATGGTTTATGAACATATGATTAAAGTAATACTTTAAAATAAGATAACTTGTGTATATCTTATGTATAATTTTTATAAATTATAAAAATTTGAATGTGTGAATATAAAAAATAAATAAACATATGCATAAAGGAGCTTTACCATTAAATGAAGGGGATTTAATCACATGATTGCCTAAGTATATTTTTCTAGCCTAAAAAATATCTAGACAATAGTTTTTGGTGACTCTGTTAGGGGACATGAACTTATTCAAATAACAAATCCTTATAGAAGAATATGCATTTCAATCTAGAAAATCAACCTTTCACTAGGGCAAGAATAGATCAAGGCTAAACTAGTAACTTATGTCAACTATAAGAACAATTTAATTTTAACTTCCCTCCCTAAACTACAACAAGAAGATCAAGTTTTTTGCTATTTATAGGAATAAAAACCCCTATGAATCAGATAAAACAAAATTCTTCAATAATAATCCAACTTGCTAATCCTCAATTCTTTATTCTTAGAAAAATGGCACAAATTCCTATCCCTTGGGGGGAAGAAATTATCCAATTGAATTTAAATCCTCCTCTCCATGACTTGCCTAATGGGTCAAGAAATAACTTTCCTAAGTTCATAGGAGATGGAAAAAAAGCCCAAATAAGCAATTAGATATATTTTTTTGTAGTTTATGTAGTGATTGGCATTGATCATGAAGATGTGTTAGTCAGAATCTTCATTGAAACCTTAAATGATTTAGTTTTAGAATAGTTCAACCATTTGGCTCCTAGGACCATAACCAATTGGGCTTCTATGCATGAGCAATTTGAAAAAAAAATTAAAGTTGTTGAAGACTCACACATATTGCTTACCCAATTGACTCAGCTTAAAAAAGAACCACATGAACACATGAGAGATTTTATTGCTAAATTTAATAGACTACTCTATAGAATACCTCATGCCACTCAATCCACTTATGATAATTTACCTTTTAATGAGCATGATCTAAATACTAGTGATTGAGGATGATCTAAAAAACCATGTTGAAATGAATGAATAATATGATATGGCTAATGATTTGATCAAAGATTTGCTAATGAGGATGATTTTTTTGATCCTACTAGTAACTCCAACATAGGCTACCTTACATATGAATCATAAAGTGATTATGAATAAATTATTGAATATGATCATAGTCACTCTTTTATAGTGTTTACAATATCACAAGTTTAGCAAGTTGGTGAAAAATTCTCCAAGGAACAAGGGAAGGAGAAAGAAGACTCTAGGTTAGATGTTAGCATTCTTAAAAGAGGTAGTCCTTTACCCACTTCTCTTATTCCAAAAGATAAATATGTAACATCTTCTTCTCAACCTCATAATTTAGTCACTCATAATTTTTAAGCTAATCCTACTTTATCTATATGCATCCCTTATTTTGACATTATTGACCATGTTAATAAAATTAAGATTCAAATGTCAGAAGTTGAATACTTGAGGTCCTATCTAGATTAATTGCATAGAATAGTTAAGTATGTTCAAAATAAAAGATCAAAAAATATAACCAATTATTCAAAAGGTATCTTTCCTAATCCCAAAAATGTTTATTTAAAAAATAATTCTATAACTACCTCTCCCATACCTATTTCCACATTTGAAAGAATAGATCCATTCCATGTATCTCTCTTAATCAATAGGTTCAAGTTGAGAAATTATGTTCTGGATTCTAAAGCTTCTAATAATGTCATGTTAGATAAAGTAGCTGATAATCTTAGCCTCACTCTAACTAAGTAAATATGGATATGTTACTTAATGGAAGGACAAGTTCTCTTGATTGGACAAATCAAATATGCTCAAGCTATTCTAGTAGCTTTTCTAGATAAGATGCTTAAAATGATAATTATGGTAGTAAATATAAATGTTTCTTATGAAATTTTATTACGTAGAAACTTCTATAAATAAATGGGGGTGGGGAGAATTCAAGATGGATTGGTCTTGTGCTCATATTCCAATCAAAGGTGTAAATCAAAAACTCAAACCTGAGAAGAAATCCAAGTATATAGTTTTCAAGTCAGATGATCCAAGATCATAGATTCTTCTTAAAGAATCAGATCATGGAGTCTATTACCTTAAATTAGTCAAGGAAATACAAGAACTAGAGACACAAGAAGAAGAAGAAAAAATATGGATGGTAGAACTTGATGGTAGTTGTAGTTCCCTTAGCTCAGGTGCTGGGCTTGTATTGATATCACTTGATGGTAAGGTATATCATTATTCTTACAAAATAATGTTTTAAAATACTAACAACATAAAAAAGTATAAATAACTATTATTAGGAATAGGATAAGAAAAATAAAAAGGAGTGAGACTTTTAAAATCATAAGGAGATGTTGAGTTGATTGTACGATAAATTCATGGCAAATATCAAGTAAAGAAGGATAATCTAAGGCACTACCATGATCGAGTTTTGAGTGCAACACTTGATTTTGAAATAGTTTCAATCAATTTCATTCATCATTATCATAACTCTAGAGTTGATTCGTATAAACACCAAAATTATGTCACACACGTGTGTAATTCCCTATGTCAAAACCCCCCTTGAGCCCCTTTTCAATAATAATACTTAGCCTCCCTAACCCACACTTTTACCCCTCACACATTTAATTAATTTAAAATATTTAATTAAGTTAATTAAAAACCACTTATGCCATCTTACTTGGCCACCTCATCTGAAGACTAATTCTTATCCTCTGATTCACCTCAAGACTTAGTCCCCTTATCCTAACTACCCATGACTTGTTCTCACCCTAAAAATAAATTCCTAACCAAATACATCCTTATTAACCTCCCATTTATACTATTTCCTAATGGATACCACACTTGGCATGAGAAAGAATAAAAAACAGGCTAAAAATAGTACTTTTACCTATTCTCATGCCACCAACATCGGTCAACCCACAATCAACCTCTATTATTTTAAGACAAACTCCAAACTAATGTTTAGGTCAATAAAAATTAAGAAAATTCATTTTTATTCACAAACAGGCTTTTCGCATCAAACTTTCCACATCTTGGCTCACTGTTACCTTGTATAAGTCAATCCAGATCAGGAACCAAGCTCTTAAGAACTAGCAACACATGCTTATTTTCTCCATTCAAGGTATTAGTTTGATAAGCCTTATAGGATCCATCCATCTAGAACTTATCATTCAATCACCTCCATAGATAAGTACATCACTTATTCTATAAGTCTTTAAGTAGTTACTTTATAATCACTTTATATCTACTATTTATTGTTTTACACATTCATGACTGTACCCTTGTAAAGGAGTTATAAATCTTCTCCACTTATTTACCCTTGTTCCAACACACCAAACCTTTGACCAAATCTATCCAAACAATACTCTCTCTCTCTCTCGTAACTCTCTCCAACCTTTTAGACCTAACCAAAACCATTTTCCAAGCCTAGAATAGCTTTTTTCAAGCCTCTAGGAAATTATTTCCCCTAACAACATCAATGGCCTAACCGATAATTATCTTGAGATTAATTTATCTTTGTTCATGCCAAATCATCATCCTAGACCTTTTCAATAAGGTGACTATAGATTAGAGATGATTTTAGGTCCAAGGGTTTTAGATAATGTTAATCAGTGGCATGTATTTAATGATGACAAATATATAACCACTTTTATTGAGCAATAAGATAATTTTGATGAACTATATTTTGAAGGAAGTAGTTCACTTCCATGCCAGATAATAATAGGTAATACTAACCTTGAGCATGATGATAATGAATATGTGATTCAATTGAAGGGAAATAAAATCCCTTAAGGGTTAGTTTCTTTATAAGAAATTTTTGAAAGAAAAAAATGAGTATAGTGAGAGTTCTCCAAAAGCACAATAGGTTAATTTGGGTACTGAAGAAGAGCCCAAGATGGTCAACATTAGAAAATGTTGTTTCCAAGAGGAAAAAGAAGCATTCATTAAGCTTCTCAAAAAATATATTGATATGTTCACTTGATCTTAAAAAGATCTAAATAACTTTTAGCCAAAAGAGGTACACCATTACATTCCACTTTAGTTATAGGCAAAACCTTTAAATAAAAAGTTTCACCATCATAACCCAATAATCACATGTATTATCTTTGATGAAATACAAAAGCATGCTAATATCATTTACCCCATTCATCAATCAACATGGCTAGCTAACAACATCCCAGTAAGAAATAAGAATTGAGAAATACATTTGTGTGTTGATTTCCATAACCTTAATAAGGCTTCTTTGAAAGATAACTAACTATTACCTATTATGGATCATACCTTAAAAGTAGTTATAGGCTCAAAATTTTTATCCATGTTACATGGATTTTTAGGATATAATCAAATAAAAGTGGTAGACTAAGATCAATACAAGAACACCATGGAGGGCATTTTCCTATCAAAAGATGTCTTTTGGGATTGTTAATGCCAATTTTTTTTTTCAATGAGCAATGTATCTAACATTTTCATATCTAAAGAAAGAGAGTATAGTTGTATATCTTGATGACTTGATAATCTTCTCCAAGAAAAGAGTTAATCATTTAGCTAATTTACAAGAGGTTTTCATCTAGTTTAGGAAACATGGAATATATTTGAATCTCAAAAAATTAGTATTTGTCATGATTAAAGGGAAACTTCTTGGTCACATCATCTCAAAATAAGAAACAAAGATTGATCCATAAAGGTTGAAAGTTATTCAAAGTCTATCTATGCCTACGTCTAACAAGGGAGTACATTCATTCTTTGGTAAGGTTAACTTCCTCAAAAGGTTCATTCATGACTTTTCCAAGTTAACTCACCACATTTTTGACATGATGAAAATAAGCAAGAATTCAAGTGGAATGTTGAAGGTAAGAAGGCATTTGAAAATATTAAAATAGCCATAGCTCAAGCTCCAGTTCTGGTTTCTCTAGATTTCAATAAGGAATTCAATCTCTATTGTTATTTTTTTGAACATACCATGTCAGCCATACTTCTACAAAATAATGATGAAGATATTGAATCTCCCATAACTTTCATGATCCATCCATTAAAAATTTATGAACTAAAGTATACATAGATGGAAAAACACACCTTTATTGTAGTCAAAGCATGAAAAGCCTTCAAGTACTATATATTATCTTCACATACTAAAGTATGTGTAGCTAACATTATAGTTAAATCTATTCTAACACATAAAGAGTTGAGATTGCTAAGAGGCACCTAGGTAGATAAGGTTCAATTATTTTGATCTTGATATCAAACCAACAAAGCTAGTGAGAGGAAGAGTTTTGTGATAACTAATGATAGAAAGTAAATTAGATGACACAAATATGGTCATATCTTTACTTCAAGATGAATTAGATGAAAATTTTCCCATGGTTCTTTATATTGATCTTGTTGAAGAATGGTACAATAAGATTGATTTATTTATAATTTATGGAGAATTTCCAGTGCATCTTACACATAAGGAAAACTATACCATCAAGTTGAAGTCAAAATATTTTGTCATTTGTGAAAATAGTTTATATAAAAAGTAATTTATGGTGTCTTCCTCCATTGTGCAGACAAAGAAAAAAAAGAGACTACTGTAATAGTTCTATGATAAAGTATGTGGAGGTCAATTTTTATAATGAGTTACAACACATAAAATCCAAAGAGAAAGATACTATTGGACCACTCTTTTCTAGGATAGTTTGGATTGGGTTTTTAAATATCAAGTATGTTAACATTTTGTGGGATGTCTAAAATTACTAGCATTACCCTTAAATCTAGTCATAATAAATGAACCATTCCACCACTGGGGCATAAATTTTATTGGAATGTTGAATCCCTCTCAAGTTCTAGCCATTTTAATGTATTAACCACCATTTATTAATCTAGGAAGTGGGTAGAAGCCATTCCTATCAAGCAAGCCACTTCTAAAGTTGTATGTGATTTTATCAAGGAAAACATTATAGTAAGGTTTGGTGTTCCTTACAAGATAGTAATAGATAATTCAACTAAATGTTCTTTAGCTTAACTAACTTATTTTTTTATTTATATGAAATAGATTTAGTTCACTCTTCAAATTATTATCCTAAAGGGAATGGACAAGATGGATCAAGTAACAAGAACTTGATGACTATCATTCATAATATAGTGGATGATAATTAATGTACCTAACACAAGAAGCTATTTGATGGATTATAGGCTAACATAATCATTCCAAAGAAAGCCATTGGCATGTCACCATATTAGTTTTTACATGGAACATATACTAAAATACCCATCACCATAGAGTTGCTTGCTTTACAAATGTTTAAGGCTATTGAAGATGCAACTTATCAAGATTCACTTGATAAGAGGATTATGTTTTTATCCAAACTAAAATAAGTTTGTACTCAAGTTACTCACCATTTATTTGATCATTAGATTAAAGTAAAGAATATTTTTGATGAAAAGTCTAAGTAAAGGAAGTTTGAAGTTGGTGACTTGGTCCTTATGTAGGATAAGTGAAATAAACCAAAAGGGATGCAAGTGAAATTTGATTCACTATGAAAAGGACATTTAATAATAAAGAAAATTACTATAAAATATAGGTTCATCTTATCCTACCAGAATGGAATTAAATTGTCATTGCCTTACAATGGGAACCACTTGAAGATTTAATAGAACTGAGCATTAGGGTAACACTTGTATGTATATAAATAAAACCTTAATTTTTTTTTTTATAGTTGTTTTTTTTTATTTGTTTGTTTTGAGGTTTTTTTTGATTGAGTTTTACATGATTCTGTATCCAATAGATAAGACTCAAAACCAGAGATATTCAGATCTCACCTTCATTTCTTTCTTTCAGATAGAAACAAAGATATCCCTAATCAAAGCTAGTTGGTGTCCCCAAAATTTCACACTTGGGAATTTTGGGTTATGCCTATTAATTTTTTTTATCTTTTATCTTATGATAGTCACTTATCCTTGTCAAAACTTAGTCCCCTAAATAAGACTTAAAATTTAGTAGTTTTCACTTTAATCTTTTTTGTTACAAAAATTGCTTCAAATTTCTCTAAAAGGTTAGAAATGTTTGCCTGGGTCATTATTATAAAACCCATTTATCAATAATTCCAAGAAATTTAAAAAAAATAAGTGTTTGGACTCATTTTTAGGCCAAGTTGGGTTCTCTAGGTTGCTTTATTTATTCAAAAAGGTGAAGTGAGTTATCTTTGCAAACCTAAGTTACACCATCTAGAGTAAATCAGAATTGTGTAATGACTTTAATTTTCATAAAAGATAAGTAAAGTAGATTTATAAACCTAAAAATCACTAATTATAAAAATCAAAGGTTCTAAAGTTGTATTACTTCACTATCTTAAGTCATAAGTAAAAGCAATAAAGGTTCATAAGCTCGAAGTGTTCATAAGCTTAGACCAAATCAAGGTTATAGAGTTACTTGAATTTATAGATCAAATTAAGCCAATTAATTAATGAAACCCAATATTTGGTAAAGTGATTATGTGGCTATCTTCACACGTGTTACTTATTTGTGATTAATGTAAAGGTTAATAGAAATATTAAAAAATTGACCTCATTTCCCACTTGGCTATCAAAATTTTCTAGCCTGGTTGTTGCCCCTACAAATCCCAAATGACATTGTTTGAGCTTTTATTACTAAATTTAATCAACTACTCTATAAAATACCTCAAGCAACTCAACCCACTGGTGATAATTAGAAGTGTTTTTTTATCAATGCTCAGTTACCAAAGTTTAGTTATCAGCTATGTAGAGCATGCCCTATTGATTTAACAACTCAAAATATTGCTATAGAGGTTGAAGGTGACCTTATTATGGATATAAATATTAAGAAAATAACTTCTAAAATTTATGTTTCTACTTCAACTATATTACAAACTATTACTGATCCCCTATGGAATTAATTAGATAATAACTTGCTACAAAGTAAAAGGTAAATTGCTCAAGGTGTTCATTCTGCTCCTCTCAAGAAAGAACCTACACATAATTTTAATAATCAAAACCAAAATCATATTGTTGTACCTCAAAAAATACTAGTGATTGAGGATGCTATAAAAAACCATGTTGAAATAAATTAAGAGTATGATATGGATAATGATTTTAATCAAAGATTTGCTGATGAGGATGATTTTATAGATCCTACTAGTGACTCCAACATAGGATACCTTGCATATGAATCATAAAGTGATTATGAATAAATTATTGAAGATGATCATAGTCACTATTTTATAGTGTTTACAAGATCACAAGTTTAACAAGTTGGTGAATAATTCTCCAAGGAACAAGGGAAGGAGAAAGAAGACTCAAGGTTACATGTTAACATTCTCAAAAGAGGTAGTTATTTACCCACTTCTCTTACTCCAAAAGATAAATATGTAACATCTTCTTCTCAACCTCATAAGTTAGTCACTCATACTTCTGAATATAATCCTAATTTGTCTATATCCATCCCTTTTTTGACATTATTGACCACATTAATAAAACTAAGATTCAAATGTCAGAAGTCAATACTTGAGGTCCTATCCAGATCAACTAAATAGACTAGTTAAGTATGTTCAAAGTAAAAGATCAAACAATATAAGTAATTATTCAAAAGGTATCTTGACTACTCCCAAAAATGTTTCTTTCCAAAACATTTCTATAACTACCTCTCCCATACCTATTTCCACATCTGAAAGAATAGATTCATTCTATGTATCTCTCTTAATCAATAGGTTCAATTTGAGCAATTATATTATATATTCTAAAACTTATGATAATGTCATGTTAGATAAAGTAGCTGATGCTCTTATCCTCACTCTAAATAAGTCAATAGGGAGATTTTACTTAATGTAAAGACAAGTTCCCTTGATTGGACAAATTAAATATGCTCAAGCTATTTTAGTAGCTTTTCTAGATAGTTTGCTTAAAATGATAATTATGGTAGTAAATATTCATGTTTCATATGAAATATTATTATGTATAAAGTTTTGTAAAGAACTGGGGGGAGAATTCAAGATGGATTGGTCTTGTGCTCATATTCCAATCAAAGGTGTAATTTAAAAACTCAAACTTGAGAAGAAATCAAAGTATATAGTTTTCAAGTCAGATGATCCAAGGTCATAGATTCTTTTTAAAGAATTAGATCATGGAGCGTATTAAATTTAATTAGGAAAGGACATACAAGAACTAGAGACACAAGAAGAAGAAAAAATATGGATGCTGGAACTTAATGGCAGTTGTACTTCCCTTAGCTCAGGTGTTGGGCTTGTATTGATATCACTTGATGGTAAGGTATATCCTTATTCTTACAAACTAATGTTTGAAAATACTGACAACATAGGAAAGTATAAATAACTATTGTTAGGAATATAACAAGAAAAATAAAAAGGAGTCATACTTTTAAAATCACAAGGAGATGTTGAGTTGATTGTAAGGCAAATTCATGGCCAATACCAAGTAAAGAAGGATAATCTAAGGCACTACCATGATCAAGTTTTCAATACAACACTTGATTTTGAAACAATTTCAATGAATTTCATTCCTCATGATCATAAATCTAGAGTTTATTCTTGTAGACACCAAAATTACGTCACACACATGGGTAACTCCCTATGTCAAAACCCTCCTTGAGCCCCTTTTCAATAATAATAATTAACCTTAACCCACAATTTTACCCCTCACACATTTAATTAATTTAAAATATTTAATTAATCTATTTAAAAACCACTTATGCCACCTTCCCTGGCCACCTCATCCTAAGACTAATTCTTATCCTATGATCCACCTCAAGACTTAGTCCCCTTATCCTAACTACCTATGACTTGTTCTCACCCCAAAAATAAATTCCTAACCAACTACATCCTTAACCTCCCATTTCTACCATTTACTAATAGATACCACACTTGGCATGAGAAAGAACAAAAAATAGGCTAAAAATAGTATTTTTACCTATTCTCATGCCACCGGCATCGGTCAACCCACAACCAACATCAATTATTTAAGCCAAACTCCAAACTAATGTTCAGGTTAGAAGAAATTAATAAAATTCATGTCTATTCACATATAGGTTTTTGACATCAAAATTTCCACATGTTGGCTCACTGTTACCTTGCATAAGTCAATCCAGATCAGGAACCAAACTCTTGAGAATTAGTAGCACACATTTGTTTTCTCCATTCAAGGTATTAGTTTGGTAAGCCTTATAAGAGCTATCCATCTGGCACTTATTTTGTAAGTCTTTAAGTAGTTTACAATCACTTTATATCTACTATTTATTATTTTACACATTCTTGACCGAACCCCCATGAAGGAGTTATAAAGCTTCCCCACTTGCTTTTCCTTATTTCAACACACTAAACCTCTAACTAGATCTATCCAAATAATACTCTCTCTCTCATAACTCTTTCCAACCTTTCAGACCTAACCAAAACCATTTCCCAGACCCAGAAAAGCCTTTTTCAATCCCTTAGGCAGTTATTACCCCTATCAACATCGATAGTCTAATTGATATCGGTCAGACTTGGTCACCGACCTTGATAGCCTAATCAACATTAGTAGCTATGGATTTTTAGTAACCCTTCTAAAACCTTCCCAAATAACTTCCCAAATACAAAATAAATATACCACATGTACTCTATTAATCTCTACTATACTCAAGTTGTGAATAACAGTAACATAATCTCTCTTTTACTCTCTCTTTTCCACTATCTTGGTTATTTATTACTCTTTTATTTCTCAAAAGTGGATTATCATCTCTAAAGAAGTTTGACACTTCTTAGAACATGCACGTAGCTTGGCAGCCCACTCATATATCTACTATTAGACATTTTATGGTAGTGATTTCTTACTTATAGGTAGTCCTCCCTAGCCAAAGAGGAGTTCTCAAATTTTTTGGATATGATGTGCAAACCAATCTGGGTTCATTCTAATCACTTATCCCTATCCTTCTCTATTTTTTTAAGACTTGAAATAGACATAATTTTAGCGAAACATTTTTGGCATGCCCGATGGGAGCCTAGAGTTTTCCTTGGGTTCATTGCTTGTTTTAAGAATTCATATAGGTGAATTATAGTGAAAATTTCATTTCTTGCACTTTCTCCTTATTTTCTCCCTCAAATCAAAAAATTCAACATTTTATTTTCTATTTAAGGGCAATAAACTAAAATTTATTCTTCCTTGCCACTCATATTTTCTCTTTGCCTCTAAAAGCAATTTATCATTTTTATTACAGGTTAAAAGAATCTCTTCATAATATATTTATTACATACACATTAGGATAATGAATTTCATTATCTACTCCTATTTCATCATTATTTTCATTCAAATCTAAACATTTCAAATTTGGGTTTAAAACTTGCTGCACTTCATTATTTACTTATTTCATATTAGCTCACCTAATTAATTAAAAGAATTATGAATGAATTATAGTGCACCTATGTTACACAACTAGATCACACTAACAAAGACATATAACTAAACTCACCTAAGACAAAGCCCATTAGAATTTCATCACCTGGTGGATCACCTTACCCTACCTGGCTATCCTACTTGAATTTCACCACCAAGGGGAGAACCCACTCCATTCTCAAGTAGAGTATAAACTCTAGGAATAAGGTATATTTTGGCTAAGAAGCCTAGCTTGGCTTTAGGTCCATAAAGTGTAGGGAGAAAGATCCTATAACAAGCCACGTACCTGGTCTAACATAGATTTCCTCTTGAGCACTAAAACTAACTTGAAAGTAGCTCTAGATTGCTTTTTATTACCTTTTCTCACTAAATTCTCTTCTCACTATTTGATTAAGGCATAAACCAACATGAGACTAAAATTAATCTCTAGGAGTTAATAATTAGTGGTTGTATGTTCTTTTTATACTTTTCTATTACCTTCTGTATTTGGAGTTGGTAAGGACATTTTTCCATTGATTTTCAAAATAAAAACTATTTGTAATACTCAATTTGTATAACCTATTATATCAAGTTTTTTGAGTGTTATTTCTTCCTACACAGACCTCTTGCATCCTCTATTTTACCTAGATTCTACCTCTAAGTTTCTAAAATATTAGATTTTCCATCTCCTAAGGTATCACAGTGACTGACATCGGTTAATTTTATCATCATTGGTAGACTTTAGCCTACCAACATCAGTTAATCCCTCCGACATCAACAAACTTTTACTACCAACATCGGTCAAGTGACCAACATCAATGACTATTTAATTTTAATTTGCTCAAAACAACAAGCTAAAATAACCTACTTACCTACACCTGAACCTAATTTTTCCTTATTTTGTCACTAATACAAAGTATTAATACTTTTTACCTCTTCTTGCATGGTAGTAACATGAGACTAAGCAAAATTATTATCGATCATGTAAGATGGAAACCACTTCTACCTTCCCCTCTTGTTGTTAATTCTATCATGGAACATACTTTAGATATAGAGCATACAACTAGCCCTAACCAAATTCCCATTATGACTGAAGGGGATCAAGATTTTGCTAAATTTCTTGATCATAATGTGGCAACCTTCAGTATTACCTTGCCATGAGTTGAACCTACAATTCTTTGGGTGGCCAACTCTATGGTATGCCAACCTCTCTAATAGAAACAACTTTAGTTTCATCTGTCTCCAATATTTTCCCCATGGTTACTCAAACCACTACCTTAACAAGTAACCCAACCATAAATAATTTCCAAAGTTTAGCATCACCAACTGACCAATCCCACCTAAACCCCGACATAACTTCCCTACTTTCATAACCACAAGTAGTTTTGTCAAGTCTCACCCCATTTTAGAATTTGGTGGTACCTATTCCATCTACTCTCACACCTATAATTACTCGAGTTATGAATTGCCCTTCATCTAGTCTAACCATGCCAATAACCCAACCTATAATAACAATATCCAACCAAAGCATAGTCTCTAACACAATGGGATAAGCCCCTTTTCTTTCTATCCCCTAGCATATGACTCATTATCCTTATGTTGCACCAACACAACCTCAATAAGCTATGTCATACAGTCCCTTTGATTCCTATCAGTTTCCCTATAACTTAGGGGCTATCTCCCAAACTAATCCCCCTCTAAACCTCATTAAGATGTTGATGGACAAGATGTCTAATCTAGAGACATCTATTTTAGGTTCAAAGAATGTGTTATCTTATGATTAGATATCCAATGAACTCATCCATCCTTATTGCCTATTCACCCTTATCCAATCCAATGGGAACTCCCCAAATTTACTTATTTCTAGAGTAAAGAGGATTTGTAATAGCATTTGTGAGCATTTAGACATGCTTGTTATTTAATAGGGCATGATGATGCATTATTACTTCACACTTTCCCTATATATCTTTTAGGTGCTGCCTTAGATTGGTATAACTCTATAACTCAACACTCCATTTTCTCATTTACCTAACTTGCACAAATATTCCTAAACCATTTCTGTATTAACATTTCTAAAAAGTTTTCTATTACAAACCTTTATTCTATTAGATAATTTGATGATGAGTTTATCATAGATTTTGTTACTCACTAGAGAGGCTTGATCAATCAACTCTCCTTCTCCTTACCCCAACCTGAGCTTATTGAGGTCTTCTTGAGGGCATGTTAAACACCTTTCATCCAAACTTTTAGTACAAAATTTTTGCACATTTGATAAGGCCTTTACAATGGCAAAAAAACTCAAGATTCAGGATATAGATGAAGTTAGAGTCAAGTTGCACAGTAAGAGTGCCAATTTAAAATCAAATGACTCCTCTTATTTTAAAATTTCTCCTTCTAAATAAAATTCTAAAGGCACTACCAATGTGGTGGTCATTAAATCAACTTCTTCCACAACCACAAACCAACCTAATTCCTCAAATTCTCAAAATCTAACCAAGTAATTCCAACAATGGTATGAACAAAGACAATACACTCCCATTGGAGAGTCATATACTTCCATTTTGGAAAAACAATTACAACAAGGTGTCATAACCCTTCCTCAAATCAAACCTCCTATACATTTTGACCTCTCCCATCCTATTCCAACTTGGTACAAGGAGGATGAGTTTTGCAGCTATCATCAAGTTAAAGGCCACAATTCTAAAAACTATAAAACATTCAAGAACATTATTAAAAACATGCTTGATAGGGGTGATCTCATCTTGGATAATCCTAATGCACCCACTAATCAAAATATGGATGTGTTTAAATAGCCTTTTCCTAACCATTCACCCAATCAAAAAATTTTTCAAACCACGACTAACTCATGTGATCATAATATCCATATGGTTAATATGGTCTTTCTTTTACCTCTAGTTCAACCTCTCCCTCAACAGGAAGCACCCATTTTATCAATTCCTCCCCCACAGTCAATGGCATTTGTTTTGCCCCTTCTTCCTCCCCAGATAGAAGAGCCTATTTCACTTGTTCCACTCACACATGAGGAAGATCATCCTTTACCACTGCTTTTGCCATCAGAGGAGCCTATATTGCCAGTTCCTTTTACACTAATGTTACTTATTCTCTTACCACTTGAAGACCATGCCTTACCTATTCCACAACCACATGTTGATGGGAGCATCATTCCTATGTTATACCCTCTTAAGTAACCCTCTTCACATACCTCTCCTTTACCAATAGAGAGTAATAACCCATCCACTCCACTTTTACACCTAGAAGAGTCAACGTTATCTACTCTTACACTAGACAAGAGACATTTCGTACCTACTCCAATTATACCACTCTTACCACTTATTTTACCTATGAAAGATCATACTTTACCTATTCCTTTTGTACATGTTGAGGGAGAAATTATACCTATGCTCTACCCTCTTGAGGAACCCTCTTTGATTACCTCTCCTCCACTCATAGAAGACCATGCCTCTTCTCCTATCTTTATTGAAGAAGACCCTATTATGGATCTTTCTCATTTTTGTCCTAAAGTAGCAATGACCAATAATTTACCTCTTTATTAATCACCTCAACCTTCTAAAGAAGAAATCGTAAGGCCTATGTTAACTTCATCTAAACCCTTCTCATGGTTGGTGAAAAGTATTGAATTTTTTGACTCCATGAAGCTAGATCACGTGGCATTTTTGGACTAACTTAAAACTCTTTATCCAACACAATGAGTATCGACCTTTACCACCAATCTTCTCACTACCCTTTTCCCCAAGGTCTTTGACAAAGCTAGATATTCTTCACTAAAATCACCAGAAGCTCATTCATCTATGTCAGAACCTCACCCTTGTAGGTATCTAACACATTAAATCAGATCATGTATTTATCCATATGCCCCATCTCTCATATAATTCATCCATAGGTGAAATTAGATCTAACTTTCAAACCATAAGTTGGAGTTTTGTGGCTTTAAATACAAAAAAGGTTAAGCTTCCTAAGTCTCACCAATCCTTCCCTCTTCAACCCTCAACTTTACCATCAATTTTGGGACCACACCCCTCTACTTTAGCTAGAGTATCATTGATCTAAGTAAAAAAAATGGCTAAGTTACCTCCACTACTACCTCTACCACCTGGTAGGACTTTCACATCTAACACCATGATACCTAACACCAAGAAAGTGTTAGTAAAACATGTAACTCCACCACCACCAAACAAGGCACCATGTAAAATCAACCATATGACTCTTAAATAAAATAAAGGTGTCCACTCCTATTGCTATAACAAGTACAAGCCAACTCGTAGGCTCTCAGAGCTTTTTCCTATGTCAGTTGTAATCTTCCATAATAACTCTTCCTCCCATTAAGCCTTATATTCCTCTTGGATCGAATCCATGTTGATTTAATGATACACAAGTGTGTCTATATCATCATTCACCTAGACATGATATTGAGAGTTGTAAAACTCTCACAATAGTCATTTGGTAACACTTTGATGTTGACACTTTCTTTGTTGATACTCCCATTAACCTTCTTGTTATTCCACCTCTGGCATCCACAATTCCTCCTACTATTCCACCTAAATTCAAACCCAAAGATGTTGTCATAACCCCTTTGCCACCTCCTTCACCTATATTTCAGATTAACACAATTAATGTGGCCATGTAGTCATAAAACCAAAATAGATAAAGGTAAGGAAAAGTCATTGCTCCTTGGGCTCATCCCTTTTCCAAAGACACTCCTCTGAATCCCAAGATTTCCATCTTAGGTGTCTTAAAACCAACATCTTTAGACATTATTCAAAGCTTGATGGTAAAATAGCTTCACCAAACTCTTATGAAAATGTCCTTATATGAATTAATCCAAAACTCACCCCAACACTTTCAAGATTTGATTAGTGCCTTATAAGTGGTTGAGGTACAACTTGATGATCCCCAGCCTCTTATAGCTTTGGTCAGCTCTCTTAATTTCATCTCCCTGATTTCCTTCAGTGATTCAAAAATTCTACTTCAACACCTTGAAGATTAGGATTCTACCCTTTTTATTAACACATGTATTTATCAAACTCATGTTGAGAGTCATGATCAATGGGGGAGCTAGTATTAATATTATTTCCACCCATGCCTAAAAATAGCTAGCTCTTCTCGATAATTTCATATCTCAAACTGACATAGTGTTCCACTCCTATAATGATACCACAACTACTACAGTGGGTATTATTGTCTTACATATCCATGTAGGTCCCTACACAATTTTTGAGATATTTTATGTTGTATAAGGAAAATTCTAATATAACATACTACTTAGATGATCTTAAATACATGTTATGGCATGTGTACTCTCAACTTTGCACCACTATGTCAAGTTTGAGCATAATGGGCAAGTGCATGTTATACTTGCCAACCCACCTCCATTTAAAACATGAAACATGACTTATAGTCCCAATGATGCTATCATTACATTAAAGACATCATCTTCACCACATGATACTTTTAAAGCTTCCATAAGTTCCACTACCCTAGTTACACAGATATCAGGAACACAAATTCCTGACAAAGATCCCATGGAGGAAAATTTTAAACATCTGTCACTCAAAGAATATCATTTGTTGATGCTTGAAATGTTTCATAATCCACAAGAGTATGGAAAGCTTCATATGCACCCAAATTATGATCCCTGTATTGGGATGATCATCCCCTATGGGCCCCCTAACCTTTGAACTAATTTCACTTATGGGGGAATTGATCAGGCTCTCACTATTGGCAATCCACCCTCTTCACCACAACCATTTATCAGTGACTTCTCTTTCCTAATCAAGCCTCATTTTTATCTCACCTATCTTTACAAGTGTGTCTAGAAAGGATTTGGTTTAGGTCATTATGAGTAGGGTGTCCATACACCCATTGAATATCCCACTAGCAAAACCATTAAAAGAACTAATAAGAGGCATGTAGTGGGTTATGACAAACCAACTAAACTCACCAAAACTTCCCATGTACTAATTTTGAAGAGCTAGTCTCTCTTTCTCCACCTTCTTCTCCACCATCACCTACCGAATTGGAGGTATCTATACCTTCTATTTTTTTCTCAATAAATGCCATCCATTTAGGGCCTCTCACCTATCACTATGATAATGAAGCAAAGTCCCTTCCTCTCATTCATCCTAAAATAATTAATGAAGACTCCCTAACTATTAACACTATCTAATGTCAAGATGATGATGTTATTCTCACATACATGGGTGTAGATGATTCCTATATCCAATAATCACTCCCACATGAAACATAAGCTATGTTAAATGAATCAACCATTGACATCAATTTTCCTTTTCATGATAACCCCCACATCCTCAAGATTGGCCAATCTTTGGATTCCTCTGAGCAATCTAATTATGCAACATTTCTTAATAACCATAGCAAAGCCTTCACTTGGTCTTATAATGATATGCCTGGTATTGGCCCCTCTATCATCACCCATAAGATTGTCACCAATTGAGATCTTAAACTTGTTAAGTAGAAGCGTTGTAAAATGCATCCTCGTATTACTTTCCTTGTCAAATAAGAGCTCCAATACCTCCTTTATGTTAACTTTATCCAACCCATCAACTGCCCGCAATAGATTTCCAATATTTTTCCTATCACAAATGCAATTGATAGAATTTGTATTTGCACCAACTATTGTGACTTAAACCTCACTTGTACAAAATATGACTTCTCATTGCCAAGTATCGACCAACTTGTTGATCTAACAGCCGGCCATGAAATGCTATCACTTATGGACAGGATCTCTAGATATAAGCAAATCCTAGTTTTCTTGAGGATCAACACAAGATAACCTTCATTACCCCATGAGAGACTTTCAATTATTGAGTGATGCCTTTTGGTCACAAGAATGCTGGTGACACCTACTACTGTGTTATGACTTACATCTTCCATGATCTCCTACACAAAATTATTGAAGATTACATGGATGACTTAATCGACAAGTCTAAACTTTGCTAAGATCACTTGACGATTCTCAAAATCATATTTACTCATCTCCTCCACTATAAAATTTGACTAAACCCAAAGAAATGTATCTTTGGTGTCCTTTTTGGTAAGCTCTTAAGATTTATCATTTTTATCCATGGTATTGAAGTTGACCTTACTAAGGTTAGAGAAATACTAGAGATGCCTCCACCTACTAATATCAAACAATTTCATAGCATACAAGACAAACTTCAATCAATCTACCACTTCATCTCCTAGTTGTGAGATCATTGCCAACCCTTTCACCATCTCACAAAAAAAGATGTCTTCTTCCATTAGAATATAGATTGCCAATAAGATTTTGATGCAGTCAACCAATATCTCCTTTCCCCATAGATTCTTATTCTACCTAAGGAAAATCAGCTTTTCTACCTTTACATCTCTACAATAGACCAATCTCTGGGTGCTATGATTGCACATTGAGATGATCACCATCGAGAACAAGTGGTTTAATACATAAACCACACACTTATTGATATGAGACTTTATATACCCATACCAAAAAACTTTGCCTCATGTTGGCCTTTTTAGCCTCCAAGCTCTGCCATTATCTCTTAAATAAAAAAACCTATGTGGTCATCCATACTGATCTCCTCAAATACATGCATTCCAAGCCATATCACAACCAATGTGTATCTCAATGGCTAATGCTCCTTGTTGAATTTGACTTGGATTTTATTCAATAAAATTCTATCAAGAGTTAAAATATCACTGACCAATTAGTTTCCACCCCTTTACCTGACAACTAACCTTCAAACCTTGAATTCTTTGACAAATCCATTATAATGCTCTCTACTGATGACATCTCCTATCAAATGTTAATTTTCTTTGATGGGTCTAAATGTTAATACGAAGGGGGTGTGAGGGTCATTCTTATTCCTATAGATGGTGAGCCTATGCCTTTGTCATTTAAACTAGATTTTTAATGTACTAACAATATGGCCAAATATGAGGCTTTGATCTTAGGGCTTCAAAGAGATATCTTCTTGGGTATCAAATCCATAACCATTTTTGGTAATTCTTAGCTAGTGGTTAATTAGGTTAATGGTTCTTACCTATGTAAAAATGAAATTATACAATGGTATAAACATCATGTAGATGTGTTATTGGGATCATTTGACTCCTATCTCTTAAAAACTATTCCTCTATCTACAAACAAGTTTACTGACACAATGGATTCACTTTCTTCACACATACGCTCTTCACCCTCTTCCTCAAAAATCTATGTCACCATGTATCGCTTAACATTACCCTCCTATGTATCAACAAACATCCTTTTTATCAAAAATGTAACATCTAACCCACATGACTTATGGTACAAACAACTCACAGCTTATCTTTCCTTTACTATTACCCCTTCTGATCTCTCTAATAATTGGATATGTGCCTTCACAAAACATGTCACTCATTACACTATGCTAGGGGAACTTATTTAAAAGTGAGGTTTTGATGGTATCCTCCTTAGATGCTTTAATAGTACTGAGACTCCCTTTACTATTAAGGAAATCCATGATGGGATTTGTGGTGGACATTTCAATGATCATGTGGTTGCCAAACATATCCTTCGACTCAGCTATTATTGGCCAACACTCCATCAAGACTATGGTGATTATGTTCAACATTAAATCAAATGTCAACAACATGCTAACCTCCTTCACATTCCAAGTCATACATTACAAGTTTCCAAAACTTCTAGCCCTTCTCCTAATAGGGTTTAGATCTAATCAATGAGATTAACACTCATTAATCCCTTCATCACCATTTTATCATTACTACCAATGAATACTTAACCAATTGGGTTGAGCCCATTCCTCTCATCTCCACTAAGGATGAAAAAATTATTGATTTTATCGTCCATCACATCATCTATCATTTTGGTGTCCCATATAAAATTATAATAGATAACAACAAATATTTCAAAAACAAAATTGTCTAAAGTCTTTGTGATACATTTAGAATTAAATTAAGCTTCTCATCACCATACTATCCATAAGTAAATGGATAAGTAGAGGATTCTAACAAAACATTGACCAAAACTCTCATGAAGGTAGTTAATGATATGGGTAAGGATTGGCATACACACATTCCCTTTGCTTTATGGGCTTACCACACTAGCATTTGAACCCCTACGGGTGCTATGCCTTTTTCATTGTTGTATGGGATGGAGGCTATTTTGACTCTTGAGGTTCAAATTCCTTCTCTTCACATTTTTCTAAAAGACATACTAATGATGAATTTTTCCAAGAACATTTGGCTTAACTCAAGTTACTTGATGAGCATCATCTCATAGCCCTCAATCACCTCCAAATCTATCAAGAGTGTATCAAATGTGCTTACAATAAAAACCTCAAAGAGTGAGATTTGAATATTGGAGATCCCATCTTAAAAGAAAATCAACATGTGATTAACATGGAGAAAATAAAATGGGTTAAGTTTACTCCTAATTAGCTTGGACCCTACATCTTAACTCATAATTATGATTTAGGAACTTATCACTTGTCATCTCTCGAAGGGAAGCCAAAACCCAAGCCTTTAAATGCCTTACACCTATAACCATTCTTTTTTTAACCAAGTAATGCTTTACCTCATGTTTCACTTGAGCTCATCCCTTGAGCACCCTTATTACATTCATCTCCCTTCCTCTTAACCCTTACTCCTACATACTTAGTTAACTTATGAAGTGATATGGTTTTGCCCTCAAAGTGGAAAAATCCTAAGCCTTTATAGTCTTGTCCATGACTAAAAAAAATGGGATGTGTTTATAAGTTATGTTCTTTTAGGTCATGATTCTCAATGTAGACTACTCCCTTAAAAGACAACTACATAACTTCTCTTTGATACTATCAATAGACTGCTCCATTGAAGGATAACTATTTTAACATAAAAACAAATGATTATACCACTCCCTTAAAGGATGGCTAGGCCAAGCTTTGTTATCAAAGGGAAATACAAATAAAAATCTTCTCATATTGATTAGCTTCATATGACTTCAACACAAATAAAATCCCATTGTAGGCTTCCCACATTGATCATCTTACCAAAAAAGAAAAAAGAAAAGCTTTAAGTCATGGACTTGCCTATAGTAGCTCTCGAATCACCCATAGTAGGGGCATATCATCCCCACTTCGAAGGTTATGCTATCCAATCACTTTCACTCATTTTACCCTTTTCCATCATATTATTTCAAGGGACTTTGAACTCACTTAACATATGGTGAATATGATGCTTCTTTAATAAACAAAATGGTCAAAGGATGTAAAGCATGAAAGAGGATCATATTTTTTATCCTATTTATGTTATGATTATGGTATTTTCCAGTACGTGAGTATTTTGTCTTTTTATTTTCCATCTAAATCACATGTTGATCTCTTTGCTGAGATGAAAAATTCATACAAAAAATAGCATAAACAACCTATCGATTTTAAGCATACACCATCACAAATATAGAAAGATGCTAAGATGAAGCTAACAAATCAAATATTCATATACCATCACACATATGGTAAATGCTAATCTAGCTCAACTAACATGCTCAACATTAATATAAAATTAACATAACATTAAAATAACCATCTACATCATCATCATCATCAGTATCACAATAAATGCAAATGCATCTCAAAATCATAATAAACACATCTCATATATATATATATATATATATATATATCTATATATATATATATATGCTCGACGTAAATGTAAATCAATACATCATTAAAATATCATCTCTCTCTCAAAATATACATCTCTCATCTTTAGCTCATAGGCTAGTGTGTATACAACATATATAACAATAACAAAATCTGGCACTCAGAGTCCTTGAATTTATATGTGTGGTCATGAAGAAGCAGTGCCATCACCACTCTCCACCTATCTACATTTACGTGAGCTAGAAGCCATGACACATGTCACTGATCTCTTCTACTCTCCAAACTCATAATACCTCTAAATATATGGGAACTCCCTATGGCCCTCTCATAATAAGCAATATCATCAAGGGTAGTGTTATAAATCACTAGAGGTATAGTCTGTGAGGGTCCCATCACACCTACTGAAGACCTGACCAATACTGGTCCTTATGGTGAAAGAGGAAGAGTAGCCTAACCTACTACTCTTAAACTATCCCTCTCTACTATCAGTATAGTAACCTGACCTTGTAATACCCTAACCTAGCCTTGTAATTCCCTAACCTAGCCCTACAATGTCACCACTTGTCCTTATAAAACCAATACATGTGCCTGCATTACATCTCAAGCTTCTACTACCACATCTCGAGCTTGAACTATTGCATCCTATGCTTGTATCACTATATCTTAGGCCTATACAACTACATCTCTCTCTCATCAATCCCTATAAATTTGGTACTAGACTCTTGACCTAAACTATAGGATGCAAACATGTCCAGAAAGCAAGATACATCATTGTGCATCTAGGATCTACTACACCCATCCTTATTGGTAGCTCCTCAAAATTTGTCCCATCTATCTCCTGGGGCAAGGGTAGGGGTGCCTCTATATCATTGATATGATTCAAATATTCAATATATTTAGAAATACCCTTAAGGTAGGAAAACACCATGTAATACTCCTTTAGGAAGGAATAACTCCACAATGTCTCTTTGAGGGGACAACCTCCAATATCCTCTTATAATAGAAGACTCAATGCTTACTTAAATTCTTTACCATGATAATCATGTCCTATATATATACATATATCTAACCCATGGATGGATAACCTCCTAATCCCAATGTAGGCTAACCATTACCCAATGTACTACTTCCACAAGTTACTCTATTATACTAATATATTGTACCCATATAACTAACTAAGGGGATGTGTGCCACATGTCAGAATCTCCATCAACCCATATACATCAATATATCATATCCCTAGGTACATAGCATTACTTCCCTCCTTGACATGTTTCATCTCCAAAACATATGAAGAAACCAAATAATGAGTGTGCTTCAAATCATTTCACACTTGTCTCCAATCTCAATCATCTAGCCATACATATGTGATCTTGGTAGGTGATAGCTCTTCAAGCTTGTTTCCAAATTCCATTGTGCTCCTCTAATTTCATTCCTGATCATGATAGGTATTCTTCCATGCATAGTCATAGTGATTTCCCCATTCATTCCATGTGCCATAGTATTTTTTCTTTGGAGCCAAATTATTTGAACCCTTCTCTTCTTCTTCTTCTTCTTCTTCTTCTTATTCTTCTTTATCATCATTATTTTTTTCCTCTTCTTAAAATCACAACAAATCACTCAAAACAACTCGAAAAATTCTGAAATTTTGACTGCGCTTCTCTTATTTTTGCTTGCATATCCAATAAAAATTTTGAATAAAAATTCCCTATATTTTGGAATATATAGAAAAATTATTATAAACCCTAAAATAGCAGTAACTCCCTCAAAACGAATCAAAATATCTCAATATTTTTACTGTGACTTATTTTAAATATTCTATATATCTAGTAAGAAATTTATAGAAAATGTCACAACCAATCAAAAGTTATTGATGATTTTAAAAAAACTAGGGTTTCACTCCACACAAATTTCCCAAATCGAAGCTCTGATAACACTTGATATGATTCAAATATTAAATATATGTAGAAATAGCCTTAAGGTAGGGAAACACCATATAATACTCCTTTAGTAAGGAATAACTCCATAATGTCTCTTTGAGGGGACAACCTCCAATATCCTCTTACAATAAAAGACTCAATGCTTACTTGATATCTTTACCATGATAATCATGTCTTGTAGATATATATCTAACCCATGGATGGATAACCTCCTAATCCCAATGTAGGCTGACCATTACCCAATGTAGTACTTCCACAAGTTACTCTATTATACTAATATATTGTACCCATATAACTAACTAAGGGGATGTGTGCCACATGTTGGCATCTCCATCAACCCATATACATCAATATATCATATCCCTAGGTACATAGAAATCATCCCTTCTATATCGAGGGAATGTAGGAGGTACATCCTATAGCAAGCCAAACTATCTCTTGAGCCATGTCATGGGCACCATCTCTAGTTCACCAACTCATCTCCCTCTAACCCATAATGTGCTCTATAAGCTAACAAGTTTCTTTACCTATCCTCTAAATATAAGGTATGTAAATTAAGGTCTCCACACAATATCTATAGGGATCAATCCTTCTATCATGCACCTATAATGATCAATATCTCATACTATACCATCTACTTAGGTCTGGGCCATACCATCTCTCCACCATCTAAAACCAACCCTAAAAGTGGCTACAATCATGGTAGGTAACCCTAATGGTCATGTAACTATGATATGCTCATATGTCTAATAATGGAGTAAATTCCCAACGCACAAAATGTATTATCATCATAGTCTCAACCCCCACATCTCTTTGTATAACTATGACAAAAAATTTGGTCCCCATATGAATATGATCTATTGCTCAACCATCTATGCAAGAACACCTACCAATGTATTATGAAATCCTCCACCATCTACATCTAGTAGTGCATACACTATAATACCTATCATCATTAGGATGCTTAACTAATGTTACTCCTTATTAGCAATGTACAATGGCTTGTGGGCAAATCTCACTGAGTGATAGGTCACCTCACTAACATGCTCTCCAAATAATGGAACCATCTGAATATCATGCTCCTCTCTCAAACACAAGAAGGGATCTTCACCCTAAAGTGACAACTATAAATTCTTGTACACATCTTCCTATGTCACTATCAACTCTCTAGTCAACAAATGGAAGGTGTTGGTGGTGTGATCCCACCTCTTGATCAATGCTATCATCAAACTCACATCCTGTGCAACTATGTAATATCATCACACTCCCCCTAAACCTATGGCTACCATGTGATCCCACTCATCTAAGGTGACATCCCTCCTCATCCACATTAGCAATGTCAGTAGGCAATCTCATATCATCAACTCTTGCCTATCTTGCATCCATACACACACACACCTCAAGTCACTTTCTAATATAACCTACCACTACCTTTTCCCCTTCTCTCTAGGAGAACTACATTGGTATGAGGCCCTCAATCATGCTATATAGGTATCACTTAATTGACATGGTGTCTTCTAAGGTTATCTCAACCATATACCCACCTAACTACCTAATATGCTCTCCCATCTCCACCCTAGGCCTAACTACCTATCACAACTCAAGGCCTCATGACTTATATTCCTAACCCTCAACCCTATGACCTATCTTTTAAGCCCTAGGTCCCTTAACTTATTTCAACCTACCTTTTCTTAACCATTTCCCTTAACATACTTTTAACCATACCTTAGATCTTTTTCCCTATGTACTGGGAGAACTACATTGGCCTGAGGCCTTTAATCAGGCTATGTAGGCAACACTTAGTTGACACAAGGTCTTCAGAGGCTATCTCAGCCATTAGGCTTGTTGACTATTCCAATCAGGGATCTAAAATTGACCTTTTCTCTTATTTTAGTTTTTTAAGGTCATTGACATCACTTTTAAATGCCAACATCAGTGCTTGGTATCGATTGACATTAGTAGAACACTACCAACATCGGCACCATGTTAGTCAATGTTGGTAGACCCCACTAATGTTAGTGACTGGTTCAATCCTAGGGTTGGATGACCCATCTCACAACATTAAATTTTATCCTAAAAACTACCCCTAAACCCCTCCCAAATTCATCTAAAACTACCTTCCCCTTATTTCCTACCCCTTTACTAGCATTCTTTCCCCCCAACTTCAAAATTAGCCTAACAAAAGAAAACTAACAAACTCACATTGAAAATCAAATCAAAGGGGATCTTACCTCATCTCTCCATCTCCTCCATGCTAGAATAATTGGCACTTATGGTGGTGGACCTCTAGCTAGGTCCCCTCCTTACTCTGCCATCTCAATCACACTCAGAGTTCTTTTTTTCTCCAATCAAATATTGCAAATGAGTTTTGGTGTGCCACCAAACCCCTTTTTCTTGGGTTTGGTCACCCACTAACATCAGCATACTTGACCTAATCTACTAATGTTGGCATTATTTCCCACTAATGTTGGCAACCTTGACCTAAGCCATTGACATTGGTATTATTTCCTATCAACGTTGGTGACTTCATTGATGTCGGCACCCTTACATTAGAGTTTCCACCAACAACCACAATCCTTTTTACTCTAAATCTAGGGAAACTTAGAGATCACATATATCTCCCTAACCATGGAAACCAACTTGGAGATCTTGTATATCTCCCCAACCATGACAACCACCATTGGAGATCACTTAAATATCCACCCACAATGACTTTGACTGGATATCATGACTATCTCCTTGATCATTGACCCTTTTACACAACCTCACATTACTTGTCTTCATTGCTTATGATATTATGATATAGTTGGCTATTGTACACACACATGTATATTAGGTGTTTTAAATGGTGACCAATCTCGTCCTATCACCTAAAACTTTTTGTGTTTCTTAGGGGCACTTCCTACCTTAGATACCTGACACACATGGACCATTAGAGCTACAAATTTGATTGTTTTGACTTTATCATCGATCACTTATAAGTTATGCTTTGGTTATTTCTATCTGAGTATTTTTTTAACTTACCTATTCTATATTTTATCAATTATAGCTTATTTTAGTATACGTACAAGCTATGATACCATGTTTTCCTCCACTCACCCAATTCACTTTTTATCAAATCGATACTTGATTCTAGTTTTTCCTCCATCAATTCTTGCTTTTGGGGGGGATAAGTCATCCAATACCTAGAGCATATAACTCTTATTTTTGTCTTGAAAATTGTCAATGAAAATTACAAGACAAAAAGGAGCAAATGTAGACACCAAAATTACATCACACATGTGCATAACTTCCTATGTCAAAACCCCCCTTGAGCCCCTTTTCAATAATAATAATTAGCCTACATAACCCATGATTTTACCCCTCACCCATTTAATTAATTTAAAATATTTAATTAAGTTAATTAAAAACCACTTATGCCACCATACCTAGTCACCTCACCCTAAGACTAATTCTTACCCTTTGAGTCACCTCAAGACTTAGTCCCCTTATCCTAACTACCCATGACTTGTTCTCACCCCAAAAATAAATTCCTAACCAAATATGTCCTTCTTAACCTTCAATTTCTACCATTTCCTAATAGATAACACACTTGGCATGAGAAATAACATAAAATAGGCTAAAAATAGTACTTTTACTTATTCTCATACCATTGATGTTGGTCAACCCACGACTGACATTGGTGGGATCAATGATGTTGGTTATTTAAGCCAAACTCCAAACTAATGTTCAAGTTATTAGAAATTAAGAAAATTAATTTATATTCACATACATGCTTTTATCATAAAAATTTCCACATCTTAGCTCACTATTACCTTGCATAAGTCAATCTAGATTAGGATCCAAGATTTTGAAAACCAGCAACACACACTTATTTTCTCCATTCAAGGCATTGGTTCAATAAGCCTTATAAGAGCCATCCATCTATCACTTATCATTTAATCACCTCTGTAGCTAATCACATCACTTATTTTGTAAGTTTTTAAGTAGTTACTTTATAATCACTTTATATCTACTATTTATTATTTTACACATTCTTGATTGAACCTCTGTGAAGAATTTATAAATCTTTCCCACTTGTTTCTCCTTGTTCCAACACACCAAACCTCTAATTAGATCTATCCAAATAATACTCTCTCTCTCTCTCTCTCTCATAACTCTCTCCAACCTTTCAGACCTAACCAAAACCATTTCCTAGACCTAGAAAAGCCTTTTACAAGCCCCTAGGTAACTATTACCCCTACCAACATTGGTAGCCTAACTGATAATTATCTTGAGATTACTATAGCTTTATTCATGCCAAATCAACATCTTACACTTTTTCAATAAGGTGAATATAGAGTAGAGATGATTTTAGGTCCAAGGGATTTAGATAATGTTAATTAGTGGCATGTCTTTAATGATGATAAATAGATAGCTACTTTTATTGAGCAACAAGATAATTTTGATGAACTATATTTTGAAGGAAGTAGTTCACTTACATGCTAGATAATAATAGGTAATATTGACCTTGAGAATGATGATAATGAAGATATGATTCAATTTAAGGGAAATAAAATACCTTAAGGGTTAGTTTCTTTATAAGAAATTTTTTGAAAGAAAAAAATGAGTATAATAAATGTTACAACATGTAATTCATCCTTTTCTAGGTTGACTACAAAAGGGTTGATGGCAACATATCCCATCTATAAATACTAACCTTAATTGACTTGGTTTAAATACTTCAATCACTATTAAATAGTAAATGATGCATTCTTCTATGAAGTCATTTGTAAACTAAATGTTGCTTTGAAGGCCAAGAGAGTATCTAATGCAACTTAGGAGGTAGTTTCCCATTTTAGATGTATTTTTATTCAATTCTTTAATTTCACATACATTAGAGTTGGTGGTTTCATAGGGAAACTAATAAAATTTCCAAGGTACCATAGTGATAAATGGATTCTAATGGAATTATGTAAACAACTGGTGGAATTACATGATCTTCAATCAAAATTACATCATTCTTCAATTGGGTTTCCTATTATTATTGTCCAATATCATTGTGAAAGCATTTATAAGGCCAAAAATGTTAAAATAGAGTTGTATCATAACTACAATCAATCACATTTTGAGGCTAGATCAAATTTTGATTGTAGAGGCATAACACAAAGCACATTTTCTCTTGAATATATGCATGTATCTACCCTATAAGACTTCTAGATTGATTGTAGAGATGAATTTTAAGTAATAAGAAGAGTTAATAGTAGAATAACTATTCAAAAAAAATTCTCTTTTGATTTGGCTACAATTCTTGAAGACATGAAAGATGATGGACAAGTAATTCTTGATTCTTATCATGCAATGAGAGGAGATCATGTTCCACTCCTAGAAATTGATTACAAGAAGAATCAAGTAAAGATTATTACTGAGAGAACTTCAATGGTTCTTTTTGTTACTTTAAAATGGCTTCTTATTAAGGGATACTATATGAAGGAGTTAATAATGATATGAATTATCCAAGTAAGTCATAAAATGAAAGTGATGCAAGGAGAAGGTATTCAAGGACCAACCAAGAAGCTGAAATTCAAGAAAAATGTTGATGAAACATATTTTCTAGTAAAATAAAAGGTGAAAATTTAGTTAGTTACCTCTGGATCTCCTCTAGTTTCTTTCTGTAATGAACCACTACACCAAAACCTTGAGGCATTAGTGAAGTTTGACCACTAAGACCATAACATCCCACCACACTTTCAAACCCCAAACTCTGGGCTAGATTTGCACTTGTACCACTAAGATTCCCTACATGTACGAGCCCTGGATGAACACTGCCATGATAGTGTAGCCACCTGTTATGTGACTTGAACCCAAGTGGAGAATCTGATACCATATGTTGTGAACCACTACACCAAAACCTTGAGGCATTAGTGAAGTCTACCCACCAGGACCATAACACTTCCTTAGACACTACTCATCCTATCACTCCTATTTATACCAAACCTACCACATCCTCATCTTCATTACTAGTACAAAACATAAATCTAGTAGCAACATATGTAGATCCATCCACACTCATGCCACTTCTAAGGTCTCCTAACATCAAACCTCCTAAGAAATATATTTATAAAGAGTTTGATGTTCTTACTCCTCTTCCCCCATCTTCTCCACCTAGTGCTCCACATGTACCTCATTCTAATGATCATCCCACCATTCTTCTTGTTCCTACCCAAAAAGTGCTAGAATAGATGACTACTAGAGAGGTGACCTCATATTAGGAGATATCACAAAAAAGGTAATAGTTAAACCTGAGAATAAAACTACTAGAGAAGAAAATGAATAGGAAACTTTTGACAAGTATGCAGAGAAAAAGAAAGGTGAAAAAATAGATTCCAATATTGTTTATGTATAAGATATTCTAGGTATAGGAGAAGTTCCTATTCAATAGATAAAGATGGGAGATAATCAACAACAAATGGTGATACACTCAGATATTTTCACTAGTACAGATTTACCTCATGGTTGGTATTACAAACAACTCCTAAAACAAAATAAAAATTAAATTTGGAAGAGATAGTCTTGAAACTTATGAAAAGTATTGATCATAAGGGTAAAAATCCCAAGAATGCCAGAGTGACTTCAAAGCTGATATAATTGAGCCTTCAAGTCAAAAATTTGTAAAAATATTAGTTCCTCCATAGGGTAAGAATAAGAATGAAATCACTGAAGATGACTTAGAAAATACAAAGGTGTCCCTAAGGTAAGTCACTATAGAGGGCTTGAAGCAAGACACATAGACTCTTATCAATACTCTTTTTCATAATCTTGATAAAGAAAAGACTAATAAATCCAAACTAAAGGAATAAATTTCTAAGTTGTGTGAAATAGTTGCCAAAGTAATAGAATATGCTCCCCAACATTCATTACTTTTAGGAGATATAATTGATGATCAAATAGTAACTTTGGTAGAAGAAACTGGTAATAAGCCAAAGCATTTGATGAATGGATAGAGAAAATGATACAAATTATAGAAAAATGGTTCCCTAAGGTTTCAGATAATTTAGCTGATATTGAGAATAAATTGGCACAACTAAAAATATTGTTTTAAAAGGATCAGTGATGAAATCAAATCAAAAATAACACATCATATCTTTTTTGCATGCACATTTTTGGAACAATGCTTGAATAAATGAAGACTCTAAAAGAAGATGCTCACAACATGAAAATAGATTTGGAGGATTGTATCTTTTATCTCATGAATGTTTGGTCAGAAGAACTACCAAAGACACATGAACAACTACATAATAATTCAAACAGGTAATTAAATAAGAACCCTAGGTCAAATACATAGACTTAGGGTGCCCTAAAAGGTCATTCAATAACATACTTCCAAGTGAAACTATAGAAATGGATTTACAACCTAGATCCATGCTTAAAATGAAAAGCAATAATGAATACAAACCTAAATATCCAATCAATAGAACTTGTAAAACATATTACTACACTTTATCTACAATAATAACAAAGAACCACAAACACTTTCATTAACTTGAAAAGAAACCTTACATACATCATTTTTTCAAAATGGTGCCAACAAGACAAACATGATGAGTTCACTCTTTTGGGGAGACATAAACATGCTCTCAAATATTGTTAATGAGTATATGAATAAAACCACATTAGTAAGAGAGACAAGATCTAAACACAATAATGGATCCCAAAATGTTGAAGAGCTTGGACTTGGAGAGAAAAACTAGAAACCAAAAATAACCAACACAATGGACAACCAACCCATTGAATAGAGGATAAGCCCTCTATTTATAAAATTTTCACCCATTTCAAATTTGAGAGTGAGGGTTACAACTTGCAATTGCAAAATTCCCATCAAGATGCTCCTATCTAGAACAAATCCTTGGCCACACTTAGAATCTTCAACTAACTGCAAAGAAAATAATGATTACAATTGCCTCTACAAGAAATGATGAAGACTTAAAGAAAATATTTTAATTTATTGGATATAAATGCATTTCACACAAGTTAAAAGTAGAATATTCATGATCTGGAATCCAAAAAAACTTCATGTCTTCATGTGTAACTGCCTAGAGATGCCCTTGACCACTTGCTTGCACAATTAGAACCTCCTAAACAGTTACCCTTCCCTTTATGCATGCCATAGAATAACCTGCTCTTGAAATGATTTCCTAGGAATATTTTATATCTATGGCCCTTTGAATGATCTTATTTAGAGTGGACCACTTTGGACTTGAAAACCTACAATATCCTTCCATGGAGTATCTAGACAAATAAAGCAAATGAAAATACAACTTAGGTTATTTTTAACTTTTTAACTTTTTGCAATTTTGCTTTTTTTAAAATTGGCCTTTTAAGGTTCCCTTCACATTATCTCCCTTTTAATTGATAAATTAATTATTTTTATCCTTTGACCTATTTGATCAAGTCCTATCCCCTCTCATAAATTTACAATTTGCAAATTTCCAAGCTTTTGTCAGTGATGAAAGCTCTGCTAATTGCCTTGTACAAGTCCTTGGATATGATGTGTATGCCTATGTGGCATCATTATGTCACATTTTTCATCAATATTTTTCGCTCAAACTAACCTCAACATTAATTATTTCCATATGTGGTTGAGATTCTTATTCATCATCATTTTTACTTATCTTTTATGTACTTATTTGGGTTCAAATTTAAGTTCATCAATAGAGTACTTCAATGTAGACATGTCTAAACTATCATCTACCATCAAAAACTCTAGCCTTATAGAGTTTTCAAAGGATGCTTGATCAGCCTTATAGGTTTCACAAGATACCACATTTACCTTTAGCTCCATTGAAATGTCCACCTTCTTATGTGGAAATACCAAATCCTTATATGCATTATGAATGTGAGCATGTCACATGGTATCTCTATGGGCTCTCGACATCCCTATAAAATTATATTTTATTGCAAACCCCAAGATCATGCTAGCTCAAGAATCTGTAAGCTTTCTACACTCTACATAGTTAGTCTTGGCCTAGGCTAGCATATTTTTACCACATGGTAGCCTCTTATTCATCCCAAGTCCTTTGACATGTAATCTCTCACTCATGCTATTAAATTTTGAAGTATGATGGAATAGGGACCATTAATCCAGATCGAAGGATCAAATGCTATTGGCTATCTTCTATGGCTTCAATTTGATGTTTACACACCCATAATTTGACATCTACATAACCATCAATGATGTTTGCATGACCATCAAATTTAATCCTTGATGGATATTTATTATGGCTTAAATTTCATGTCTGCATGCCAATCATTTAACATCTACATGAATGTATTTTATGTCTACGTAACCACCAAATTTAATATCCAATGTATAATTACCATGGATTAAATTTGACATCCACATGCCCATCATTTGATGTCTACATGATCATCAATGACATCCACATGACTATCAAATTTAAGCCCCAATGGATAATTGTTGAGATTAACTTTGATGTCTATGTGACCATCAATGACATTCGTGTGACAATCATACTACTTGTTCAACTTTTTAAAAGATTGCATCTTGAGACAAAAAAAGCATGAAAGCACCAAAATTAGAGGAGATGTTCATGGTAACTAGAATATTTATTCTATGTGATTCTTTAACCGTGAGATGATTTCTAGGAAAACTTATAAAGTGTATAGATAAACTGATCAGTCCATTTCTACATTTGATTTGAGATTTTACTTGGTTGGTATGAGCTTGACACTTGACACATCTATACTCATCTTGAGTTTTATTGAAAGGTCACCTTCGTTCATGCACCCTAGGATCATTTTAATTCACATCTACATGCATCGTTAGATTGTAATACACAAAATTAGCCATGATTGGCTCAATATTGACAAGGAAAAGTACCAAGTTAGATATTGGTACATATATAATTTATGACAAATGACTTAGCCTAAGGTTTTGGGAATTTATAAATATGAAGGAAGCCTTGGGAATTTTACACTAAGTGTATAAGAAAAGGACCAAGCATTATTCAGACCATGCTAATAAATAAAAATGGACCAAGGGCTACAAGATATAAAATGAGACCAAATATGAAATTTAGACTAAGGTTTGGTCATGTTAATAAACATGACCAAGACTTAGTATAAAAATAAAACTAAGTCCTTGGCATATTCAAAATGTTCCCACTTAAATTTGATTTTAAATCAAAGGGTCTAGGCTAAGGAAATTAGGGCAAAAGGTATTAAAGTGCTTAAACATGAATTAAACTTAGCTTTTGATAGAAAAAAGGCTATTAAAGACCAAATTAATAGGATACTTGACCTATTATGAACACTTGAAAACTAGAATTGGGTTAAAAACTCAGGCATTCATACTTGACAAGGGCTCAATTGCTTTAGTGCAATTTTAGGCACTAACACCATGGATTATTATGGCTGATTAGTTGATTAACTAATATATGATTAAGCTTAATGACATATAATGATTATGAGATAGTTTGTGTTGCTTAATTTACATGATTATTTGCTATGAGTTAGTAGTACTTTTACATTTTATATATTATGATCATGCTTGATTATTGTACCACATTATTTTATGGATATAATGATGTTTTAGGCTAACTACCTTCATTGTTATGATTTGGAATGTGATTCTTCCCTAAGAGTGTAACAAAGGGAAAAAATCATCAAAGAGGGTGGTTTAGATTAAGACATTGGGGGATGATAGAGAATAAATATGTAAACTCTTGCACACACCACATTTGTATTTCATGTTTGTGTTGTTTGATTGATAATTATAGTATGATTTGATTTATGTTTAAATTATTATTTTCTTTTATATTTTTGTTAATTTAGTTTCTATTAATGATCATGTGGATTTATTTCATATATTTTCAAAAATTTAATGATCTTACGTAGCTCATCTTATTTGACGTAATTGTTTGGCTAATTTAAATGAAATTGTTTATGTTTACTTACCTCACTGCATTATTAAGTATGGTTGTATATGTCTACTCCTTGGTCGTCCTCCCCCCTTGGTCCCTTTCTAAATTCTAGCCATTCCTAACCCACCTATGTCTTATTAATTTAAAATAATTATCTATTTTGAATTAATAATTCCCTCTCTCTCTCCTTGACACCTCACCCCTCCTAGGATACCCTTGGATGCCCTCCACTACCCCATGCCAAGTCTTAAATGACTTAAGACCCCATTTCCCTTATCCCACTCATCCTCTCATCCTCATTTAACCCACCTTTGACCATTTTCCCATGACCAGCTGACCTCGGTGGAAGAAAGAATGGACAAAAGGCTATTTCTAGCCCTTTTTCCTATTCTTTGGCTGCCAACTTCGGTCAGTAGTCCGCTGACGTCAGTGGTATTACCGGCATTGATTGCCTTCAAAACTATGTTCTGTGTCTATAATTCAGATCCGAACTTTCAATCTTCAACAATCTGACCTTTCAATCTTCAACAATCTGATCTTCAATCTTTCCAATCCGCCAATCTACTAATCTTTCAATCCACCAATCTTTCAATCCGACCTCTCTCTCTCAGGCACACAGCAAGCACCATAGGTTACAGGAGCTCACATTGTAGGAAGTCTTCTACATCAGCAACCAGTCTGTAACACTCTTTCTTCAGCAAGCCACAGGTAAGTATTTCCTCTGTGTTTTCATTTCAATTATTTAGACTGTTGGTAATTAGTTTTCTAGTTACTACCTTTCTTACTATGAACTAGACCATAGACCCAACCTGCTCTACCCAGAGAGGCTGAAAGGCTTTTTCTCATCCTTATCTCTCTGTCTCTCTGTCCTTTGTCTGGGCCCTCTTACAGACCATACTTTCTACCCTGTAAACCCTGGACAAACCTCCTAACAGACTCTCAGACCATCCAAACAGACTCTTAGACCATTTTTCAGACCATAAACCCATCCAGACCCTATCTAGACCCTATCCTGACTGACATCGACCACTTCCCCTACCGACATCGGTAGACTAACTGACGTCAGCAGACTTGACCAACTGACGTCGGTAGACTAACCGACGTCGGTGACTATGGAAGACAGCTTGCCCCATATAGGTATGCACTTGTTTCTATTTATTTTCATTCAGTCTTTTATCATCTCTATTTCTAGCAACATTCTGCTCTTTATCAGACATTCTTTTTTATCTACTAGTGGGTTGTCATCCCTCAAGGGAGTCTCTACACTTCTGGGATCAAGCTTTGCTTGGCAACCCACCATCTACCTATCTAACAACCTTTGTGTTTGAGTCTCTTTCTTCTACAGGTGTCATCCTCCACAACCAAAGAGGAGTCCCCTTAATGTCTGGATAATGGTGCGTAGACCTCATCTGGGTAACATCTAACCCTAGACCATCTTATCTTAGTTTCTCATTTCCTTTTGAATGTGAAAGAAAAACTTGTTTGGAAACATTCTGGCATGCCTGGTGGGACCCTAGGGTCTTCCTTGGGTTCTTTTCTTACTTTTCATATAGGTGCATTAGGTCTCTCTTTGCATCTCTCTTCTCCTATCTCTTCCAAAAGACACTGTCAGTAGGTTAAAAAGAATCCTTCTTTTTCTTTCTTTTCTGCATCTTAGACTAGTCAACTCATACTCTTCAACCTTTTCTCTACTTGTCTACATCCGAACACACATTTCAATTTGGACTTAAAATCTATTACATCTCATCTCTGCCTAAATGCATATTTAGTCCACACATCTAGTAATTAAAAATGCATCATGAATTAATTGTAGGCCACTTATGTTACACATCCAAACCACATACACAAATCAAACATCTTAACTCACCTGAGACAAGGCCTGACTAGGATTTCATCACCTAGCGAATACCTTACCTGTCTCGGCAATCCCACTTGGACTTCACTACCAAGGGGAAAGCCCACTATGTTCTCTGGTAGAAGATAATCTCTAGGGGATGTATATTTTGGCTAAGCAAGACCAACTTATCACTGGGCTTGTGAAGTGAGGGGAGCTTGCTCCTTAGCACCAGGCCACGTACATAACCTAACACAGACTCTTGAGCACTGAAATTAACTCGAAACCAACTTTAGACTACCTCTTCTAGGACCCATTCTACAAGCCAACTTCCCAAACACATTCTAAGGCATAATCCAACTTGATTCTAAAATTTGATTCTTAGGATTTAACGCTTAGGGTCTGCCTGTCTCCATCTATTTTTTTGTTCTTATCTAGTTTTTTGAGCTAGTGAGGATGTTTTCTTCTTTCCAAAAACTTTCAAATTTTTTAAGTTTCTAGAAAACACAGTAATCGACATCAATTTTTCCACCGACATCGGTAACTTTATTCATCGGCATCGGTCATCTGACTAACATTGGCAGCCTCTATCACGGACATCAGTTTTTATACCGACGTCGGTCACTGTCCAAAATTCTTTTCCTTAAATAGCAAGCCTAAAACCTGACTTTCTTGCTGTCCAACATCCATTCTAAGTTTCTGAAATTAAAAAAACACAGTTTTTAGAACTTGACCCTTCTTGCCTTGAATGGTTTTGACACGCAGTCAAACCATAACTCTTCTTGACCACGTAGGGCAACGATCACTCCCGCCTTTGCCATCTATGACTAGTCCTCTAATGGAGTATCATTTAGAGACTGAATGAACTCCAACTCGACCAACTCCCAATCAACCTTCAATTGTCCCCGAAGGGGACCCAAACTTTGAGAGACTCCTTGACCACAACGTCAAGGCTCTCCAACACTATCTCGCAAGAAACCAAATGCGAGACCTTTCAGGTGAAGCGGTGATGACATCAACACCATTCGCTACCCAACCTTTTATGACTCAGACTATTGCCTCAACCATTAACCTGACCATGGCCAATACACAAAGTTTGGCCTCCCCATCTATTTTTGGACCGACCTCCATCGAGGTTTCATTACCCCCTCAACCACATGCAATTTAACCAAGTTCTACATCATACTAAAACTTGATTGTCTTGACTCGACACACTCTTGCACCCATAAATGCAGGAGTGTCTACCTCCCCTTTTGCCAATGCCACCATGCAACCACCTTTGGCAATATCTAGTCAACTTATGTTTTCTACCTTCATGACACAACCACCCTTGGCTTCCACATCTGCCCCGATGACTAGTTACCCATACATTGTGCCCATACAAGTGTAATCAACTACGTCACATGCCTCTTCTAGCACCTTCCAAGCACCCTACAACCTAGGGGGCACCCCATCTGCCAATCCATCAACCGATCTCATCAAGATGCTGATGGACAAAATGCCTAGTCTTGAGGCTTCTATTTCTAGTTTAAGTAATGTCCTTTCATATGACCAAATTTGCAATGAACCCATCCATCCCTCCTCCCAATCCGACTGTATCCCAGTCAGTGGGAACTTACTAAGTTTACTCACTTCCAAAGTAAGGAAGACCCACAACAACATCTGCAAGCATTCAAACATGCTTGTTATCTTATAGCCCATGATGATGCGTTATTACTACGCACATTCCCTATGTCACTTTCTGGCCCTGCCCTTGATTGGTACAGCTCTCTTACCAACCACTCCCTCTTTTCATTCACTCAACTCGCCTAATTATTTCTTGACCATTTTTAGATCAATATCACCAAAAAATTCTCAATCACAGACCTCTACTCTATCAATCAGTTTGATGATAAATCAATAGTCAATTTTGTCACCCATTGGAGAGGATTAATCAACCAACTCTCCTTCTCTTTGCCCCAACTTGAGCTCATTGAGCTCTTCTCTCGAGCATGTGCTAACTACATCTCATCCACCTTGTGGGTTCAAACATTCCACATTTTTGATGAAGCTTTCACCATGGCCCGAAAGCTTGAACTTTGTGTTATTAAAGAAAATAGGGTCAAATTGCATAATACCAATGCAAAAATCGATGACCCCTCTTCTTCCAAACCTTCTTCTTCCCACTCCAAGTCCAAAGGAGTGGCAAACACTGTGGTCGTTAGATCACCATCCTCAACAACAACTAATCAATCTCAACCTTCAACATCTCAAAGCATCACCAAACAATTCCAACAATGGTACATGCAGCATCAATACACTCCACTTAGAGAGTCATACTCTTCCGTGTTGGAAAAAATCATCAAGAAGGGGTTCCTCAATCTCCCTCCAATCTGACCACCTCAATTCAACTCCTCAAAATCCATCCCTAGATGGTATAGGGAAAATGACTTCTGTCACTATCACCGTGTCCAAGGCCATGACATCAACAACTGCCGAACCTTCAAGAACATTGTCCAAGACATGATAGATAAGGGGGATCTTATCTTGGATAACCTAAACACACCACCCAATCAAAACATTGACATCTTTAGACAACCATTTCCAAACCATCCTCCTAATCAAAACAATGTCCAGACCATGGCCGATAGCTCCCAAGAGCATGATATACGCACGGTCAACATGGTCTTGCCTCTTGTCCCTGACCAACCTCCTCCATAGGTAGAAGAGCCTTCTTATACTATTAGTTCTCCATCAAACTCTCTTATATTAGAGGATGCTTCAACCATACCAATGTCATTAGCCTCACCTTCATCCTCCCTACTACTAATGGAGGACCCTACCTTGCCTACTCCTCAACCACAAGTAGAAGGCACGATCATCCCTGCCCTCTACCCTCTTGAGGAGTCACATTCTCTAACTCCTTCTCCACTAAGAGAAGAACCTATCTCTTCACCCACTTTGATCGAAGAAGACCTAGTTACGGTTCCCTCTTACCTTTTTCCTAAGATCACTACATCTCATTCATCTCCATCCACATCTGAGCCCAAATCTGCATAGGCATCCATCAAACCAAAAGAGACTAAATTTCTCGATATTTGGCCTATATCAAACCTCACTCACCCACAAGTGAGGGTAGACTCTAACCTTACCTCACACCATAGTGGCCCTCAAACCAAACCAAAGAAGGCCACTAAACCACACCAGAGAATTCCTCCCCCACCTTCATCATTACCTTCAATTTTGGGTCCGCATCCATCCACCTTAAAATGGGTGCTTCTTACTCCCAAACCTCACAGAGGAAAATTGCCTCCCTTATCCTTTTTACCCATTAAACATATATTTCCTCCAAAACAACCAATGCCTCCTACAACTCTAGAACAAAAGTCATCAACCCTACTGCAACAAAACACCCAGACCCATTAATAGATTTTTATGCCTTACTATTGCACCAATTGTTGTAATCTTCTCACATCAGTCTCCCATCTCTTAAGCCATATCAATCTTTCAGACCAAAACCCCCTTGGTTTGATGACACTCAAGTTTGTGCATATCATCGCATGCTGGGACATGACACTGAGCATTGTTGTGCCCTCAAGGTTGTCATTCACCAATGCTTGGAGAAAGACACCCTTCTTTTTGACCATATTATCAATAAACCTTCAACATCACCCCATGCTTCCCATACCTCCTCACCTTTACACTTATCAACTCTCAGATCAAAACCATCTTGGTTTGACACCACTAAATTTTGTCACTATCATCACACACCGAGACATGACACTGAGCGTTGTTACGCTCTTAAAGCTGTCATTCATCAACACCAAAAAAAAATACCCTTCTCATCAAGGATCCTCTTAACTACCCTTTAACCAAATCATTAACACCATCACATGTCTCACAAACATCATCACCTAAATTAGGATCCCCTCATCAGACCATGGTCCCTCCACTGCCTTTAACCCCATTATTCAAAATCAACACAGTCAATCTGACCACTAGCCCACCAACCCCAAAGGATAAAGGGAAAATACATGTTTTTATCCCTTGGACATCCCCATCCATCAAACCTTCACCACAACCAAAACCCAAGATTACTATCTTGGGCACATCTTAACCAGCATCCTCGAAGACTATCCTTGACTCCATGGTGAAACAACTTCACCACATGACCCCTGTGAAGATGTCTTTATATGATCTCATTCAAAGCTCTCCACAACATTATCAAACCTTCATCAAAGTCTTACAATCAATGGAGGTCCAACCTAATGACCCCCAACCTCTGGCCACTTTAATCAGATCATTACCAACCATTGCCTCTACCACCATCCATGATTTTGAGATTCTTGCCTCCAACTTGGCAGATCAAGATCTCGCCCTCTCAAACTAAATCTGTCAAACATTCTCCCTAGTAAATGGGGGAATTTGACCTTATCTTGACTATCATAACCATCAACCAAACCTTTTAATCATGGCCTCAATCACACCTTGACCAAACATCAACCAAACCTTTTAATCATGACCTCAACCATGACTTCAACCAAACATCAATCACACATCGACCAAGTCTCAACCGAACTCAACCAAGCCTCGACTAAGCCTCGACCAATCATCGACCAAACCCTGACCAAATATCAACCAAATATTTTAATCATGACCTCAATCATGACCTCGACTAAACAATGACCAAATATCGACCGACTATTGACCAAACATTCAACTGACCATTGACCAAACCTCGACCAAACATTCAACCGACCATTGACCAAACATTGACCAACCAAGCAATGACCAACATCATCCAGCCAAATAATCCAACAACATATCAACCAAATTCATGTCTTTCATCGACCAAATAATGACCAAACATCAACCAGAGATCGACCAAACATCGACCAGACATTGACCAAACATCAACCAAACCTTTTAATCATGAGCTCAACTGATCTCAACCAAACATTCAATTGACCATTAACCAAACATTGACCAACCAAACAATGACCAAACATCATCTAGCTAAATAATCCAACAACATATCAACCAAATTCATGTCCTTCATCGACCAAACATCGACCAGACATCGACCAAACATCGACCAGACATCAACCAAACATCAACCAAACCTTGACCAAACATTAACCAAACTTTTTAATCATGACCTCAACCGATCTCGACCAAACATTCAACTGACCATTGACCAAATATCAATCAATCAAGCACCGACCAGACATCGACCAAACAATGACCAAACATCAACCAACCTTTTAATCACGTCCTCAACCAAGCACCAACCAAGCGTCGACCAAGTATCAACCAAACAATCCAACAATACATCAACCAAATTCATGTCTAACATCAACCAACACGTGACCAATTTGGAAAGAAGTAAACAAAGACAAGTTTCCTCCAAATTGGCTCAGACCTTACATCATCACACACAAGTATGGGTTAGGGACTTATCATCTGTCTTCCCTTGACAGACGACTAAAACTTGAGCCTCTTAATGCCTTGCATCTACGACCATTCTACTATTAGTCGAGTACTTGTTCACTTGACATTTAACTTGAGCTCGTCCCTTGATTAATCCCCATCTTCTTAATCCTCATTCCTTTCAACCCTATTCCCCTTAACAAACCCTCTATAACCCTTTTATACAGTATGGATGCTTTGTCCTAATAAAAGGGAAACTTCTATAGTCTTGTCCATGACTCAAAATTCTATAAAAAATAAATCAAGATGTCAAAATATCCAAGGTCACAAACTCTAAAGGTAGTTTGCTCCCTCGAAGGATAGCTGCACTATCATTGCTATAGCTAATAGACTACTCCCTCGAAGGACAACTATTCAAAGCCCTCAAATATATATAAAGTAAAAATATAGACCACTCCCTCGAAGGATGGCTATGACTAAATCCTATTATAAACAACACTCTTTTAGAAGCTTCCTACATTGATCAGCTTCACAAATGACCACAAAGCAAAATGACATCTCTATGTAGACTTTCCGCATTGATCAGTCTGCTCAAAAAAAAAAAAAAAAAGAAAGAGGGTCATGAACTTGGCTTGTAGTCGTCTCAGGGTCTCCTATAAAAAGGGGCAAAGTTATCCCTACTAAAAGGGGATACCCTATCCTCATATATCATATCACCTGCTCAAGGGACTTTGAGCTTACTTAAATGTCAAAGTGATTCAATTACCTCTCTAACACAACCCATGGTCAACGATGTAATGCATGAATAGGGCTCTCAGTTCTAACAACCCCTATCTATGCTATCATTCTGGTTAATGTCAATGAAAGAGCAATTTGCCTTTCACTTTTTTTTCACAATTCAGTCACATTCAACCAAATCATTTTCTCAAACCAAACCAACCCAAACATTTTCAGACCACCAACATGACACAGTCCATCTCACATAGTTTCTATGGACACCAATACACATAGAAACTATCGACCACACAATTTATGTTAAGCATAAACCATTACTTGCTGAAGCATAAATAGACTCAATTCATTTTTAGCATACATCCATCATGAATATGGAAAATTGCTAGGGATGAAAGACCCCTCAACCAATGTTACAAAATACACCACCACACAATATGGAAAAGGCTGTAACATCATCTTATCCTCATCATTTCAACACATGACTAAACCAATCATCAACCATTTTGCCTCTTAGTCAAACTACATTGGTCTGAGGCCCTAAGACTGGGGCCATGTAGGTAGCACTCAGATGACATGATGCCTTCTGGGGTTAGCTCGACCACCCTCATTTGTTCATCTACCTAATGGACAAACAATAACCTCTTTTTGACCATGACTTGACCTCGACCAAAACAATCCATAACTTTGACCCTCTTCCTCCCTTTTAGGGAGAACTACATTAGCCTGAGGCCCTTCCAACAAGGGCTATATAGGCAACACTCAGCTGACATAGCATCTTCTAGGGTTAGCTCAGCCACATTCTTTCGTCCATCCATTCATTCAACCAACTATCTAATCGACCCACCTCGACCAATGACCTTGGAGATTGTGACTATCTCCTTCGACCACTTCCAAGACAAACTTTGCCTTGGTTGTTTTTGCATGTATGCTACCTCACGAATGGTTAGCAAAATTGTCTGCAACCCATATTTTGACCCTCACAAGTATAGGATCGTAAGCCAGTTGATCCCCACTACTTGTGACATTTTCGTGTTTCTAGGAGCACTACCTGAGCCTGGGATACCTGGAACATGATGACTATTGGAGCTACAGCTTAGATTGAATAACCCGATTAGCTATGACAAAATGTTGGGGCCTGGTTATTTCAATTTTGGCACTCCTTGACCCTTGACCTGTGATAATTTGACCTGACCATCTCGTGAAGTGGTATATGCACAATCACAACTTTTGCAGCATTCACACTCACACTTTCACCCTTTCCATCCACTCTCTATCAAATCGGCACCCAACTTCAAGTTTCCTTCCCTTGACTCTTACTTTGAGGGGGAATACCTGATCCCACATTTGGTGCAATCAACCTCCTCTTTTTCTTGTCTTGCAGTTCATTTGAACAACCAACAAGATAGAAATGACCTTATCTCACACCTAGGGCAACCAACTCCTATTTTTGTCTTGCAGTTTGCTAAGAACAACCAACAAGACAAAAAAGGGAAAATGTAGACACTAAAATCGTGTCTACTCCTTGGTCATCCTCCCCCCTTGGTCCCTTTCTAACTTCTAACCATTCCTAACCCACCTATGTCTTATTAATTTAAAATAATTATCTATTTTGAATTAATAATTCCCTCTCTCTCCTTGACACCTCACCCCTCCTAGGATACCCTTCCTTGGATGCCCTCCACTACCCCATGCCAAGTCTTAAATGACTTAAGACCCCATTTCCCTTATCCCACTCATCTTCTCATCCTCATTTAACTTGCCTTTGACCATGTTTCCATGACCAGCTGACCTCGACAAAAGAAAGAACAGACAAAAGGCTATTTCTAGCCCTTCTTCTTATTCTTTGACTACCGACGTCGATCAGTAGTCGACCGACGTTGGTGGTATTGTCGGCGTTGGTTGCCTTCAAAACTGTGTTCTGCGTCTAAAATTTGGATCTGACCTTTCAATCTTCAACAATCTGACCTTTCAATCTTCAACAATCCGATCTTCAATCTTTCCAATCTGCCAATCTACCAATCTTTCAATCCACCAATCTTTCAATCTGACCTCTCTCTCTCAGGCACATAACAAGCACCACAGGTTACAAGAGCTCACATCATAGGAAGTCTTCTGCATCAGTAACCAGTCTGCAACACTCTTTCTTCAGCAAGCCACAGGTAAGTATTTCCTCTGTGTTTTCATTTCAATTATTTAGACTATTAGTAATTAGTTTTCTAGTTACTGCCTTTCTTACTATGAACCAGACCACAGACCCAACCTACTCTACCTAGAGAGGCTGAAAGGCTTTCTCTCATCCTTATCTCCCTATCACCCTATCTTTTGTCTAGGCCCTCTTATAGACCATACTTTCTACCCTATAAACCCTGCACAGACCTCCTAACAGACTCTCAGACCATCCAAACAGACTCTTAGACCATTTTGCAGACCATAAACCTATCCAAACCCTATCCAAACCCTATCTTAACCGACATCAACCACTTCCCCTACCGACATCGGCAGACTAATCGATGTCGGCAGACTTGACCAATCGACATCGACAGACTAACCGACACCGACGACTATGGAAGACAGCTTGCCCCATATAGGTACGCACTTATTTCTATTTCTTTTTATTCAATCTTTTATCATCTCTATTTATAGCAACATTCTGCTCTTTATCAGACATTCTTTTTTATCTACTAGTGGGTTGTCATCCCTCAAGGGAGTCTCTGCACTTTTGGGATCAAGCTTTGCTTGGCAACCCACCATCTACCTATCTAATAACCTCTATCTTTGAGTCTCTTTCTTCTACAGGTGTCATCCTCCACAACCAAAGAGGAGTCCCCTTAAGGTTTGGATAACGGTGTGCAGACCTCATTCGGGTAACATCTAACCCTAGACCATCTTATCTTAGTTTCTCATTTCCTTTTGAATGTGAAAGAAAAACTTGTTTGGAAATAATATAGTATAACATTATTGTGTTACAAAAAAATCCATAATCATTACTTGATCTATAAGATTTAGAAAATGCTAATTAATGATTATTATTATGATATTATAATTTAAATTTTGAAAGATAAATAACATTATTTTAAAAGATATTATATTTGATTAACTATTTGATTAAAGGATTGATATTCATAATTTATGTTTGATAAATGATTATATTGATTTTAATTATTTAATGATTTTAGGAAATCATTGTAATTTCTATGTATGTTTTTGGATGTCATTTCAATGTAAAATCATAGTCTTATAATGCCTAGTTGAATTTCCATGCCATATAGTCATTATTTTATTTGGTTGATAGTCATTACATGGAATAAACTTGGGGACTATGTGACTTAAGGTTTAGTTATTTGATGATTATTTGTTAAGTCAATGACATGAAAATTTTATAAAGAACATAAAATGAATAGAAGCCTTGAAATGAATAGGGTTTCTAATCATCTATTAAATTTAGTTAAGCGTCATTTTAGTAAAATCATGGAGAATATTGTGTATTTTCTTGGTGATGAATGGAAATAAACAAGGAGTTCTATTGAGTTATTTTTACATGCATTTATTCAGCCAGTTTAAGCACCCATTAATGCATGAGAAGATGGGGAAAAATAGGTTAATGGAAAAGAATACAAGGAAGAATGAGGGGGATTTAAATGGGATAATTGTAGCATACAAAGAGGGGGAAATAGAAGGAAAATAAGGTGGTGAAGAAGTGAAATAAGAAGGAATTTATTTGGCTTTCTTTGACATTCATACATTTACTAGGTCAGTTATGTAAGTAAATTTTTATGTGAAATATTGAATGGGTTTTCTAAATATATAAGGTTATTTGGTTTCTTTGTTTACTTTTTAAAAATAATGGGTTGTATGTGGAGCCCTATAGAAGGATCAGCCTCCACAAAACCCCATATTCAAACTAGGGTAACTTGAGGAGGTTTGGGTTAGAGCCGTAGATTTGGCCATGATAGTTGTTGGTTTTAAAATGGTCTATCATATACTTCTCTTTCTATTCAAAAATAATTATTCAATTTTAGAGGATTATTTTGATGGATATATATGCAATATGTCTTGAGCTAATTGTTTCAAACTAGATTGTTATATATTAATTTGGGTATATTAATATATAGAATTGAATATTTTTTTGTATGATCATTCAAATGTTAAACCAATTCAGACTTTGGTTAAAAAATGTGGGTTTCAAAAATTATGAATATATATACACAAATATATACGTGAGTATATACTCAATTAAATATGATTAGATATGTATACATATACTCATATATATATATATATATATATATATATATATATATATATATATATATATATATATATCAGGAACTATAGGGATTTAAAAGGGAAATAATTTGTAATACAAATTGTGGATGAAGATATTTGTATAAAAAACTAGAATTTATGGTTTTAATGGGATTTATTTGGCATTTAGAGTTAATGAATCATTTTGGGAACTTCGGTTAAGTGACATTAAGTAACTCAGTATTGGGTAGATGAATAAGTGATTGTAGATTAGTATGAGGCCTTATGCATATAAACACACATAGTTATATATTAAACTTTCATGGCATATTTAATTTTTGACTTTGTTCAATATATATATGAACTACACTTATATCTAAATGTGAATATGTTTTGTTGATTATTGCATTTGTTTGAACTGTGCAACAATGTACTTAGTTAATAGAGGGACTAGGTATACAGGTTCAATTATGCGTGTTACATAGTTTTTATTCATCCAAATTTGATTAATTATATTAAAAAACTATGGATTGTAAATCCATGTTTTTCACTTTTGGAGCAGTTCATTTCTTCTTTGGGCTCGCTTGGCACGTACATGATTCCTTGGCACCTCCTGATGGATCCCCCTTTTAAATTATTCTTTATTCAAACCCCCTTTTGCAATTTTTCTAATGTCCCAACCTTCATCCACATATGACACATGGAATTTCCATGCTTGACCTCATCAAATAAGTCCCCAACTACTTCGAAGAAGCACCTATGTGACATGTGTCATATTCATGCTTACCCAAGAATTGTGTTTGTTTGTCAATATTTGAAGAAGCACCATTAAATGATGATGTGGGTCTCCCTATTGAGAAAATATTTTGAAACACTTTAAGACTAGCCTAAAGTGTAATCCATTTATTATTTGGGGGACTAAGGCCATTAAGCACATCATAGGTAGGATGTCTCTAAGAGCATATACGTGGCACCACCTTGCTTATCCCAAGCGTAGTGGCCTTAATAGAATGATGCAGTTACATCATATCCAAGATAGGGATGCTAATTTAAATCATGAGATCAAGACCTCTTTTCAATTACAATGACACCATCATCGTCACATGGAGAGAATCTCTAGGTGTCTCTTCTTTAAGAGTTTGCCTGACCTATTTATGTAGAGCTCATTTATTTTGGAAGGGGATGGTGATTATTTTATTCTTTAACATCTTCATTTATATGAATAGCCATTATAATAAATTAGGTTAGTAGCAGTTAACATTTTTTATATTCTTTAACCTTAATAGGTGCACCTCAGGGATGTTAGTGGATGATTTATATGTGCCTTTGTATGGCTTTCCATATTCTATTCCCCATCCACCAATGAAGAGGATTTGATGTTCTATGTTAACTTGGAGTATAAAATTGTATCTATGTGTTATTTCTATTCTTATGCTTCTATAGTGTATATCTTTGCTTATGCTATGAATCTTAATTGATGCTTCAGGGTCCTTTATGATCTATAACATTAAATATTTACATATTTTATGCAAATACAAGTAAATGTTTCAAATCTCTTGGTGAATCACCTTAGACTAGATTTGATTTTTATGTTATTCATTTCTATTATTCCATCCCTTTTCACCCCAAAAAGCTAAAGAAGAACTAGCTTATAAAATCCTAAAGGTTTATCTATAGATCGCACTCAGTCCCACATCTATGAAGCTTCCCATAGAGGCTATCTAAACTTGAAGTGAGAGTTTTAGGCATCAATAGTTCACTTTTATGTCACACTTGATGACATAATCTACTAGTTAGGTTGATAAGAATTAGTACAAGTTTATGAGTCAAAGGCCCATAATAAGGTCATAGATTAAAAATAATCTAATTCTACTAACACCACCTTTGGGACCTTCTACTCACCAAGGAATTTTAGGGTGTCTCACTACATAATAATATTAGTAAATTGCACATTTAGGTCTTCCAAGAAACTTTGTGTCATGGGATAGTGGTAGACCACTTACCCCTTCAACATCCTCAAATGTCTAGGATCTAATCCCTACAAATGCTCTAAAAGTAGTTCCTAAGTTTTTTTGAGATGGTTTCAAGGTAGCCACCAAACACCTACAAGATGTCAATAATATGTGCACCATGCACTATGTCAACACATAGAATGTAGCCTTAAGGCTACTAGTGGCCTCCTTCAAAGGGAGATCTCTTGATTGGTACCAGTCTTTACCAACCAACTCCATCAGAACCTGGGATGACTTGGGTAGCAAGTTCTTTGAGCATTCTAATAAAAAGGTAGACCGATCATTCTTTTTATAGCAATTGATAACCATCATGAGGGCCTCATAAGATGCCATGATTGACTTTAATACTAGGTTTGAAAAGACCTGGTAAAGGATCCCATTGGTGACTTGACCATCTATGGGCATGGAAATTATTTTCTATCTTAAGGCCCTCAATTCAAACATTATAGTCATGATTCAATCACTTGGACATGAAACACTATCAGACACATATGACATTGTAGTAAAAGCCAATAACAACCTAATATATGTAGGGAGATTACCTTCTCAACAACTGATGCTGATGTTACCTAAAATATTTGTGCTCCCACAAGAAGAGATCCTAAACACCTTAGGAGCCCTACCTCCTTCCATGTATATGTACCCACTCAATTAGGTGAGTGCATATGCTACATAATCATTGGATACTAAAATGAATGATATTAAGATTATTTTGAGGAAACTCTCTAATGAGATAATTAATCTCAAGAGGCTGCAAGTGGCACCTTCAAATCCCTCTTACAATAACTATAAAAAAATAAGGCTACCCTACCAGTAGAACTAATATCAAGAGAGGTAAAGACTAAATAAATAGGCTTCTTATCATCAAGTACCAAACCATAAGATGTATCCCACCAATAAAATGGTCATGGTCCTTGACCCCTTGCATATAATGTCACCAAATATGAATAGAGAGCTAGTGGTTGGTTAATATTACCTCGTGGATGATTCCAATCAATGATGTTTCCATTATAATGAAATCTATGGGCCTTGAAATTATCCAAAGGGTAACTTACAATAAAATATCACTGAGCAGAGGTGATAAAGGAATACCCCAACCTCAACCTATACATACTAATCCCTAGGATTTGAGAATATTGTGATGATGTCACAAATGCAAGGCATGTCCTTGGAGTAAGAGGGATAAATAGTATCAAACCACACACTTTTATCCTAGATGGAAGGTGAGGATATGGTCTTTAAAAACAAAATTCCCATGTATAAAGCCTCTTAGGTTCAATCAAAATACTATACATGATCTAATAAAATATTAACAAAAAGTACTAATGCTTTTATGAGGCCTACAGTAACCTTTGAAAAACCTTTGGTGCCACAACCCCCACCTATGGTCTACTTGAGAAGGAGTGGGGTGGTAAAAAACAAAGCAAAAGACCTTGAGGTCACACCTCTAAAGTCATATGATGTGGTTGAATAGATGTATAAGGTACCAACTAACATCTCCATTTGGGATGTCTTATCCATCCTTAAATAGAAAACATTACTAAAGGAAGCTTTAGAATAGAAGGAGAAGCTTGAAAAAAACCAAACAAACCATATAACCCATAATGGGAAAGGGAAAATAAGCCAGCATGATCATGTATCCCCAAACATCCTCCACATTAATCAACACCAAGGAAGGGGTAATCAAGAAAAAACCCACCCCATTCTATTTGACTTTGATTATGGGTAAAAGGTTGCCACACAATTCCATGATTGACTCAGGTGTGAGCACCATAGTGATGTCAAAATGGATAGCTAAAGTGCTACAATTTAAATATGAACCTATGATTAGAGGGGTAATGTAGCTATATGAGAAAAAAGTTTAGACATTTGGGGTCATCTGAGCCCTACCCATCATGTTATATTCTTATCTTAGCATCACCGTACCTCAAGATATTGTGGTGATATAAATCATAGCTATGTTTGAGCTATGCCTAATAAGGGATTTTAATGCTAAGATTTGTGGTTACCTATCATTAGACTGGTCTTATTTGATTTCAAGGACTGAATATGGGTCAAAGCTAAAGGTTCTATCCAAACCCCTTCACCTAGAGCATAAAATGGATAAAGTAATGATAAACTTTGAATAAACACACACCTCCTTCTCAAATATGGAGATGCACTACATGGAAATGATCAAATAAGAAAGATAGTTGATAATAGAATCCCTAAAGAAAATGCCTTGATCAATGAATTCATTAAGAATGACCTATTGACTAAGTTTGATGCCATAGACCTTAGAATTTATGTTATCTATGATGAAGTCCAAGTCATACCCAAAGTCATAAAGAAATAAGAAGGCTAGAGTAAAAAGCTTAAGGGTAAATCTAAATTTTGGACTCTACACTTCAATGGTGCAAAGTGCAAAATTGGCTCTAGAACCAACATATAGCTGACATACCCCTAAAAAAAAAAGACCCTATAGGCCTTTCATTTCCAATTTTACTATAAAAAATAATGAGGCCAAATATAAGGCCCTAGTCCATGGTCTCAATCTCACCGAGTGAATGAGCATTAGGCAGTTAAGGGTATTTGATGATTCTAAATTAGTGGTGAAATAAGTAATAGGGGTAGAAACCACAAAGAATGTGTGAATGAGATCTTAATTCCACTATACATGGGACCTAATTTAATCTTTTAAAGCCTTAAATATTCAAATCATATTGATAACCATGAATGTAGAGGCCAACAAAATGGTAATAGTGGCCTCCTAATTTGGCCTAGTAATAAACTTGTTCACCAATGAGAAGGTAGGGTAGGTAATCATCAGACCCACCATCCTAGATAATGATCAAAATTGGTAAGTGTTTGAAAATGATGCTCGTATTTTAATGTTTCTCCAATAATCATGTGAGTTCATAGAACAACTACACTCAAATATTGAATAAGCCTATAGGGACTAGATTATACAATGAAAACCAACACGCTCTCAAAGGGTCTCATCATATTAGAGAATCTCTTTGATTCTGATGATGTGAGGAAGGATAAACATAATTTCATCATAGATAGAGGTGATTATTATGAGCTAGATGTTGGGGGAGGGAGAAAACTAAAGTTTAAAAAAGAGGTTCCTCATAGAGATAAAGAGTGATTAATATCCTTTTAGGATAAATACGAGGGCATCATCACATGGACTTATGATTACCTGAAAGGATATGACTGAGAGGTCATTCAACACACCATAGATTTGATAGAAGGAGCTAAGGCAGTTAGAAAAAAATAAAGGATATTAAAATTGAATATTGAGTTCTTGATGGCCTAGGAGCTGAGGAAGCTAATTGATTCAAAGATCATATACCCAATCAATCATTCAACTTGGGTTTCCAATTTGGTTCCTATGTAAAAGAAGAGTGGATAAATCCAATTATGCATGGATTTTTGGGACCTAAACAAGGCATCCCTAAAATACCATTACCCTTTCCTCTTCATGGAGTAGATCCTCTAAATGGTAGCAAGGGCAAAGATGTTTTCATTCTTAGATGGTTTCTTTGGGTACATCCAATTATGGGTGAAAGAGAATGATCAACATGAAATCATTTTCACCACAAAGTGGGGAACCTTCACATATGAAAAGATACCTTTTGGCATTTCTAATGTTGGGGTAAAATTTTAGTGAGCAATGGATGTAGTTTTCAAATGGATAATAAATGAGATCATCCTCATATACCTAGATGATCTCACTGTGTTTTCAAAGAAAAAAGAAGACCACTTTGATCACCTAAAAAAAGTAATCTATAGGCGTCAAGAGTTTGGGGTGTCCTTAAACCCCAAGAAGTGTGTCTTTAGAGTTCCCTAGGGGAATTTTATTAGATATGTGGTATCTAAAGATGGGATTGATATTGATATATAAAGGATAAAATCCATAAGAGACTTGGATTTACTAGTAAACAAGAAAGGGGTACAATCTTTCCTCAAAAAGATCAATTTCATCAGTAGATTCATATTAAAATTTGCTAGATTGTTTAGGCCAATCATCCCAATGCTAAATAAAGACCAAAATTTTAAGTTGAATCTTGAAGGAAAATTATCATTTGAAGAAATCAAAATCATTATATCCACCGTGCCTATACTTGTTAACCCTGAGTTTTCCAAGAATTTCATTATGTATGTCTATGAGAGTGAGCATAGCCTCATGGCTGTGCTAACTTAAAGGAAAGAGGAAGGAAGATAAGAGAACCTAATCATGTTATAATCTATAATTTTATGTAGGTATGAAACTAAATACAACTTCATATAGAGATAGGACTTTACCATTGTCAAGGGCCTTAAGAAGTTTAGGCACCTAGTGGTAGGCATCAAGATAATTATGTACATGGCACGATCAAGTGTCTGTGAGTACATCATGGAAGGAGAGATCAAAGAAAAGAGGGATAACTAGATCATAAATATCTTGGAATATGATGTAGAGGTTAGGCTAACAAAGGTAATCATATGACAAGAATGTATGAGTAGTTAGCTTAGTGCATAGACACCCTGATGGAGAATCAAGATGCACCCAAAGCAATCCTAATGAACCAATTTAAAGGAGATGAATCAAGGGTGACCAATATAATCTACTTCATGTATATTGGTAGGTATCCTGATGAACTCCATGCATATAAAAGACATTTTTATAGACTGCAAGGATCTATCTACATACTAATCCAAGTGGTCTATTCAGAAGAAACTTTGATGGAGATCTCCTCTAGTGTGTGGATAAACCTCAAATGGAGAAAATTCTCCAAGATATGTAATTCACTCCCCTAGGAGGTCACTTCTTAGCCAAAACCATTGAGACAAAGGTCATGCACATTGAGTATTATTGGCTGATCATGTTTGTGAACTACCATCAAGCAGTCAAGAAGTGACAAAAGTGTCAATTCTTCATTTAGAGGAGAAAGAATTTATCCATGCCCCTCAATCTAATCATGAATGATGAGCCCTTTGCATAATGGTTCTTATATTTTATTAGGATGATTAGCCTAGTCTCTAGTATAGACCATAAATATATATTGATGACCATCAACTACTTCACCCAATGGATTGAAGTGATCCCTCTAAAGTAGGCAATCAAAAATGTGATCCTTAGATTACTAGAAGAACTCATAATGAGGTTACACCCACCTAAAATAGTCATCTTTGATAATGTAAAGGCCTTCTTCAAATCCAAGATCTTTTAATTTTCACTTATAAGTGGCATATTCTTGAAGACTTCCTCTAACTATCACCCAGAATAGAATGGGTTGGCAAAATATATGAACAAAAATCTAATCCTGTTGATCAAGAGGATGATCTATGACAGGTAGAGGGAGTGACACTTGCACATAAGGATGACCCTATGGGCCGATCACATGATTCCCAATTAAATCTTGAAAACTTCCCCATATGAACTTGTGTACAGGAAGTGATTACACTAATATCATAGGAAATCCTTGCATGACAACTCTTAAAGGTGGTTGAAATTGAAGAGAATGGGACAATGGAAGTTTGGCTTGCCAAAATACTCAAGATCTAAGAAATAAAAGAGTAGGTAGGTGATGCAAAGATCATTTAGCAACAAGTAGTGAAATAATATTTTGACAAGAATTCATCAAACCTTAGGTTTAAATGAGGATACTTGGTTCTCAAATATGACCTATAAGCCACAAAATTGGGATAACATGTAAATTTAAACTCCCTTTGGAGAGGAGCATTTCACATTATCAATGACAAATGGGTGAATGCTTTTGAATTAAAATACTAAGAGAGTAATGCATTAGAGATCCTCATCAATATGATCAATTTAAAGCATTTCAACTAACTTGCCCATCTTCCCCTATGTATTATTAGTTAGTTTCCCTTTCCATTGTGCGTTTCCCTTTCCTTGTTTTTCCCTTCCCCTTGTTATTTCCTTTTTCAAATAAGTGGCATTGGCATGAGTGGCCAACCTATTTGCCACACATATTTCCCTCCTAGTTCTCATAAATCACCAAAAACATTCTTTGAAGGATGGTTATCTACCCACCTTACTTGACATTAATATCACATGCTCCATCAAGTGTAAACTCCCATAATTGTCACCATAAATATCTAACACATGGCTCTCTAGGTGTGTATGCTTCCCTCATTATTTATGAGGGCACCCCTTTCCAAAATTTCCCATGATGGACACACCTAATAATGGTGATAATGCATAAATATCCCTTCTCTCATTTCAATCCAAACACTTGAGACTTTGTGGTTTTGAAGAAAGCATTGAGAAATAGGGAAGGGAAGAAAGAGAGTTTGTAGGATGAATGAGGTAGTAATCATCAATCCAGTCTTACAAAAGAGAAAGAAAATAAGGGTTGTCAAAGTAGATATAAATATGGAGGCCTCTACATCCTCATATGGTAGTGGAAAACATCTCTCAAAATCAAGAACCCACAGTTCAAGTAGTGAAGGATACCCTCCCTTTAAGTAAATAAGAGATAAATCTTATGCTTTAACCCCTTCTTAAGTGAAGAGAAGATGCCATATACCAGACTGGCAACCAAGGGACACTATAGAGATTGAGCCTTGGTAAGTAGTTTCATGAATAATATATTTGACCCAAAGTTAGACCAAAACCCCAAGAATTTGAGAGAGGGTGATTATGATTGAATGATTGATAGGGTAAGAAAGAATGATTATGATGAATTTAGATGCATATTGTGATAAATCATGATACCACAATGCATGGTGCCCCAAGTGCACCCATACCTTGAGATTGTTTCCCTCTACCTAAGAAGATATGACACTAAAACTAGAGTGATTGTTGGTAATAGACACTTAAGGAAAAAAATTAGTGTAGATGATATCAAAGAGATGTTCTAACTTCCTTACAACCCCAAAGCTATTGTTTATAGCATCAAGAGTCTCTAGCTTGTTTGGTATTCCAAGGTTAAGGATAAGGTAGGTTTCCTTAAGACTCTAATCCAATGTGAGGTCATCAAGTTACCTCCTCTACCCATGCCCTGGTTGACCTTCCCCATGCAACATCTAAAGAACACTCTGTCTATGTTAGCTTTTGCCCTAGGCATGGATGGTGATGTCAATGTTTATAACTTTCATCTAGGAGCACTCTTCCTATTGACATAAAAATAAAAGGGGTAAGAATTTAGAATGGAATTTTCCAAAGACATTGATTCCACCATGAGGATTGAATTGGAGAATTTATCAGCAATGAGACCTTTTGGTACTCATCCTTCCTCATGCACTTAATGTTACACCAACATTACCATTTATTTTCCAAGTATCTTCAACTCAACACTTTTGATACTGAGGGTTTTGCCCATGTAGTGGCCCCTATCACCATATGGACTAACATATTATAAAATATTAGAGACTACTATGAGTTCTCAAATATATTCATGGCTCTAGTTCTCATATATCTCAGCCAAATGGTTGGCACTTCCAAGATGGAAAATTATTAGCAAGTTTGGATCTCAACCAACAAAGTCCTAGTTGACTAGTTATAGGGAGCCCACTTCTCTTTCATATGAGTACATGTTTTTAGAGGAGAGCCCTTATAGATTTCCCACACATTAATAGATATAACCTTAGCAATTGATTTGTCTCACCAACTTGATGTGGTAGACCTTGCCTATGGGGTTGGGAAGAAGAAAAAAGGTGTATATGATGTCCCCTTATCAATGGATGGAATCATAGTGTAAAAAGGCATCAGGGATTCCTCCTCATGTATAAGCTATCAAAACTTGGCCTTGATTTGATAGATGACCAATGGGATTATGATCTGATAAGATACATAGCCAATTTGAAGACCGCTAACATTCCCAAGAATTAAGTTTGGCCCTATTTTGAGAAAAAGAAGTCCCCCATAGAGGATGTTCCCTAAAATTATGTGGAATTAGTTTATATGTCAAAATATACCCTTAAACCATGGAGTCTTTTTATGCCAAGGTCTAAAAATATGACCCAACCCCAATATTATCAAGGAGAATGAATGGCTAACTCTCCCAATTAACTTGGAGCATGGATAAAAAATGTACCTTCACCAAATATGGGTTTGAAACTAACAAGCCATCTAAAGGATTCTATGAGTATGACCAAGATGATAAGTTTTAGAAGCTTTGGGATGCATTTCACCCAAAAGAGGTTAGGTCTGAGGAAGAATTGACTTTTGAGTTTGAGATGGGAGGGGATAAAGAAAAAGAAAACACACCCTAAAAAGAAGAATCAAAGGAAGAGGAGGTTGTGGCCACATGAGAGCCTTCAACATGGTCACCCCACATGATTTCTTATCCCATATCCCAAAAATAATAGGATGACTAGACCATCTTTATGGTTCTCAGTCAAAAACCTAATGCCTTTGAGGTAGAAAAAGTTTTACACCCATTCACCCATTTGGAGTTCTAGACATTGGTGATAGTTGAAGGCTTGGGAAACATATCCTTCATGGAGATGATATATCTATATAGAGCATTTGAAGCTATAATAAAAAATACGTATCTAATGGGTGCCCTTATAGGTAGCCCTTTAGAAGTTATAGTTTTTTGTACCTCCCTCTCTTTTGTAGTTTTGTTTCAACTAGTCTGAGCACTTGAATTTTGGGTTCTCCCACCCGTATGTGGGTGCCCTTATGAGTCACTAGGAACTGTCGATTATAAATCCATGTCTTTAAATTTTGGAATAGTTTATTTCTTTCTTTAGGCTTACTTGGTAGCTACATGATTCTTTGGCACCTCCTGATGGATCCCCCTTTTTGTTTCTTATTTCTTTGAACCCCCTTTTACAATTTTGTTGAGGTCCCAACCTTCATCTACCTATGACATATGGAATTTCCATGGTTAACCTCAACAAATAAGTCCCCATCTACTTTAAATAAGTGCCCATGTGACACATGTCATCTCTGTGCTTGCCCAAGAACTATATTTATTTGTAAATATTTAAATAATCACCATTGGATGATGATGTGGGTCCCCCTATCGAGTAGAAATTATGAAACACTTTAAGTTTAGCCTAAAGTGTAATCCATTTATTATTTTGGGGACCAAGGCCATCAAGAATAGCATAGGAAAGACATCTCCATGAGTATATATGTGGTACCACCTCACTTCTCCCAAGTGTAGTGGCCTTAATATAACGGAGTTGCATCATATCTGGGATTAGGAGGATGATTACCCTCATGAGATTGAGACCTATTTTTAGTTGCAATAGCACCATGGTAACATAAAGGGAATCTATAAGTGTCTCTTCTTCCAAAATTCACCTCACCTATTTATTTAGAGCTCATTTATTTTGTAAGGGGCTGGTAATTATTTTGTTCTTTCAAATCCTTATTTTTATGAACAACTATTTTTTTAGATTAGGATAGTAGCAGTTAACATTTTTTTTATTTTGCAACCTTATCAAGTGCACCTCATAGATTTTAGTGGATGATTTGTATGTGCCTTTTTATGGCCTTCCATATTCTATTCCCCATCCACCAATGAAGAGGATGTGATGTTCTGTGTTAACTTGGAGTATAAAATTATCTCTATGTGTTATTTTTGTTCTTCTACTTCTATAGTGTAGATCTTTGATTATGCTCTGGATCTTAATTCATGATTCAAGATCCTTTATGATCTATATAATTAAGGATGTATTTTATTTTATGAAAATATAGGTAAATGTTTCAAATCTCGCGATGCATCACCTTAGACTAGATTTGATTTCTATGTTATTCATTTATGTTATTCCATCCATTTTCACCCCCCCCCCCCCCCCCCAAAGTTGAAGAAGAGTTATCTTCTAAAATAATGGAGGTTGATATATAACACACACTCAATCCCACATCTATAAATCTTCCCAGAGAGGCTATCTAAACCTAAAGTGAGATTTTTAGGCATCAATAAAACCTAAGTTGGGTATTTGGCTGTGTTGTTATTGTTACTTTAATAAACAATAACTGAATTGTGTAAGGGTGACTGTGTTATTATATTTACTCATATGAACTATATTTAATTGGAAAAACTTAAATGATTGTTTAGATTTAATTTATTAAATAATTTTGTTGAATAAAGGAGTAACTGAGTTATTTTATAACATTCTATGTGCAAATGAAAATTTATCAATTTAACGAAAAAGGTTATGGGGCCTTTATTTGTGAACTAATTATATAATTAGTGTATACAATATACTCTAAGACAACTAACAGTGTATGTTATCTTAGTAGTATACTATATAAAATGAAGTAATTATAATGCATTTGTATGTTTAAATTAATATACATAGTAGTGCATCCAGTTGTGTTATAAATATTATTATTATAATAGTGTGTAAATGATGCTTATTTATATTTGGTTAGTGTAAAAGCGTTAAAATAAAAGTATTTAATAAATCATATATAAAGCATGTATGATGTTTTGGAATGGCTTTTGTTATATGTGGATTATGAACAATTTATTAATCTTGTGTTATAATGTTGTTTCATGGAGAAATATTAGAAGTTGCTTAGTGGTTTAAGCATATAGAAGTCTAGATAATCAATACCTGGATGGTATGTTATATTGAGGAATATTTTTGGACTATGTTTATTATATGTAATAAACTAGATGTATAGATTTATTTAACTTCATTTGATGAACTAAATGAATGTATGTGATATTTTTGTACTTAGCATAATTTTGATTAGCTAAAGTGAAATATTATGAATGAATCCTTTTGGTTCTAATATTATTATTTATTTTACCCAATATTACATTAATAAACCTAATTAAGTAGTGGATTGATTTCAATAGTTTAATTATTTCCATTAATGCAATATGAGGGGTAATTTGATCAAGTGGTGTGTATGAATTTATCTGATCCTAGAGATTATTTATTATTGAAAACTTTGGCCAAAGTAATCTTTGATAAACATTATCATTTAATATATTGATATAGTTTTCATATTTATGAGATATCATGTTATAATGGATTTATCTATGATACACATTATGTATTAGATATATTTAACACATAGGTTTTGGTTTGTTACTCTATATTCATTCACCATCATTATCTACCCACCTATGAATGGAGGGCCATTCCCTTTTTGGAGATAATGTGGGGGATCTATAGTGCATGGTGGGTATGTAAAAGATCTTAGATGATGTTGTCCCTCCCATCTAGAGTACTATACTTGAGACTACACTTGAGATTATATATTGATACCTGAGTCATGGAGACTCTACTCAGAGGAGCTTTATATCATGTTTTATCATTTGAGATATTTTTTTATGTATTGCTAAAAACTATAAAATTCTTCAATTATACTTATAAATAGTGTTTGTAATGTTGTATAGGCCATGGTTTAATTTGTATCATATCATTTTTGATGAGATGTAATAATTATTAGTTTTTTGGTATTGTTCATGATTTGTATATATGTTCATGATTATCCTTAGCTAAGTGGATTAACTACAAACCCTTTTGGTTAAAAAAATTAATATAGTTAGTTAAATATCACTAGTTAGGTTTATTGTGGTGAAATATATATGTTGAATATGATTAATTAATTTAAAAAAATATTTCTATACTCTGGTAAAAGCTAATGGGGTTGTTAAAATTAAGACCTCATACTCTACCAAATTATTTATATAGGGGAACTATAGTTTGTACAAAGCTATGTATCTATTTTATTTTGGATCCATCAATAAAACACCTAATCCACTACCTTTTCAAGAATGAGTCATGTTTAAATATATGGACCATAGGCCTAACAGGTCTGACTCATTATCAACTTTGTATTTAGTAGGTTTTGTGATTTGTGTATAAGTTCCTAAGTCTATGGATACTAGATTTAATTTATAATTGATTGTATTTTGTTTAGTTATCATGTGTTTCATGTGTGTTTCTCTATCCACATGGATATTATTGGATACACCCCTTCAAGGTAACCATATATGGGAAAAATAAGTGGCTATGTACCCATTTAATGTTTAAGAACAATCCCTACTAAGGAGCATGCCATAGGCTTCAGGAATATGTACCACCTAAATGTATATGAATTATTGAATCCTAGGTTTAGATTATATTTACATGTTTAAATTCAAATTTTCACTCACCAATTTAACATCTGACTTATCTAGTTGAACCACCACCCTATCCAATTTTATATGAACTAACCCTAACTTCTTAAAAATACCAGGCAACCTTACATTTACTGAGGCTCCTAAGTCTAGTACACAATTATGTAGGTTATTTATAAATAACTTTATGGTTAAGAGTAAAGGGGGACCTTCATCCTATTCATATGAATGATAAAATTGGTGTGGGCCACCTTTAACTAAGTCTAGGTAGGCTATGTTGGTTTTTCAATTAAGGATTTTAGCATAAGATCACATTACTCAATGATTTGAGAAAATTAATGGAGGGTGATGTTTGATTTAATTTTATTCATGTATTTTATTATTTTATAGCCTCTCTTGTTTTTAATTGGTGTGATATATATATGAGTTTTTGATTGAGAGTGTTTTAGAGGTGGAGGGTCATTCCTAGCATTGTGATTTGGTGGGGTTACACCATTTTTTGGGGGCTATTGAAGTAGTAAAATATTGATGTGATTGTTATTTCCTTAGGGTTTAATTTATCTTTTAGAATTATTGAAATGCATGGTCCTCACTAATACTCTCTTCTGGGCTATTTTCTTCCTCACTAGGAAACTCCATAGTTTTCATCACTATGGCAATGCTAGTGGGCCTATTCAAATTTGATGATTCTTGGTGATTTGGATCCACCTAATACTTCTCCATCTCTCTTTGTAATATCTCAAATATGCTACAAAACATTATACAATCCAATTCCCCATATACATTCATGTTGTGCACTTGGCACATTTAGGTAGAACTATCTCACAAATGTTAACTCTGGGTAGCTTATTAGGGGAGGGATATCAATGATTTTGGGGATGATTGTGATTTCTATTTTTTCTTTGGTAGGAGAAGTTATTGTTTGAATTTTCAACACTGGAGCTACCTATTTGCCTTTGTAGACCTAAAAAGTCATTACTTAGTTTCTAGACCATTCACTAAATGGCATACATCTCATTTTTAGTATACTTTTGAGGTATAGTTGGGGTGTTTTTAGTTGTTTCTAACATCACTTAGTGTTGAAAATAAGGGGAAATTTCATGGTTTATTGGGTTGAGAAATCTTAGGTGTTGGTTTGGTACAATGTTAGATTTGGTTTGTTATGGGCAACAATTAAATCATGAGAATATTATTATTAGAATTGGTAAATAAGTTAAAGGCATGAATATGTGGTAATTCATTTAGAATGTGAGCCATCATTTGACCCTGGGGGTTTAGCTACCTATCACCTTTTATGGATTTGACATAAGCTAGAGGTAATTTAATTATATAGGGTATCACCTTAAGGACATGGTCATCCATAGGTATAAGGTGTTTTTATACATATCTATCTCCATTCAAGAATTTTAATGGTACATCATAGTTATTTAACTATACATTTTTTAGAACATGACATTGAAGTTTCTAATGGGCTCACTAGGTTCTCATTCAATGAAAGTGAATTATTTATAGATGACACTAGGGTAAATGAATTGCCTAAGTTAGTTCAAGAAGTAATTTCTAGATTAGTCTCAACTCATGATTAAGTTTTAGGGAAGTTAGAGAACCAATAATAGGTCAAGTCCATTGATTAAAAGGGGAAAACCCTATACACTACATCCTTGTGATCCACATTGATAATAATCAAGGAAGTTTTGTATGAGGTTATGTGCTCTTAAATCATTCATACCATTTTAGGAGTGAAGTGGGTAAGGTATTTTTAAGGGTTCCTTGGTAAGTCATGGACAACCCTGAGAATATTGATAGCCAACCTAGCTAATCAATATACTTGGATATCCATTATGGGTAGTCTGTTTAGGAGAGACTATGAAGGAAAAATATTGGAATTGAATACTAGTATAGGTATAGGTATACAATGTTTGAGCCTATTATGTAACTACAAACATGATATAATTAGTCTACCATGATGGGGCCTAACTCTGGTGATAGGTGCAATAGGCTCTAGGGTATTTCATAGGAAAACAACATTTAAAATGTTACCATTAGAAAGAATAATAACCATAAAATAAATAGACTATCAAATAGGAATGAAAAAGGGCCCTTGTTCTAACTCCAACAATTTTTGGGACCAAGATACTTTCTACCTCTAAAGGCACTAATGGGATTGAGTGTTTGAAGAGGAAAGTAAGAGACAATACATGGAATAGGATAAACCCTTGTTAATTTTAGGATAAGTTTTGGTTCAATCCAATGAAATAGTAGGCTAACCTTTTATACTCAAATAGATGTAATTTTTACCATTGGGGGTTTAATATATGTTTAATTACAGTTTAGATTATTTATTATCTAATGTAGTCTATACTCATTATTTTTATTTATTCAGACTTCATAGATTTATAAAGTAGGGGAGAGAGTTTGGATTCTAAAATAAACATAAAAAATAGGGTAAAGTAGGGCATAAAAGAGTGTTTCTATGCCTAGAAGGTGTTAATGCTTCAAGAGTTGAGATAAGGGCCCTTCCATAGTTATACCATCATTTTTTAAGCTTCAGTGAAGGTTGTGACTTAGTATTACACAACAAGAAAGGTTTGAGAAAATAGGAAATAATAATTAATTAATAAACACCTCACTAAATATCAATAATTTTTAATTGAAAATAACTTTTATATTAATTTAAAAGAAAAATTAATAGTACAATGCTAGTCGTATAAAAAACATGGGTGGCACAGTCACACCCCAAATACTAAACTAAGCTAGAAATAGCCTCACAAGAAACCAAAGTAAAAAACTATCCACATGTAGTTGATAAACACATTTAAATTAAGATAATCACATATCAATCAAAAAAATAATATAATAACATAAACATCAAGGAATAAACTAAGCAAAAACTATAAACATGGTAGTTGGAAGAGGAGGTGGAGGTAGAGGGTCCTGAGGCTTCCCTCCCCAACCATATTAAGCCAAGGGATATTCATATATAGGGAAGGGGTCCCATCATAATCTTTTTGGTTAGTTCAACATAATTATGCATCTATGAATATTGGTGGGAGGGAGAGATGGGTAGATCCAAACATGGGAATTTGTTGGAGTGACCCCTAAGAGGAGAGTGTAAGGTGGGGAATTAGGTGGCTCAGACTTAATTCATAAGGAGTATTCCCCTAGTGGTTTATGAAAACTTTTAGATGATGAATCTTGAACCAAATCCTATCCATTTGACTCTAAATCTAGAGGGAAATGTTAGAAATCATATCAATTTTGTTAGTTAAATATTTTTTTTCCATAATCTCATTATTAAAACATATTTGATTTCTAGATTGACAAATTTGAAATAAAATATTAGTGTGGAAAATTTGCCAAAATATGTTATATCTTATAGGTAATAGGGAAGAGTCCCCTAGTAGAGGCATTTTCCAAGTGAACATCTCATGCTTGAAGTTTTTGAAAAGGGTATGATTCCATGTCCAGGTTGACTGAGCATGTGGGCAAACCAAAAAAGGTGTTTGATGGTTTCTAGGTGTTGATATGCTAGGAAAGTGGGATTAAGAACCCCCATGTGCTTGAGCTGATTTCTCATGGGAAAACCTTGGTAAAGAATACACCAATGTAAGCCTTTTTGGGTTCAATAGAAGTTGCCTAAATTCTATCAAATCTCCTAGTCCAAACCCAATGAAGGGATTAGAGAGACCATCGATGATAAAAGGCCTCTATGTTAATATGTTGAGGGGATAATAAATTATATCCCAACCAAGGAGAATAATGACAAAATGGTATGGTCATAGGCTAAGACCAATCCTTCCACCATGGTATGGGAGACGAAACTCCAATATTATGTAAGTAATTATCAGATATGGAACTTTATAATTTAGCAATGGATTCTACATCTTCCTTATTAAGCTAAAATTTAGCCTTTAGCATAGTCCAAAGAAGCTAGTCCCTAGAGAAATTACATAATAGATCACCAATCATGAGAATACCCTTTTTAAATAACCTTAATCTTTTGATCTAGGGGACCATGGAAAAGGGGACATTATGAAATGTTAGCTAAAGATACCTTCATATTGGTTGGGAGTTTAGAGAAAGATAACTTTTAAACCCTTACCCCGCCTAAATAAGATGAGGTTTAATCTTTTCACGGGCCTTCCAAATACTCTACATGATAAATGTTCCCCATCATTTGGAATACACTAGTGATATAGCATGTTATGAAAGCCTATGCCTTGCTATAATTATCTACTAAGAGGGCATCATTGAGAAATGAACTACCATAGTAAAATTTTCTAGGCTTCATCACCTTCTAGGCTTTAGATGATCCATTTAACACTCAGAATGATTTCCTAAAGCTTAATCTTAATAAGACCTAACCCATTAGCTTCTTTAGGATGGAAAAATATGTCCCAAAAGACTCGATGAAAGCCCTGGTGGCCTTCATAATTAGCCCATAAAAAATCTCACATCAACTTCTAAAGCTTTACATAGGAGACATTTGAAGGTTTCCAATAAGAATAGTAGTAAACATGAGTAACAATTATCACCTTATAACAAATATAGAATTTTATGGCTATGGTCAAAGGCTTAGTGATCCAAAAAAAGGATTTTTTCTCCACTCTCTCGATCACAAAGGACCACAACTCTACAATAGAGGCTCTAAAATAAAAAGGAATGCCTAAAAAGTTAAACTATACCCTTGAAAGGATCCATTACCACATATAGTCCTTTACCACATATATCCATTTATCCATGGAGTTTTGGGTGACAAGGATTGGTAGTAGCATTGGGTCTTATTCCATTGGATAGATGACCCAAAGGCAAGATAAAAAATATCTAAGCATTCCATGGCATGTTTGATAGAGCTTTCATCCTCTTGTAGGGTAAGAAAGGAGACATCAACAAAGTACATGTTGATTAATTAGTGATATAAATTAGGTAGAGAGATCCCTTTGATGAGTCCCTTGGAAGAATAATTGGTCAAAAGATAGTTAAAACCTTTACCGTCTAACACATAAATTGAAGTGGCTAAGAAACAACCCTGTATAATTGACTTGTGGAGCTCAAAAGGTTGAGATTGAGAGCTATTGATAGTGATGTGGTCACAACATATTAAAAAAACATATTAATAGTATGAAAAAACTTGGGGACAAACCTCAATGCCTATAACATAGCAATAATAAAAAGCCACTCAATATAGTCATAAGATTTCACAAAGTCAATCTTGATGAACAAGGCCTTATAATTAGAAATTCTAGCCCATTCCATACCCTCCCAAACATCAATACCATTGTCTAAAATGTATTGATGTTGAATGAACCTAGTTTTCTCACTTCACATAATTAAGGGAAGTAAGTGATTAATTATGAGATCTAAAGCTTTGTCTATGATTTTGTAGGACACATTGAAAAAAGTGATGGGTATCCAATTGGCAATTACCTCAGGATCCCCTACCTTTGGGATGAACTTGATGTTTTTATGTTTGATGGGGTGGCCTAAGGAATTGGTCAATACCACTTTAGAATAAAATCAATGGATATTAGATGAAACTATGTCCCACATGGTTTGATAGAATTCATAGTGGAAGCCACCAATGCATGGGGCTTTATTAGAATCTATCTACATAATAGCTTATTTAATGTCATTGACACTAAGAGGTCAGTCATAGGTAACTCTCTGAGCTTCTAAGAGCTTCCAAAGGACAACACAAAATCATTGGGAGAGAGTAGTCTTATGAGTAGGTGATGAGAGTTACACTACAAAGACACCATGATAATCATGGATAAAGGCTTAGAGGATATTTATAATTATAGTAAGCCTATTTGAAGTACTTATAATGTCTTTGATTTTATCCATAACTTGTCTTGATTGAAGGAGAGAAAAAATGCCTTGGTTACTTTGTATCCTACCTTCAACCAATACATCCTTACTCAGAGTTGTACTCCTCTAGCCTTGTAAGCCTCTACAACTTGAATCTTTTACCTCTATATGGAAGCTTGAGTATAAAAATGAGATTTTAAAGGTATAAATTTTAAATCATTTAAAACCCTAAGGTTTTCACAAATTTTAACATTTTAAATATGCTACCTAAAAATAGCCTCTTATTTTCCATAAATCTATAGGAAGGAGGTGGTGTGGGTTATATTTTTAGACCACCACTCAATCCAATCATTTTCCCCTATGGGCATGGGGGATAAATTCTAAATCTTAGTGATATGCCCCATAGTCTAATCATGTTTGAGATGGGAAGTGTTTAGGTAAAACTAGGTGATCTTAAGTTTAACATGAGGGGAAGTCTAATGTATGAAAAAATAGATGGGGTAGTGGTCAGACAATAAAGTCCATATTGACATTTGTAGGTCATATATTGACAAGAGCAAATAAGAAAAGGTCTTTCTCAACAAGGACATTATCAAGGTTTTTGAGGAAATGAACTTCTCCCTAACATAAATAGGACTAGGTGAACCATAGCAAATTAGAATCACCCCTTATATGATGATTTGGGTTAAACACCCTAAGTTTATTATATATGTAGAACTAAGCTTCCCATTCTCTTACACACCATCTCATTAGAATTAGGCCTTATTTATCTTATACAAATTCTGTTGGGGAATCCAAGAACAACACACCTTGTTCTGATCCCACTTGTTAGGATCTTGCTCCTCAGAAAGAGCACAATATGATTACCAAATACAAGCAATTAAACATGTGGAATTAACCAAAAGTATAAGTAAATAGAATTCACACATAACACAGAATATGAGAGACAATACACTATCTTGTATTAATACTTGTACAGAAAAGAATATAATAAATAAGATGCCACTTCTTCTCCCACCTTCTAGAGGCTTCCCACACCTCAAGTGTACAGTAATTCTTCTTCAAAAGTTCACTCTCCTACCAAAAATGGTCCCAACACACAACTCACATACAGAACTGGTGTTCACCTCTCCAACTAGTTAGTAATAACCCTGCCAGTACCAAGCACTCTAAAGTACTTCAAGTAGATCTCCCATGAACCTGTAACCTAAACTTCAAAAGACCATACTTACACATGTAGATCTCCTATGAGCTTGCAACAACCTACAACTCAATGATCTTACAATGGAAGAAATCCTTTTCTTGCCTTCCTTTTTAGCTCATCATTACAATACATACCAATAGGTCTATAAATAGATCCCAGACTTAAATAATAACTTAGACTCTTAGTTTAGAATAATTATCCACACAGCTCAAGACTCGAAATAGCCTTTACATGAAAACACTCAGTTCAACAAACTAATTGTTTGTGCAACAAACAGTTTTGGAACACACAGGTGATCGATGTCAGTCCCTATCTGACTAGTGCTGACTGATGTTGGCCAACTCCCTACTGATGCCAGTTGCCTTCTACATTCATCATGACCGATGTCAGTTACACTGCTGACACTGGTACTTCTGGAACTCAGCAACCTCTCCATGTCTGCAACAAGTTGAAGCTTTTAGCTCCACAACCTAACAAACTCAATCATCTTAAAGTCACCACATAGAATTTAATGTGCATCTAGGAGGGTATCAATTAATCATCTCTAGAGTAGGGTGTGTTCCACAACATCATTTTATGCATACAGATTAACAAAGCTAATGACTTGGTTATCAAAGTAAAAAAGAGTCTATATCACCTGATGGGTGGGATCAAAACCACAAGAAATGATATTTTTAGAGAATTTGGGTGTAATAAAGGTGACAAATCCCCCTAAAAAAACTCATGATAGGTGGCTTAATAAAGGGCTGAAGGAAAGATAGTGTGAGCTACAAAATGAAACAAAAAGCCAAAAAATTTAACTTCTTGCATGCAAATAATTTTCATGTGATAAAAATGATGATAAATGTTCTTGACCATATACTTATGAGTCATATCAGTGATTATTTGAATATTTCAACAATAAAATATTATTTGGAAACATCTAAATTCATATCATTTCCCTTAGATAAGTTTGAGAGGGATGAAAAATGATTGAAATCCAAGACTAAAAGTTAAAAATGACATATCTTGAAGGGTTGCCTTTTATTTGGCACATAAATCTCATCTAAAGAGGGAGAGGGACTACATGAGTGGTGCATTATAGCATTGTGGTTGAGGGTTACAATCCTTATATATGAATTTGAATCATTCACCCCTAAAAGGGGTTTTGTGACAAAGGAGTTTTAGGAATGGGATATGGAAAAAACATAAATTAAGCTATCACCTATAGAAGCTAGGATATGGGAGGAAGGGGTTAAGCTTGAGTTGGGGCTAGGGATTTATCAGAAGGGGATAAGAAACTTGGACCTCCTAAGGGATGTGATATAGTTAACTGAGGTCTACTATTTCCATGGGAAATAGTATTTTTCATATTGGAAACCATGGTCTACCCATTAGATGATGGGGGTTTTGTCTCAGACCCACTTTTGTCTTGAGTGACCATAAGGGTGGGGATAATTAGGGGACATTCCCTAATCATGTGGGTCTAAATCCTAGCACCTGAAACAAGTGTTTAAAATGTTAATTTAGAGGACATGATGAGATAAATGGTTATTTCAAACCTAAATTTAAATGGATTCTTTAATATCCTTGGCTAGGTCAATTTCAACACAGGCCCTTCTCTAGGACTAGGTTGCATATAAATTTGGTTGTTCATGGAAGATAAATTATCCCAGAGGCTTGATAAGCTGGTCAACAAAATTCCATAGAGATAGAGGTAAGCTTGGAAAATCTACCTAAACTAAGATTTTAAGCTCCACTTATTCAGAGACTTGAAAATATTTGGTTTAATGGGAAAAAACAACCAAGGTATTGCAAATGAACCATAGGCCATGGTTAAAAATGGATCTATAGTGTTCAAGGTTTGTGAAATGAAATAGGAATAAATGTTTGGTGAGGTTTTAGACCCCTTCTAGTTTCACCCCATGGCCTTGCCAATGGTTATGAACCCATTGCTTCAAAAGGCTCTCTAGATTAACTCAACCCACAAAATAAGCAATAAGGGTAAATTTTTTGAAATAATTGAAATATTTATCAAACTCTTTTAGGTCCAGAACCACATCTAAAAGAGGAGTATCAAAGTTAGAATCAATACCTCATGGTAAACTTTCTGGAAAAACTTCTAAGCTATTTTCATTGCCATGACTTCTTTAGTTCCTGATGGTGGTACCTACATCAATAGATTTAAGATGTTTGGAAGTGGCTTTTTAATATAGGGAAAGATGACTAACTACTTAAGGGGTGAATGGGTATCTTGACTCAGTGTAGTAAATGCACTATAAGTAACTCTTACCTAGATCAAATAAATTAGTGGTGTGATGAGAGGTAGGGGAAACCCTAAAATAATAAAGACCATAAATGATTCATACTATTCTCTCTCCTCCATTAGCTCTACCAATAAAAAAATAAATATTCAATGTCTATATTAAATAACACATAGACTCTTCAAAGTTGACCCATAGATTAGCACACACATTAAAAATATTTTAAGGGAAACACAAAGGGTTAATTAATGGGTTATAACATCAAATCACATTATAACCATTATATTTATTAAGTAACAAATAATTATTTAAACTTTATTATAATTAACATTCATTAAAAAACTATAAATGATTGAAACTTTTTAAAAATAAACCATCAATTTTTAAGAAAGCAAAAGATTACATTTTTTAAAATGAGATTGTTTACAAAAATATCAAACATGATAGGCATTCAAAGTTGAAAAGGGTGAATTAAGAAATATGTGAAATCTTGGTTTAATTTCAAAATCATTTTAGGACTAAGAAATACTGAACTTCAAAACAAAATATAGTTATACATTTATAGATGAGGGTCTGGATCACTTCGTAGTAGCACGAGATTTCCATCTTGAGCCATGATGGCCACTCTAGGTTGTTAAAACCATATAAATTTGAAAAATATAATAAAATTCTCCTAAATACTTTTAAAATATACCCAAGGACCCACATAAATGATACATGGAGAAACTGTGAAAGCTTCCACCCAATTCCCTAGACTATACTCCCCTAACATCCAAATGCAACTTCCACTAAGTCAAAATCCTAGTCTAGTTTGGCTAGATTCATTGGTGACTCTTAAAATGTCACCTCTTATTAGACCAACAACTTTTAATAAACTTATATTGGGTCCCTTATATCCACCTTGAAATATTATGCATGTATAATTCTTGTAGTGGATAAGATAAAGAGTTTCATCATTGCCTAGGCTCCAACCTAGTAGGCCTTAGCCACCTTTTTCCTCATAAACTAGTAAAAATAACCTAAGTGAACACCAAAATCACCCTTATCCATCATAGTGTCATTATGGTTAAATAAGATTTATATATTGACTTCCTTGAAGTAGGCCCATACTTTCTCTTTTCCTTCTTCAAGGGGATCTACCAAATTCTATGCTAGGCCCAACCATTCCTCAACTATAGCCCTCATTCTCCCAATATATGTTTAATATCAAATTAGGTATGAATTAGGCATAATAATAAATTCCAATAACATTCCCTTATTAACTATAACCCCAAACTTCTTGTACTTTCTCTCTACTAGAGTAATTATTTCTAAATAAGTGTGGGTCCTCTAAATATTCATCTTGATACACACTAGAGTCTCTACCACTCTTCCTAATACTAATAAAAGTTTCAAGAGGGAATCATTGACTTTTATAATTATCTCAATGGGAAGGGAGATCTTTAATTATGCTTCCAAGGATCATACTTACTCGTGCATGTCCTTAATCAATTTCTCTATTATATTATACATGGCTCAAAGGATTGAGATTAGGTCTTTAGCTACATTTTCCTCTCCCATGGAAGTCTTCACTTTGGTGAGGGAAAAAATATAATGTTGGGTCTATAAAAACATAGGCTTCCCCTCTTTGATAAACATTTGAGTGAGGATAATCATTATGTTTCCTATGGTATGGTCAAATTACCATTGCACATTAGGGTTGCCTTACATTGTCATCTTAGGTGCCTATGACACCATATCCATTCCTAGGGTGTGAGGAGGTGTTTATGGTGTGAAAAATATGGTGGTAACAAGTGGAGGATGAGGTGGAGTGGTCATGGATGAATCATAAGGGATGAATGAGGAGAGTAGTGGACAAGGAAGAGACATGGGGCATAGGGAGGCAAGATGAATAGGAAGGCCCAAGGGACCATATATGCTTCCCATTAGCTCTGAGTTAGGTTAACTTATAGGGTTATGACTCTGGGGAGAGATAAATTCAACATGAATGAGAAAAATGGTTCATTATATACAAATCCCTATGAACCTAAGATGATGGAAATGGGTGGCTTGGGAATGGTGTGGGGATCCACCAGGGTAGAGAAGTAGGGGAAGTGGGAGCCTTTAGAGGAGGCCTATAGGGATAAATTAGTACTTATACAGAAGGTTGAGAATTAATTACATTCTAATAATTCCTTGGTGTCATGCCCAAACTAGTTTCATATGCAACAGTTAAGGGAGAAAGGGTGGTAGAAGATAAAAGAGCTGACTAAGGAACTTATTGGATGATCAAAGTTGCTAATAGAATGGCCTAAGATACCTAAGATGTACACATAGGTGTAATTATCATTAATTTTTTATTTATACTTGTTAAGTTTGGGGAAATTCTAGGTACCTATATCTTTATAATGAATAACAAGGGCACCAAGAAGGTCCTTAGTTGTGGAATGGAGGATGCCGATGAGAAAGTGGAGGTGAGGACATTATACATGGTTGAGGCTAGAGTAACTTGGGTGAATTATTGAGGGTGTAATATGGGGAATAGGGTAGGTATAATTTAGGGTGACTATTTAAGATCCAATAAACTTGGTGGTGCTATGGGAGGCTACTAGAGAGTAGAGGGAGTAAGGGAAGGGACCTGAGTGGGCACTGGTTATTGGTTCTTATTAATACTAGTCTCTAGGTTTATTGGGATGTCAAACCTTAAGGCCTATGTGTTGAGAGGTTGATATATTTTGAGAGGATCTATTTGAGGCATAGTTACCCATGGATAAACTACATGAGGCCAAATTTCTTAAACTATAGGAGGTGGTAGAGGTAAAGGCAAAGGCTGATGTATAGGAGGAACTATAAGAGGTGAAGCTATTGGTACCCCCTATATGATTATCCTTGAGAGTTTTGGGGAGTCACCTAAACTTTTTGATTGGGTTAGGATAATTTGGAAGAGGTAAGGCTAGCCTAAGTATATGGTATAAGCTAGTCTTGTTTTCCTTTCTTCTTCTTTTGAGCCTTGATTCTAGTGAACACCTCTTGATCATTTATTGGATTCAAGTAGAAATTGTCATCATCCTTAGACTGGTTGCCATAATTGAGGTTGAGATAGGCATTATACTTGGAAAGTGAGCCTATATAACACTATGTAGGTCCTATTAATAGTGATCTACCCTACCTAAGGTAAAGGAGTCCCTCCCAATTGCCATATTCTATAGAGGAGGGAAGGCCCAGTACACATAGTTCCTAATAGTGATAAGGAAATGCATGAAAACCCTTTGATGATGGCTGATTTAGTGCCCAAATACACCTTCCACCAACTAGTATGTTATTTATTTCTCTACAAGGTGGTCTAGTCCTTGAAAAGGTAGGTGAATGAGAGACTTGAAAGTTCTCACCACCTAAATGATTGTGTCTTACAACAAGTACCAATAGTCACCAATGGGCTCAAGTGAGTCCCAAATTTACTTTGGAAACTAAGTCATGGGTTATTCATTAATGGACATATAGACCACTAGGTATAGGTATTTATAGATGTATCAAATGTGGCTATGATGTTGGTATCCATATATTTTATAGAAAACTACATTGACCGTCACATCCCTAGGAACCCATGTTAGAAAAGTAAAAGTCATGAATACGAGCATCTCATATACTGCATCTATCAAGAATCTCATCATGTATAAGTCACCACCTCTTAAATCATCCTACACCACCTTGATCATGTTAAAATTTATTATCCTTCACAAGGAACCTACTCACCTTGGAAAATTATATGGAGTAGGAGAATCTATAGGATGTTGGTGTGGAGACAATCCCTTTCCCTAAATAATCAGTCAAGCAAGATCATTCCAAAATGGATTACCTATTTGAAATTTTATATGGTATATATATTCACATATATCTTTTTAACCTACTTTTAATTAGAGTTCTCATCTTGGTACTTCAAGATATCATGAATCTAGTGAGTGCTAGTCTAGGTGGTCACATTGATGAAATCATAAGATAATGTATAATCAGGGAGGTTGTAGTAATATTTGAAGGTAAAGCTTAAGATGTGGGTGATATGATATTTTTTCATAGATCAAACCATATCATGGATTCCATATTATACCCATTTTGTTATATGAAACAATTTTTTAAACAAGTTAGCACAGGGAAATACCTCAAGATTAGCCAAAAATATATACAACCCACATTTCTCATAGGCCTGAAGGGTATCTTAAAATTAAACTTCATCCTCATAATCATTGGTAGAAGACTTGGGTACCAGATCAATGGCCTTGAATATTTCATTATAGTACTTGAAATGTGTCAAGCCATCTCTGAATATAGTGCCTTCATATTATGGTTTAGCTTTGGGGTTTGAGGATGAGGTAGCCATTATAGCTAGGATGGATTCCAGTTACAAATAAAATGATGAAAAGGGGAATACACATAGGGCACTACTATGAATATAAATCAAGGAGTGGTTTTTTGGAAACTAGAATCAATAATAATTAATGAGTTCAATTTGAAAAACTTATAGGGATCCATATACATCTCTTATATTGATTACATTTGGTGTCTCACTTGGTGTGAATTAAAATTTGAATTGGTATGTCTATCATCTCATTTATTTTTTAATCTATGATTAAAATGAAAGATATCAATTTTATGTTTCTTTCTATATTTGGTGATTACAACATGACATTTTAAATTATCTAATTAGGGCCTAGTTTCCCATTTAATTTATATCCATATCATGGTAATAACATGACCATATAATCCTAAAGGCTTCTTGGGTGGTTATTGATTTGTGCCACATGTAGTTTATTCATTAATTCATGCTATAATGGCCAACACTTATGCACGACCCAGTGATTTATCCTTAATTTCTCAGAGGAAAGAAAATGTTATCTAGAGGATGCATGGTATATTTTGATTATCCCTTTCAAATCTAACTATACCTCATTCTAAAAGTCCCATGATATATTGTGATATCCCTAACCATCTTGTATGGAAATTCCATGTGTTATGGTGTGATAATTTAGGCTTTCCCTAACCTTGATATCTCTATCAGGGACAAGAGAATGATAATCCTAACAATGGGCTACATGACAGTTTCCTATTTGGTTAGGCTCTCCCAGGTTCTAACATCTTTATCAAACCTAGGAGACTGACATGTATGATATTGTGGTGAGCTTATTTTTTGGATCTTGACAACTCTAACATAGAGGCTATGGGGTGTCATTTCATTTGATCAGGTTCTCCTAAGATATAACTTCTTTGATGGATTTGAGATATTAACAATTCTAACTTTTGGGTTCCCTAATTAAATAATCTCTAGTAGGATATGACTTTGGCCTTTGTGGTATTATATCATTTGGTTAGGATCTCCTAGGATCTAACATCTCTATCAGGTCTAGGAGACTGACACATCTAACATTAAGGCAGACTAATTGGCTAAGCTCTGATAGGATCTAACTTGCTAAAAATTATCCATGTGGAACTTTTTCATTCCATCATTCATCCTAAAAAAATACATGAAAAGAGACTAAGTAAAATGAAAATAAATGTGATGAATAACATGCTCACCTAGCTTACAATTGGATTTCACAAGGTACCATGTAGGATACAAGAGTCTAAAATTATATGATATTAAAACATTAAGAGTTTGATATCCTTGGAGTTTTCAATGACAATAATCCTACATAAAAGTTAGAACATTAAACCCTCTAAGTAAGAGCCTAGTTTGTTTTAGGATATCATCAAGACTCAACTACATTAACTTCAAATGTCACATGGGATCTCAACAAAGATCAATGGGCCATTATAAACACATAATACACTCAGGGAGACTAGGGTTGAATGATAATTTGAGGGTTATCTCTTAATATAATTGGTCAAATAAATATAGAAGGTCTAGGAACTTTGCGTTACCATTTTAAAGAGGGGTCCCACAGTTTTTCATTAAAATGGGGTGGGTTGGACATAAAAATATAAACACATGGAATGGTCTAGGGGAAATTGAAAAAATCAAGGCCTAAATTTTGAAAAAATAAAAATAGCTAAGGAATAGAGCTCAACTTCTAAATATATGGTCAAATCAACTTTATTAGCTTGGACTTAGCGTATTTAAATCTAACTCAACTTGACTCAATAGACTAGGAGCTTGGTAAAGCTCTACTCAGGTGACTCTAGATCAAGGGAGACAAGCTCAAAATATTAGGGTACATTCAAGTTGAGTTTGACATAACTTAGAAATAAAGTATACCCTAAAAGTATAAAGATATATAGGTTATTCAAATGATAAAATAAACCAAGACCTAAAACATAGAAATTGATTAGCATTAGCCTATAATTGAATAGATCTTAACTCAATATTTATCCATTAATCCTATAGTAATCATATAAATTTATTACATTTAACTATTCACAAATATGAAAAATCCCACTCCCAAGAAAAATCTCAAACATAAAATGTCTGTTAGATCAGTTGTATCAACATTTAGATAAACCAAGAAAAAGAGGGTCCCCATTTTTAGCTTGAAAATGGGGTGTGTTGTGCAATAAAAAATAAATGGTGTCCCTTATTGGAAGATAATATTAAGTATATTAAGAATTCACAATCTCAAGTTATCATTCAAACACAATAATTATCTACAAGTAATCATCTAAGTCAATTCTTATTAAATAACTTCTAATAAGAATTATTAGAGTGTATGTGTTCTATGTGATTATTTTAATTACTTTGCATGCACACACAATAAATTAGATTTACCCAAATGATGAAAAATTCTAAGAGGGGTGAGATTTTGTAATTTATATTAAGGGGTAATAACATGTCATTTGTATACTACTATCCATATGTTCGTAGCCTTGATAGAGATACCTCTAGTCCCTTTTGAAGGCCTTACTCCATTGCCAATTAGGATAGAATGCCTATGGTGGAGGTTGCCAAGATCACATTTTTTAGGAAATTTTTTAATTTTGGAATTTTAGTTCAACTTATTTTGAATATATTTTACTTTTCTATCTGTGGATGGTTGGAGACCAATCCATGGGTTTAGATGAAAATTAGAAAGATCATGACAAATTAGATAAATCAAAATTAAAGCAATGTTTTATTCTTCCTTGAGATATTTAATTTAGTTTATTTTATGGTGTTTAAATAAGAAATGAGGCATTTATAAATATATATATATATATATATATAGTTTCAAATCAATGGTATTCAACATTCTAAAAATGCAAGTAAAATACAATAGTTTATGCAAGCATTAAGATGAGGATTTTCACATTAACAAATAGGAGTGTCGATAGAACTACTTACATACAAGTTGTTCATTTAAAAAATTATGGAAAAGTAAGGGAAACCTTAGGTTAAAATAATATATCAACTCAAAAACCAATACCCCACAGCTAAATCAAGTGCTGAAAACCAAAGGAAATAAATAAAAAACAACAAAAGCAAACCTAAACTAAAATAAGGGATAGGAATAAAATCAAACAACAAAGTAATGAATAAACAAAAAAGTATTTATAGGGTGTTACAAGACAATTCAAGATTGGAAGTAGTGTTTGAGGAATTATCCATTGGTAGGCAATGGGACATCCTCATTAGTTAGACACCTTAGGTAGAAAGCATTCTTGCCCATGAATTTGGAGATGAAATAGGGGCCTATCCATAAGGTGTAAATTTGTACATGTTGTCAATTTTGTTCATGAACCTTATCCCTCATAAGGATAAGGTCTACCCAAAATGATTTTTATTTTGATTATTTGATAATACTTTGTGTTTACTGAAGTGATATGGGCCCCTCTTATCTTTTAGGGTATTGGTTGTGCCTAAAAATACATTTTTAGGATCATTTGCATTTCCAAAATTTAAATGTTCATGTATTATGCCTTTAACATGGGTATACTTATCCTTTTCCCTTTGATACTCAATGTCAAATAGTCTCTCAAGTGAGACCATCCCTTTGGGTATTCTTTTAATTTTTAGATTCATAGTGCCATCCTCATCTAGAGTGAAGTCTTCTCAACCATATTCATTGATATTCTAACTAGAAAATACCTCCATATTGGTAATGAAATCTAATATGTGTTGGTCATCATCAAAAACTTGAAAATTTGTGATATTATCAGTGACCAAGGGAGTAGAGACCAAATATACTAAGAATCTTCACATTATTGAATGAGAAACGAGTTCAAGAGTACTTACAATAGTGGCTATAATCTGCTATGTGTTCTTTTGTCTAGGTAGAGTCTAAATTCCAAATGCATGAAAATTATTATATTAGGTTATAGACATGGTGGTATTATCTTGAAAAATGTTTATCATTGCATGAATACTGGTTCCTCACTTGTTTAACCACTAATTCTAAGTCACGTAGTACTCTAATGTTCTTTGCCTTATTTCCTAGGGAGAACTGAAATCCATGGACTAATGTCTCATACTCAAACACATTGTTTGTATATCAAAATTATAGGTGGTATGTAGGTATATAGGATTTCCCTTTAGATTAACCAATTATATTCCAAAACTACATCTACTTTTGGACTTACAACCATCAAATTTTAATGTCCATAAGTCATATTTTATTACATCAGAACATGTTCTATTTACAAAACATGTTGGTGGTCTTTGCAAGAGGAGTTCATATATAATGTTAAACTTTTGGTGTATTTTATTATTTTTTACTAAGCACTTGTTATAATTTTTGGTTTTTGAGGGTCCTTCAATTGATGAAGGAAATATGGATAATTCATCTATGGGAGGAGTAAGAATGAAGTTATCTAGAGTTATTATTTTATCTTGTGAAGAGAATAAAAAAATTTCATTCCCATTTAAGTCATAAGATTTCAAAGTATCACATGTTAGAGCCACATATTAAAATGAGACCATCTCTAAGGCATAACAAAATTCCCCTTAATCCAACTAGTCTAATTATTTTAAATCTATATTTTGTTTCATACTGATCATGTTAATAAAGAGGCTATTATAGATCAAGAATCCAAGAGAGATTATTAAATTGTTAACAAAATAATCAAAAAAATTTAAGACATGAATTATCAAGCCTAATCCATATCTCGAGCTATGTGATAATCAAACACTAAATGAAATATTAGAAGATAAACACAACATTTATACCTCCCTTAAATATGAGCTTGAAAATTATTTAAAGAGGATGAGCTTAGATTATATATGTATAAGTATTTTTAGATGCTTGAATACTTGCATGGGAACAACCTCTCCTTGTATAAATTTGGTATTGGATTTTGATTGGAATGAGAGAGAGTTTATGAATCTTCTTGGAATAATCCAATATAGTAAGTTTACATTGGGAAGCTTGATGATATGAGAGGTATGAGGGTTCTATTTAGAGATTTCCTAACTTATATAAACCATTCATCTCATTTTAATATGTAGGGTTGAGGATTTATCCTCAAATCCATGATTAAACCTCTAGAGTGTGTAAGATATGCCATTTAAGGTCTTTTGGAGTATGGAATGAATTTTTGATGGAATGTTCAATCATTTGTCCTCTTGAGTGTGTAAGAGGGGGAGAGTGTAGGAGGGATGTAATAAATATAAGAGTGTGTGTAAGTGGCCATGTCATAAGCCACCTTTACCACACTCCACTCCATTTCTTTGACTTGCCCCTATGAAATCACCTATGTAAGGCCATAATTCAATTTTGATTTTAGGATAATAGGATAATTAAAATATATGGATTTTCCTATTATAGGAATGATTAGGATAATTAATCAAGGTGATTAACTAGAAATTAGAAAAGAAAGGTAAAGTTTACAATATTTATTTGTCAATCAAGTATTAACTTAATGGGCCTATAAATACAATTTAAAAGGGATGATTTAATTTAGGATGTACTATACAAGATAAATGATGCAAGATAATCCATTTCCCTAATTACGGATATATCACTACAATCTTGGGTTAAAATGGAAATTATGTAGGTAAATTAGGTCTAGTTAGAGATTTATGATTAAAATTGCATGTGATTGTTGAAATTTGTTCCAAACATATTTTAGAAATGGAAGTGTTTAAAATTAAGTGTATACATTTCCCCCTTATGTGATAAGGTGTTGTGAGACACTAAGCACAATAATGTCTTTTCAAACTTTGAAAAATTCATCAAGCAGAAATTCAATAATTCTTGAATAATGGTATTTTCACTATTATATTTTTGAAATTTTATGAGTCAATAAAATTATATTGATTACATAAATGGTGCTTGGTTATCCTTGATTTCCCCCTCAAGGGAATAGTTGGGGAATAAGATTAAACATACGTGACCTCAAAAAAGAAAGGAAGAAGCCAAAATGAAATAAGTGATAGACATGGTCCTAAAAAGGGTGGTTTTGGTTGATCACAATAATGTGCCATAGTAGGTTGGATTTGATCATGGATAAAAGAAGATACCTCAATAAGGTGAATTTTATCATTGATTAGTCTCAATGGTTTCCCCTAGTAGGGAAGATTTTCACTTTGATAAATGATGATTAGGCATATGGATGAATTCATTAGGGGGATAATAGATAAGGAGAGATATTACTAAAAAATTATTGATTAGAATTCAAACATATTGATTTTTTTTATGACACAAATATGGTATGCACTATGATATAAAATACCAATATGACTCAACCATAATGGGCATAGGGACTAACCCTAGATCTAATAGATAGATGAAAGTAATGCACCAATAATAAAAACCATGCTGATTTTTTTTTCAAAAGTTAATGGATTGACTCAAGTACAACTATGTGATTAGAATCACCATGATTATTACCTTATGAACACAATGCATTAATTTAAGGTGATAATAGAAAATGGAAACAAATAAACATACAAAAAAGAGAAAACACAAACTAAAAGAAAAGTAATAGAATTATTCTAATTTATCAAAGAACACACCAAGAATAATCAAAGATAATCATGATAGATAGGTTGACTTATTTCTTCCCTTGAGCTTAGAAATGAGTCAACCCATGAGTACCTAAGCTCAATTTGGTTAACCTCTTATGTCTCTTGAAGTGTTAAGATAGTCTAAAAGGGGGATCATTGGTTATCATGTCAAGGCAACATGTTCAAGTGAGGTGGTATGCCAAGATGTGTTATGATAGTTATCTTTTACCCCTTCTATAGAATGTGTAAAATATATAATATATTCTATTTATGTATAATATCCCATGTTATGTCTTAATATGGTCCTTATGAACCAAATCATTCATAAAATGGGTAACTTATGATGATTGCAGCAATAACCAACCATATGAGCATGCCAACGACCTGTAACATGAGTCAAAATTAAATATATTGGAGACCAATATAAAGGATTATGTTTGAAACTTGTTTGAAACCATATTATACCTTAAGGTTATATAGAAAATATTAAGGTCTCTCCTTCAATTGATGTTTCACTTATAATTATGTATGTATTTACCTCTAAAAGGGTGTATAACTATGGAATGATGTTATTTTGACCCCAAAACACCCCTAATACTATAAATTACACCCTCAAAGGTCTTCATGTCACCATATTCCCATGATACAATGGTTTCATATGCGAAGAGCTCTCTTTTATAAGTTAAATGCATTTATTTTCCACTAAAGGGGTCCACACATGGGAAAGAATGGATTTTCAACTTACCCTAGCCATAATTCATGTTTTGAAATGTTTCTTGACCCAAAATTTCCCTCTTATTTCCCACCAATAATGTTTCAAGATCTAAAAACCTAAGAAAATGTAGAAAAATAGTGTTTTGTAGCTATTTTCAAGAAAGTAAAAATCCTTATAGTATGGTCATGGTCAAGAAATGTCAAGTATATATAAAAGGAACTCAATGTAGGAATAATGTAAGATAATATAGGTATTTCAAGTCAATAAAGGTAAAAAACTAACCCCTCCTTTCCATCATCCTTGTTGGTAGCTTTGGATGGCCTCGTAGGTTCTTGTTTAATATGAATATGAGAGAGAAGATGGTAAATAGAGCTCTTATCTAAAGTAAGGGAATCTAACGGACTTATGATCCATGGTATTAGTTTGTATAATTATGGACCATGATTTATGAATAATGGTTAATAACTTGAGGAAGTCAAACTAGTCTTATGCATCTACATAGGGTCAAGATTAGAATGGTTTTAGTGTGTTTTTGACCTGTTTGAAGAAAATGATGATTGTATGTGTCTTCTATAAGTATTCAAAGTCCTACCATTGAATTATCCATCCATGGATCACACATGTGAATCTATGGGAGAAATAAACCTATAGGTTATCACAATCTATATATTATAGACAATGTTTCCTTGATGATGAAGGACTTTCAATGCATATATCTTAAAATGGGTAGTGGTTTGAGGTTGAACAATGCTTTCATAGGTTAATTCATATCTTATTACCTTGTTAACATAAGTAGAGTTATAAAATTAACCTTCAAATCCCTCAATATCTTACCTACAAATGAAACTACTTGTGTAAGGTAACCTTTAGTGCAAATATGAATTAAATACTTTATGATGATGGTTGTAGAAGGTCATTAGAGAACCATAAAGGCAAAAAATATGTTGTATACATGTGGATAATCCCCTATTTAATATAGAATAGGCCTCATCATTTCCTTTATGGGAAAGAAACCATGAACTAGTCTTCTAATGCCTTCACAAAATTGCTTAGCAAAGTTTAAGGTTCATTAGTAGAGTTTAAGGTATTTTTAGAATCCTAAGTTTCATTTTCTCCCTTCATATGCTTGGTTAATCAAATCCAAATGTTTTACCTTGTTGATTTTATGAATACGGGTGTCTAGGGTCTATATAAGTGATCTTGAACAAGTGTCAATAGTCAATATCACACATCTTAAGGGACATATTCCATGTAATAATTTCTTCAAGCTATTTCACTTGTCAATAGGCCTTGGTCTCTAAAATTAGCACTTTAAATAATTGTATCATCATCATCTATAGTTTTAAAACCCTTTGACCAAGCTTAAAGTATGGACCCAATGTCAAATTACTACATAAAACTATCAAGGGTCATGTAAATATGATAAAATGAATCCATTTAAGTATGGATACTATTGACAAACTATGACCATGTCTAGGAGATCAACTCAGGCCCAACCTTCAAAGGGTTTTAAAACCATCATATATAGATAAACCTCAAGAATGAAAATATGGGTCATAGGTTGTGAATATGAATATCTTAAAGAGTGTGATTTGGATTCAAGGAAGGTCAACTAGATCTCAAACATACATGGAATCCTTCGTGTTCATGAACCTATAAGAAACCTCTTGATAGTCAATCATCTAGGCCATTACCTACCAGACTATAAGAAGTCTACCTTCAAAATTAGATATGAGGTTATATAGGAAAATTAAAGATAGAAATGACATATATAGGTATGTAATAAAATTCATAATGTTGAAGGATAAGGAAACTTTAAGGGGGAACTAAATAAGATGACTCAGGTATGAACAATGCACTAGGTGCATCCAAATCTACCTAACCAATTAGGATGTCTAACTGATGAAAATGACAATGGAAAAATGTGTATACCATATAAATTTTGATAAAATTTATCTTCCTTAGGGCTCCTATGTGTATGGTCAAGCTTGAGATTTACCTGGTCTAGGTTGGACACTCATGACACATAGACTATAGTTCATGACTATATAAATGGGCTTTAATTACAAAGTTAGGGAGGCCAAGTACTAACAACCATGGTAAAGTTTTGAGAAAATGTTATCTATTATATCAAATCTACCAAAAATGAAGAATATAAGACACATGTTCTACCTATGCCTCTAATACCAACTTTGCAAACACTCAAGTTGGGCAATGAGACTCAAGGTAGACCTAAGAGAAAGAGGGACTGAGATGGTGGTCAAGGTTACTGAGGACAAGTGTAAAAGGTGGAGATTAGGTGGAAAAAGATAATATGGTGACATTGAAGTTATCAATTACCACCTATAGGTGACTCAAGGTCCTAAAATTTAGTCTAAGCTTGTAAAGCCTAAATCCTTCCTTAAACCCTCAAGATCCCATCTCTATCTTAGTGATATAATCAAACCCCCATAGTAGGCCTAAGGTCATGAATAGATGTATAATTTGATTTATGTCATGAAGAATGTGTCTTAGATAGATTAAATCAAATAAGGAGTCAAATTTGGTATTATCACCCCTCTCAAGCTCTAGTATCCTAGTTTGACATTTTGAACTGCCAACTCCAATGCTCATATCTCACATGGCATCATGAATCAAGACCAGTACTCATAGGGAAATTTGGGGACCCCTATTCACTTAATATACATGAAGTAAATATTTTATTTCATGAGATCAACTCTATGAATAATCCCTAACACTACAACTCACATAAAATGCTTAACAAAGAGTTTAAAGGCTACCAAATTTCACTCATAACTCACCGTAAAAGTTACATGGGACCAAGAGCTATTTAGGAGTTTTGAAGGGGTTTATGGGATAAACATCCATGGAAATAAGTTTTGAATTTGAGTCCTATACTCTATGAACCATAGTTATGATGGTAGGCCACCAAAACTCTCTCTAAACCCTTATAAGGATCCAATGAAGTAATTGCACCTTCAAATTCTTTCAAATGAGGTAGTTGAGCCTTGAAATAGTCTTAATGATATCCCTAGGTCACATGGGAACCCAAATGGTCTACTAGTTAGAAGGTTTAGGGTATATAGTATATAGATCAAGCCTAAAAGGGACTGATCCAAGCCTATATGCAAGAAATTAAAAGAGGTCTACTTATTCTAAATATTTCTATGGAGGGAGAGGGATCAAGAGGTCTCAAAGAGTTGCATAATGATCACCTATAGAGGTATTCACCTCTAATAGCCACCTATAGACATGCCTCAGTTCCTAGTTATCTAACTATGTGTGCATAAATAAGAATAAATGGGATTAATCAAGTCAATACAAATGATCCTAATGATCTAAGAGGTAAATTGCATACTCTTATAGGTGGCCAAGTACCCTCACCATTTCATTTTGAAGGTAAAACTTAGGAACTTCACCTTTAGGTCTATTGGTATTATACCCTTCACAAAGCATGAGTACTTGAAGACTAAGAATAGATGACAAGAAGGGTTAGGTGATACCTTAGACCATCATGGAGATGTACTTCAATGGGTTTCATATGTGCATGAGGTGGTAGTTTGCATAAATGAGCCCAAAATTGGTATTCTTGGCCTAAAACTACCTTGAGAGTGCACAAAATACAAGATAGTCACCCAAAGAGCACCTTATCATGTTCATAACTATAAAAAAGTTCTACATGGTCACCCCATATTATAGGTAAAGTTTGGGAGGGATGTGTACTTGGATCTATTGGAATTATTTATGTATTTCAAGCCTTTAGGGCTATGAATAATCACTAAGAGTTTAAACCCCTCTAAACTTACTGAAACCCTAATAAATACCTGATAAAGGAAATATTGAGGATTTTGAATCCAAATTTATTTGGAGACACATGAAAATAATAGTGCACTCTAAGGATATCTCATCCATGACATTAGTCTATATGAATAATTAAATGGGCCCATCAAAAACACTGTCTTAACAAGATTTTTTGATAAATTCAAGGTGCAAAGTTATATGAAGAGTTGAAGATAATGAATGAGGATAGTGTGAGTTATATTCCTCCTTTTAAAATCATAAAACACTTTTAGTTCATCTTGGAAAGGCTTCTACAGGTCTTCACTAAAAGACTAGTCTAGATGTGCTAGTGGGAGGTGGCATAGTCACCTAAATGAGGTAGAGTTTCAAGTGTGTAATGATTGATAGGCATAATTCATGGTATAACATGTTTTTAGACTAGAAACATCCTCACTCATTCATATTTAAGTTTTTATTGTATCCCCATAGTCATCCAATTAGTGAACACTAAGAGACTAGGCCTAATTACCTAATAGGCCTACTTGGTCAACTAAAGGAGGAGACCATTTGTGTAGATGACTATTAAGGGAATAAATGAATGGTCATAACGCCATTATAACTACCTCATTCATGTTATCAATCCAATTTACTATACATCATGGAGGATTGAGTAGTTTTTTAAGGCCCATTAACATGTAAAAGAGAGATGGTTGTTTAATGGTCCATGAAGGCTTATTAGAGCATGATGACACCTTTGTAAATGCCAAAAGGAGAGATGGTTGAATAGGTTGGCATTATATTACTTTTAATATGGTCAACTAGAACTTAATTATCCTCCACCACTCCATATAAAAGCCCAACAATCTCATTAAATACCACTCACCACCAAGGTGTATACACAATATTTTAAAACTTTTATCGATTACTGACACTTTGTATCTTACAAGAACCCATTGAACCTTAATTTCTCTAAGTTTATGCCTTAAGGGGTGCACCAAGAAAGGGGTAAGAATACCATCATTAATTCATAATATTATTTTCCATTTTTCCACTTATCATCTACACACTTGTCTCCTCAAACCATTTACCCTAAGCTTATTCTTCTGAATCCCTTTTTCCACTTTTCATCTACACACTTATGGTTATTGTTGTCCCTTTTTCCACTTGTCATCTACACACTTATCTCAGTTGTCATGCCCTTATACATCCTTTTCTTACCTTAACCCCATTTTGGTCAATCAAATGTACTAAGTCGAATAGGTCAACCCAATATAGTTTAGGGGCATTTTTCCATTTCTTAGCTTATTAGCCTTTTGGCTGACTAGCTCAGACTTAGTGAATTATCCCAAAAAACACATTAGGTTAATTGGGTCAACCTTATATAGTCATATTTTCTAAGAGGATTTAGGGTAAGATCCACCTATTTATACAAGTTAATTTCCCACCATTTCATAAGATAAAAATTAATAGAAAATAATTACAAATGAACATCTACTTATTGACCATTCTACTTAAGAAATGAATCTTAGGGTTCCATACTTCTTTGGAGATATGGATCTTGTCTTATGGAGAATTATTTTGGATTATTAGATAGGTTGGATAGAATAGAGATGATTTATATTTGTTATCCTTACATACCACAACAATATCTTATGAAGTACCTTGGCCAAGGGAGAGATTGAGGCTTGGTGGGTTCATCTTCAAAGCTACGTATTCTTAACTTTATTTCTCCTTTGTAAGAGTAGATACATAATGCATGTGCATTCTTCTCCAATGTATTAGGATTATGTATACATTGAAATGAGTATATGTCTTCTAATACATATTTATCTTAGTTGTTTTATATTATTTAACCCCACTTTGTGCCATAAGATTTGGAGTGTACTAGATTAAATTTGATTTCTTGTTATTAGAATAGGTGAATGCTTTAAACCTCAAGACTCAATTAGGGTTGTTGTGAAATTGTGTTAGACTATATAATTTGGAACACTTCTTATCATGATATGTTGTGACAAGTGGTCCCCTAATCAGGTCTAATGGATTCCCATATTAGTTGTGCTCCTACTTAACAAGTTTATCCCTAATCAAAAGTATAGATATGCTCTATCTTCTCTAAGCTGGGACTGATTTATAGACAAGCTACATTTATAATTGCATAAATTATAGTGAGATTAATGTGAAAATAACCTTTGTATGATTTATTTCACTTATTTTCATTCTTTTAATCATTATTTTTATCATACTAGATTGACTCTATTGACCTAGTTTTTTGACTTCTATGTCTAGGTTTCCAAGAACAAGCAATTGGATCAACCTAGTCAACCTAGTATAGGTTTAACACATTTAAAACATAAAATTCAACCTAATAAGTTGAAATAATTTATCCTATAAATTTTTAACACTCTTTAATAGGTTCTTGCATAACTTTATCGATCTTGTTGACCCAATTTGTATGTTTTACCAACATACTACAGGGTTTTTCATTAGCAATCTTTCTTCATTTCATCTCTAATCCACCAAGGTCCCTTTTTACCTCTCTATTTATTTATTTTATATCTTTCCTTTCAAAAATTTAATTTTTTAAAACTACCTTTTCATAGTCAACTTGATCGACCCTACCGGCCCAATTTTGAGTTCTATGTACTATCTAAAATAACTAGGGTGACCCCACTAACCTACTTCATTGTCATACATTGCTCCATAGTATATGTTGAACCTTGTCAACCTTATTATATATTTTTTTCATATAGTTTCAACACTCTACCATGTTTCAGGTTGGAATTAACCTCATATATTCTATTAATTAACTCACACATTTCTTTTCCTATTGCTTGTATGCTTAAAATAGCTCACATAGTTTAATTAGGGGATTTTTATATGCTTAAAATAGCTCACATAGTTTAATTAGGGGATTTTTAATTAATTTATTAGTTTTAATATTTCTATTTTATGTACACATGGAAAAATCACATAATATAAATAATAATTTTAACATTTGTCTACCTAAGGCCAACCTACATGGATTTCATCACCAAGGGGGACGTTGACTTGATGCTCTGGTCAAGTATAAATCATGGTTAATGATATATTATGGATAATCACCTAACACACTTATCACTATAGTTTATGAAGTGAGGGAGTAGGCCCCAATACCAATCTTGTATCATTACCACTATAGTCCCTTTCAGCCTGAACTACCTAAAACCGTCCTTAGATTGCTATTTAGTACCTTTCCTATAGCCAACTTCTAATCATATTAAAAATCATATCTTAATAATATAATAAACATTTAGGTTAACCTATTAGTTAGATATTTAATTTAAAAGTTTATTTATTGCTATTTTCTTAATTGTGTGTGCAAAATCTTGCATTAACCAGTGTTAGTGTAAGGTTTTGTTTTGTGTTCTTCAATTAGATCAGATAGTGTTAATCCAATTGACTATCTATTTCCTTTTAGTACTTTATAATTTTAATTACTTGAAAAATTATCTTGTTTCATTTTCATAATCTATTTTTAGGTTTATTAAAATCTCTATCTTTTGTATTGGATCTATGCATTACCTTTTCTACCTTTTTTACATTGTACTAGATCAACCCAGTCGACCCTTCATAGTTTTATAGTCTCTATTTCTATGCTATGTTGACCCAGTCGACCCTATACTATTTTAGTCACCTCTTTGTCTTTTGATTTCTCATTTATCTTCTTTTCCCTTCATCATGGAATTTTTATTGGGTGATGACACTAAATTATAGTCAACAAACATGATAAACTTTACCAATCCTAATATGGTCTCCCATAGAGAGAGTAGGTATCCTCTTTTGGATGCTAGTAATGTTCATATTTTCACTCGCAAAATGAACTATGGGACCCCTCCAAATACCTCTTTATTTCATAATCCTCCTCTTTTCTTAGAGGATCAACCTAAGTTAGAGTATACTCTTGAAATGTTCTTCTTTATCACTAAATTTCCTCAACATAGAGGAAAGAATCCTTATACCATTTATAACCTCATGATTAGTGGTCAAAATGAAGAGCCTCATTAACCTACTCCTACATTCAATACTAGATTTGGGGGTACCATTTTCCTTAATTCTCAACCTATTCCTTCAATTTTGACTCCTTAAGCCATGACATATACTTATCTAACATCTTCTACCTCCATGCCTAGTATCTCAACTAACATGGTAGGTTTTACATTTACTAGGCCTCTTATAAGATCCACTATCCTTAATCCTTCCACTATTTCATTGTTTGCTACCCAAGGAAATCATGCTTCTAGTGCTTCTTCTTCTCAACCATTCACTAGTCCATATTTTGATACACAATAAAAATTTTCCACTAGTGCCTCACATTATTATAATTTATCTCATGCTCATATCAACACTAATAGTGGTACCCAAGCCACTAATACCAACATAAATATTGATTCTAATGCTTATAATATTAGTCAAACACATCAACTTATATTTCAAACTCTCAATCAAATGAATACCTTTCAAGTGCATAACTTAAACCAAATGATGAGAATGCAAAACCACCTTCTTATTCTTAAATCTCATCCATAACCAATGGATTAGGGCACACATAACCAAAACATTCCCCCTCTTCCTCTTCGATATTATGGCTATGGGTGATGCCTTGGATTGGTATAATAAATTCAAATCTCATTCCATTTCTTGTTTGGAGGAATTAGTAAATGATTTAGTGCAATAATTCCAAACTAATGATCTTCTTGAGAATATTATAACCCATTGAATTAATTATAAACAACATGAAAATGGAACTGCTCAAGCCTTTATTAAGAGATGGAAAACTTTGTCAAAAAAATGTGAACATAACATGGTGGATGACAATCTTTTTCATCTCTTTACAAATTCTCTCTTTCCTAAATTAAAATATCGATTCTCTAGTCTTTCTCCATGCACTGTAGAATAAGCTATCGACCAAGCTAAAAGACAAGATTTCCTAATGCATCAATTTGATCCAACCCAACCTTCTATGGGTTCTTGTCTCTTACTCAAGAAAAAAATCATACTATCATTAATGATGGTGTTGTCAATTATTATGACACCATTCATAATGTTCAAGCTATCATTCCTAACTCTTCTTCAGAACTAGTTCCTTCTTCTCAATAATATACCGATCCTCAATTTTCTTCACCAAATAACATAAAAACTCATAAACCTCTATCCTCAACTAAATTTATTAAACATCTACCTAGGACTCTTCCATGAGAGCTTGACCCTACTCATCCTATGAACTCCTGGTATGATCATAACAAGTTTTGTTAGTTCATGCTAATTGGGGTCATTCTCATGAAACCTATAGAAAAATTTGTAATTTAGCTATGGATTTTATTATTGGCCCTAATTTTGATCATGATTAAATTATTCAAAATCATCAACAAGCCTATGAAATTTCTTTCAAGGAATATAAATCACATAATAAAACTCAATCCTTGAATCAAGCTAATGCTCATTTAGCTATATACAAAGATCCTTTACCTAATCATCAACCTATCTAAGAAAATCAAGATAAGTCTACCCCTTCCACCAATAATGTAGAAATTATAATTTAACCAACTTTGGAAGATAATGTGGTTAACATGAATAATATGTGAATAGTGGTGTCTTTCATTGATTCTCAACCTATCTACACTCCTCCTTAACATAAGTCATATCATGTTATAGAGGATTCTTCTCCAAATCAATTAAATGAGTTGGGACAATATCACCTTATTACTTTTGATGATCTAATTTATGATTCTCCCTTGGATAACACTTCCCATTCTATTTCTACCACTCTTTCATTAGTTGCCAATAATAATGATAATCCTATTTCTACTAACACTTCTTCCACCAATTCTCAAAATCAACTTGAACTAACTAGTTTATCATCTCAACATGATTTAACACCTTATCCCAAACCTTCTCTTTCATATCAACATAAATTTCAATACGCTTTGGATCCTCCTTTCGAGGATCTCCTTAATCACTACACACCTTTATCTAAAAATATTCGTATGGGATATGACAAGTGGGATCCCAATGTAGAGCTCACTAATCTCCCATCCCAAATTCTATTCCTTCAGCTTATGAGGACATCCCCACATCATAGAAACTACCTCATGCAACTCTTATTCAAGATGAATGTCCCTCATCTTCCTCTAATAGGATGAGAGGTAACTTTATCTAGTTTTGAAGATAGTATATTATAATAATATTAAGAGATGTCTACCAATGTTGATGAAACTATAAACACTTCTCTTTCTCTATGATTTCCTATCACATCTATGATTCCTGATGAGCTTTTTATTCATGTAGAGGATTCTCCCTTATTTATTAGAATGCAAATAGGTGATATCAAAATTAAAAATGTATTGATTGATGAGGTTTCTAGCACATGTTTTACCTCTCTTGATTTCATTAAAACCCTTGGATATTAAGAATGAAATCTTAAGTATACATGTAGCACCTACAAGGGATATGATAGAAGACAAATGTCTCCTCTAGGTTATATGTGGCTTCCCATTACCATCCCACCTGTCACCATGTGTATGAAGGTAATGACATTTAACTTCCCCCTTTATTATAACTTCTTTATTAGTAGGTCATGGACTAACCACATGAGAGCTATTGATTCCTCTACTTCTAATGTGTTAAGTTTACTCATAATGGAGCCATTTACAAAATTCAAAGTGACAATAACCCTTGTAATTTTTAATAATTCCTAGATCATAGTGTCTTCCAGATTCCTACTCTTGAGTCTTTGCCTAGCATTCCATTTCATGAGTGTCAACATTTTAATTTTCCTATCAATTTAGCTTGAGGTTATAATGGGCATCCTAAACTCGTTGGTAACATTCCTTCTAACCTCTTAGATTTTGATGATGATGAGCTTGATGATATTAACTTAAATATCAAAACTTTCAATCTCTTACCTCATCTCATCTCACAACTTCCTACTTCCTTACAACCTCATTCTTGCAAGCCTCCTTGCAATAATATTCCTATAGTCTTAACCAAGACTAAGTAGTGTGTTCACCATACTTCATCAGATGACAAGGTCATCCCTACCTATGTAATTGATATTTACACCCTAGATTATGATGTTGGTTATTCCTTAGATAATCCATTGTCAAGTTATCATATATAGGCCCATGATGCCAATATTATGCATTATTATTATTCTTTACTTGAGTCTTTTCATGCATCTCATCATTTTAATTTACTTATAGTTCCTAATTTTTTTATTTTTTCCCTTTATCATAGGCTAGAGATGGATCTAACACCTCTAGTTTCTAAGGATCCATGTAAGACTATGCTCATGGATCATCCTATGACTGGGCCTTACCACTTTGATAGGTATCCTAACCCTCATGGATGGTTTACCCTTGAGGCTAGTGCAACTCTCCTTAGACCTTTTATAGAATTCATTACTCCCTTAGTAGAGCCTATTATAGTGTGCCTATTTTCAATCCTATTATAGTTTATCCTATTTCTACTCCTATTGTTGCTAAACCTACCCTTTTTTTGATGCTATCACTCCTTTCATTGAGCCTAGTTCCATTATTTCCTCATCATCACCCTCCATTGGTGATGGTTGGATTCCCTCTCCTAATATGGCTCCTATACCCACAAATGGGATGATGAGTTCTCTTTGTCTTCTTACACTCTTATTATACCTCCTTCCATGAGTGCTTCTCCTAAAACCATTCACAAGCATATCTGTTACTTTCATCGGATAGATAATCATTATTCCACCCATTACGATAAGTTACATCAATATATTGATATAATGCATCCTTTTTTATCATCATCAGACAAATCCATACCTCCCCCAAAGGTAATTCCTAAGTATGGTGATGTATATTGTCTATGGCATTTATATATCACCCATCACACCGATCGTTGTTGCATCTTACAACATCTCAAAGATCATCCTATAGCCATTCTAGGACCTTCATTTATTCATACCATAGGTACTTACCATAAGAATGCTTATCATTATTATCCTATGGCTCCACCTCTAGTGGTTTCATCCCTTCTTATGGCCCCTTCACCACCTTCTATGGCTCCACCTGTGATTCCTTCACCTATGGACCTTCCCTCACTCATGGATTCCTCTCCACTAGTGATTCCTACATATCCAATAGATCCCACTCCCACAAATTCTCCTAACCATCCTTTTCCTAATTTTCCTCCTCAAAATGATCCATTGAGTATTCCTACCTTTTCAATTAAGGAGACCAAAAAAGTTTTTTTAAGTATTCATTGAAGATTGATGAAACTTTAGCAACCCTACGTATCCAACTTCATAGAGATTTATCTAATGTATTAGATAATGTGTGTGGACAAATTTACTAGTATTTATGAGCATATTCATGGTGCTTCAACATTTATATTTTATTGGATGTGTTCTCCAATCTTATTTTTATCTATTATATCATTTGACACCATGTCAAATTTTTGGTTATCTTATATCATGATCTTAATTTTTTTAATATATCTTGCTTATATTATCATTTATATTCGAATATGGTTGTATTTTATCATTTCTTTCCTTTTTTCCTTGGATTTTTTCTCAAAACTATCTTTCTTGTATCTTTATGATTATTTTTCCTTCTTATCCCTCTTTTTCATAAATAATTTATCATGGTGACTTGGTTATACAAACCCTATTCCCTTTGGTTATTATCTCCATTTACCATCTGATAAATTAGTAAACAATCTATCTCATTATTACCTCCTTGTATTGATCCAATTTGGATCTCCTTTTTCCCTCTTACTTTTTCTACAAACTAAGCATATATATAGTTGAGACTTAAGATCACATGTTAGTTCATTGTCAACCCTAAATGTCTTAGTTAGTCTTTATATTTGGTTACTTAGCTTCCTTTAGCCTTAGCCTATAGCTCATTAATGTGTATCACTATCTCTCTCATGATTGGTCATTCAAAATTAGTATGGAGGAGAAATTTTAAAAAGCCTTTAAAAGAAAGTTAAAAGTCAAATAATTTAAACACAAGACAATGATATCAAAAGGAAAAAATATTCTTAAAATTTTAATCACACTAAAAGATGTGATTTAAAGCACATCTCTTCTTCTATTCAAATCTCAAACTCCATAGTTAGCCTCACAATAGATTCAAGGTCCTTTGGGGTGTGGTGGCTCAATAGATTAGAAGAGGAGAAAAAAAAATGTTTTAGTGCTACATACTTTCTCATGTAAGTTCCCAATATTCATAGTAGATCGATGGCTCTGTAAGGGGTCTTGAAGAATGGGGAACACATTATGGGAAGGTAGTTCCATTTTAATTTTCCTTTTACTAATATACCTTTATGAGTTGATCTTAGTATCACACTTATTTACCTACAAAGCTTTCTGTCTATAGAAAATAGGTTTCCTTTGTACATAGATGGCCACTAGTCACTTAGTGTCTTCTCATGTCCTTATTATGGCTCTTTCCTCCTAATGTATTATCATAAGACACCTAAGTCTTTATTTATACACTCCCTTTTTCTCTCTTTATATCCCTTATATTTCCTCTTGAGAAATATTATTTTGTCTATTGATCACTCCCCTTGGGATTTCATTTGTGAGTTGCTTTATAAGATCACGAATAGGACCCAACCATCCTCACAAATTACCATCTTTTTCCTTCTTATTACCTACATCCTCTATTTCCTGATCTTCCTATTTATTCCACCCTAGTGGTGTTCTCCTTGTCAAATAGTAGTGTAAGACCATGGATAGGACTTGGCCCTCCTCACAAAATTTTCCAATACCCAAGTCACCATATAAATTACATGTGTTTGTAGTCATATAAAATGTCAAAATTGGTAGCTTGAGTGTGGCTTGTGACACCCACCCCATAGGTCCCTATTTCATGCTCTCTTGACCCTTTTAAGAACCTTTTTACTGATTCCTAGTCATCTATAGACTTGTAAGACTTGATTCTAGCTCAGCCAAACTAATTTTCCCATGCTCATTTCATCCCCCCAGGTCTTATACCTATAAGACAATACTACCCAACTTGGACTATAGTACTGGACCCTAGGGTGTCCCATTTCTAGTGCTCCTATACAATCACATTTTGAGCCTAGATGACTATTTCCTTTTGATTTATCTTCCTAATTATGTTATCCTAGCATGAATACATTTAATCTATGATCAATAGATCTCTATAAAATCCCATTCAAAGTTTATTTAGAAGGGGTTGGAAAAATATTACAAAAACAAGCAAGAATACAAGTAAGACTAATAAGGCAAATTTCCCTATTCCTTGAATATAACCATCCAATAAAACTAACAACATATTTAAACCCTCACACTAGTCCATAGCCACCTCAAGCACACCTGGTTTAACATTTTTACATCCACATAAAACTATTACACAAATCACATTAAGTGGGAGAACTACATATGGATTGATCCCTCTTTAGAGTACTGGTATGTAGACAATATGCCCACACAAGGGGTGTGAATACTTGTTAAATGCATCTTACACACACTAATTCCCTCTCTTTCGTAAGTTTTATCAAGAATAATGAAGGTCTAGGGTTTGAATATTAAATTTTCTCTACAAGGAGCTTTGCCAACATTTAGGATCTAAAATTTCATAGGTAGGCTCAAACAGGGATAGTGGATAAAACCCAAAAAAATCAGATCTCTATGACTAGTTTGGATAATAGTGGTAGGGCCTGGAATATAGTGTTAGACCCTGAAGTGTCCTATTTTTGGTGCTCCTATCTTTCCACCAAATGAAAGCTAGATTTTGGTTCATGAAACTATCCCAATCCTGTATAACTGATATCAACCTCTATCTTAGCTATATCAACACAATTTTAAGATAATTTACATTTCTCCTCTTTTATTATTATTTTTAAAAACCTAAAAAGGTCAAATAAATTATACAAATTAGTGGTTAAATTATTGAAATATTATTTATTGATTTAGTCAACTTAGACCCTTAACTAAATTAGGAATAATACTTTAATATTCTTAAAATAGTTAATTAATTTGGTGAACCTGACCTACTTCATTTGCACATAAAAACCCTAGAAACCCTAGGATAAATTCTTTGTTGATTTTTCTAATAAGTTTTTCATTTTTTACCTGCATATTTAAATCAAAAATTCACTTTAATTTTTAAAATTCCATAGTAAATATTTTTAAATATTTTCTTCCAAACCCTAGTTGCATATACTAGGTCCTTTTAAATCAATAATTTTCCAACATTTTTCTATTCTTTACCTACATATCTAACTAAAAAATTCACATTAAATTATAAAATTCCTTAGTAATTTTAAAAATAAATCATTTTTTAGAACACTAGTTACATATACTAGGTCCCATTACTTTTGAGGTATCACCTTACATGTTTGTGAGCTTTGTTATCTTTTTATGAATATTCTAGTTTGTTGTTTTTAGGACTTTACATTTCCTTTATTCATTACTTTCTTTCCATTGCAATTTGCTTATTACAACTTATTACAAAAAATTCAATTCATTATCATTTTATTTTCCTATGTTAATAATGGCCCAATATACCAGTATTAATGAAATTGATAAGAGGAAAATTCAAGACCTTTTAACTAAACATCCTAATATGAAAGATGATGGGATTAAAATACTATAAGAAAAACAACAAAAAGTAAAAAATGGTAAATCTTCTCAAACCACATAGAAACCAGTTGTAAATGACACTCTAGGGGAAACTATGTCTCAGTAACACCCTATAGCATCCCAAATTATCTCTATGCCACCCCCAGCTATATCTAGTACATCTTTATCTCCTGATGTGGCTACTCTTATGAAAGAGATAAAATATCTTCAATATAAGGTGCTACATCTTGAGCGAGATGCTTCTAGACCTACACAAGCCTTAGATTCTTTTTCTCTACTTCATATACCATTAACACATCATATTGCTTCAACACCCTTGTCACAAGGTTTTGTTCAACCCAAGCTCACTCTATATGATGGAAAGGGTGATCTAGAGACACAATTGAGAGATTTTCATGTAGCATGCTTGGACTATGTGTCAAATGACTAGATATTAACCAAGTTATTTCCATGGACTCTAAAAGATTATTCTTTACAATGGTTTTATAGTCTACTAAATCAATCAATAAATTTATTTAATCCTTTATCTGACATGTTCCTAGCTCATTTTAGCATTAAAATTGTGATAAAGTTTCCTATACCCAAGTTGCACAATAGAAACAAAGGTCAAATGAGCATCTCACAGATTATGTTCTTTGATATAAGACTATCTTGGCTAAGATGACTAGCCCCATGGCCAATCAAGAGTTATAAGATTTCTTAAAATAGAGTCTTTTACCATCTTTACATGAATTAATAATGTTCAAAAAGGTTCTCTTCCTTCACTGAGTTATGCCATACACTAAAGGAAAGGGAATTCAAATTAATATTGATGGGAAAATTTAAGTACACAAGTATATCAGAAACAACAAACAAGAGTAACAAAAAAGTTCCATACAAAGTCAAGGTCAATGATAGAAATAGTCAAAATCAACCTACAGTTAATGAAACTTTAGATCCCCCTTAGTAAGTGGTTTTATTTGTGCCTCCTTGGCAAAAATTTTCCAATCTACCAGTATCTCTAGCTAGAATTTTACAATAGTTATTGGAATGTAATATCATATCTCTCCCTCCTATTCGATAAGTTGACCCAATAAATCCTATAACAAGGGGATATCATAAAAATACATTTAAAAATTTTCATAGGGCACTAAGCCACATAAAAAATAGATGTATTAATTTGAAACACAAGATATAGGACTTGATAGATGGAAACATTATTGATCTTAGCACTCCAATTAAGCCTCCTCAAACAAAGCAAACACAAAATAAAGATTTGAAAATACTCTCAAATCCTTTCCCATAACATTCTAAATAAGAGATAGAGGATACATAAAGTATTCACATGCAAATCATGCACATCCTCTAACAACTACATATTTAGCACCTTCAGTTGAGTTACACCCTTTTAGCAACATGATTAGTGTGTATAATTCTAGAGTTCTAGCTAGACCTTTGATCTCCTTCTCAGAGCAGGAGATAGTTGAGGATGATTCAGATTATCATGCACTCTCTATCAGATCTTACATTCATAATCATATTATTCAATGTTTTCATAGATAATGGATCCAATGTAAACATGTGTACTATGACATTATTATAGCATTTGGGATATTTAAAGAAGGATATTACCCTGATGGACATATTTATTAGTGGATTCAATGGGGACATACATAATTCATTAGGTGAGATTTTACTTCCTCTACAGGTTGGTCTAACACATGTGGTCACACCATTTACTATTTTTCCTAGTGCATGAGTTTTTGATATGTTACTTGGTCAACCATGGATTCATAAACTTTGAGTAATACCTTCTATAATTCATAGATGCATGAAATTCATTTATGATAATTAGGTTTTTATAGTTGTTGGAGTTCCATATGAGTCACCACTCCCCAATTCAGATCCATATACTATTTTGTAGTCACCAATTTTAGTTGTGCCACCAATTTTAGTTTCTCCATCAGTTTTAGTTCTTCCTCCAGTTTAGATTCATACATAGTCAAGGCATCCATTGCTTACACAGAGAGTTCATACACCTCCATATAGGTCTCCTTTAGATAAACCATAGTTTCAAAATTCTAGATAGTTTCTAGCTATAATGTTCACACCTAGGGTAGTATCCTTGAGGTCTCACACCTCTACACATAAATCACATGTTCATAGAGCTTTTCCTTCTACTAGACGGGTCCCAAAGAGCCCTATAATTGCATCCACTTCTTAGAGTTATAGGGGAACCCCAAATTTGTTTTCCAATACAAATATTTTAGAGCATTTATAAAATACATAGCTTTCAGAGCCATAGTCTCAACCCTTCCATCATGCTTCATGACCACGTATGATCCCTCTCCTTGATACAAGACACCATGATAGAGAGTCTCCCATGAGACTCATCAATTAGTATCATGTCTTCTCATCCTTACTTATACATAGCTTCTTTATAATTTATTTTAAATAGTTTATATAAAAAATACAAAAACATTCAAATATATCAAAAATCCAAAAACATTAAAATATGTCAAAATATCAAAAATAATACATAATTTCAAAATACAAAAACATTCAAATATTTAAAAATCATTTCAACTGTATGTATTATCCATGTTTTAAATTTCTACTATCATGCTAGAATTAAATTTGCTATTCTATGCTATTGTTTGTTGATTTATCTACATTACCATGCTTCACTTGATCTTATTTAAGTGTGTATAGTGATAGCCAAATACATTATTGCTTCACTCTACCCATTGAGAGGGAATAGTACTAAATTTGAGACATAAATCGATATATCTACCCATTGGGGACATCTTCTACATGACTACACCATCCAGGTTATGTCATTCCTACACCACACACTCTAGTTATCATGTTGACGTACATTACTTACTATCTTACATAGATTACTCTATCAACATTCACTAGTATATAACACTTATGTATTTCTTAACATATACTTAGTCTTGTAATCCATGCCTTACATACAGTCACTTCTTGTTTTGATTAGTTATATGTGATTTTATTTCCAATATATTGCATGCCTTCCTTTCTTGCTTTGTGTAGCTAGATGTGATTACATTTATTGGTTCCTATTTTGTCTCCTATATGTGCCTTAGGGAATTTGTCAATGTCCTTTACTTATATTTTTGTGTGTGACTTAGGGAATTTTCCAATGTCCTTTACTTATATTTTTGTGTGTGCCTTAGGACATTTTCCAATGTCCTTTGCTTGTACTCTTTTATGTGATTGTGGCCCTCATTCCAACCTTGCTTGTTTTTAATTATATGCATATGTGGAATTTGAACATGCTTTGTATGCTTACTTTCCAATTTGAGTGACATATGCCCAGTTCCCTTGCTTTCTTGGCCCCTTGGCCACTTTTGTATGCTTCTTGATTCTTGCCTTATGTGCTTGTTGCTTGTTTGTTTCTCACTATTTGAAATTCCATAATCCACATCATGCATTATCTTACTTTCTTAGATGCCATGATGGATATCATGATCCATCCCTCCTTGAAAACTAACAACTAAAAATTAACAACTAACATTTCCATTTTCAATTTGATATATTGCACATGCTATTACATTTTTATATCTATCTAGGCATACCCTATTTTATCTAACAATCTCCAATACAAAATATGCTATATCTTGAGACATTTTTTCAATTATCATTGCTATATCATGTATTTCATAACATAACACACTTGCACAGGTCTTCCTTCTAAGGGAAATCATTACAAGGTATTCATTCCTACCCTTAGAAGAGGGGGAAATAAATAGGGGTTTTGTCACAGAGATTAAAGCTCCTAACTAGTCTAAAAATCAGTTTTTAAAACACTTAAAATAGCAATTAGAGGTCAAAATAGGTATAATATATCAAAAAAATAGTGATGATTACATAAAAGTTTTTATTTTTAGCAAAGGAAAATAATTACAAGCATGGACAATAGTGATAGACAACAAGGTGTCCTATTTTTAGTGCTCCTATCTAAATAGCAAAAAACTTAGATTTTCTAAAAACAAGTAAAAAAGTTAGCATATCTATAATTTTATCAGATACAAATCAGTCTATATTTAGTAGTTTTAATATAATTTTCATCAAAGAATATAGATATAGGGGACATCATGGGCAACATGATGGCTCTCACTTATAGTTTCAAATTGGGTAGTTGGTATAACTTTTAGATCAAAATCCATGTTATAGACACCAGTGATTGGGGGCAACATGCATGGTACATTTGACTTATTTTATTTCCAAGTTAAGTATATTACCCAAGCATTCTCAGTAGTTTTATTCCTTATTCCATCTACAAGTGGTTAGAATCATTTTAGAGTGGATTTCATACAAGCCTAACCTCCACATTCCTGAGTGGCTTCCACATAAGCCTAGTTTTTAGTTTTGGAGTGGTTCTCATACAAGCCTAATCTCTTCCTTCCAAAGTTGGCCAAGATTAGCCTAGTTTCCAGTACACATTCAACTATCCACACCACATTATTAGATTATAGAGCATTCATAGGATTCAAGAGCCATCTCATATGACATACATTCATATTGGTATTAGTTTATAGCTTCACTTCATGGGGCAATGATGGAGCCAAAGGTCTAGATAGATTTTGTATTCTTGAGCCACCTACTCAGAGGGATTGGACACATAGTTTAATCATTGATTAACACATGCATGATCACATAGCTTCACTTAGTGGGTGTTAATGGAGCCAAAGGGCTAGCATTTACATTCTTGAACCACTCTCATGGAATTGAACACTCAGCTCTATTCACGATATTACTCTTGTTACAACACATACCCAACATTATTTAGCATCATCCAACATCACTCAACATCACAATAGGTTTTGTATTGGTTCACATACCTGATGAGGTGTATTCATTCCTTTTTATTGTTTTACTTATCTTTGTACATTCTTATTTTAGATATAACATATGTAGTAAGAACTGATCTATTTCTAATTTTATTTTTTAGTTTTACACTTCATGACATGCTCTCTCTATGCACACCCAACATCACATAGCTTCATGGGCTTCACCCTCATAGGTAAGTTCAAGTACACTTTATATTTTTCCTTTATCCTAGTATTTTGATTTATTACATCACTAGAATAAAGGGGGGGGGGAAATATAGTCATATAAAATATCAAAATTGGTAGCTTGAGTGTGGCTTGTGAAATCCAACCCATAAGTCCCTCTTGCATGCTCTCTTGACCCTTATAGGCACCTTTTTTTAATTCTTAGTCATCTATAGACTTTCAAAACTTGATTCTAGCTCAACCAAGCTACATTTTCCATGTTCATTCCATCCCCCTAGGTCCTATACCTAGAGGAAAATAGTGCCCAACTTGGGACTATAGTTCTAGATCATAAGGTGTCCCATTTTCAACACTTCTATCCAATCACGTTTCAAGTCTAGATGATTGTTTCCTTTTGATTCATGTTCCTCATTGTGTTAGCCTAGCATGAATACATTTAACCCATGACCAATAGATCTCTATAAAATCCCATTCAAAGTTCTTTTATAAGGGGTTGGAAAAATATTTAAAAAGCAAGCAAGAATACAAGAAAGACCACTAAGGCAAATTTACCTATTCTATGCATACATCCATCCATTATATCTACCATCATATTCAAACCCTCACACCCAACTTAGAATTTTTACATTTTCATAACACTATTGCATAAATCACATCAAGTGGGAGAACTATATATGGCTTGATCCCTCTTTAGAGTATTGGTATGTAGGTAACATGCCCACACAAGGGGTGTGGATACATGTTCAGTGCATCCTACACACACTAACCCCCCCCTCTTTCTTATGTTTTATAAAGAATAATGAAGGTCTAGGGTTTAAATATTAAATCTACTCTACAAGGATCTCCATTGACATTCAAGATCTAAAATTTCATAGGTAAGCTCACACAAGAACAACAAACAAAACCTAGAAAACTCAGATCTTTGTGACTAGTTTGGGAAACAATGGTAGGACTTATATTATATCATTGGACCTCAAAGTGTATTTTTTTTAGTGCTCTTATTCTTTCAATGAATGAAATCTAGATCTTGGTTCATGACATTGTCCCAATCCTACATAGCTGGTATCAACCTCTATCTTAGTCGTATAAGCATAATTTTAAGATAAGTTACATTTGTCCTCTTTCATTACTATTTTTAGAAATATATGAAGGTCAAATAAATTATAAAAATTAGTGGTTAATTTATTAAAATATCATTTACTAACTTAGTCAACTTAGACCCTTAACTAAATTAGGAATAATACTCCAATATTCCCAAAATAGTTAAATCAGTGTCAAATTTGAGATAAGATTCAATCAATTATGAAGTTACATGTCATTTTACATGCTTCCCATCTTGATTTAGAACATATTATGCTCACATAATTTTTATTTCACCTTTTTTTATCTTCTTATGTTTTGAGTTCATGTAATTTACAACCATTTATTGAAATTTTCATACTTCCCAGATGTAATTAGTATGACCAATTTAAGACCAAACTTTTACAAATTTGTTTTTATTTCATAGTTCTTAGCATGATTTAGTATTATTGATTGACTTAATTAATCTATTTTTATTACCATTTATTCCCTTTTACATACCTTCCATTTTATTACATTGATTTCATACTTCCCAATGCGATATTAGTATGATTTTACTTGTTTTAATTTGATGCAAAAATATTTCACATTGGTTTAAAAAAAGTTCCTTTTTACCATCTTGTTTTACTATCTCGTGGATCTTTATACTTGGTCATTTTCTTGTTATTAAACATTTCCCATCTTGAAATAGTGTTTAGAACATTTTTTCCCTTGATTATATTTTTCCAAGCCCTTTTGCCTATTTCTTTTAAACCCCTACATAATGATAGAAGAGAAACCACATCACATATATTTTATATAGCATATACAACAAATCTAAATATAATTGCTAGAAGTAAATATATCCAAAGCATCCACAAACACAACCATCATAATGAAAACATACAAATCCAACATCAATATTCCAAAATGATCCATCATGTGTGTGTGTGTGTGTGCGCGCGCATGTTTGTGTGTCTCATGTTTTTAATACAAACATAGATAATGTTACATCTCTATGGATAGGCTCCATCCTATCTATATCATGGCCTAGCCATGTTTCCTATTGAAGCCTTGATCTAACTCCTTTGAATAGTATACTATGAGGAGGCCTTTTGAGATCTCAATCCCTCTCCCTATCCTCGTAGGTTCACTACCCACACCTATGAATCTACCAGTTAGGTCCAAATCTCTATCATCTATGCTAATATAGCCATATGCATGGTTCTCTTATCTATTAGGGCTTATCATACCTGTAGCTCCCTTTCATCCATCATTGTTGGTGGTTTCATCATCTCTCCACACCCATATCTACCTCACTACCTCTTAATCTACCCTAAACCAACTCACTGTGTTAGGGTAGATGGTACACTTAAGATCCTCCAGTGTCATGGGATTATATGGATGTAGAGTCTCATCCTAGACATCATGGAGTGCTCCCCTCACTAGGGACCCTCATCTCTCTGCCGCATCCTTAGCTACACTTGAAAACTCCCACAAGATAGATTTTAGATCATTTTTATATCTAAAAATATCTTTTTATGTCTATATCTAAAATAAAAACCTAAGTAATAATATTTAACCACATTTCATTACCTATTTGCGTCTCAACTACTATGGTCTCACCATCTGTACAACCACCTAGCACAATATCCCCATCTGCATGGCCTCCAAGCACCTCTTTTATAAGTCACCTCATTAGGTCAAACCTATTTATAATGATCCATGTCTATCTCAACCTATATCTGAATGGTCTCTCTATCATCTCCTATGGCTCACCTATGGGGTCATCCAAGATGACAATAGTCTCCATTCTCTCCTGATCCTACTACCTCTATCGATGCCATGTCCTTGATGGACACTACTCATATCGCTATGGAGTTGATAATGGTATATCTGGTATCTCTACCTTTGAATCCCTATCCTCTTACTCAACTCCTCATTGTACCCAACTAATCCATGGTGGCTCTCAACATGGCCTTAGTGTCAGCCTCACCACTAGTGGCCCTAGTCCTCTCCTCCTTTATAGCTCCCTCATATGACAAGCCTACTACTCAGGCATTAGTATCAATGTTTCTAAATGAGGTAGGCCAATATTTCTTGGCACCCATGCCACTAGATATGGCTCTCTCCACTAAAATTAGTGTTTGAACACCTTTATCCTTATTATCACTAGTGCAACTATGTCATAGCTCACCCATGTAGCTACTATGTGCTTGTATGGATACCACACTATGTATGTACATCTCGTTGACTACAACACTAACATGTGGGGCATGATCCATGCTACCTAGTCCTCTCTCCATATCCATACTTGAGGTGACCTATCATTGACCACGTGGGGAAACCCAATTGGCCTATACATAGGAAACCTTTCATATATCTGAGATGCTAGCAATATAATTGGTCCCATGGTCTTCTACCCTCTGACCAACATCTTGTACATATCATGTACCAACTAGACCTATATGACCAATCCTAGATAATATATAACTCAATCCTCTAAGATCATCCTGCTCAAGGTTACCATGAATAGTGGTACCTTATTATCTAGCTTGTGACATAACACCCACTATATCACAAGGCCTATCACATCCTTTTAAATGCCCATAATCTATGATGTATATACATCTAACATGATAACTCTCTTACCTAATAATATCATCCTTGAGCTTGTATCCCATATGGATAAGGCTCTCCTCTCTTTTATGTTTTTTGGTATCCCTATGGTTACTAGTGTTCCTACTATAAGTAGCTCCATGATGGCATGGACATCCTCTAGAATTATAGCCACCTCTACTATATCCCCTTTCACCTCACATCTAAATGTGTTAGTCAATCATTCCTAAAAATTGAGGAACATGACTAATAGATCAACATTGAGGGGGATCCAACACATATCAACTATCTCACCTAGACCTATGGATCCTAATTTATCCCTATCTCTATCTGATAACCTATCTAACAAGCTTGATAACTATGTTGCATCCACAAGTCACCAAAATCTCCATCATCCCTATACCCAAGAAATGACAAAGGATGTATCAGTTCCTTCATGCAATGTATAGTCATAATACATTATTTTTACATTTTTAAATGAAAAAGCCTAAATTACTTTATTTTAGTCATTTTAACCTACTTTTAGTCTACTTAGTCATGCTTGACCTTACTTGGTCATTTTAAGCCATTTTATCCCTTTTTTGACCTTTTGCATGCTTTTTTATATCATTATAACTCTTTGGCCAAACTAGTTGGACCAAAATTTCCCTATCTTTTCACTTAGTTGACTCAAAAATCTAAGTCAACCCCGTTCTCTACCCCTCCCTAGTGTTGAGTTTCTATTTTGGACCTTTCAGAACACCTCACAACTCTGAACTTGGCCATCATATTTTAGAATGTATAGGGTCAACCCATACCTACTAGGTTGGCATTGGGGATTCTACTCATTTCCAACCCACTGGGTCAACTGGGTTGACCTAGTGATTTATGCCTTCTCACCCCTTGCATTTGCCCAAAAAGTGCAATTTTATTACTTTCTTCCTAAATCCTCTAAACCCATTTTCTATCTTCCTATTCACTACCCCTTGAATCTAATTTTGTTTCATTTTGACATCTAGAAAAGAAAAAAACTCAAATTTTACTAAAACTACACTTAATTCACTAAAATTTTCAAAAAATGGTTTGAGATTCATAGTTGCATACCTATAATGCACCTATTGCCACCTCTGGAGCTCTTCCTTGCCTAGCATGTCATCTCCTCACCATCTTAGCTCATTTGGTCTCTAGAGATATTTTCCCCCTCTCTTACAAATCAAAATAACAAATGAATTATCTTTTACCCTATTTAAAAACACTTTTAAAAATTCAAATCTTTCAATTATTTTTTAGTAGATTCCTTGTTTTACTTCTATCTTTATTTTTACTCATCAATTTTGTAAACTATAAAATGCATTAGATTCATGATGATGCAGAGAATAATTTCCACTACCATATGCCTATATTTCAATTTTTTTGATTTTTGGCTATTTTTTGTACTAACTTCTATAGGTTCATATAATATTCTCTACATTAGACAACTTCACATTTCTTATAGTCTACTTATTTATCTACAACACTAAGGTAAGTTGAAGGTATGTGTTTTTCAATTCAATCCTTTAATTTATCTTATTTTTTGATTACTACACTTTACTTAGCATCAATGTTATGTGTTATCATGTTCTATCCTCAAACACCATCATGTGCTATACTTACATGACACATCATGAGATTTAAGTGGGGCATATATACACACATAAAATTTTCAAAATTTTATTGATTACTAACACTTTGTATCTTGCAAGAACCCATCAAGCCTCAACCTCTTTGAGTGCATTCCTTAAAGGGTGTACTAGAAAAGGGGTGGTTAGACCATCGATGCTTTTTAAGATTGTTGTCCCTTTTGCCACTTGCCACCTACACACTTGTCTCCTAAAAAAATTTAGCCTAAACTTATTCTTATTAGTCCTACGTATTATTCTTAGTTCTCATGCCTTATCCATCCTTTTATTGCCTTAACTCCCTTTTAGTCAGTCAGCTATACTAGGTTGATTGGGTTGACCCAATATAGTTTAGGGGTATTTTTCACATTCTTAGATTGTTAGCCTTTTGTCTGACCTAGCTCAAACCTAGTAGATTATCCCCAAAAACACATTGGGTTGATCGGGTCAACCTTGTATAGTCAACATTTTTGGGAGGATTTAGGGCAAGATCTACCTATATATACAAGTTCATTTCCCACCATTTCATAAGAGAAGAATTAATAGTGAATAAGTGAAAATGAACATCTTCTTATTGACCATTTTAATTGAGGAATAAAACTTAGGGATCCATAATTTGTTTGGAGATACAAATATTATCTTGTGGAGAAGTCTTTTGGATGATTAGATAGGTTGTGTAGCCTATATCTGATTTATCTTTATTATCCTTACATACCAATATAATCTTCGTACAAAGCACCTTGGCCAAAGGAGATATTGAGGCTCAATGGGTTCATATTCATAGGTAAGTATTCCTAACTTTATTTCTCATTTATAAGAGTAGATAGATAATGCATTTGTATTATTATCCCATGTATTAGGATTCCATATACACTGACATGAGTAAATGAATTCTAATACATGTTTAGTTTAGTTGTTTTATTATTTCTAACCCACACTTTGTGCCACAAGATTTGGTGTGCACTAGATTAGATTTACTTTCTTGTAATTATAATAGGTGAAGAATTTAAACCTTAGGAATCCATTAGGGTTGTTGTGTGATTGTATTAGACTATAGGCTTTACAACACTTCCTAATATGATATGCTATGACAAGTGATCCCCTAATTAGGTCTAGTAGATACCCATATTGGTCATGCTCCCCTTAACAAGTCTATCCCCAATTAGAAGTGTAGGTATGCTCTATCTTCTCTAAGCTAAGATTTATTTATAGGCATGATGGATTTTTGATTGCATACAGAAGGTAACACATGGGAGAAGTGTGGGACTACTTGTAATTGATCATTGAAGTGAATTATGGTCATTCATGACCTCTTCATGAATTATCCATACCATATTTTATTCTCCTTCTTATTCATGTTCTATAAATTGAGGCTTGAAAACCATTATATGGATCCCTCAGATAGGTATGATGAAACTCTTCCCAAATTATATCTTACAAATCTATTGAATCAATAAGAAGGATTGTTTTAGATTTCCTTACTATCTTAGTGTGTTATGTGCTTATTGATTTGCATAAGTGGTAAAGTTTTATTCCCTTTTATAGGTCCTTATCCTCACCTAGTTTATATGATGCCATTATATATAGGTCATGTGATGTGATAAAGTGTTGGTGAGTGTATTTGAAGTGTAATCTAGTTGGTAGTGCCTAAAAATAGACCTTTCATCCATCACCTTCAAGTATTTATCATTTATAATAGCCTTCATTTGAATTATTAATGCCTAGTATCCCCTTGGAAAACTTGTTTCAGTTACTAATCCTTGTTTGATTCACAAAGTGTTGATTAAGGATCAGTTAGAGTGGATAATACATTATGGTGCATCACCTCCCTTTATCTTAGGTTTTGTTTCATTCATCATCTTCTATCTCTTTTCATCACCAAGTTATTATTCTTAATAATTTCTTTCAATTGTTGCACCAGGGGAGCTAGCCAAAAGCTAGAGGTTTAGTCCACATATAGGTTACCCACATCCTTAGACTAATCCCATATTACCCCAAACTTGGAGAGGTCTAAATAATCTTCTGCAAAAGGGTGTTTATTGGTTTTTTAATAGTTATGGCATACCCAATGGGACTATGATTCAATAAAATTGGAGCATACACTTGTAGTATTAGATGATATAAAAGATATTTAAGTACTCTAGTGAAAGATCTATAGTCAAGTTTCATGCCAAAAGTGGTCACAAGGTCTTCATCAAAATGTAAGGAAGTTGATTTTTTTTTAGATATCTTTATAATTTTCTAATAGAAATAGGTACCATAGGTATAATCCTAATCTTTCACCTACTAATTATCCTATTCTTGTTCAACAAAAATAGCTACAAGCCCTACACCTCTAATGGCTAAGCCTAGACATCAAGATTTTGTGCCTTTAAATGGTAGCATCCCCTTAAAATTGAACCAATTTGATGATGTAACTATTGATACACTTAAGATCCTCCCATATTTCATAGGGGAAAACTCTAAAACCCCTATTGAACATATTGCAGACATAGCCAACCTCTACTTAATTCACAAGGTGACTAAAGAAAATATGGAAATGAGGTTATTGGCTACTTATTTTAGGGGAAAAACACTTGAATGGTACATGTATTTAACACCTTATTTTATCAATACCTATGATGAATATGGGGAACACCTCTACAAGTATTTTGAGGATAAAAGTGACCACTTTCTTTAGTGAAACAACTCACCACAATAAAAAGGGCTCCCCAAGAGTTAATGATAAACTTCAATTATAGGTTTCAAAAAAATTGGGATATGATCCCCATGATAGTCAAGCCCACCCATAGATATACCTTTTATTATTATTTTAGAGCCCTCAATTCTGATGTGGTATTCATGATATATTCCATGGGAGGGAATACACTATTGGATGCCTATGAAGTGGCAATAAGGGAAAAAAAATTTTAATACAAGCAAGCAAGCTTACCCCAAGACCCCTCATGACTTTATTCTTAGAGACACAACCTCCTATACCTACCCTTTTTACCCTACTACCACCAACTAATAATGACCAAGTAGAGGTTAATCAAGTAGATATATTGGGTAATATTGAAGGGTTGCTCAAGGCACAAACCAACAAGATAGTGGCCTTGGAAAGGCATCAAATTCTACCTCATAGACCATACCAAACACCCTATCAAGATCCTTATCATCCCTATAATTTCAAAAAGTCTTCATATCAACCTAATCCACAAGGTCAAGAGAAGATTACTCAATCAAGGCCCTATAATAGCTTCAGTCTCACTTTTGTTAGAACTTCTAGAGAACTAGTTCCAAATAAAAAAAGCTATGCTCAAGAAGGTCAATGGCCTACACAATGGGGGAATAATAATGATATGTATATAAATACAAGTGGTGATGCTTATAAATCTTATTTTATATAGTAGAATTAGACCCATCCAATGCAAGATAGTAAGCATCCTACATAACATAAAGAAGGATTTTCTATGCAACATGGAGAAAATCTAATCATGATTCAATCTGAGATGTCAAAAAAAAAAGGAATGAGTGGGAGTAAGGAACCATCATAGACCACTTTTGTTAAATTACAATAAGGAGAACATTCTTTTGAGAAATGTATATCCAATCAGCTTGGGGGTGTAACTAAGGTAGAAACACTATTGCAGCCCATACAAGGACCAAAAGGAGAGTAATGGATTATGATTTAGAAGTTGGAAGAATAGTTCCTCAGTCATCTCAATCATCCAAAGAGGATAGTGGAAAAAATTCAACCCCTAAGAATATACCAACTCAAAAAATTCAAGATGGGAAAGGGTATAACTATAGAGGTCCATTCATACCTCAATTCAACTAAGCTCTAAATACTACTATTGATCCTAAATTATAGTCAAAGGATGCTATCTCACACATTAGAATTATAGAATAGATGAGGAAGTCCCATGTTAGCATAATTATGTGGGACACTTTGGTCATTTGAGGACAAAAATATCTCCTCCAAGAAGAGTTATCCAAACTCCACATCTTAGACAAGTAGGCAATTTTTTTGGGTGCAATCCTAGCTAATACCAATTAGCCTCATGAGTCTCAAGCACCTAAGGTAAACAATCCCTCTCCTTTATAACTCTCTATCATTATAGGTGATTCCCTAACACACAATTATATGATAGATAGCGGGCCTGTTACTTATTCATGCCTCATTATATAACAAATAAGTTGGGGTTAAAGTATGAACGTACTTATAAATGGGTATTATAACTAGATGGGTCTCTGAGTAAGACTGTTGGTGCACTTAAGGATCTAATAATTATCTTGGATGCTTGTCTTAATTATAATATATTGGAAGATGTGCTAATAGTTGATCTCCCTCTTTAATTTTCCTTATGTTTATCTAGGGATTTCACTACCAAGATAAGAGGTTATATCTCTTATGACTGGTGTTATATGGTCTTTAGGACTAGGTATGGAACAAATGTCACCATAACATCTGAACCTATCTCTAGGTTCCATTTAGATCCTTAGATGCCTAATTTGTCTAATGTAAATTGCACTATCATATATGAAGATGAACACCCCAATGATAATGAGCTAATTGAACCACTTAAAGGTATATTAGATTCACTTCTTAATGAATGGGGGTTAGATAACCATGTATATGATCCATACAAGATAATTAAAGAGGTAGGTTTGGGGTTATATTATATGCATGAGGAAGAGGTTGTCATACTAACTCTCACTAACCCAAGCCAAGATCATGATGGATTATGGAGTTTTTTATCTAATGGATCTAGGTATAAGAATATAAGTGGGGTAGGTGTCATGATTATCTCTCCTTCCAAACAAAGATACTTTTCTACCTTGAGGTTTCAATTCAAATACACATGAAACATAGCAGAGTATAATACCATCATCCATGGGCTACAATGGGAAAAGAAGAAAGGTATTAAGATTCTACAAGCCATGGGAGATAGTGAGTTAGTAGTACATTAGGTGAGAGGGTAGGATATAGTAAAAAATACACTCTTGAATGCATACAAACATATGGTTTTGGACCTCGTAGAAGACTTGGAGGACTTTGACATTCAGTCAATCCCATGAGAGGCTAATCAAATTGCAGACTAGTTGGTAGACATGAGTACAATATGATATTATAAGTGGGTTCAAGGACATCAAATAGTATTCTTAAATCAAGATATTATATAGTCCTTTAGTCCCTAAAAATGAGGTTAGATATAAGGTATTTTAAAATGACAAGTAGATAGCATGTTTCTAATAACAAGAGGTATAATTCTACTCAAGAAAATAGGGTAGATTACAATAGTAGTACAGTGATCAAAATGTCCATTCAAGGATAAATAAGTTACCTAAATTATTAGTGACATTAAAAAATATATTCAATGAATATGATAATTTAAGGAAATATTAAGTTATTATATCAACTAAGGAAGAGCATTATGAGAAGGTCACTATTTTCACAGAAAAGATACTCAAACTAGGAAAAGTAAACATAAAGGAGGAGATGTAATCCTTCATAGAGTTATGTCAATATTTTGAAGACATATTTTATTGTGAATACAATTATTTAAATTATTTTGACCCTATTTTGGCCCAACATACCATAAAGTTGGAGGCAAGTGCTAAGCCTGTGAGGTAAAAAAAAGACCGGTTAACCCCAAAATTGAGATATGCATGAAGAAAGAGTAACCAAATTCATTGAATCCAACATAATATCACCCATAAAACACTATTAATGGGTGGATAACCTTTTTCTTATAAGGAATAATAATGGGGAGATAATATTATATGTAGACTTTAGGGATCTCAACAAGTTGTCATTGAGAGATCACTACCCCTTGAAATCCATGGATTGGATTCTTTGAAAGGTTGTAGGTTCACAATACTTCTCCTTTATTGATGGATACTCATGATATAATAAAGTGTTAATGAAGGAGGAGTACCAACAAAAGACTACCTCCACAACCAAGTGGGGCCCTTATGCTTACATTAAGATTTCCTTTGTGCTGTCTAATGTAGGGGTCACCTTCCAAAGGGAAATGGATGTAGCCTTTTAATTACTTATCAATAATATGGTGCTCATATACCTTGATGACATCACAATATTTTCCAAGGACCCCAAATATTACTTGATACACTTGAGGCTGATATTTGATAGGTGCAAGTAGTATGGGGTCTCCTTGAATCCCAAAAAGTGTATTTTTACAATCCATAAGGGAAGACTTATAGGACATGTGTCAAAATAAGGCCTCTCTATAGACCCTAAGAGGATAAGTTAAATAATTTATCCATCACTAAACAAACATAAGAAAGGATTTAAAATTTTCTTAGGCAAAATCAACTTTATTAGGAGGTTTATCCTTGCGTTCGTAGAATTGGTAAGGCCTCTAACCTTCATGCTCAAGAAACACAAGGAGTTTTCATAGACTAAGAAAAGGAAAAGAATATTTGAAGCCACAAAAAATGGAATTTACCAATCACCCACCCTTATCAGCCCTAATTTCTCAAGGGAATTCTTATTATATGCCTTCTTAACTAATGATACTATTTATGCCATGCTTATGCAACAAAATAGTAAGGGTCTTGGATAACCCATATCCTTCTTTAACCAAGCATTGGAGGGGTATAAATATAGGTATAAATTTGTGGAAAAGCATGTAATTATAGTCATGAGAGGTCTCATTAAATTTAGACACATGGTGTATAATAAAAAAATGTATGTCATGGTGGTTCACCCTAGCATCAAGGACTTCATCCTTAATATAGATTTGAGTGAAAATAGAGAAGGTTGGGTGACCAAATGCATTTAATATGAAATATAAGTGAAGGTAATAAAGTATTTAATGGGTATGGTAATATGTGAACACTTGTAAATGTATGTGAAGGAGGAAAAATAAGTGGTCTTATCAATGTAAAGTGATCCCTAAGCAATTGTAATTACATCTCCTTCCAGCTAGACTCAAGACATGATAATATTTATTCAAATGGGAGAATGTCCTATAGGCATAAATATGATAATAAGGAGGTAATATAGACTATAATACATATATTATGTCTTTATTTAAGGTGTTATTTTCAAAAAGGATATTTATGGCATGTTATTGAGGTACGTAGAAACTAGCCAAGTTGACAAGCTCGTAGACTAGTTTAATTATGAGCTTGTACAAGGGCACTTTGCAGCCAAGAATATAACATCAAGGATCATAAGATTAGGATATTTTTGTCTAATTTTCTTCAAGGACTCCCATTATTGGGTTATAATGTTCCAAAAATGTGCTATGTTCATAGGAAATGAAAGACTAGTTGCCTTTCCCCTCAAGCCTATTCAAGTGGAACAACCCTTCATGAAGTGGGGCCTAGAATTTTTAGGTATGATTCACCATCCATGTAGTACAAGAAATAATTATATATTTAATAATATTAAATATTTTACTAGGTGGGTGGATGTATTTTCACTTAAGGAAGTAAATGAGAAATCAATTTTGGAGTTTTATGATAGTATAGTGACCAGATTTGGGGTCCCTTACACCATCATATCAGACAATGCACTAGCCTTCAGTAGTGAAAGGGTGATTGAATTGGATCTTAACCATGTAATCCACCTAATTAATTACTATAATTAATATACATAGGTAAATTGAATTGCACATCCCACCAATAAAAATCTAATGAGGATCATAAGAACTATGAAAGACAACTAAAGGGAATGACATACTAATCTAAGGACAAACTTATGGGAAGATATGATCACTCCTAAGAGGTTTATTGGAAATTTATGATATATTATTGTATATGGAAAATATTTAAGTCTTACCATATCACTTTAACTACCATCCTTGTAACTTACACACCAACTTGAACTCATGGAGACTGATATAATGGAGGTAGGGATGAATGAATTGAGGGAGATGGAAGAGACAAGAGATAATGTTATGCATGCTATGTGGTATCATAAAAATCAGTTAAATAGGTCATTTTATTATATATATTATTAAAATACCTTCCAAAATTTTTTCATTATGATCAAGTGGGATGAAGACAATGCTAAACTAGGTAAGAACTCAAAGTTTGATAGTCTTTGGAGTGGACTATATATTATTACCAGATGTAAAGAGCATAATGATTTCTAATTTACAAGTTTAATGGTGAGGAAATACCTATCCTTATCAATGGGTTTTTCCTTAAGTATTTTTATTAGGAAGAAAAAAACCATATTTATACATAGTAGTTTAGGTTTCCTTCTTCCAAGTGTTGTGGCACATGCTTTGCTAGTTGCTTGTTTGGTTGTGTTCTTGTTCCTTTATATTGTGTGTCTTTGTTATGTTTCCTTTGTGTATTATTGTGTGTCTTGTATAAATTATTTTAGTCCTTATATTCTATAAGGTATTAATCATGAGGTGTCAACTCAGTCAAGACTCTTTCATCTAAAACATGACTGATATACAAGAGATCCTAGGTCCTCTTGACTAGCAAGTAGGTAAAGCCTTCAAAGTCACCAATAATGTTGAATTATTTATTCCCTTAGGCTTAAAAAATAGGTAACCTATTCCATGAATACTTAAGATGACCTTGGTAACCCTCCTATGTCTTTTGAAGTGTCAAGCAATCCAAAAGGGGGACCACTAGTTATCATGTCAAGGCAATAGGTTCAATTGAGGTGGTATATCAATATGTGGTATGGTGGTTGTATTTTACCAATTATATAACATGTGTAAAATATCTACTCTATGTTATTTATGTATAATATCCCATGTCGGGTATTAATATGGTTCATATGACCCAAATCATTCATGAAAAGGGTGACTTGTGATGATTGTAGCCATAGCCAACCATGTGAGCATGCCAACAACCTACAACATGAGGTAAAATTTAGGAGATTGGAGACCAGTATGGATGATTATGTTTGACACTTATTTTAAACCTTAGACACCTTAAGTTTATTTATAAAATATTAAGGTATCTCCTTTAATTGATGTTTCACTTAGAATTATGCATGTATTTTCCTCTAAAAAGGTGTCTAACCCTAGAATGATGTTATTTTGACACCAAAAAACCACTAATACTATAAATTACACCCTAAAGGGTCTCCATTGTCATGATAATCCCATTATACAATGGTCTCATATGTAAATGGTGTACTTTTATAATTCAAATGCTTTTATTTTCCACTAACGGGGACCACACATGGAAAATAATGGATTGTCAACTTCCCTCAACCATAATTCATTTTTTGAAATATTTCTTGACCCCTAATTTCCCTCCTCATTCTCAAAAATAACATTTCAATATTTAAGAACCTAATAAAATGTAAGAAAATAGTGTCTTATAGGTGTTTTCAAGTAAGTACAGATATGTATAGTATGGTCATGGTCAATAAATGTTAGGTAAAAAGATAACTCCTATAGTTTCAAGTCAAGAAAGGTAAAAAGCTAACTCCTCCTTTCCATCATCCTCTTTGGAAACCTTGGATGACCTATCAAGTTCTTGTTTAGTATGTAAATGAGAGAGAAGATGGTGAACTAAGCTCTTGGTTAGAGGAAGGGAGTATAATGGCCTTATGATCATTGGAATTGGTTTGTAAAATTATGGAACATGATTTATGAAAAATGGTTAGGAACTTGAGCCTTTCAAACTAGTCTTTTGTATCCACATAGGGCCAAGATTGGAATGGTTTCTAAGTGTTTTTGACTTATTTGAAGAAAATGATGATTATATATTCTTATAAAAGTCCTCAAAGTCCTAAAATTTCATTTTACACCCATGGATCACATTTATGATTCCATGGGAGCAAGAAACCTCTAGGTTATCATAAGATACAACCTATATGTAATGTTTCCTTGATGATAAAGGACCTTTAATGCATTTATGAAAATAGGTAATGGATTGAGGTTAACTAAATGGTTTCCTAGGGTCATTTAGGTCTTATTTCCTCCTTAACATAAGTGGAGTGATAAAATTAATCTCAAAATCCTTCAAGATCCTACCTTCAACTGAAACTACCTATATAAGTAGACATTCAGTGCAAATATGAATTGATTGCTTCATGAGGATGGATATAAAAGGTCATTAGAGAACCATAAATGCATCAAAGGTATTGTACACATGAGGATAATACCATATTTTATAAATAATAGGCCTAACCATGGCCCTCATGGGTAGAAAACCATGAACTAGTATTCCAATGCCTTCATAGATCTATTTATCAAAGTTTGAGGTTCAATAGTAGAGTTTAAGGTATTCATGGAATCTTAGGTTTCATTTTCTCCATTCATATTCTTGGCTAACCAAATACAAATGTTTTACCTTACTGAGTATATGAATATTTGTGTTTAAGTTCCTAATAACTAATATTAAATAAGAGTCAATAGTCTATATCACACCTCTCAAGGGCCATATATTGTGTAATAGTTTCTTTAGGCCATTTCACCTATTATTATTCCTTGGTCTCTAAACTTAGGACTTTAGAAAACTTGTCACCATAATATACAATTTTAAAACCCTTTTCTGAAGCTTAAAGTATGGAAATAAGCTCAAATTGGTACATAACACCATCAAGGGTCAATGTAACTATGATAAATGGAATCCATTTATGTATGGATACTATTAGAAAACTATGACCAAGTCTAATAAATCAAGTTAAGCCCAACCTTCAAAGGGATTCAAAACCATCATATACAACTAAACCTCAAGGATGTAAATAAGGGTGATAGATTTTGAAGATGAATATTTTAAAGAGTGTTATTTGGATTCAAGGAAGGTCAATTAGGGCTCAAATATAACATGCAAGCCCTATTGCTCATGAACCTATGAGAAACCTCTTGGTAGTCAAACATCTAGGCCATCACCTACTAGACTACAGGTAGTCTACCTTCAATGTTGTGTATTAGGTGATATAGGAACATAAAAAAAAGAACTCAGATAGAGAGTTAGGGCATAAAATACATGTTTTTAAAAGATAAGTAAACTTGAATGGGAAACCAAACAAGATGACTCAGTCATAAACAGTGCCCTAGTTTCATCCAAATATGCCTAATTGGTTAGGATATCTAATTGATGAAATTAAAAATTGAAAAAAATGTGTAGAAAATACCCCTTTTGATGAAAATCATCCTCATTAGTCTTTTTATTGGTATGGTCAATTTTGAGAGCCTCCTAGTCTGGGTTGGACACTCAGTACACATAGACTTCAATACATGATTGTATAAGTGGGATTTAATAGCAAAGTTGGGGAGGCCAAGCACTAAAGACTTTGGTTAAGTCCTAAGAACATGTTACCTAAGCCCTAAACTCTACAAAAAATTAATAATATAAGACACATTTCCTACATAGGCCTCTAACACCAACTGGTCAAACACTCAAGTTGGGTAATGATAATCAAGGCAGAGAGGGATTGAGATGGTGGTCAGTGCAGTTGAGAATAAGTACATATAATGGATATTATGTGAAAAGGGATGATATGGTTAAATTTTAGCCATCAGTGACCATTTATAGGTTACTCAAAGTCCAAAAATTCATTTTAAGCATGTGAGACCTAAATCCCTCCTTGAACCCTCAAGACCCCATCTCTATCTCAGTGAAAGACTTAAACCCCCATGGTAAGCCTAAGGTCATAAATAAATGTATAGTTATGATTCATTTCTTAAATAAGGTGTCTTGGATAGAGTAAATTAAGGAAGTAGTCAAATTGTGTTTTATCACCCCTCTTGAGCTTTACTATCTTAGTCTAAAATCTTGAATTACCAACTCTAATGCTCATATCTGACATGGCATGATGAATCAGGAATAGTTATCTTAGGGGGAGTTGGGTAACCCTATGCACTTAGTATACATGTAGGAAAGAGTTACAATGAAGAGCTCAAATCTATGAATAATCCCTAATAGTATACCTTACACATAATGCTTAGCAAAGAGTTTGAAGGATACCAACTTTTACTCACAACTCACCATAAAAATTGCATGGGAAAAAGAACTATGAGTTTTGAAGGGTTATATGGGCTAAACATCCATGGTAATTAGTTTTGTATTTGAGGCATGCACCCTATGAACCATCATTAAGATGGTAGGCCACCGAAACCGTCAGTAAACCCTGATAAGGACTTGGTGAAGGAATTACACCCTCAAATGCTTTCAAATGAGGTAATTGAGCCTTGAAATAGTCTTAATGGTATCCTTAGGTCACATGGTCACCAAAATGGTCTATGATTGGCATGTGTAGGGTATATAATGAACATATCAAGTTTAAATGGGAATTTTGTAAGTCTATATGAAAGAAATTAAAAGAGGTCTACTCATTGTACTATTTTTAAGGAGGGAGAGGGATAAAGAGGTATCAAAGAGTTGCATAATGATAACCTATAGAGGTTTCCACCTCTAATATCCATTTGTAAACATGCCTGAGTACCTAGTTAGATGATTGTATGTGAAAATAGAAGAATATAAGGGATTAATCAAGTCAATATAAATTACCATAAAGATCTAAGAGTTAAGTTTCATACTATTTGAGGTGGCTAAGTACCCTCACCATTCCACTTTGAAGGCAAAACTTAGGAACTCTGCCTTTAGGTCTGCTAGTCTAATACCCTTCTCAAGGCATGACTACTTGAAGAATAAAAAAAAGGGACAAGAAAGGTTATATGAGAACTAATAAAATCATGGAGATGTAATACAATGGATTTTAGATGTGCATGACATGTTAGTTTGAATAAATAAGCGTAGAGTTGGTCATTCTTTGCCTAAAACTACCTTGAGAGTGCACAAAAGACAAGATAGTCACTTGCAGAGCACCTTTTCATGCTCATAATTGTATGAAAGTTATGTATGGGGACCCCAGTTACTAGGAAAAGTTTTGGAGGGATGTGTAATTGAATATTTTGGCATTGGTTTTGTATTTTAAACCCTCATGGCTATGAATAATTGTTAAGACTTCAAACCCCTCTAAACCTTCCTAAAACCCTAATAGAGACTTGATGAGGAAAATTTTGATTATTTTGAATCCAAATGTATTGAAATGTCTTGATAGACACCTAAAAATCTTATTTCACTCTGAGGAGATACCATCCATGGTATTGGTTTGTACACACAGTTGTATAAACCCATAAAAAACACTATCTTAACAATATTTTATGATAAATTCAAGGTACAAAGTTATATGAAGAGTTGAAGATAATTGTCGATGATAATTTTAAATATATTATATGTTTTAAAATAAAAAAACACTCTTATTTCATTCTATAAAATATTTTATAGGTCTCCACTAAAAGACTAGTCTAGATGTGCTAGTGGGAGGTGATCTAGTCACCTAAATGATGTAGAGTTTTAGGTGTTTAGTAATTTAAAGGAATAATAAATGATATATAATGATTTTTAATAATTTTAAAATCCTCACACATTCATCTTTAATGTTATATTTAATCCCCATGGTCTTCTAAGTAGCCAACACTAAGATACTAGGCCTAATTACCTAATAGGCCTACTTGGTCAAATGAAGGATGAAAATATTAGTGTAGAGGAATATTAGAGGAATAAATGCATGTTAATAACACCTTTTTAACTACCTCATACATGTGAGTAGTCCCATTTCCTATCCATAATGGATAATGGAGTAGTTTCCTAAGCCCCATTGACATGCAAAATAGAGATGGTTGCTTAATAGTCCATGAAGCCTAATTAGAGCATGATGCCACGTTTGTAACTATCAAAAGGAGATATGTTTGACTAGGTTGACATTATAAAACTTTTTATATGGTCAATAAAAACTAAATTATCCTCTACCACTATATCTTAATGCCCAAAAAACTCATTGAATACCACTCACCACTAAGGCAATGCATGGGAGAAGTGTGGGACTACTTGTAAATAATCATTGAAGTGAATTATGGTCATTAATGACCTATTAATTCCTTGTTCGTGACACATTATCTTATACCTCTTGATCATGTTCTATAAATTGAATCTTGAAAAATATTGTATGGATCCATTTGTTGGGTATGATGAAACTCTTCCTAAATTATATCTTACAGACCTATTGAATCAATAAGAACGAATGTTTTATATTTATTACTATATTAGTGTGCTATGTGATTTTTTATTTTTAGAAGTGGTGAAGTTTTATTCCCCTTTATAGGTCCTTGCCCTTACCTAGTTTATAAGATGTCATTTTATGTAGGTCATATGATGTGTTAAAGTGTTGGTGACTATACTTAAAGTGCAATGTGGTTGGTAGTACCTAAAAATAGACCTCTCATCCATTTCCTTCAAATTTTATCCATTTATAATATCCTTAATTTGAATTACTAATGCATAGAAACCCCTTGGAAAACTTGTTTTAGTCACTAGTCCTTATTTGATTCACAAAGTGTTGATTAAATATCTATTAGAGTGGATAAGACATTATGGTGAATCACTTCCATTTATCTTAGGTTTTGTTTCATGCATCATATTCTATCTCTTTTCATCACCAAGTTAGTAGTCTTAGTAATTGAGCTCAATTGATACACCGGGGGAGCTATCCCCAAAACTAGAGGTTTAGTCCACCTATAGGTCACCCACAACCTTGGACTAATCCCATGTTACCCCAAAATTGGAAAGGTTATAACAATCATCTCCAAAAGGGTGTATTTTGGTGAGTTAACAAGATAAACACACAAAAATAATATAAAATAAGAAAGTATTGAATCATTTATGCATGAAAAATTAAGGTGTTACTCTTGGGTACTTGGTCAACAAATATAATAAGATAGTAACCTAAATGGAAGGAGAGGAATATAATAAAAAGGATGGGGTGGTCAAGATAAATCTAAATCTCCAATGTAAATGGATGTTACCTACATATTCCTATAGAATTCATGCCAAATTTATTTATACTAGGGATATGAGATATAATAAAAATCATGACAAGTATGATATTTAATTTCAGAGGAAATGAGAAAAGAAAAACTTGAAAAATGGTGAGAGAATTGTGAGGTAAATGGTAATAAGATTATAATTGTTAATGAGAATGGTTGAGTTGACCAAAGATGCCCCATGCATCCAATCACTACCTATGTAGTCTATGTGGACCTCATGTTAATGTAATTCTCTCAGACATGGGAGCAAACATGATTAGGAATGGTAATGGTCATGGTTGGATAAGAGGTTCCCACCTATAAAATGAGGTAAATTACACTATCTAGAGCATAGAAAAGGCCACTTGTGAACATGATGAAAAAGTAAGCATAAATTTTATGGATTAATATATCATAAGGAGATTTTAAACCCTTTTGTGTAACTTTTTGATTTTTAGTTTTTTTTAATGATTTTTAAAAATTTTATGTTTTTTCAAGTTGTATTGTTATTTTTGGTTTTTGGAATCTCAACTCAATGGAGGATTACATGATGCAAAGTGGTTTAACTCATAAAATAGTGAGAGTGTGGCTTAAATTACTAATAAAATTATGAGAACTTGGCTTAAATCACTCCCAAAATGGTGAGAGTGTGACTTAAATCATTCAAAAAAATGTTGAGAGCATGGAAAAGTGGTGACTGAAGTGCCCTAAAAAATTGAGTGCTATCTACATAGTCCAAATGTACCTTAGGTAAATGTAGTTCAACCCTAACATAAACCACTACAAATCAATAAATTTGAAAACATGAATAGCATATGAGTTGGTCAAATGGTATACGATTAATCAAAATATAAAATATGTAGTTTTGAAGACCATCATACATGTGAATCATGCTTAATCTACTTTGAGATAGCATTCATATTGGATGTGATGATGTTGACCAAATCTAAACAATTTACTTGAAACTTTATTTGAAATTTTGCATCTATAATCATTTGGTGCACTAATAAACCATAATCATGATCAAATAATGGTAATAGTATGAGGGAATAAGATAAATATGGATTGATTTAATGGTAAATGGGATGAAATGAAAGTGGTTTTAGGTTATCCTCCCAATTAGGGGTCCTCATAGGAAACATTCAAGCAAATAAAGCATAAATACACTTGAGATGCATAATATTCATGGGCTCATCCATATCTACTCCATATGGTGTGGCCAATATATGTGCTCCAAATCCATAATTTATTATGATGATGAATGTTCTTAGCTTATTAAGCTTAAATTTTCCCTTCTTTTTATGGGTGGCATTGGTATTATTTTTATTTTATTTCAAGATGAAGTCTCCAAGTTCAAAGTCTCTATGGTTGATGTGCTTATTTTAGCTATGGCATAACTTGTTTTGATAGGATTGGAGACTATTTAAAGTAGCTACCCATTTTCATCATGTAGGTCTAATTCTTACAGCTAATAAAATTTGTATTCCTCCTCAATAATTTTATTTAGTGAAATGTGTAAATATGGTAACTCAATCTTGATATGGAGATTAACTTATGTTCCATAAACAAAGATGTATGGTGTGGCTCTTTTTGGGGTGTGGGAATTAGTATAGTAGGCCTAGATGTCAAGAAATAATTGTAGACGTTAATCATGATGAAAATCATTAATGATCTTTTTCAATATTTAGATTAGGATTTTGTTAGATACTTAAACCTAGCTATTTATTTGAGGAAAATAGGCAAAGGAAAAATGCTATGTGATCTAATATTTGGCACAGAGGAATTTGACATCCTTATTTTTTAAGGAGATGTCATTATAAAAAATGAGATTAGAGAAAATGGCAAAGCAAAAAAATGAGACTATTAAGGATGAACTTAGATATATACTTACCACTTATGTTTGTGGAATGTCTTCAACCCACTTAGTAAATTATTTAGTTACAACAAGGATATGTTTATGTCCATCTATAAATTTGGACTAATTTTCTCTACAAGATCGTATCTCCATGTAGAAAATGGAAATAACATAATGATCAACTGAAGTGGTAGAGTTATCACATGAATGATATTAGCATGCTTTTGGAAATCCACACACTTTTTCACATATGCACATGAATCATATTCCATAGTGGGATAATAATAACTTGTACGTAAGAGTTTCTTGGCAAGGACCCCACCACCGATGTGGGCCCCAAAAATACTTTTGTGTGATTATTTAAACACTAATCTAGACTCTACTAAAGCTAAAAAATGAAGTATAGTTCCACCATATCATCTATGATAGAGAGTGGAAATGATTATGGTATAATAAAAAGTGAAATGGATAAAGGATTTTTTTTTACAAGAATGGTTGGAAGGAATAATGTTGTTACGCAGGATGGCATAGATGTTAGAATACCAAGGTGAGATAGGACCAATAATATCACATAACTTTCTAAATGTTAAATGTTCATGATCTAGCCTTAATATATGTTCAATAATAAATTGGTAATTGATAGCGTGATCTATAATCACTATTAAGGAACTGATATTTTCCATTACATTGGTAGTTCTATTATTGTGTCTTGGAATTTTTTCAAATTAAATGATCTCAAAAATCTAGTTAAGATGATCCACCATATTATTATAAGGAATAGGATTACCATATTTCATCTAGTATTTATCTATCACCTAGTTAATAATTAGATAATAATCTCCATGAACATGTAAATTCTTGATGTTCCATTGTACTTCTAGATGAATCCCTATAATGAGTGCTTTATATTCTACAATATTGTCATTATAAGTGAGACCAATGTGAAAAATATTTAGGAATGAGACCCCTCTATGGTGTAATGAAGATAATACCTAATATTTATCCACGAGAAGTACATAAATAATAAAAATAAAGGGTATAGTGTTGAGGCACAAAATAAGTGTCATCTGGAGTCATGATCGACTGATCAGGAAAATTGAAAATAAGTGGCTTGGTATTTGATAAGGGTGCTTTAAAAATATGATTTACAAGTACATAACCCTTAATGTAATTTTTATTAACATCTTAAATCTCAAATTCCCTCAATATCATGGTCCACTTAGCCATAAGACTAGTCAAGGCTACCTTGGGAAGTATATATTTGAGTGGGTCCACTTTGGTAATGACAATGGCCCTATTATTGAACATATAGTGACATAATGTTTGTAATTCAAACACCATGGCTAAATAGGATTTTTCAATTGAAATATAATTATGTTAATAGGTAACCAATGTGTATCTCAAATAGTATAACACTTATTCTTCCCTTAATCATTGCATTTTGCCAGGAGTGCCACTAAAGCATAATTAGTTGTTGAGATGTATATATTTAATGGATTTCCACATGTAGTTAGGGATATAATAGGTTGATTGGAAAAATATTATTTTAATTATTCAAAGGTTTTTTGATAATTGAAATTATATAATAAAATGGTAACCTTATTCATAATATGAGTAAAAGTATGAAATTTATCTAGAAACTGAGAAATAAATCATCTGATAGACTAGATTTGCCTTGTAGGCTATGTAGTTGCTTGAGATTTTAAGGTGGAATCATTTTTGAAATGTCCTTAACCTTGGATGGATTTAACTCAATGCCTTGTTGAGAGATAATAAAACCTATCAATTTTCCCATAGCTATGCTAAAGACACATTTTTTAGGGTTAAGCCTGATCTTGTATTCATGAAGTGATTCAAACATTCTTCTTAATACATCTAGATGTCCTACTCTATTATTGGATTTTGATAAAATATAATACACATAGGCTTCAATAATATTGTGCATCATGTCATGACAAATTATAGTCATGGCACATTGGTATGTGGCATTGGCATTATTTATGCAAAATGCCATCACTAGATAGCAAAATATTCCCCATGGAGTGGGGAACATTGTCTTGTTTTGGTATTTTAGTGAAATTTCAATTTAATTTTATCCTAAGAAACCATCCATAGGAGATATAATCTCATACCCTATCATCAAATATATAATTAATTCAATATTGAGTAAAGGAAAGTAATACTTTGGGAATGCTTTGTTGATATTTCTAAAGTTAGTACATAAGTTAATTCTTTGAGGCTTCATATTGACTAGGAATATATAGGATATCCACCCTGAATAATCAATAGGATGGATACACCATTACCCCTAATTGTTTATCTAATTTATTTTTGATAAAAATGGCTATGTAAATGTGTATTTTTCTCAACTTATATTTAATTGGATTAGAATAAAGGTGTAAAAAAGATGATGTATAACCAAAGTAGAGCCTAATACTAGGATATATGAATAACACCATGAAGAAATATCAAAAATATTCCCCAAGGAGGGAAGTAAGCATATCATGCTCCTATTCAGTGAGGTACACTCCAAGTTTGATCAATTTAGGATCGACTGGTGTTCCAATGTTGACTTCAATGGTGTCCTCCACAAGCAATGTGGAAATTATAAAATATTTAGCAAAGTTTTACACTAGTCTTAATCTTAGTCTAGTGGTTTGATTGGCTTATCGAGTTCACCTAAGAAGAATGTGAATCACCAAGGTCTAGAAAATGCCATTCGATAAAAGCATGTGGGTAGTATTGAATTCATCGATGAAATGTTTGATGTTTTTATGAACTAATTCCTAAATGACATGAAGTTATAGAACTAAAATACACCTAGGATTCATTTGAAATATGGTGAAATTCCCCATCCAATGGTGATTGAAATAGGTTTTCACCATGTGACTTATCTTTTTATTTACTTTTATCCTGGTGCAAAAGTGCCTTGTAGAGGTTTTCACTTTGGGAACTCAATGTTTGATTTTATTTTTATTTTTGTTTGTGACCAAGGAAGTTAACCCACTATCAAAAATAAGAATCAAGGTCGAGTGTAATGTAACGTAATTGTTTGTGATCATCAAGTGTCACTCTATCTATGATGCCCATGAATTCATAAATTCCCTTATAATTCTAAAAATCATCTAATAGTATGTAAGAATATTATATTTCTCAATCAATTAATTATGAATGACGGAGGAAAAGAGGGGATAAGATGGTACAATAGTAATGGTATAGATGGACTGGCTCAATAAGTCCTTAATAATTTCTCCCTAGGCCTTTGCCCTGGTTAGTTTTATTATCCATTATCTAGGATAAAATAGGATACATTGTATTTTGGTAATAGATGTCAAAATTATCATTGTATATCCATGAGTCATTAGCACCCTTGATTTATTCTTACTCCTAAGAAGTGGTTTTGATAAAATCTAAAGGTCCATTTTGACTATAATTGTACTTCTTACACTTTTCCATTTTAGGAGTTTTCCTTTTATGCCTACCATATGCTTTAGGCATCTTAGGTAATATGGATATATGAAATTTATTTAAATTTTAAGGGTTATGGAGTTTAATCCCTAGGTTATTAAAGGTTTGAGTAAAATAAATCAAGGTATAAAATGTGTAATCATACCACCACTAATTAATGCAATAATTGACCTAATATGATATTTATGAAAATATAAATGAATGACACAAATAAGTAATTATCTAGAATATACCCAAGATGAAGGATATAGAAACTAGAAAATGATATAAGAATGAGTTTGAGTGTCATAAATAGGATCCATGTGTTAGAAAATCTCCTAGATAATTTCATCATACCTTGGATAGTATAACTATGGAAATAGTGTACACTTTTAATGCTAATGTCATATGTGTTATAATTCATTATACTTTAGGGAGTAGTTGTATTTTATTTTGTTAAGTTATTCTTGCATGGACAAACCCTACCTACTGTCTATGACTTATTTTGGTTGATTTTATATACAAACCCTAGATTTTCATGTGGTTAGCATATTTGATTGGCACAACTATAAAAAGTGTGATATTATCTAGGTATGCTAGACATACTCAACAAACCATTATGATGAGAGTTTCCTACATACCAATTCTATGAGGAGGGATCAAGACGAATGTAGTTCTCCCCACCTAAGTACTGGTTCAAGTATAAGTGAAGCTAGTATGCGTTTTGATTTGAGTGAGTTTTGAGACTAGAAATATATGTATTTTTATCTTAGGATGGTTGTATATGATTGTATACATAAGTAAGGTAGAATAGGGATAAATAAATTTGATTGTGCATAATTTTTTTTGACCTTGTTTGTGTCTATTTGCATCTGATTTCCATCTAGTAAATAAAGGGATAAAATTCATGTATATATTGATTTAGTTATTGTTTTGGGTTTGAAATAGGTCTAGTCTAACCCTAGGTATCTTTGGAATTGAAAAGATATCCGCTAGGGATAAAAAGATGGAGAAGGATAATAACACGAACTAGGACACTAGTGTCTAAAATATGGCACTAATATCCATGTGGTAGAACCTAAGACACTAGGGACATGATTCTTAAGGGAGGGTTTAATAACAATTTTGAGTTTTATGGATGCATAAGGCTCACAAAAAAAATAGATAAGTGTCTATATATGTCTTAATATAGGTCTAGGGTTAGACTATGGAAGGGTGGTCTCAAGTAACACTCATTGCACTCAAGTGACATTTTAGATTAATACATTTTCCCACTTTATTATATAAATACATTAAATAAAATTACTAAGATAAAGGAAAATAAAAGTACCTCAACTTACCTAAGAGGTGAATCCCATGAATCTTGATATGAGTATGTGAAGTGTGCTCTATTGCATATCCTATAAAAAGAATGTGTATAAATTAGTATTTACTTAATAGATATCAAAATCAATGACAAAACTAAGTAAATATATAAAAGAGAGGAAATGAATGAATACACCTAACTAGGTATGTGAACTAATACATAAATTGGGTGACATGTTATGTGTGTAACTAGTGATTAATCAAGGAAAAGATTTGATTGAGATGAATGGCTTGCTCAATATCCATGTGTGGGTGACTCAATAACTTAATTTGTCCTTGAATCCATAATTTCCCTTCCCTAATTTTTGGATCATAACCTATGAATAAATTGGATTGGACTAACGACTTGTATAAAACTCTTATGTAGGTGGCTCAATAACTCAAGTAGACTATGACTCCATAATTGCCTACCCATGTAGAGTAGATGCATATGTAACTAAATTATGTAATGTATCTGAATACATATGACTATAACTAAAACTATATATAAAAAATTTGTGGCCACTTGGGAACCCTAGAATGAAAATCATCTTAGGTGCCTCTCAGGTACTCATGTATGTAGCTCAGGGACTAATTGTTAAATCTAATCACTATAGATGGAGTAAGGCATCAAATATAGAAAAAATGGTGATTTTTTTTTTGTATTAATAACTTAGAGAATGGAATGGAGTTTTCCATTCCATCTAATCAACTAGTGAAAAAGTGAGCATACAAAAATAATGTGAGATGCACATGCCACTAAATATTATATTTTTGTAGATGTATTTTGGATTGAGTTGTAATAATAATATATATATATATATATATATATATATATATATATAAATATCTAAAACTGAAATGGGAGTGATCATAACATGCATGATGCCCCTAATTTGAGTAAAATGGTATGATTCTATGAAAAACTAATAAAAAATTAGTAATCTATAATTGAAACTATGAAAACTTGAATTGTACCTATTATATTTTTCTATAAAATCTAGATTTTCCTATTTTTAAGGTTATTGGACATTAGTGCCATACCTTAGACTAGTGTCCTCTTTCAGTGCTAGTGTCCAACTATGTTATTTTTTTGACAAACCAAATTTGATCTCTATTTGACCATTTTCCACTATGTTTTCCTAAAACTAAGCTTTGTATTATGTCCTTACATGATGGAAACTATAATCTAAGTACATTTAGATGGACTAATCTGTATGAAAAACCTCTATGAATGGCCCATTTTTTGAGGGGAGTTGTTGAACTTGTATAATAACTATCCTCAAAATAAAATTATCTACATGATATGTGTTAGCCTAATCATATATGATATCTATGTAATAAACCAATATAATGGGTATACATGATAGTTTAATGTAAGACAATTTGAGAATAAGTTGGTAATGTATGATGTATGTTAGATCTAGCATTCATAAGGTTGTCAATATATATAAACTATAATATAATATAATCATGTGTATGAACAAATCTAAGTAATAAACTAAGTAACTACCTAGGGGTTGGGGCATTATGTTCATAAAGGCACTTGAGGAGGAAGTGGATATCATGAGGTTCCTGGTTGCATTTAAAACTAGAGTATGTAACAAGAAAAGGACAAGTGTCATGGCCATGACAAATATATGAAAACATACATAAAATAGACATGAGGCATGCAAAGTAGGCCAATGGGACACAATACAAGGGACATGAGCACATGTCACTAAATTTTAGAAAGTAACACATATAAGGACATGCTCAAATGTCCACATATACAAACATCAAGTAAGTTGGCATAAAGCAACATGGAAGGATATGTTCAAATGTTTACATATACAATTAAGAAGGCACATAAAAGTACATGAAAACATTTTTGAAGCATACATACAATGAAAAGAACTTGCATAGATCCATAGAATAATGGCATATTTAAATACCCTCAAATAGATGTATAAGCATAGAGATAATACAGTCTAAACTAGTAAATCTAGAAATGAAATTATGTATAAACCTATGGTACAAATTTGTATAATAGAAAAGATGTACATAAATTAATTCTAAAGAGGTATTAGTCAATGGAAAATTTGTGTAGTGTAGGATGATCAATATCAAGATATAAACAATGCTAAATCTATGATATAATGTATAGAAATATGTAACCTAGAAATCAAAACTAATTATATTATTCCCCCAAATTAGTGAATGTATCAAGTGAGGAACCTATATATGTGCTGAAGTTGGTAGATAATATCAAATCTAGATATGTGTGGTGGACCTAGGTCTTATAAGCATCTGTGAACACTTGAAAAGAACAAGTGAAACAAGCATGTATGATAAAACTAACTACACTAAAAAAAATAACATCTTTAGTACCTTAAAAGTGTAAGAAATGTAAAAATGTAAATGCATACAATCTATAATTTGCATTTTTTGATAAAAACATTTGAATGTTTTTATGTTTTGACATATTATATTTTTTTGTATTTTCTAGATATAAGTTATATATAAGTAATCATGAAAATTAAATTATATACATGGAGCAAGATTAAATGAAACTATATAAAAGTAGGGAGGATCATACTAACCAATGAATCTCATAATATATTTACTATCAAAGTTCCTTGTCTAAAATAAAGGAGGAATAATTGTATGTGTTGTATGAAAAGATAAATGTGGTATAAGAACCAATTATATTGAGTGATATTTAACTAGCACTACCTATGGAGTAGGTCTAACAATATATGAAGCTTAAAATACTAGCCTATGAATTATTGGGATCTTAGGGAACCATATGGCAGAAGATGTTGTAGCTAATGTGGATGATCTATTTTGAGAACCCTAGGAACTCAATAACACTGATCTTAGAATGAAAGGGGTGGAGAGAAGCTCTCTAGAATATATAACATGTATCTGACATAGGGGTGTCTCTAATTAAGGTATCTATGGGAGATTATGCATTTGTGGTAACTATATACACATAATATTTTCAAACTTTTATCAAATACTAATATTTTTTATCTTACATGAATCCATTGAGTCTCAATCTCTCTGAGTGCATGACTTAAGGGGTGTACCGAGAAAGGGGTGGGTAGACCTTTGGTAATTTGTAAGATTTTTGTTCCTTTTTCCACTTGTAATCTACACACTTATCTCTTAAAACCATTTAACCTAAGCTTATTCTTCTTAGTCTTTCCCATTCCAATAATTTATCATGCCTTATCCTCCTTATTCTTGCATTGACCCCCTTTTGCTAGTTGATTGTACTAGGTTGACTGGGTCAACCCTGTATAGTTTTTGGCCTATGATTACTATACAAGGTCAACAGGGTTAACCTTATACTATTTATGGATATTTTTCACTTGGATTTTCATTAGCCCTTCAATTGACCTAGCTTGAGACCTAGTGATTTACCTCTTAAAAACATGCAGGGTTGACCCTATACAATCGACATATTTATAAGGATTTAGGGAAAGATATTACTATATATACAAGTTTATTTACAACCATTTGATAATAGATAAGTGAAGAAGAATATTTATAAGTGAATATCTACTTATTGACCATTCTACTTGAAGAATAAAGCTTAGGGTTCCATACTTTCTTTGGAGATATGGATATTGTCTTGTGGAGAAGTATTTTGGATGCATAAATAGGTTATGTAGCCTAGATATGATTTTTATTTATTATCCTTACATACCAGAACAATATCTTGTGAAGCACCTTAGCCAAGGGAGAGATTGAGGCTTATTGGGTTTATCTTCAAGGTAAGTATTCCTAACTTTATAATTTTATTCCATACATTAAGATTTTGTATACATTGATGTGAGTATGTGTCTTCTATGCATGTTTAGTTTAGTTTGCTTTGTTTCTAACCCCCACTTTGTGTCACAAGCTTTGATTTGAAATAGATTAGATTTACTTTCTTGATTATTAAAATAGAGTGAACATTAAAACTAGGACTCTTTTAGGGTTGTTTCATGATTATGTTAGATTGTAGGCTTTGGAACCCTTTCGATCATGTTGTATTGTGACAATTAATCCCCTAATCGGGTCTAACATATTCCCATATTGGTCATGATCATGCTTAACAAATGTATTACTAATTAGAAGTGTAAGTATGCTCTATCTTCTCTAAGCTATAATTCATTTATAGACATGATGCATTATTGATTGCATACATTGTGGTAAGCCCGATGTGAACTAAACCTTTCAAGATTTGTTCACTTTACTGCATTCTTCTCATCCTTCTTTTTATTATATATTTACCATATTGGGTTGACTGCATCGACCTAGCTATGACTTCTATGCATAAGTTTTTAGGTATAGACTAATAGATCAACCTAGTTAACCTAGTATAATTTATAGACTTTCAGACATTCTTTTTCAACATACTAGGTCAACCTTTTTAACCCTATACATTTTTAAGCACTCAATAATAAGTTTTTACAAAGCTTGATCAACCTAATTGACCCAGTTAGTAGAATTTATAAACATATATCAAGGTTTTTGAATAATAATATTCATTATCTACATGTCTGATCCACCAAGGTTCCTTTCTATCTCTATCTATTTCTTTATAGTCTTTCCTTTTAAAGTTTATAGTCTTTAAAAATACCCCTTCATAGTCAAATTGATCGACCTTGTTGACCCAATTTTATATTTTGTGTGCTATTTGGATAACTAGGTCAACTCTATCAACCATATTCATTTTCAAACCTTGCTTCTATAGTATAGGTTCAACCCTATCGACCCTATTCTATATTTTTTTCATATACTGTTGACTATATCAACATTGTACCTTGTTTCAAAGTTGGAAATAACCTTATATACTATTAATTAATTAACACTTTCTTTTTTTATTGCTCACATGATTATAATAAATCACATAGATTAATTAGGTGGTTTTTAATTAACAATTTAGTTTCAATATTTATATCTTATGCACACACAACCAAATCATAAAATCTATACAAACATTTTAACATTTTTCTACCCAAGATCAACCTACTTGGATTCCATCACCAAGGGAAAATTTGACTTGATGTTCTAGTCAAGTATAACGCATGGTTAATGGTATATTTTGGCTAATCACCTAACACACTTATCTCTGTAATATGTGAAGTGAAGGGGTAGGCCCCAATACCAAGATTATATCATTACCACTATTGATACCTTTCATCCCAAATTACTTGAAACCATCTTTATATTGTTATCTAGTTTGAAGTGAATGGGTAGGCCCCAATACCAAGATTATATCATTACCACTATAGATACCTTTCATCCCAAATTACTTGAAACCATCTTTATATTGTTATCTAGTTCCTTGCTTACAACCAACTTCCAACCACATTTAAAAACATATCTTAATAATATAGTTAACATTCAAGTTAACCAATTAGTTAGCTCTTTACTTTCAAACTTTATTACTTACTCTTTGCTCAATTGTATTTTATATTACAAAAACTTTCATTAGCTAGCATTAGTACAAGGTTTTATGATGTGTGCCTCAATTATATTGGCCAACATTGATCCAATTGATTGTTTGTTTCCCTTCAGTTATATATTTTCAAATTACTTATAAAATTTATCTTTTTTAAATTAAAAAATCTATTATAATCTTCTTAATTTTCCATTTCTACTATACTAGATTGACCCAATTAACCCTGTACCTTTTTCTAGCCTTTGTTCACTATACTTGATCAACCCAGTCAACCCTGTACTATTTGTAAACCCTATTTTCTCTTTTTATCTTTTTTTCACTATGTTGGTGTTGATGTAGGAAAATGCACCTAGTGGCAAGAAAAAAAGCTCCTGCCTTCTCCTCGCAACATGGAAACTCCTCTCTCGCCTGTGGGATGGTGAAGCTAGAGATGAGAGTCTCTAGATAAGGGCTAGCTCCCTTTGATGTATCATGTTTGTTTTAACAAGTGCAAATACATATAGCTATATAAATTGGGGGGATGAAAAGGGAGGAAAATATAGGAAAATAAACTACTCTAAGGAGGTGATACACCAAAACAAGATGACCTTCTCACACCCACTGTCAAAATCAGACAAACACACTTATATGTTTCACCCTTGATAGAAGAAACAATCTGCAAACTTAACAGGGAGGTAAAAATGAAAGATACAAAAAAGGGAGGTTCACCAAAGGTGTTGTGAGAAGCACTTTGTAGATGATCCCCTTTGTTCTACACTCCAAAATATAACTCTTCTCTTATTAGCTACAAACGACACCTTGTAGATAGCTGGTGTGTTGGTGTTAAACCTGTGATAGCATCAAAGACAATGACTAAACACAAATCAACACTCAAGACATACACAAAATATCTACCCAATAAGAGGTAAAGACTGTGTTTATAGATTCAGGTGGAAATTTTAGCAGGGCTGGGCCCTGTAAAATTGTGAAAAGATGATTACAAAAATGACCAAGTTTACCATATATATGAGAAGCAAAGAGGCCCATTTGGCACTCCTTTTACAAGTGGCATACGTGTCTCTTCATGGAAAGAAAAAGTCACTCAAAATATTAATGAGTTATTCATTTTGTTTGCTCGAGAATTACATTTCCTGCTTAGGTGACTTACATGGTTTGCCTTCTCATTTAATGTGAGACAGAGGAAATAGTTGCACTGCTAACTGCTATCATTCCAAATAATCAATTTGCTGGTATAATTTCACCTACTAGAGTCACTTCTTCAATTAGTGCTAGTTGGACTAACTGCTCACTCATTCCTTGCTTGTCACTTTATCCATTTATCTTATCTGACTCATTCGGCCCTTGGGGTGAACATCTTAGTGGGTCACTGCATTTTGAGCTCCTTTCCATGGCTAGCACTTCCTTCATCTTTAAAAAGGAATGGCTATTCCATTCTACAAACTTTGATGTGTATATGGCCATCATGCTTTTGAACATCAATGGATATTTCACTCTATTAAACTTGACAGCTTCCAGGACATCATTGGGTCCATACAGCATCATATCAAATCCCTTGTTGGCCTTTGCTTTTGTGTTCTTCCCTGTGGGCACCCCTTTTGCCTTTAAAAATACCCTTCACATTTTCCCAGAGGGATGGTGACCCTCTGAGCCTTTGAAAATGCCCCTTTACACTTGGCTAGAAGTCCCTTGCAAGGGCACCTACCCTTTGGGGTCCTTCGGTGGGTCTCTTTTTAGGGTCGTTGGACCTTTGAACTTCTCCCTGGGTGCCCCACGGACAAATTGTCTATAGATAATTTCCTAGGGTTAATTCCCTAGGGCTGTTTGAGACTTTGGCTTCACTTGAATTTCCACAAACATTTTCCCATGGATAAAAAGTCCACAGAAATTCTGCCTGGGCTTTTGCATTATTGTTTGAAGCGGCCCAAATTCCTTCAGACTTTTTGTCAAAGGAATTCCTTCAGGCAAAAAATTTGAAGGAATTCAGACTTAGTCAATTTCAAGCCAAATGAAACCTTGAATTGAATTTGAAACGGGTCCTTTGAATTTTGTGTGCTTGCCCTCCACTAGGGCACTTTGACTTGGACTTCCCCTTCGACCAAAGGGCATCCCTTTGAACCAAGTCCATTGAACCAAAGATAGGTTCAAAGATTCAACCAAGCGTGCTGATGAGTCATGAACCCCTTCCTTTGAACCTTTTCTATTGAACTAAACTTGTTGAACCAAAAATTGGTTCAACAGTTCAAGGTTCAACCATTGCACGCCAATGAGCCTTAGAAGGCTGATGAATCAATATTGAATTGGACTTGTTAAACTTAAGCTGTTGAACTTTCCATTAAACTTGTGCAACCTGAAACAATTGTCTTCGAATAGCGAAGAAAGAAGGTGAACAATTTTGGCCTGGTGATAAAAAATTGGTCAACAGATGGTGAATCATAGGGGAAGCATGCTTGCTACGCTTAAAGACTAGCTTCCTTGAAAATCCATTGGGCATGGAGTCAAATAGTAACTTTGAGAACCAACAACTCCACTAAAACTTAGAACTAGTCACACAGATCCACCTCCAAGGAAAGGAAAGCACACACAAGACTAAGAAAACTACTACTTGTGCAACAACACTTAGGGAAAACAAGAAAGAAAATAAGGGAAAATATGTACAAGTGAACCCAAAAATTAGTGGCAATGCTTCAGATGTATCCCATTAATTAGGATATGCAGTTCTTCACCGTGTAGACACCACAAATGTGTCTGCACCTTGGTCCTCTCCCTTGTCCACCTCAAACCCATATCCTAACCCTTGGCCTTAGTCCTCTCCATTCATTTGATTAAAATAACTTAAATATTTTAATTAAGTGGCCCCCTTTCCACCTCACCCTTGCCACCTTGGATCCTCCCTTGAATCCCTCCACCTTCCTCTTAGCCTTTATTATGCCAAATCTTCTCATTATCTTCCTCCCACGCCCATTTAAGCATCCTCATGACCATTCTTTTCATAATCCCTCGCCCGGTGGCGTGCAAGAATGCGCAGAGGCTATTTTTAGTCTCTGTCCCCATTCTGCCACTGCCGACGTCAGCGACCCTTCGGCTGACATCTACGAAACTGTTGGTGTCGGCAGCCTTCAAGACCCCTTTCTACATCTGTTGCAGCCCCTGGACCCTTGAGCTCACAAACAGAATCCTCTCAGCGCTTTGGCATTCGACTCTCTTCTCTCTGGACCTCGTGCAACAGCAGCAACAGGGGCAGGGACTCTAGATCAAGGATTTCCTCTTGCAACAAGTCTTCTATGGCTCCAACAATAGCTCCTCCGTTCTTCAGTCAACAAGCCAAAAGGTAAGCAATTTCATTATTTTATTTCATTCTTTCATTTAGTTTCAATTATCTATCCTATCTACTGTCTTATACTTGCTGTGTCCTTCCCCTGAGAGGCTAAAAAGCCTTCTCTGAACCTGTCCCCTGTCCATCTTCCTCTTTCTTGTCCCCCTTTTAATCTAGTCCCAGACAACTTCCTCGTCCCTCCTGCCAATAAAAGACCCTGCACAGGGCACCCAACCAGACCCAGACCATTCTCCAAACCATTCAAGTGTGTCCATAAACTCTGTCTCAGACCCATCCACGGACTAGACCCTGACCAGACCCGTCCATAGTCCAGAAACCAAACCAGACCCGACCACAGGCCACTACCCCGACCGACGCCGGTCACTTCCCCAACTGACGTCGGTAGGATAACCGACATCGGCAGACCAGATAACCGATGCCGGCAACATTTCCAACCTCGGCGACTGTCCTCAGCCCGACAGCTCCTTTCAGGTAATCATTTGTCTTTTCTTTCCTTTCTAATTTGTTTATCACTTCTGTATTCTGGCATTCTGTATTTCCTTGGTCTTTTATCTGTCTGTTATCAGTGGGTTGACCTCCCTTGAGGAAGTTTTCACACTTTCGGGAACAAGCTTTCGCTTGGCAACCCACTGCCTATCCATCTAACATTTTCTTGTCCAAGTTCCTTTTCTTTGCAGGTGTCATTCCTCCACAGCCAAAGAGGGGTGCTCACAAGCGTCTGGATTACGGTGCACAGTCTATATCCAGGTACTTCTAGCCTTGCCCATGTCCTTAGTTTCTATATTCATCTTTTGAATGTAGAAAGTGAATTAGCGATAGAAACATTCTGGCACGCTCGGTGGGACCCTAGGTTCCTCCTGAGTTCCTTTTCTTCTTCATTCATTTAGGAGCATTAGGTTCTTACCTTTTCTCCTCCTTCTTTTCTTCTCAATGACACTATAAGCAGGAATTAAAAAGAATCTTTCTTTTCTTTCTTGCACATTCTAGACTAGTCCAACGTCATACTCTCAACCCTTTTTCAAACTTGTCTTCATAACAAACATCACATTTCGACTTGGGCATTAAAACACTTTGCATTCATTTCTGCTTGTGCTTGCATCTTCTTAGTCCACATCTAGTAACTTAAACGCATATTGAATAAATTGTAGACACTTGATGTTACACTACCAAACCACATGCACTAAAATGAACATAAAACTTACTTGAGACAAGGCCCGACTGGGATTTCATCCCCCAGTGGATACCTTACCCGTCCCGGTGACCCTACTTGGATTTCATCACCAAGGGGGAAGCCCACTCCGTTCTCTAGCGGAGGATAAACTCTAGGCGAGGTATATCTTGGCTAAGCGAGACCATCTAACCACTGGAATCGTGAAGTGAGGGGAGCTTGCTCCTTAGCACCAAGCCACGTACCAGACCCTAACAAAGATTTTTGATCACCTAAAACAAGACTCAAAACTAGCTCTAGACTGCTTCTTCTAGGACCTTGACAGCCAATCTCCCCAAACATTCATCTAAGGCATAAGCCATAGTTTCTAAAGTTAATTCCTAGGATTTATCGCTTAGGCTTGTCTGTCTTTCTCTGTTTTCCTCTTCTCATCTATTTGTTTGAGTGAGTGAGGACACTTTCTTCATTGTTTTTCCAAGAATCTTCAAATCTTTTAGTTCTCTGGAAAACACAGTCACCGGCATCGGTTTTGCCACCGACGTCAGCTTTCCCCTATTACCGGCATCGATTATCTGACCGACGTCGGCCATATTTCTTACCGACATAGGTTTTTCAACTGACGTCGATCTCTGTCACTGTCCTTTTTTTTTCAAAACTAGCAGCCTAAAACCTGTCCCTTCTCTGTCAAAGACTCCATCCTGGTTTTCTGAAATTAAACAACACAGTTCCTGAAACCTGAACCTCCTTTGCCTTGCATGGTTTTGACTCATAGCCAAGCCAAGGCTCTTGTCAACCACGCTAGCCGTCAACCACTTCCATCTACCCCGTTCGTGACCAAGCCTACAATGGAATTCAACTTGGAGACCGAAAGAACTCCTATTCGTCCAACCCCGCCGCAGACTCCTATTGTCCAAGAAGGGGACCAAGATTTTGAATGATTCTTAGACCTCAACGTCAAGGCCTTGCAACACTATCTCGCGTATAGCCGAACGCGAGACTCCTTGGGCAATCTGATCTACGGAATGCCAACCTCCCTTGCTGCAACTACGGCTATATCGACAACATCCGTAGTTCAACCTTTGGACACTCAAGCCATCACTTCGACCGCTAACCAAACTTTGACCAATCCTCCAGGTGTGGCCTCTCCCTCTATCATTGGACCCACTTCCATCGAGGTTCTGGCCCCCTATCAACCTCAACCCGCTCAACCGCTATCCACTCCTTTTCAAAACCTTATCGTCTCTATTCCGCCTACCCTGGCCCCTATCAACACCAGGGTGGCTTCTTATCCATTGGCCCCGTTACCATAGTCCAACCTCTCGTGGCAACATCGGGCCTAGCTATGCCTTCTACCCAACCACCTTTAGCCTCTTCATCTATCCCTATGACTAGTTACCCCTACGTTGCACCTTTACAGGGACAACCGACTACGTCATATGCCTCCCCTAGCCTCTTCCAAGCACCCTACAACTTAGGGGGCGCGCCACCCGTCAATCCGTCGGCAGACATCATCAAAATGCTGATGGACAAGATGACCAGTCTAGAGACCTCTATTTCCAGCTCGCACAACGCTCTCTCATACGAGCAGATCTGCAACGAGCCCATTCATCCTTCTGTCCCAATCAGACCATATCCTAGCTAGTGGGAACTTCCAAAGTTTTCTTGCTTTCAAAGCAAGGAAGACCCATAGCAACACTTGCGGGCATTCAGACATGCTTGTTACCTCATTGGCCATGATGATGCGTTACTCTTACGTACGTTTCCTATGTCTCTCTCAGGTGCTGCACTCGACTGGTACAGCTCCCTTCCCAGCCATTCTCTCTTCTCATTCACACAATTGGCCCAGCTCTTCCTCGATCACTTTTCCATCAACATAACCAAGAAGGTCTCGATCACAGACCTCTATTCTATCTGGCAATTCGAGGATGAGTCCATAGCCGACTTCGTTGCTCGATGGAGAGGCCTCATCAATCAACTCTCCTTTTCCTTACCCCAGGCTGAGCTTATTGAACTCTTCTCCCAAGCCTGCGCCAGACATATTTCTTCCACCCTGAGGGTTCAAACCTTCTGCACTTTTGACGAGGCCTTCACGATGGCTCGCAAACTTGAGTTGCGTGCCATCGAGGAGAATAAAGTCAAGTTACAGAGCAAGAATCCCAACTCTAAGACCAATGACTCTTCTTCTGCTAAGCCATCATCATCCAATTCTAAATCCAAAGCTTCAGCTAATGCCGTGGTTGTTAGACCTTCATCTTCTTCGACCAATCAGCCTGAGCCATCCACATCTCAGAGTGCCACTCGCCAATTCCAGCAAAGATATGTACAATGATGGTATACTCCTCTCAGAGAATCATACACGTCTGTGCTGAAAAAGCTTGTTAAACAGGGGGCCCTCAATATCCCTCAAGCCCAACCTCCTCCACAATTTGATCCCTCACGCGCCATCCCCGCATGGTATAGGGAGCAAGACTTCTGTAGCTTCCACCGTGTTAAGGGACATGACATGAAAACTACAAAACTTTTAAGAACATAATCCAAGACATGCTTGAAAAGGGGGACCTCATCTTAGACAATCCCAATGCACCTCCTAATCAGGCCATTGACATCTTCAAACAACCTTTTCCCAATCATCCACCAACTCAAAACAATGTCCAGACCTTAATTGACGACAATCATGAGCACAACATTCGAATAGTCAATACGGTCTCTCCCCTCGTCCCCAATCAACCTCAAGCGGTTAGGCCATCAATCAGTCCATCACATGTGGATGAACCTCTTTCCCCGGCTAGTTCTCCATCGACCTCTCTCATCTTGGAGGACGCCTCGGCTTTATCAGCACCACCGGTCTCGCCATCCTGCTTTTTACTGCCTATGGAGGACCCGACCCTTCCTACTCCTCAGCCATAAGTGGAGGGCACCATCATCCCTACCCTTTACCCACTGGAGGAGCCTCGCTCCCCAGTTTCTTCTCCACCTGGGGAAGACCCTGTCTCCCCTTCGTCTTCATCTAAATTTGTCTTGTCTTCACCATACCATGCATCTAAGACCACTACACCTATCTCGTTTTCAACCTCACAACCATCAACATCTTCTTCTCAGCCATTTTCCCGATTAGTGGAGAAAATCAAACTTCTCCCTCCGAGGAAAGTGATGCCTCAGGTGTTGTGGGAGCATCTTAAAGCCCTTCAACATACCCGCGCCCTCTCATCACATGCTGCTAATCCTCCCAAGGCAAAATCTCGTCAGACTCTTGACAAAGACCAGACTCTCAAACCTCAACCAAACCCATCAAAACCGAAACCTGCATCTATCTCGTCTAAGCCCATCAAATCACTTGGCGTTCATCCTGTCTCCACCCTCACTCACCCGCAAGTGAAGGTGGACCTAGACCAGACCTCGACCAGTAGTAGTCTTCCAACTAAGTCAAAGAAGACTGCCAGACCACAGAAGCGAACGCCTCCTTCCCCGTCACCATTGCCATCCATTTTGGGCCCCCATCCTTCGACCTTGGCTAGCATCCTTCCCACTCCAACCTCCAATCAAAACTCGTTGCCTCCTTTACTTCCTCTGCCTACCTCCAGCCATCCCTCTCCCAAAAAGGTGGTACCAATCACCAAGAAAGAGCCGTCTCCATCTGTCACCGCACCATCAACCCATAAGGTGGTACGAAAACCTCTTCCAGCCTCGCCTAAGCAAAAGTCACCAACCTCATGCATATCAACTAGCGCGGAACCCTTAGTGGGCTCATACTCATTGATATTGTGCCGACTTCTGTAGACCTCCAACATAACCCTTCCACCCATCCGACCTTTCCAACCTCTCAAGTCCAAGCTCTCCTGGTTTGATGACACGAAAATTTGCTTATATCATCGTACGCCAGGACACGATACCGAGACTTGCTATGCCCTCAAGGCCGTCATCTGCCACCATATGGAAAAAGACACTCTTCTCCTTGAGGACACTCTTGACCAGACCCTGCCTCCTTCCCATCCAACCTCTTCAACCATGTCAACATCTCACCAGCAAAACATGACCCCTTCTTCACCTCCTATTTTTGAAATCAATGCTATTCGTATAACCACTAGGTCACAAAAGGACAAGGCAAAAGAAAAAGCTACCATTCCTTGGACCTATCCCTTCGTCAAGCCACCTCTTGCACCCAAGCCTAAAATTTCTATCCTTGGTGCATCCCAGCCTTCTTCGTCTTCCTCTTCTGGGCCAATTCATGACTCCATGCTAAAGCAACTTCACTAGACACTTGTAAAGATGTCTCTTTATGACCTTATCCAAACCTCACCTCAGCACCGACAAGCCCTCATCCAAGCCTTGCAGGCAGTGGAGGTCCAATCTGAGGACCCCCGACCACTCACTGCCCTCGTCCATTCTTTATCTCCTGTCGCCTCCATCACATTCAGTGATTCTAAGATTCCCACATCTAACACGGAAGATCAAGATGCCGCCCTCTTCATCACTGCCTATGTTGATCGAACATGCATTAAATGCGTTATGATCGACGGCGGTGCTAGCATCAACATTATCTCTACCCATGCCTTTGATCAACTAGCTCTTCCCAAGAATTGCATCTCCAAAATTGACGCGATCTTACGCTCTTTCAATGACACCACTACCACGACCATTGGCATAGTCATCCTTCACATTCGCGTTAGTCCACGCACAGTCCCGAAGCTCTTCTATATCATCGAAGGAGAGTTTCAATACAACCTTCTACTGGGCCGACCTTGGATCCGTGCCATGGCCTGTATACCCTCCACCCTACACCGTTGTGTGAAGTTTGAGCATGACGGGTAAGTCCACACCATTCCCGCTGACCCTTCACCCTTCAAGACTTGCAACACAACCTACCGTCCCAACGATGTTCTCATTCCCATCAAGCCGTCAACTCCAGTACCGCCTCCATCTATGAAAGCGTCGACCAGTTCGCAATCGACGGTCGCCCTCACCCCTCCTCTTCAAGCACCGACCAAAGACCCCATAGAAGACATCTTCCAAAGACTATCACTTGGGGAATATCACTTGTTGACCCTAGACATGTTCCAAACTCCACAAGAGTATGGACACCTTCACCTCAGTCCCAATTACGACCATCGAATTGGGATGGTCATGCCTTATGGTCCTCCTCACTTCCAAACCAACTTTGTCTATGGGGGGATCAATCAAGCTCCTACCAATGGCAATTCCCTCTCTTCACCCCAACCTTTCACATCTGATTTCTCATTTCTTGGCAACCCCGCCTTTGCACACACTTACCTTCACAGGTGTGCATGGAAGGGTTTTAGTTTCGGACGTTATGAGCAGGGCTCCCATTAGCCCCTCGAGCTGCTCAATGATCACGATGCCAAGAAACAGTATGGCCTGGGATATCATGACCCCACTTAGGCTCCTTCTGACCTTTGTCCTGAGCCAACCATTGACTAATCTCCTCCAAACTCACCCATCTCTCCTTCGTCACCTATGGAGTCGGTGCTTTCCATCCCTCCTAGTTTTTTTTTACATAAACACCATTCGCCTGGAACCCCTGACCTATCAGCTCAATGGGGTGTCCAGGTCTCTCCCTCTCATTTTTCCTAGCATGGTAGAGAATGAGTCGGCAACCATTCACACTGTCCACTGCGTTGACGATGATGCCATCTTTTCCTACATGGGTGCCGATGACTCTTTCATCCAGCGTTCCCTCCCTTCCGAGACACAGGTTATGTTAAATGAATCCACCATTGACATCAACCTCCCTTCTTCTTCTGATGTTCCTCACATCTTAAAGATTGGCCAATCTTTAGACGCTCAGGAGAAGCTTGACTATGCCCAGTTCCTTTCCAACCATAGTAAGGCCTTTTCCTGGACTTACAACGACATGCCTGGTATCGACCTCACCATTGCTACCCATAACATTGTCACCAAACCAGAGGCTAAGCCTGTTAGGCAAAAGCTTCAAAAGATGCATCCTCGCATTGCACTCCTTGTCAAAGAGGAGCTTTAGCGCTTTCTTTCTGTCTCCTTCATCCAACCCATCGATTATCCACAGTGGGTCTCTAACATTGTCCCAGTTACTAAAGCAACTGGGGGGATTCAGATCTGCATGGACTATCACGACCTTAACTTAGCCTGTCCCAAAGATGACTTCCCTCTTCCTAACATTGACCAGCTTGTTGATCTCACGGCCGGCCATGAAATTCTATCTCTCATGGACGGGTTTTTAGAATACAATCAAATCCTGATCGCATCGAAAGATCAGCACAAGACTACCTTTATCACCCCATGGGGGACTTTCTGCTATCGAGTCATGCCTTTCGGCTTGAAAAATGCTGGTGCCACATATCAGCGCGCCATGACCTACATTTTCCATGATCTCCTCCACAAAATCATGGAGGATTATGTGGATGACCTTCTCAGCAAGTCCAAACTTCGCTGCGACCACTTGACCATTCTCATAATCATCTTCTCTCGCCTTCTGCAATACAATGTCTGCCTTAACCCCAAGAAGTGTGTCTTTGGGGTCCTCTCAGGCAAGCTTCTCAGCTTCATCATTTCCTTCCGTGGTATCGAGATAGATCCCGCCAAGATCCGCGCTATTCTCGAAATGCCACCCCCGACCAATCTCAAGCAGCTCCGCAGTCTACAAGGGAAGCTCTAGTCCATTCGCCGTTTCATCTCGCAGCTTTCAGACCGCTGCCAACCTTTTTATCACCTCCTTAAGAAGGATGTCTCCTTTAAATGGGATGAGGACTGTCAAGAGGCTTTTAAAGCCCTCAAAAGCTATCTGGTCTCTCCACCAGTCCTCATTCCACCTAAAGACGACCAACCCTTCTACTTGTATATCTCTGCCACCAACCATTTGTTAGGTGCCATGATGGCGCACCGAGACGAGCATCATCGTGAGCAAGCGGTTTACTACATCAGCCGAACACTAGTCGACTATGAAACTCGATATACATATACTGAGAAACTCTGTTTGGCATTAGTCTTTTTCGCCACCAAGCTCCGCCACTATCTTCTCAACCACAAAACCTTTGTCATCACTCACACCGACCCTCTCAAGTACATGCACTCCAAGCCATATCAGAATCAACGTATGGCTCGGTGGCTCATGCTGCTTGCTGAGTTTGACCTCAAATTCATCCAGCAAAAATCTATCAAGGGGAAAACCATCACTGACCAACTGGCAGATGCCCCTCTTCCTGACAACCAACCTTCACACTGTGAGTTCCCTGACGAATCTATCGCTACCCTCTCCACCGATGACACCGTCTACCAAATGACCATGTTCTTTGATGGCTCCAAATGTCAACTCGGTGGGGGTGCTAGGGTCATCCTCATCCCACTCGAAGGGGAGCCCATGCCTCTATCTTTTAAGCTTGACTTTGATTGTACCAATAATATGACCGAATACGAGGCCTTAATTTTGAGACTTTAGATTGCCCTTTCCCTCCACATCAAGTCTATCAACATCTTCGTCGACTCGCAGCTCATCATTAATCAAGTTAATGGTTCATATCTCTGTAAAAATGAAGTTTTATAGAGGTATAAAAATCGTGCTGACCCTCTTTTGGCATCTTTCAACCATTACCTCTTGCAGACTGTTCCACGCTCTACGAACAAGTTTGCCGACACCATGACTTCTCTTGCTTCGCATATCCTGTCTTCATCATCGTCATCTCGCCTTCTTGTCACAGTGCATCGCGTACCTTTTCCTTCATACATCTCTCCTCACATCGACCATATCAACACTATCAATCCTAGCCCACGAGGTGACTAGTATAAGCAACTTGTGGACTACTTGTCTCTTTCTGTCACTCCTCCCAACCTCTCTAGCAATGCGCGGTGAGCTTTTATCAAGTGCACAGCTCGCTATACCATGCTAGGAGGTCTTCTCTATAAGCGAGGCTTCGACGGCCTCCTCCTTCGCTGTCTAACCTCCACTGAAGCTTCTCAAGCCATAAAGCAAGTCCACGATGGGATTTGTGGTGGACACTTCAGTGGAAACTCGATTGTCAAGCACATCCTTCACCTGGGTTATTATTGGCCCACCTTTCATCAAGACTGTAGCGACTATGTTCGACGTTGCATCAAGTGTCAGCAACACTCTAACTTGCTTCATCTCCCTAGCCACGCCTTGCAAGTCGCTCAGGATTTTTGGCCTTTCTCTCAGTGGGGCTTAAATCTCATGGTGAGATCAACCCTCACTCGTCCCTTCGTCATCAGTCCATCATCACTGCCACTGAGTATTTCACCAAGTGGGTGGAAGCCATTCCTCTTGTCTCCACAAAAGCTGACAAAATTGTCGACTTCATCAGTAGCCACATCATCTATCGTTTCAGTGTCCCTCACAAAATCATCACTGACAATGACAAATCCTTCAAAAATAAGACTGTCCAAAAACTATGCGACTCATTTGGCATCAAACTCAGTGTTTCTTCACCTTACTACCCACAAGCAAATGGGCAGGCTGAGGCTTCCAACAAAATTCTGACTAAAATTCTCATGAAGGTGGTCAACAATACAGGAAGGGATTGGCACATTCATATTCCCTTCACTTTGTGGGCCTACCGTACTAGCATCTGAACCTCTATGGGTGCTACTCCCTTCTCCCTCGTGTATGGAACAGAGGCTGTCTTACCTCTCAAAGTACAGATCCCGTCTCTCTGCATTTCCCTGCATGACATTCTCTCCAAGGATGACTTTCATCAAGATCGCTTAGCTCAACTTGAGTTACTCGAAGAGCACCGTCTTGCTGCCCTCAATCATCTCCATGTCTACCAAAGTTGCATAAAGCAGGCCTATGACAAAAATCTGCGAGAATGAGATTTCAACATCGGAGACCTCGTCCTCAAAGAGAATCAGCACGTGACCAATATGGAGCGAAGTAAACGAGGCAAATTTGCCCCCAATTGGCTCGAACCTTTTATCATCACACACAAGTATGGGTCAGGGACTTATCGTCTGTCCTCCCTTGATGGATGGCTAGAACCTGAGCCTCTTAATGCGTTGCATCTTCGACCATTCTTCTGTTAGTCAAGTACTCGTCTACTTGACATGTAACTTGAGCTCGTCCCTTGAGCAATCCTCATCCTCTTAATCCTCATTCCTTTCAACCCTATTCCCCTTTAACAAGTCCTCTACAACCCTTTTATGATGCATGGATGCTTTGTCCTAATAAAAGGGAGTCCTTGAACTTCTACAGTCTTGTCCATGACCAAAAAAAAAAAAAAAAAAAAATCAAAATGTCAAAACATATCCAAGGTCAAAAAATCAAATTCAAAAAGACAGACTGATCCATCGAAGGACAGCTATACTATCATTGCTGTAGCTAATAGACTGATCCCTTGAAGGACAGCTATTCAAACATTATAAAGCAAAAATATAGACCACTCCCTCGAAGGATGGCTATGACTAAATCTTGCTACAAACAACAACCTTTATTAGAAGCTTCCCGCATTGATCAGCTTCGCAACATGACCACTAAATTAAAAGACATCTCTATGTAAGCTTCCCGCATCGATCAGCTTGCACCCAAAAAAAAAAAAAAAAAAAAAAACGAGTCATGGACTTGGCTTGTAGTTGTCTCAGGGTCTCCTATAAAAAGGGGTGAGGTTATTCTTGCTCTTAAACTGGGTTACCCTATCCACCTCCTATCACCTGCTCAAGGGACTTCGAGCTCACTTTAATGTCAAAGTGATTCGATTACCGTTCTAACACCACACTGGTCAACGACGTAATGCATGAACGGGGCTTTGGTTCTAATAACCCCTATCTATGCTTCCTTTCTGGTCCTTGTCAATGAAAGAGCAATTTGCCTTTCATCTTTTCTCTACACTTTGGTCACATTTTTTTTGTCGGCTCATCTCAAACCAAGCCATTTTCATCATTTTCAGCTGACATCATCCTAGTCCATTTCACATAGTTTCTATGGACACCAATACACATGGAAACTACCGACCAGACCCAATTTATGTTAAGCATAAACCAATACTTGCTGAAGCATAAATAGACTTCCATTCATTTTTAGCATACATCCATCACGACTGTAGAAACTTGCTAGGGATGAAATCCTCTCGACCAATGTGACATTTGTAGCATCATCTTACCCTCATCATTTTGACACTTGACCACATCCGATCATTGATCAATCAGACCTTTTGTTCGAACTACATTGGTCTGAGGCCCTATGACCAGGGCTATGTAGGTAGCACTCAGATACCACATCCTCTGAGGTTAGCTTGACCACCCCCATTTGTTCGTCTCCCTGATGGACAAACCTTCTTTCCTCCTTTTAACCATGACCTTGACCTTGACCAAGACCAATTCATCGATCCCTTTGACGATTCCTCCCTTTTAGGGAGAACTGCATTGGCTTGAGGCCCTTCACACAAGGGCTATGTAGGCAGCACTCAGATCACATGACATTTTCTGAGGTTAGCTCGGCCACATCCTTTCGTCCATCCATCCCCTTGACCAATGACCATTGGAGATCATGCCTATCTCCTTCGACCTTCGACCACTTCCAAGCCAATGTTACCTTGGTTGTTTTTGCATGTGTGCTACCTCACGGCTGGTTAGCAGAATTGTCTGTAGACCCTATTTTTGACCTTTCACAAGTATAGGATCGCAAGCCAGTTGATCTGCACTACCTGTGACTTTTTCGTGTCTCTGGGAGCACTTCCTGAGCCTGGGATACCTGGAACACGATGACCATTTGAAGCTTCAGCTTAGATTGAGTGACCTGATCAGCAGACGACTAAATGCTGGGGCCCAGTTACTTCAATTTTGGCACTCCTTGACCCTCAACATGCGACAATTTGACCTGACCCTCCCGTGAAGTGGTCTACGTGCAATCACGACTTTTGCAGCATTTTCGCTCACTCTCTTCTATCTTTTTCTCTGTCAAATCGACACTCGATCTTTGGTTCCCTTCTCTTGACTATCGCTTTGAGGGGGGAACACCTCATCCTTTTTCTGGGGCAACCTACTCCTATTTTTGTCTTGTAGTTCATCAAGAACAACCAACAAGACAAAAAAGGGGCAAATGTAGACACCACAAATGTGTCTGCACCTTGGTCCTCCCCCTTGTCCACCTCAAACCCATATCCTAACCCTTGGCCTTAGTCCTCTCCATTCATTTGATTAAAATAACTTAAATATTTTAATTAAGTGGCCCCCTTTCCACCTCACCCTTGCCACCTTGGATCCTCCCTTGAATCCCTCCACCTTCCTCTTAGCCTTTATTATGCCAAATCTTCTCATTATCTTCCTCCCATGCCCATTTAAGCATCCTCATGACCGTTCTTCCCATAATCCCTCGCCCGGCGGCGTGCAAGAATGCGTAGAGGCTATTTTTAGTCTCTGTCCCCATTCTGCCACTGCTGACGTCGGTGACCCTTCGGCCGATGTCGGCGAAACTGCCGGCATCGGTAGCCTTCAAGACCCCTTTCTACATCCGTTGCAGCCCCTGGACCCTTGAGCTCGCAAAAAGAATCCTCTCGATGCTTTGGCATTCGACTCTCTTCTCTCTGGACCTCGTGTAATAGCAGCAATAGGGGCAGGGACTCTAGATCAGGGATTTCCTCTTGCAACAAGTCTTCTGTGGCTCCAACAATAGCTCCTCCATTCTTAAGTCAGCAAGCCAAAAGGTAAGCAATTTCATTATTTTATTTCATTCTTTCATTTAGTTTCAGTTATCTATCCTATCTACTGTCTTCTACTTGCTATGTCCTTCCCCTGAGAGGTTGAAAAGCCTTCTCTGAACCTGTCCCCTGTCCATCTTCCTCTTTCCTGTCCCCCTTTTAATCTAGTCCCAGACAACTTCCTCGTCCCTCCTGATAACAAAAGACCCTACTTAGGGCACCCAACCACACCCAGACCATTCTCCAAACCATTCAAGTGCGTCCATAAACTCTGTCTCAGACCCATCCATGGACTAGACCCTGACCGGAGCCGTCCACAGTCCAGAAACCAAACCAGACCCGACCACAGGCCACTACCCCGACCGATGCCGGTCACTTCCCCAACCGACGTCGGAAGGATAACTGACGTCGGCAGACCAGATAACCGATGCCGGCAACATTTCTGACCTCAGCAACTATCCTTAGCCCGACAGCTCCTTTCAGGTAATCATTTGTCTTTTCTTTCCTTTCTAATTTGTTTATCACTTCTATATTCTGGCATTCTGTATTTCCTTGGTCTTTTATCTGTCTGTTATCAGTGGGTTGACCTCCCTTGAGGAAGTTTTCACACTTTTGGGAACAAGCTTTTGCTTGGCAACCCACTACCTATCCATCTAACATTTTCTTGTCCAAGTTCCTTTTCTTTGCAGGTGTCATTCCTCCACAGCTAAAGAGGGGTGCTCACAAGTGTCTGGATTACGGTGCGCAGTCTATATCCAGGTACTTCTAGCCTTGCCCATGACCTTAGTTTTTTTATTCATCTTTTGAATGTAGAAAGCGAATTAGCGATAGAAACACACCGTCCAACCTAGAAAGTTGGAACGCATTATACTGCTTGCACTGAGTGATCATGTAAGGACCACTCCATAGGGCATCAAATTTTGCATGTTTTCTGTGCTTAGCTTGATCTTCATCCCATTTTAGGACAATGTCTCCTTCAGAGAAATCTCTTGACAAAGATTTCTTGTCGAAGTGCCTTTTTACTTGTTGTTGGCGACTGGTCATAGAAGCCATAGCCTGATCCCTTACCTCTTAGAGTTCCATTAGCTTGCACAACTTGACCTCCAGGCCATTTCCTTCATCAAATTTTAGTTGGTGGGAGAGATCCAATGTTAGCAATTCAAGCGAGATGGGAAGCCTAGCTTCCCTTCCATACACGAGAGTATATGGAGAATTTACGATTGCTCTTTTTGGAGTAATTCAGTCAGCCCATAGAGCTATCTTTAGCTTGGCATGCCAAGTTCTCTAATTTTCTTCCATAGTTCTCTTTATGATTCTAATTAGATTTTTTTTGGTGGACTTAGCTAGCCCATTCCCCTATGGATAATAATTTGATGAAGTGCTGAGGTATATGCCATACTTTAGTGCCCATTCACTTGTTCTGGTCCCTAGAAAAGCCAAAGCATTATCTGAGATTATGGTGGCTAAGACCCCAAATCTTGTTACCAGATCCTCATAAAACTCTTGGACTACGCTTTCATTCACCTCTTTTAGAGTGACAGCCTCCACCCACCTAGTGAAATAATCCATAGTAGTTAGGACCCATTTGTGCCCAACATTAGAGGGAGGATTGATCATCCCTATGAAGTCCAGGGTCCACTGCATGAATGGTTTCTCAACTTGAATGGGATGTAGAGGCATGGCAACCAATCACTATTTTCCATCAAAAAGTGCACACTTCTGGCACTTTCTTACCTAGGCATGGGTGTCCTTGAAAAGAGTAGGCCAGATATAGCTAGCTCTCATTGTCCTTGCTATCGTAGCTCTAGGAGTGAAATGACCACCTACTGGCCCATCAAGGAACTCAACCAATACCTTATCAGCCTGGTTTGGGTTAATGCACCTTAGGAGGACCCTAGAGAAATCCCTTCTAAAAAATAATTCATCAACTAGAACATAAGGAAGAGACTAGAGTTTAAAATACCTTCTTTTGGTCTTATCAAGACCCTATGGACACTCACCTGTGAGAAGAAAATGCACAAAAGGACAAGGCAAAAGAAAAAGCTACCATTCCTTGGACCTATCCCTTCGTCAAGCCACCTCTTGCACCCAAGCCTAAAATTTCTATCCTTGGTGCATCCCAGCCTTCTTCGTCTTCCTCTTCTGGGCCAATTCATGACTCCATGTTAAAGCAACTTCACTAGACACTTGTAAAGATGTCTCTTTATGACCTTATCCAAACCTCACCTCAGCACCGACAAGCCCTCATCCAAGCCTTGCAGGCAGCGGAGGTCCAATCTGAGGACCCCCGACCACTCACTGCCCTCGTCCATTCTTTATCTCCTGTCGCCTCCATCACATTCAGTGATTCTAAGATTCCCACATCTAACACGAAAGATCAAGACGCCGCCCTCTTCATCACTGCCTATGTTGATCGAACATGCATTAAATGCGTTATGATCGATGGCGGCGCTAGCATCAACATTATCTCTACCCATGCCTTTGATCAATTGGCTCTTCCCAAGAATTGCATCTCCAAAACTGACGCGATCTTACGCTCTTTCAATGACACCACTACCACGACCATTGGCATAGTCATCCTTCACATTCGCGTTAATCCACGCACAGTCCCGAAGCTCTTCTATATCATCGAAGGAGAGTTTCAATACAACCTTCTACTGGGCCGACCTTGGATCCGTGCCATGGCCTGTATACCCTCCACCCTACACCGTTGTGTGAAGTTTGAGCATGACGGGTAAGTCCACACCATTCCCGCTGACCCTTCACCCTTCAAGACTTGCAACACAACCTACCGTCCCAACGATGTTCTCATTCCCATCAAGCCGTCAACTCCAGTACCGCCTCCATCTATGAAAGCATCGACCAGTTTGCAATCGACGGTCGCCCTCACCCCTCCTCTTCAAGCGCCGACCAAAGACCCCATAGAAGACATCTTCCAAAGACTATCACTTGGGGAATATCGCTTGTTGACCCTAGACATGTTCCAAACTCCATAAGAGTATGGACACCTTCACCTCAGTCCTAATTACGACCATCGAATCGGGATGGTCATGCCTTATGGTCCTCCTCACTTCCAAACCAACTTTGTCTATGGGGGGATCAATCAAGCTCCTACCAATGGCAATTCCCTCTCTTCACCCCAACCTTTCACATCTGATTTCTCATTTCTTGGCAACCCCGCCTTTGCACACACTTACCTTCACAGGTGTGCATGGAAGGGTTTTAGTTTCGGACGTTATGAGCAGGGCTCCCATTAGCCCCTCGAGCTGCTCAATGATCACGATGCCAAGAAACAGTATGGCCTGGGATATCATGACCCCACTTAGGCTCCTTCCGACCTTTGTCCTGAGCCAACCATTGACTAATCTCCTCCAAACTCACCCATCTCTCCTTCGTCACCTATGGAGTCGGTGCTTTCCATCCCTCCTAGTTTTTTTTTACATAAACACCATTCGCCTGGAACCCCTGACCTATCAGCTCAATGGGGTGTCCAGGTCTCTCCCTCTCATTTTTCCTAGCATGGTAGAGAATGAGTCGGCAACCATTCACACTGTCCACTGCATTGACGATGATGCCATCTTTTCCTACATGGGTGCCGATGACTCTTTCATCCAGCGTTCCCTCCCTTCCGAGACACAGGTTATGTTAAATGAATCCACCATTGACATCAACCTCCCTTCTTCTTCTGATGTTCCTCACATCTTAAAGATTGGCCAATCTTTAGACGCTCAGGAGAAGCTTGACTATGCCCAGTTCCTTTCCAACCATAGCAAGGCCTTTTCCTGGACTTACAGCGACATGCCTGGTATCGACCTCACCATTGCTACCCATAACATTGTCACCAAACCAGAGGCTAAGCCTGTTAGGCAAAAGCTTCAAAAGATGCATCCTCGCATTGCGCTCCTTGTCAAAGAGGAGCTTTAGCGCTTTCTTTCTGTCTCCTTCATCCAACCCATCGATTATCCACAGTGGGTCTCTAACATTGTCCCAGTTACTAAAGCAACTGGGGGGATTCAGATCTGCATGGACTATCACGACCTTAACTTAGCCTGTCCCAAAGATGACTTCCCTCTTCCTAACATTGACCAGCTTGTTGATCTCACGGCCGGCCATGAAATGCTATCTCTCATGGACGGGTTTTTAGAATACAATCAAATCCTGATCGCATCAAAAGATCAGCACAAGACTACCTTTATCACCCCATGGGGGACTTTCTGCTATCGAGTCATGCCTTTCGGCTTGAAAAATGCTGATGCCACATATCAGCGCGCCATGACCTACATTTTCCACGATCTCCTCCACAAAATCATGGAGGATTATGTGGATGACCTTCTCAGCAAGTCCAAACTTCGCTGCGACCACTTGACCATTCTCATAATCATCTTCTCTCACCTTCTGCAATACAATGTCTGCCTTAACCCCAAGAAGTGTGTCTTTGGGGTCCTCTTAGGCAAGCTTCTCAGCTTCATCATTTCCTTCCGTGGTATCGAGATAGATCCCGCCAAGATCCGCGCTATTCTCGAAATGCCACCCCCGACCAATCTCAAGCAGCTCCGCAGTCTACAAGGGAAGCTCTAGTCCATTCGCCGTTTCATCTCGCAGCTTTCAGACCGCTGCCAACCTTTTCATCACCTCCTTAAGAAGGATGTCTCCTTTAAATGGGATGAGGACTATCAAGAGGCTTTTAAAGCCCTCAAAAGCTATCTGGTCTCTCCACCAGTCCTCATTCCACCTAAAGACGACCAACCCTTCTACTTGTATATCTCTGCCACCAACCATTTGTTAGGTGCCATGATGGCGCACCGAGACGAGCATCATCGTGAGCAAGCGGTTTACTACATCAGCCGAACACTAGTCGACTATGAAACTCAGTATACATATACTGAGAAACTCTGTTTGGCATTAGTCTTTTTCACCACCAAGCTCCGCCACTATCTTCTCAACCACAAAACCTTTGTCATCACTCACACCGACCCTCTCAAGTACATGCACTCCAAGCCATATCAGAATCAACGTATGGCTCGGTGGCTCATGCTGCTTGCTGAGTTTGACCTCAAATTCATCCAGCAAAAATCTATCAAGGGGAAAACCATCACTGACCAACTGGCAGATGCCCCTCTTCCTGACAACCAACCTTCACACTGTGAGTTCCCTGACGAATCTATCGCTACCCTCTCCACCGATGACACCGTCTACCAAATGACCATGTTCTTTGATGGCTCCAAATGTCAACTCGGTGGGGGTGCTAGGGTCATCCTCATCCCACTCGAAGGGGAGCCCATGCCTCTATCTTTTAAGCTTGACTTTGATTGTACCAATAATATGACCAAATACGAGGCCTTAATTTTGGGACTTTAGATTGCCCTTTCCCTCCACATCAAGTCTATCAACATCTTCGGTGACTCGCAGCTCATCATTAATCAAGTTAATGGTTCATATCTCTGTAAAAATGAAGTTTTATAGAGGTATAAAAATCGTGCTGACCCTCTTTTGGCATCTTTCAACCATTACCTCTTGCAGACTGTTCCACGCTCTACGAACAAGTTTGCCGACACCATGACTTCTCTTGCTTCGCATATCCCGTCTTCATCATCGTCATCTCGCCTTCTTGTCACAGTGCATCGCGTACCTTTTCCTTCATACATCTCTCCTCACATCGACCATATCAACACTATCAATCCTAGCCCACGAGGTGACTAGTATAAGCAACTTGTGGACTACTTGTCTCTTTCTGTCACTCCTCCCAACCTCTCTAGCAATGCGCGGTGAGCTTTTATCAAGTGCACAGCTCGCTATACCATGCTAGGAGGTCTTCTCTATAAGCGAGGCTTCGACGGCCTCCTCCTTCGCTGTCTAACCTCCACTGAAGCTTCTCAAGCCATAAAGCAAGTCCACGATGGGATTTGTGGTGGACACTTCAGTGGAAACTCGATTGTCAAGCGCATCCTTCACCTGGGTTATTATTGGCCCACCTTTCATCAAGACTGTAGCGACTATGTTCGACGTTGCATCAAGTGTCAGCAACACTCTAACTTGCTTCATCTCCCTAGCCACGCCTTGCAAGTCGCTCAGGATTTTTGGCCTTTCTCTCAGTGGGGCTTAAATCTCATGGTGAGATCAACCCTCACTCGTCCCTTCGTCATCAGTCCATCATCACTGCCACTGATTATTTCACCAAGTGGGTGGAAGCCATTCCTCTTGTCTCCACAAAAGCCGACAAAATTGTCGACTTCATCAGTAGCCACATCATCTATCGTTTCAGTGTCCCTCACAAAATCATCACTGACAATGACAAATCCTTCAAAAATAAGACTGTCCAAAAACTATGCGACTCATTTGGCATCAAACTCAGTGTTTCTTCATCTTACTACCCACAAGCAAATGGGCAGGCTGAGGCTTCCAACAAAATTCTGACTAAAATTCTCATGAAGGTGGTCAACAATACAGGAAGGGATTGGCACATTCATATTCCCTTCACTTTGTGGGCCTACCGTACTAGCATCTGAACCTCTATGGGTGCTACTCCCTTCTCCCTCGTGTATGGAACAGAGGCTGTCTTACCTCTCAAAGTACAGATCCCGTCTCTCTGCATTTCCCTGCATGACATTCTCTCCAACGATGACTTTCATCAAGATCGCTTAGCTCAACTTGAGTTACTCGAAGAGCACCGTCTTGCTGCCCTCAATCATCTCCATGTCTACCAAAGTTGCATAAAGCAGGCCTATGACAAAAATCTGCGAGAATGAGATTTCAACATCGGAGACCTCGTCCTCAAAGAGAATCAGCACGTGACCAATATGGAGCGAAGTAAACGAGGCAAATTTGCCCCCAATTGGCTCGAACCTTTTATCATCACACACAAGTATGGGTCAGGGACTTATCGTCTGTCCTCCCTTGATGGATGGCTAGAACCTGAGCCTCTTAATGCGTTGCATCTTCGACCATTCTTCTGTTAGTCAAGTACTCGTCTACTTGACATGTAACTTGAGCTCGTCCCTTGAGCAATCCTCATCCTCTTAATCCTCATTCCTTTCAACCCTATTCCCCTTTAACAAGTCCTCTACAACCCTTTTATGATGCATGGATGCTTTGTCCTAATAAAAGGGAGTCCTTGAACTTCTACAGTCTTGTCCATGACCAAAAAAAAAAAAAAAAAAAAATCAAAATGTCAAAACATATCCAAGGTCAAAAAATCAAATTCAAAAAGACAGACTGATCCATCGAAGGACAGCTATACTATCATTGCTGTAGCTAATAGACTGATCCCTTGAAGGACAGCTATTCAAACATTATAAAGCAAAAATATAGACCACTCCCTCGAAGGATGGCTATGACTAAATCTTGCTACAAACAACAACCTTTATTAGAAGCTTCCCGCATTGATCAGCTTCGCAACATGACCACTAAATTAAAAGACATCTCTATGTAAGCTTCCCGCATCGATCAGCTTGCACCCAAAAAAAAAAAAAAAAAAAAAAAAAACGAGTCATGGACTTGGCTTGTAGTTGTCTCAGGGTCTCCTATAAAAAGGGGTGAGGTTATTCTTGCTCTTAAACTGGGTTACCCTATCCACCTCCTATCACCTGCTCAGGGGACTTCGAGCTCACTTTAATGTCAAAGTGATTCGATTACTGTTCTAACACCACACTGGTCAACGACGTAATGCATGAACGGGGCTTTGGTTCTAATAACCCCTATCTATGCTTCCTTTCTGGTCCTTGTCAATGAAAGAGCAATTTGCCTTTCATCTTTTCTCTACACTTTGGTCACATTTTTTTTGTCGGCTCATCTCAAACCAAGCCATTTTCATCATTTTCAGCTGACATCATCCTAGTCCATTTCACATAGTTTCTATGGACACCAATACACATGGAAACTACCGACCAGACCCAATTTATGTTAAGCATAAACCAATACTTGCTGAAGCATAAATAGACTTCCATTCATTTTTAGCATACATCCATCACGACTGTAGAAACTTGCTAGGGATGAAATCCTCTCGACCAATGTGACATTTGTAGCATCATCTTACCCTCATCATTTTGACACTTGACCACATCCGATCATTGATCAATCAGACCTTTTGTCCGAACTACATTGGTCTGAGGCCCTATGACCAGGGCTATGTAGGTAGCACTCAGATACCACATCCTCTGAGGTTAGCTTGACCACCCCCATTTGTTCGTCTCCCTGATGGACAAACCTTCTTTCCTCCTTTTAACCATGACCTTGACCTTGACCAAGACCAATTCATCGATCCCTTTGACGATTCCTCCCTTTTAGGGAGAACTACATTGGCCTGAGGCCCTTCACACAAGGGCTATGTAGGCAACACTCAGATCACATGACATTTTCTGAGGTTAGCTCGGCCACATCCTTTCGTCCATCCATCCCCTTGACCAATGACCATTGGAGATCATGCCTATCTCCTTCGACCTTCGACCACTTCCAAGCCAATGTTACCTTGGTTGTTTTTGCATGTGTGCTACCTCACGGCTGGTTAGCAGAATTGTCTGTAGACCCTATTTTTGACCTTTCACAAGTATAGGATCGCAAGCCAGTTGATCTGCACTACCTGTGACTTTTTCGTGTCTCTGAGAGCACTTCCTGAGCCTGGGATACCTGGAACATGATGACCATTTGAAGCTTCAGCTTAGATTGAGTGACCTGATCAGTAGACGACTAAATGCTGGGGCCCAGTTACTTCAATTTTGGCACTCCTTGACCCTCGACATGCGACAATTTGACCTGACCCTCCCGTGAAGTGGTCTACGTGCAATCACGACTTTTGCAGCGTTTTTGCTCACTCTCTTCTATCCTTTTCTCTGTCAAATCGACACTCGATCTTTGGTTCCCTTCTCTTGACTATCGCTTTGAGGGGGGAACACCTCATCCTTTTTCTGGGGTAACCTACTCCTATTTTTGTCTTGTAGTTCATCAAGAACAACCAACAAGACAAAAAAGGGGCAAATGTAGACACCACAAATGTGTCTGTACCTTGGTCCTCCCCCTTGTCCACCTCAAACCCATATCCTAACCCTTGGCCTTAGTCCTCTCCATTCATTTGATTAAAATAACTTAAATATTTTAATTAAGTGGCCCCCTTTCCACCTCACCCTTGCCACCTTGGATCCTCCCTTGAATCCCTCCACCTTCCTCTTAGCCTTTATTATGCCAAATCTTCTCATTATCTTCCTCCCATGCCCATTTAAGCATCCTCATGACCGTTCTTCCCACAATCCCTCGCCCGGCGGCGTGCAAGAATGCGTAGAGGCTATTTTTAGTCTCTGTCCCCATTCTGCCACTGCTGACGTCGGTGACCCTTCGGCCGATGTCGGCGAAACTGCCGGCATCGGCAGCCTTCAAGACCCCTTTCTACATCCGTTGCAGCCCCTGGACCCTTGAGCTCGCAAATAGAATCCTCTCGATGCTTTGGCATTCGACTCTCTTCTCTCTGGACCTCGTGTAATAGCAGCAATAGGGGCAGGGACTCTAGATCAGGGATTTCCTCTTGCAACAAGTCTTCTGTGGCTCCAACAATAGCTCCTCCATTCTTCAGTCAGCAAGCCAAAAGGTAAGCAATTTCATTATTTTATTTCATTCTTTCATTTAGTTTCAGTTATCTATCCTATCTACTGTCTTCTACTTGCTGTGTCCTTCCCCTGAGAGGTTGAAAAGCCTTCTCTGAACCTGTCCCCTGTCCATCTTCCTCTTTCCTGTCCCCCTTTTAATCTAGTCCCAAACAACTTCCTCGTCCCTCCTGATAACAAAAGACCCTGCATAGGGCACCCAACCAGACCCAGACCATTCTCCAAACCATTCAAGTGCGTCCATAAACTCTGTCTCAGACCCATCCATGGACTAGACCCTGACCGGAGCCATCCACAGTCCAGAAACCAAACCAGACCCGACCACAGGCCACTACCCCGACCGATGCCGGTCACTTCCCCAACCGACGTCGGAAGGATAACTGACGTCGGCAGACCAGATAACCGATGCCGGCAACATTTCTGACCTCAGCAACTATCCTTAGCCCGACAGCTCCTTTCAGGTAATCATTTGTCTTTTCTTTCCTTTCTAATTTGTTTATCACTTCTATATTCTGGCATTCTGTATTTCCTTGGTCTTTTATCTGTCTGTTATCAGTGGGTTGACCTCCCTTGAGGAAGTTTTCACACTTTTGGGAACAAGCTTTTGCTTGGCAACCCACTACCTATCCATCTAACATTTTCTTGTCCAAGTTCCTTTTCTTTGCAGGTGTCATTCCTCCACAGCTAAAGAGGGGTGCTCACAAGTGTCTGGATTACGGTGCGCAGTCTATATCCAGGTACTTCTAGCCTTGCCCATGACCTTAGTTTTTTTATTCATCTTTTGAATGTAGAAAGCGAATTAGCGATAGAAACACACCGTCCAACCTAGAAAGTTGGAATGCATTATACTGCTTGCACTGAGTGATCATGTAAGGACCACTCCATAGGGCATCAAATTTTGCATGTTTTCTGTGCTTAGCTTGATCTTCATCCCATTTTAGGACAATGTCTCCTTCAGAGAAATCTCTTGACAAAGATTTCTTGTCGAAGTGCCTTTTTACTTGTTGTTGGCGACTGGTCATAGAAGCCATAGCCTGATCCCTTACCTCTTAGAGTTCCATTAGCTTGCACAACTTGACCTCCAGGCCATTTCCTTCATCAAATTTTAGTTGGTGGGAGAGATCCAATGTTAGCAATTCAAGCGAGATGGGAAGCCTAGCTTCCCTTCCATACACGAGAGTATATGGAGAATTTACGATTGCTCTTTTTGGAGTAATTCAGTCAGCCCATAGAGCTATCTTTAGCTTGGCATGCCAAGTTCTCTAATTTTCTTCCATAGTTCTCTTTATGATTCTAATTAGATTTTTGTTGGTGGACTTAGCTAGCCCATTCCCCTATGGATAATAATTTGATGAAGTGCTGAGGTATATGCCATACTTTAGTGCCCATTCACTTGTTCTGGTCCCTAGAAAAGCCAAAGCATTATCTGAGATTATGGTGGCTAAGACCCCAAGTCTTGTTACCAGATCCTCATAAAACTCTTGGACTACGCTTTCATTCACCTCTTTTAGAGTGACAGCCTCCACCCACCTAGTGAAATAATCCATAGTAGTTAGGACCCATTTGTGCTCAACATTAGAGGGAGGATTGATCATCCCTATGAAGTCCAGGGTCCACTGCATGAATGGTTTCTCAACTTGAATGGGATGTAGAGGCATGGCAACCAATCACTATTTTCCATCAAAAAGTGCACACTTCTGGCACTTTCTTACCTAGGCATGGGTGTCCTTGAAAAGAGTAGGCCATATATAGCTAGCTCTCATTGTCCTTGCTATCGTAGCTCTAGGAGTGAAATGACCACCTAATGGCCCATCAAGGAACTCAACCAATACCTTATCAGCCTGGTTTGGGTTAATGCACCTTAGGAGGACCCTAGAGAAATCCCTTCTAAAAAATAATTCATCAACTAGAACATAAGGAAGAGACTAGAGTTTAAAATACCTTCTTTTGGTCTTATCAAGACCCTATGGACACTCACCTGTGAGAAGAAAATGCCTCATGTCCAGTGTCCAATCCTTTATAATAGCTAGTTCTTCTATAGTGGCTACATCATGGATTAACAAGCTATCTTTCCTTTCTTGCTTTATGTCTACAACCAACTATTAGCATAAGCCTCTTCCCCTCACCAGTTTGGTGATCTTAATGTCTATGTCGTACTCCATCACTTGGTAATCCACCCTACCCTCTTTTCATTTAGATCTCAATTGGTCAAGCAATCTTTGACACCAAGATGTGGGACCATAAGGTGAATCTTGCTGTTAGACAACATATGCCTAAATTTCTTTAGGCTCCACACTACTGCCAGGACTTGATTTTCTACATACATGTACCTGACTTTGAAGTCCTCTAACCCTTGGTTGAAGAAAGCAAGTGGCTACTGGAGGTCATCACTGTTAGCTTGGGTAAGCATGGTAGATATCACCTCCTCATTGCTAAAAGTATAGAGGTTGAAGTCCTTGCTGAAGTCTAGGCTGATCAAAGTGGGAGCCCAGGTTATGGCCTACTTGATGGCCTCAAAGCTGTCTTTCTTTTGAGCTGTCCATTTGAAATCGTCACCCTTTTTTAGCATAGGGGTGAGTGGCTTGACTATCTCTACAAAATTTGGAATGAATCTCTGAATGAAATTAATCCTACCAAAGAAACTCTACAAACTTTTCTTATGCTTTGGTAGGGACATCTCCAGGATAGAGCAAACTCTCTCGAGGTCAATAGATAAACCCTCCTTGGACATAATGTGGCCAAGGAGTTTCCCTTCATGAACAACAAACATGCACTTCTTTGGATTAAGAGAGATGCCAAATTCCTTGCATCTTTCAAAAATCTACCTGAGGTGTTCTATATGTTAGCTCACTTTCTTGGAGAATACCGTTACATCATCAAGGTACACCAGCACGTTGTTATTTATCAAGCCACCAAAAGCCATGTCCATGGCTCACTGAAAGGTAGCACCAGTGTTGGATGGTTCGAATGGCATCTTCTTGTAGGCAAACATTCCCCATTTAGTGGTGAAGGCTATTTTGTGCTGGTCACAACCTTGTACTAGAATCTGATTATACCCTGAATAACCATCTAAGAGGGAGAAATGCTCACTACCAGTTACCTTTTGGAGGATCCACTCCATGCTTAGAAAGGGATAATGATATTTTAAAGAGACTTTATTAAGGTCTCTAAAATTGACACACAGCCTAATCTCCCCATTTTTCTTTCTAAAAGGAACAAGGTTAGCCAACCACGAGGAATGTTTGATTGGAAATATAATTTTGGACTCAATTAATTTGGCCAATTCCCTCTGCATGAGGGGCTCAATTGTTAGATTGACAGGCCTTTGCTTTTGTGTGATTATCCTAGCACCTTTTTCTAATTCAATGGTGTGTTGGGAAAGCCTTGGGTTGAAGCCCTTCAACTCACTATAATCCCATGTAAACACATCAGTGAATTCTTGACACAACAAAATGAAAGCTCACCTTTCTTGAAGCGTATAGACCTTTCCAAGTGCAAGCATATTATCCTTGAAAATTTTGACCCTTTCGTAATTCTCCTCTTTGGTAGTGATGCATGCCTTGTCATTTCTTAATTGGTCATCTCCATTGAAAATGCTTTCAATCATGACCAGACCTTTAGGGACTTTATTTTTCTTCAACTAAACAATCTGATTGCCATATTTCTGCTGCAATTTTGCCTAGTTGTGTGTTGCGAACTCAGCTTCTTCTTGTGGGAAGAAAGCTATCTGCTAGTCACTTTTGAAGACTTGCCAATTTGTAACATTGTATGGGATTGAAGGCCAAACCACCACTTTCAAGTGGCACAAACCACAATCTTGGTTTATTTCCTTTGAAACATCAAACTGGGTGCCAATTGTTGCCAGCCTATCCACTTGTTTATTTTGCTCTCTGGGAATGGAGGTTATATTAAAATCAAGAAAATCTTCCACCAAGTCCCAAACTCTATGTTTGTAGGACTTTAGCAAGGAGTTCTTTGTTAGATTTAGGCCTCTCACCTGATTTACAATCAGCTCACTATCTCCCAGAACTTGCAACTCATTAGTCCCTCTTTTTTTTGCCCATTCGAGGCCATGGATCAAAGACTCATATTTTGCAACATTACTCATGCAAGAGAATTAGAAATGGAAAACTTGAAAATTACCTTTCCTTCAAAGGGGAAACCAACATCACCCCACCACCAACACCCAACTTACTTCTAGAATCATCAAAATACAGCTGCCACAGGCCAAGGTCTTATTTGCTTTCCTTCATTAAATTTGGCATGAAGGTGCCCTCTTCATGCATGCAGTAGACTCCAAGGTCTGCCTCCTCTATGAATTTGTATGGATAATGTTCAAAGTTATCATTTCCCCACTCATCCAAGAGTAAGTCTGTGACTCCTTCAAGAGTAGAGGATGGAGAGTGGTCTATCTGAGACTCTTTTGGGTCGATGATGGTGTAACTGACATTTGCTACCTTAGGCAAATATGGTTCTAGATGGTCCTTATAGAGTGGCTCAAACTCAATTTTCACCTTGGTCCCATACTTGGTTCTAAAAACTAAATATGACCAATTCGTTGCTAGATAGCCACCTATCTTTGACGTGAAGTCCCTAGACAAGCAAATTGTGAAATACGGAGGAACATCCGCTACCACTATATCATGGGGAATTGAGAAGGTTGGGCAAGCATGTAATGTCAAGCCTAAACCCTTCACAATCCCAAATATTTTTTCAAGTGTCCCATCTAGCTGTAGGACTCCTTTGTTCATTTCTTCATACTTTAATCCCATCTTATCAGCAATGCATTTGGGCATCACTGAGGTGTTGGCCCCAATATCAATTATGTAGTTCTATACCAAGAAGTCCCCAATGACCAAGGATACGTAGAAAGGGGGAGTTTTCTCTTCCTTCTTTACTTAACCTAAAGTGGAAGGCTACCCATTTGTCATCAAGACATTATCAGTGCTTGCTGGAACAACTTGACAATCCAGCTCACGCAATTCCTTCTTCAACATGTCCTTTTGGCCTGGAAGAGACAATGAATCCCATAAAGAGATATTCATGTGCAGCTTATTCATCTAGTCCACTATATTGATTTGAGGGTTGCTTCCTTTCAAGTTTTCTTTGGGGTTGATTCCAAGCTGAACTGCAGGTTGAGGGGTTGAAGGTAAAGATGGTTGCCTAAAATTTGGGGCCTTTGAATTGGAGTGTGATGGAGGAGGTGCTATTGCCACTTGGGTGGTAGCCTAGGCTTCTCCCATTACCCTTGTCTTAAACCTTGTGTTGGCTGCAACACAATCAACCTTATTGTTTGCATTACCCACATAATTTACTAAATACAATTCCTCTTCCAAATGATTCATCAGGGCAGAATCAGGCTGAGCCTGATTGTTACTCATGCTGGGTTGCATTGAAGGCTCAAAGGCCTAAAATTGAGTGGCTATTTGGTTGTCTGAATTCTAAAAATAGTTCACCATCTCATTTTTATAGACATCCTATTCTTGACCATATCCCATGGTCAAATAGCTTGGCTGCTCTTGTACTAAATTGTTTTGAACAGGTACCATGGCCTTAGATGATGAAGAGGGACCAGTGTTGTAATTTTGAAATGGCCTAGTTGTAGTGAGCTGCCCCTGACCTTGATTATAGTTTTGAAAGGGGGGTCTAGGGGCTTGACCATATTGCTAGTATCCCTGATTCAGTCTATTGTTTTGAGCTTGCTACCTTTTAAGGGCAACAAGTTTGTTTGACATGTTTTACAATAGGCTTTTAACCTCATGAAGCTCATTTGATGAAACAACAGCTGGCTTCTCAATGCTAGGTAGGGGAGCAATTATGGGAGCAATGGTTTGAATTGGGGGAAGCAATTCTAGGAAAAGTGGCATGTGAGGCCTAGGGGCAATTTTCTCAGCTTAAACCAAGCAATTTTTGGCTGCTATGGCAATGCCATAAGTAGCTGGCAGTATATGTCCTCCCATGGATTGGATTATCACAGTAATATCACTATTTAATGCCTTTAAATAGCACAAGAAAGCATAGCTAAGAGTCGGTCTTACCAAGATGGGAATTCTATCCCAAGTCTTTTGAAAATGTGTGTTGAAGTCTTGCATATACTCATATGGAGCTCTCTTTATGGTCGTCATCTACTCAGCAAGCGAGATGCCATCACTCTTTTCCCCAAAACAATCTATTAACTAAGTGCCTAATTCATTCCAAGAATGTATGGAATTCACAGGCAAGGTCCCATACCAGTCAAGAGCCTTGCCTTTAAGAGACAACACCAACAATTTGATGGCAATATTTTCTTTTGTTACATTATGAATATTGCAGAGGTTGGCAATATTCCTAATATGCTCGATGGCTATAATAGGTCCCACTCCATCAAAAGAAGGCACATTTTTTAAATCTATTCTTGGAATTAGATCATAGTGTGAGAGGTTTAAGGGGCTCTCACCACGAAAAGCCACAAAAGGCAATGCCATGGCTGGGATCGGCTATAACTGGGGTTTTACTGCAACTGTGTCTCTTATAATAGGCCTAGGAGGATTGATTGATGGATAAGGATGGGTCCTCTCAAATCATAGTCTTTTTGTATAGTTTAAAGGTAACTCAATGAAATCAAAAGGGACCCCTCTTGAAGTAGACCTTGTGATGACTTTAGGCATAGAAGATTAAGAAAATGGTTTTGAAAATATAGAACTGAAGATCTTACTAATGGAGTCACTAGATGCTGAAAAACTTTAATTAGCTATATTAGGACTAGAATCAATCCTAATATTTACTAAGTTATCAAACTATGTGTCCCATCGAGCGTGCCAAAACTATTGATGCCAAGTGCTAAAACTTTACTGAGTGTTAAATTAGAGTCCCACTAGGCATGCCAAAATTGTTGACATAGCAAAATGCACCCAGTGGTAGGAAAATAAGCTCCTACCTTCTCCTCACAACATGGAAACTCCTCTCTCACCTATGGGATGATGAAGCTAGAGAGGAGAGTCTCTAGGTAAGGGCTAGCTCCCTTTGATGTATCATGTTTGTTTCAGTAAGTGCAAATACATATATATATATATATATATATATATATATATATAAACTGGGGGGATGAAAAGGGAGGAAAATATAGGAAAACAAACTACTCTAAGGAGGTGATACACCAAAATAAGATGAAATTCTCACACCCACTCTCAAAATCAGACAAACACACTTATGCGCTTCACCCTTGATAGTAGAAACAATTTGTAAACTTGACAGGGAGGTAAAAATGAAAGATACAAAAAAGGGAGGTTCACCAAAGGTGTTATGAGAAGCACTCTATAGATGATCCCCTCTATTCTGCACTCCAAAATAGAACTCTTCTCCTATCAACTGCAGATGGTGCCTTGTAGATAGGTGGTGTGTTGGTGTTGAACCTGTGACAACATCAAAGACAATGACTAAACACAAATCAACACTTAGGACATACACAAAATATCTACCCAAGAAGAGGTAAAGACTGTGTTTATAGATTCAAGTGGAAATTTTAGTAGGGTTGTGCCTTATAAAATTGTGAAAAGATGATTACAAAATGACCAAGTTCATCATATATATGAGAAGCAAAGAGGCCCATTTGGCACTCCTTTTACAAGTGGCATACATGTCTCTTCATGAAAAGAATAAGTTGCTCAAAATATTAATGAGCTATTCATTTTGTCTACTCGAGAACTGCATTTCCTACTTAGGTGACTTACACGGTTTGCCTTCTCATTTAATGTGAGATAGAGGAAATAGTTGTGCTGCTGGCTACTATCATTCCAAATGATCAATTCACTGGCACAATTTCACCTATTAGAGTCACTTCTTCAATTAGTGCCAGTTGGACTGACTACTCACTCATTCCTTGCTTGTCTCTTTGTCCATTTGTCTTATTTGACTCATTTGGCCCCTAGGGTGAACATCTTGATGGGTTGCTACATTTTGAGCTCCTTTCCATGGCCAACGCTTCATCTTTGAAAAGGAATGGCTATTCCATTCTACCAAATTTGATGTGCATATGGCCTTCATGCTTTTGAACATCAACAAATATTTCACTCTGTTAAACTTGATGGCTTCCAGGACATCATCAGGTCCATGCAACATCATATCAGATCCCTTGTCAGCGTTTGCTTTTGTGTTCTTCCCTGTGGGCACCCATTTTGCCTATTAAACTACCCTTCACATTTTCTTGGAGGGATGGTGACCCTCTAGGACTTTGAAAATGCCCCTTTGCACTTGGTCAAAAGTCCCCCGCAAGGGCACCTGCCCTTTGGGGTCCTTTGATGGGTCTCTTTGTAGGGTCGTTGGACCTTCAGACTTCTCCCTAGGCACCCTACAGACAAATTGTCTACAGACAATTTCCTCAGGTTAATTCCTTGAGGTTGTTTGAGACTTTGGCTTCACTTGAATTTTTGTGGACTTTTGTCTGTAGACATTTTCTCATAGACAAAAAGTCCATATAAATTCCACCCAGGCTTTTGCATTGTTGTTTGAAGTGGCCCAAATTCCTTCAGACTTTTTGTTTGAAGGAATTCCTTCAGGCAAAAAATTTGAAGGAATTTGGACTTAGTCAATTTTAAGCCAAATGAAACCTTGAACTGAATTTGAAATGGGTCCTTTGAATTTTGCATGCTTGCCCTCCACTAGGGCACTTTGACTTGGACTTCCCCTTTGGCCAAAGGGCATCTCTTTGAACTAAGTCCATTGAACCAAAGATAGGTTCAACAGTTCAACCAAGCATGCTAATGAGTCATGAACTCCTTCCTTTGAACCTTTTCTATTGAACTGAACCTGTTGAACCAAAAATTGGTTCAACGGTTTAAGGTTCAACCATTGTGTGCTGATGAGCCTTAGAAGGTCAATGAATCAATATTGAACTAGACTTGTTGAACTTAAGCCATTGAACTTTCCATTGAGCTTGTGTAACCTGAAACAACTATCTTCGAATAGTGAAGAAATAAGGTAACAATTTTGGCCTGGTGATAAAAAATTGGTCAACAGTTGGATTGACCTAGTTGACCCTATATTATTTGTAGACCCTATTTTTGTGCTAGGTCAACCTAGTTAACCCTATACTATTTCTATCATTTCTTGTTTCCTTGATTTCTCATCTCTCTTTCTTCCCTTCATCATGAAATTTCTATTTGATGATAATACTAATTTTTAGTCATCAAACATGATGGATTTTACCAACCCTCATAGGGTCTCTCATAGCTAGATTAGGGCTCCTCTCTTGGAAGCTAGTAATGTTTATATTGTCACTCATATAATGAACTATGGGACTCTTCCTAATAAATATTATTGGTGTAGTCCTCTTTTATCATTATAAGACCAACCCAAATTATAATATACCCATACAATGCTCTTCTTTATCTCTAAATTTCCTCAACATCAAGGAAAAGATCCTTCTACCATTTACAATCTTATGATTAATGGTCAATCTGAAGAGTCTCATTTACCTACTCCTACATTCTTAAATATATTTAGGGGTACCACTTTCTTTGATTTTCAACCTCTTCATTTGATTATTACCCCTTCTCATACCATGTCCTCTTTTTCCCTAAATTCTTCCACCTCCATGCCTAGTATATCCACTAACATGGCAAGTTCTACATCTAGTGGGCCTCTAATAAGATCCACTATCCTTAATCCTTTCACTAGTGAATTATTTTCTACCCAATGTAATCATTCTATTAATTCTTCTTCTTCTTCTCAACCATTCACTATTCCATCCTTTTCTACACATGTAAATTATGCCACTAGTGCTTCACATTCTCACAATTCCTCTCAAGTTACTATCAACACTAATAGTGGTACCCAAGCCACTAATACCACATCTAATGTTTCTAATAATGTTAATCAAACACATCAGCTATTTTTACAAACACTCAATCAAATGAATGCATTTCAAGATTATGACATAAATCAAATGATGAGAATGCAAAAACACATCCTCTATATTTAATCTCATCCTTAACCAATGTCTTGGGGCACACATAACCAAAATGTTCCCCTCCCTTATCTTTGAGATTCTCAAGGAAATCTCATTCCTCAACCTCCTTTGGTAAAAAAAACTATTAATCATATCTAAAATGAACCTGTCAGTACTCAAATTTCTAACATTGATATAGAAGGTATCACACCTACAATTTCTTATAATGGATCAGCCGATCCCTCCCTTCATCTTAAAACATTTGGAAATATTTATTCTTATCCAAAACGTTCATAGGTGATGACATGGATTGGTATAACCAATTTAGAATGCATTCCATTAATAGTTTTGAGGATTTAGTGAATGCTTTAGTTCAAGAATTCCAAACTAGTGATCTTCCTAAAAACACTTTGGCCCACTTCATAAATTGCAAACAACTTGAAAACAAAACTAATCAAGCTTTTGTTAAAAGGTGGAAAACTTTGTCAAATAAATGTGAACATAACATGGTTGATGAAAATATTTTCCATCTCTTTACCAATGCCCTTTTTCTTAAACTTCAATATCAAGTATAAACTCTCTCTCCATGTACATTAGAGGAGGTTTTTTACCAAGATAAATGACAAGATTTCCTTATACATCAATTCAAGCCACCTCATCCTTTTATGGGTCCTCATATCTTACTTAAGAACAAAAATTGCAATGTTACCAATGATGGTGTTATAGATTCTTATAACACCATTCACAATGTTCAGGCTATCATTCATACCCCTTTGTCAAAACCAAATACCCTTTCTCAATAATATACTAATTCTCACTTATCTTCACTAAACAATATTAATGTTTATAAAACTCTATCCTCAACTAAATTGTTTAAGTGTCTACCTAGGCCTCTTCTAACAGATCTTGACCCTACCTATTCTAAGAAATCTTGGTATAAAGTTGAGGCAAGATGACCTTATTACTTTTAATGATCCAATTTCTGATTCTCCCTTAGATAACACTTCCCATTCTATTTCTAACACCATTCCTTCATCTTCTAAAACTAATGATACTCAAATTTCTACTTCTTCTACCAACTCCCAAAATCAACTTGAACCAGGTACTTCATCATCACAACATGATTTACTACCTTGTATTAAACCTCCTCCTTATTACCAACATAAATTTTAATTCACTTTGGTTCTTCCTTCCATGGACTTCCTTAATCATTATGCATCTATATTTAACAACCTTCTTATGGGTTATGATGAGTGGGATCCCATCCCAAAACTCACTAATCTCCCATCCTAAATTCCATTCCTTGAGCTTATGAGGAATTATCCACATCACAAAAACCATCTTATAAAACTATTATTTGAGATGAATGTCCCTCATCCTCCCCTAGCAGGATGGGAGACAACTTATCTAGATCCAAGTATAGTAAATTACAATAATGTGAAGAGATGTCTATCAAAATTGATGAAACTATGGACACTTCTCTTTCCTTAAAATTTCCTATAGATTATATGATTCCCAAAGAGATTATATTTCATGTGGATGATCCTTCCTTATTTATTAGTGTCAAAATAGGTGATATCTAAGTTAAGCATGGATTGATTGACAAGGGTTATAGCACCTCCATTGCCTCACTTGACTTCATTAATACCCTTGGATATTTAGAATGCAATCTCAAGTCTACACATAACACCTACCAAGGATATGATAGAAGGTAAATGCCTCCTCTAGGTTGTGTTTGGATTCCCATTACCATCCCAACTATCATTGTCTGTGTGAAGGTTATGATATTTAACTTTAACCTTTCTTATAACATCTTGCTTGGTAGGCCATAGACTCATTATATGAGAGCCATCACTTATTTTACCTACCAATGCATTAAATTCCCTCATAATGGATCCATTTATAGGATTTAAGGTGATACTAACCCTTAGAATTTTGAATAATTCTAAGACCTTGGTGTCGTCAAAATTCCTACTCTTGAACCTTTGCCCAAAGTTCCATTATGTGAGTCTCAAAATTTTAATTTTCTTGTTAATTTAACCAAAAGTTATAATGGACATCCTAAAATTATTGGGAAAATTAATCCTAACCTTTTAGATTTTTATGATGATGAGCCTAATGAGATTAACCTAAGTATCAAAACTTCCAATCTCTTGCCTCATCTCATCTCATAGCTTCTTACTTCCTTGTAGCCTCATTCTCGTAAGCCTCCTTGCAATGCTATTCCCATAGTCTTGACCAAGACTCAACATTCTATTCACCACACTTCCTCAGATGATAAGGTTATACCTACTTGTGTCATTGATATTCATACCCTAGTTATAATGATGGTTATTCCTTAGATGATTCATTCTTAAGTGGTCTTGTATAGGCCCATGATGCTAAGATTATCCATTATAATTCTTCTTTACTTGAGTATTTTAGCATATATTCCTATTTCCCCTCATTTACAGTTCCTAATTTTAGTATTTTTCCTCTTTATCATAGGTTAGAGATGGTGCTAACACCTCTAATTTTTAAAGAGACTCATAGGAGTATTCTCATGGATCGTGCTATGACCAGGCCTTACTCTTTTGATAGGTACCCTGATCACTATATATGGTTTACTCATAAGATTAGTGTGACCCTCATTAGAACTTATATAGATATTGTTCCTCCATTAGTAGAGCCCTTATAAGAGCCCATTCCCCCTCCCATTATAGTTAATCCCATTCTTTCTCCTCTTATAGTTGAGCCTATTCCTACTCTTATTGTTTTTGAGCTTACCCTTGCCTCTCATCCCATTGCTTCTTTCATTGAGCCTAGTTAGCTTCCTTCTCCATCACCACTTCTTTTGGTGATGGATTTCTTCCCTTGTCTTAGATGGAATTATTACCCACCAAATGGGTTTATGAGTCTTTTTTGGCTTCTTCCACTCTTGTGACACCTCCTTCTATGAGTGCTTCTCGTAAGATCACTCACAAGTGTAAATGTTGCTTCCATCAGATAGATAATCAATATTCTACCAATTATCATAAGTTATAATAGTATGTTGATACTTTTCATCCTTCCTAAAAAAAACCATGCCTCCATTAAAGGTTCTACCTGAATATATACCTTATTATTGTAAAGTGTAATATCTATGGCACCAATGTGGAACCCATCACATCGATCATTTTGGTATCCTTCAACAACACCTTAAAGATCACCTTATAGCTATTCTTAGACCTTCTTCCATTCCTCTCATAGGTCATTACCATAATAAGGCTTCTCCTTTTTCTCTAATGGATCCACTTCTAATGATTCCATCCCCTCCTATGGTCTCTTCATCACCTTCTATTCCTCCACCCATAATTCCTTCAGCTATGGACCTTCCCTCACCTATGGATCCTTATCCACCTATGAGTCCCTCACCTATGGATCCTTCTCCACTGGTGATTCCTTCATCTCTCATAGATACCACTCCTAGGAATTATCAAAATCATCCCCTGCTTGATTTCCCTCCTTAGCATGATTCATCAAGTATTCCTACTTTTTAAGTTGAGGAGATTAAAAGAGATGTTTTTTCCCATTTTTCATTAAAGATTGACGAGACATTAGTAGTAATTCATATCCATCTCCATAGCGATCTATCTAATTTCTGGGATAATGTGTGTGGGTAGATTTATCAATATTTATGATCACATACATGGTTCCTTTACATTTACATTTTGATTGGATATATTCTATAATTTTATTTTATCTATATGTTATACATTTGACACTATGTCAAATTCATATTTTTCTTATATAGTGATCTTACCTTTTATAATATATCTTACTTATATGGTCATTTATATTTGCATATGATTATCATTCATTATCATTGCTTTCTCTTTATTTCTTGAGTTTTTCTAAAAACTCTCTTCTTATGCCTTCATGATTATTTTCTTTCTTATCTCCATTTTTCATAGATAATTATCATTATGACTTGGTTATATAAACCCTGTTCCCTTTGGTCCTTATCTCATTTTATTTACTATGTGACTAGTTATAAAATAATGCATCTCATTATACTTTCCTTTCACCAATCCACTTTTGGATCTCCTTTTCTCCTTCTTTCTTTTTGCAAACTAAACATATATACGATTGAGAGTTGAGATCACATACTAGTTCATTTTTAAGCCTAAGTGTCCTAGTCACTCTTTATCTTTGGTTACTTAGCTTCCTTTAGCCTTAGCGTAAATCTCATTCATGTGTATCACTACATCTCTCATGATTGGTCATTCCAAATTTGTATGGAAGATGAATCTTAAAAATCCATAAAAAGTTAAAATCCAAATCATTTTACAAAAGATAATGATATAAAAGGCAAAAATATTCTTAAAAGTCAAAACAAACTAAAATATGTGATTCAAAGCACATCTCTTTCTTCTATTAGAATCTTAAACTCCATAATTGGTCTCATGATAGAGTCAAGGTCCTTTGGGGTATGGTAGGCTAGTAAATTAGAAAAGGATAATAAAAAAATATTTTAGTGCTACTGACTTTCTCATGCAAGTACCTAATCTTCACAGTAGACCAATGACTATTTAAGGGGTCTTGAAGAATGGAGAACACGTCATGGGAAGGTAGGTCCATTTTAATTTTTCTTATACCAATATACCTTCATGAGTTGATCTTAGTAGCATGCTTATTCACCTATAAATCTTTGTGTCTATAATGAATAGGTTTCCTTTGTACATTGATGGTCACTAGTCACTTAGTGTTTTCTCATGTCCTTAGTGTGCCTCTTGTCTCCTAAGGTCTTCTCATAAGATGCCTCAATATTTATTTTTTATACTCCATTTTTTATTCCTTATATTCCTTATATTTCCTCTTAATAAATATTGTCTTGTTTATTGATCACTCCCCTTGGGATTTCATTTGTGAGTTGCATTATAAGACCAAAGATAGTACCCAACATTCCTCACAAATTATCACTTTTTTCCTTCCTATTACCCACATCATTTATTACTCAATTATCCCAATTTTCCCACCCCAGTGGTGTTCTCTTTGTGATTTTTAGTGTAAGACTGTGGATAGGACCTGATATTCCTCACAAAATTTTCCAATAATACAAATCACACACAAAATTACATGTGTCAAATATGAGATAATAGGTGATCAATTATGAAGTCACACATCATTGACATGCTTCCCAAATTGATTTAGTATGTTTTATGCTTACTTTATTTCTCTGACTTTTATCTTCTTATTTTTTGAGTGCATGTAAGAATACAACCATTTCTTGGATTTTTCATACTTTCTAGCTTGAATTAGTGTGAAAAATTTAAGACCAATTTTTTGCCAATTTTTTTTTCTCTTATACTTCCCGACATAATTTAGTATAATTGATTGACTTAATTAATTTTATTATACCATTTTTTCCTTTTTACATACCTTATATTTTATTACATTGTTTTCATACTTCCCAACATGATTTAGTATGATTTTACTTGTTTTAATTTGGTACAAAAATCTTTCACTTTGGTTTAAGAACAATTTCTTTTTTACCATCTTGTTTTACCATCCCTTGTTCCTTTATACTTAGTCATTTTATTTTTACTACACATTTCCCAACTCAAAATAGTGTGTAGTACATTTTTTATTGATTATATTTTTCCAAGTCCTTTTTGCCTATTATTTTTAACCATGCATGTGTTTTAATAATGCTAGAAGAGAAACCACATCTCATATATTTCCTATACTATATACAAAAAATATATAAATACATGCACTAGAAATAAATATATCTAAAAGAATACATATCCACAACCATAATGATGACAAAATAGACAATCAACATCAATATGCTAAAATGACACATTATACATACATACACACACACACACACACACACACACACACACACACACACACACACACACACACACACACACACACACACACACACACACACACACACACACACACACACACACACATCATGACTTTTGATACAAAAAAACAACCATATATACAATGCTCTAACTCTATGGTTGGGAACCATCCTATCTATCTTGTGGCCTAGCCACACTACCTGTTGAGGCCTTGGTCTGACTCATCTGAATAGTAAACTATAAGGAGGCTATATGAGATCTCAATCTATCTACCCATCCCTATATATATATTCCACCCATGACTATACCTATGCCAACTAGGCTAAGGTCATCATGTGTGTTTCCCTCTCCTACTCCTGCACTTGTGTCATATGAGTCAAGGTCATTATATGTGACTATGTCATCTACATCACTATATTTATATGTAAAAGTCTCTCCTTTGTTAGGACTACCATGATCATATCTCTCTTGTACCCATATTTGCTGTTGGCTACATCCTCTCTCTCTATGCTTGTATCTACCTCACTGCCTCCCCTACTAATCTGAATCGCTCACTTAAGCTAGGGTAAATGGTATACTAGGGTCCTATAATGTAGTAGGGTCATACAAATATAGAGTCTTATCCAAGACATCATAGAGTGATCCCCTCATAATGGACCCCCATCTCTCCTCCTCATCCTCATCTACACCTACAAAATCACATCTAGATAACTATTAGATCATTTTTATATCTCACAATATTTATATATCTCTAGTCTCTATTTAATAATAAAAACATAAGCAATAATTTAATCATATTTATTACATATTTTTGTCTTAACCACTATAACCTCATCATCTACATGACTACCTAGCATAGTTTCTCCATCTATGTAGTATTCTAACGCCTCCCCTATATGTCACCTCCTTAGATCAAATGTCACTGTCATGGCTCATATCCACCTTAGCCTATGCTTAAGTGGCCTCTTTATCATCTAAATCTCTTTTGGATCACTTGTTGGATCATTAGGGATGGTGATAGTCTCCACTCTCTCTTTCTCTTCTTACCTCCATTGACATCATGTCCTTGATGGTCATTACTCATCTCACTATAGAGTTGGTGGTGGTATCTCTAGTGCCACTACCTCTACACTCCTCTCCACCTATTGCCACTCTTAGAGATCCCCCTCATCTAGCTTGTTGTCTCCTCACCATCCTAGCTCACTTGGTATCTAGAGATGTTTTTCTCTCCTTCATAATTAAAAATAACCAAATGAATTCTCTTTCCCCTATTTAAAAACACTTTTCAAAATTCAAATTCTTTAATTATTTTTCTATATATTCCTTTTTTTGCCTATATCTTTGTTTCTATTCATCCATTTTATAAAACATAAAATTCATTAGATTCATGATGATGTATAAAATATTTTCAACTACCATATGCCTATTTTCCAAAAAAAATTAGTTTTGGCTTTTTTTGCACTAACTTCTATAGATTTTCCTAGTGTTCTTCACATTGGATACCTTAACTTTCTCTTGCAGTCTAATTCTTTATTTATAGCACTAAGGTATCTATTTTTCAATTCTATCCTTTCCTTTATCTTATTATCTACTTACTAAAATTTACTTAGCATCAAAATTGTGTGTTATCATGTTCTATTTCTTGAAGCACCATCCCATATTTCACTTACATGACACGTGATGAGATTCAAGTGGGGTATATGTATACACATAATATTTTCAAACTTTTATCAAATATTGACACTTCATATCTTTCAAGAACCCATTGAGTCTCAATATTTCTAAGTGCATACCTTAAAGGGTGGGCAGACCTTTTGTGCTTCATAAGATTGTTGTTTCTTTTTCCACTTGTCATCTACACACTTATCTCCTAAAACCATTTACCCTAAGATTATTCTTCAATCTTACCCATTTTAGTCATTTGTCATGATTTATCTTCCTTATTCTTACCTTGATCCCCTTTCACCAATTGACTATACTAAGTCGACTGGGTTGACCTTGTAATAGTTTTTAACCTCTAATTATGGTATAGGGATGATAGGGTTAACCCTGTACTATTTAGGGATATTTGTCACTTAGAGTTTTGTTAGCCATTCAGCTAACGTAGCTTGGGACCTATTGATTTACCTCTTAGAAACATATAGGGTTGATTAAGTCAACCTTGTATTACCAACCTATTCTAAAGGATTTAGGGCAAGATCTGCCTATATATACAAGCTCATTTACATCCATTTTAGAATTGAAAAGCAAAGAAGAATAAGTAAAAATGAATATATGATTATTGACCATTCTACTTGTGAAATAAAGATTAGGGTTCCATACTTTCTTTTGACATATAGATCTTATCTTGTGGAGAAGTCTTTTGGATACGTAGATAGGTTGTATAGCCTAGAGTTGATTTATCTTTATTATGCATACCACAAAAATATCTTATGAAGCACCTTGGCTAAGGGAGATATTGAGGTTCTATGGGTTCATCTTCAAGGTAAGTATTCTTAACATTATTTATCTTTTATAAGAAAAGATATATAATATAATTTTTCATCTCTTTCATGCATTAATATTCTACATACATTGATGTGAGTATATGTCTTCTATGAATGTTTAGTTTAGTTTGTTTTATTTCTAACCCCCACTTTATGTCACAAGCTTTGGTGTGCATTAGATTATATTTAATTTATTGTTTAGTAGAATAGAGTGAACATTAAACCTATGACTCTTTTAGAGTTATTACATGTTTTTATTAGACTACAGGATTTGAAACCCTTCCTAACATGGTGTATTATAATAAGTGATCCCCTAATCAAGTTTAGTGGATCCCCATATTGGTCATGCTCTCATTTTATTCCCAATTAGAACTATAGGTATGCTCTATCTTTTTTCAGCCAAGATTGATTTATAGACATGATGGATTTTGTTGGAAATATTGTCATTGATGTCAAAGGTTTAGTATTATTGGTGATAAAGGCCCCATTGCATTTAATGTTATTTATCTTGGCTAATATGAGTTAATATTTATTTAATATTAATGAATATATTTTTGGTTGCATATGAGACAAAATAAGGGCCCATGGAGAATTCGAAGAGTCACGAGATAAAGACAAAAGAAGGATGGGACACATTTTCCCATGAAGAGTCATCTTGGGGAATACCAAGAGTCACCAAGTGAAGACAAAAGAGTAAAGGGAAAATTTCTCATGAAGAGACACTTTAAGGAATACAAAAAGTTGCCAAAGATAAGGACAAAAGTGGGAAAGATGTTTTTGGTTATGAAGGGTCACCACATGACTTTTCAAATGCTTGGATATGAAGGGTCATCCAAGATTGGCACCATTTTCCATGAGGAATGAAAGGTCACAAAGGGGGAAGGCCAAAGGTCATTTGGAAAGCTATAAATAAAGGCTTGAGTAACCATTTGTAATGTGGAAGTGAGAGGTTGATTTGATATTGTAATATCTAGCTTAGAAGAGCAATTATGAGAGATGATTTGTATTTGTTATATCTAGCTTAGAAGAGCAAAAGTGAGAGAGAGGAAGGTGATGTTGTATTGATCTATCATTTATTGAGATAGAAACATTGAGAGATAGGTGTGTGGTATACACAAAGGGGTTGGTGCTTGGCAAAGGGGTTGGTGCTCCTATGGGTTGGTGCTCATGAATAGGTGCTGGGTTGCTGCTCGGCAAAGGGATTTGAAGCTCCTGTGGGTTGGTGCTCATGAATTGAAGCTGAGGTTTGTACTTGGAAAAGGGGTATGGTGCTCTGGTGGGGTTGTTCTCATGAATATATTTGAGATTGATTCTCTGTGGTTTTTCCCACATTGGGTTTCCATGTTATATCTAGTGTCTCTCTCTATCTTGTGTGGATGTTTATTGTTTGAGTTTTATTGCATATCTTGAATGTTTGATTAAGTGGAATTTGGTTAAAGAAAAGATTTATAAGATATATAATATACTTATTCACCCCCCTCTTAGTATATTTTATGCTTAACAATTGGTATCAGAGTAGGTTCCTTTTTGAAAAGTTTTACAGCTTGAAGGTGGATCGGGAAAGCACGATGGCTGGGTCACAGGAAGGATTTTCTACAAATAAGGCACCTTTGTTTGATGGGATGAATTATGATTTTTGGAGCATGAGAATGAAGGTTTATTTGATGGCCCTTGGATTTGACATATGGAAATTAGTGGTGGAGGAATATGAAGAGCCACAGACATCTACAATTACTCTAGCAGAAAAGAAGGCAAGTGAATGTAATGCTAAAGCTTTAAATGCTATTTTATGTGGTTTATGTGAATAAGAATTTGTTAAAGTTATGCAATGTAAATCTGCTCATGAAACTTGGGTAAAATTTGAGAATATTTACAAAGGTGATGGAAAGGTACATCAAGCTAAATTGTAGACTTTTAGAAGGCAATTTGAAAGTTTGAAGATGGAAGAAGAAGATATAGCAAGTTATCTTTTACGAGTTGATCAGATAGTAAATTATATTCAAGGTCTTGGAGGAACATTAGAAGAGTCAATAGTGGTGTAAAAGGTTTTGAGATCTCTACCAATGAGATATGATGTAAAGGTTTTGACAGTCAAGGAGATGAAGAATTTAGCCAAGCTGAAGATGGATGATCTTCATGGTATTCTCACGGCATATGAGATGTAGACAGAAAAAGATAAACCCTCAAAGAGAGAAGCAGCTTTCAAGACATAAAAGAAGGAGAAAGCTAAGATTCAAGAATCAAATGATAGTTCTAGTGATGATGAAGATGACAATGAAGCACTTTTCATTCATAGGCCAAAAAGAGGAACATGTAAATATCAAGGAAAATCACCTTTTAAATGTTTTAATTGTGGAAAGATTGGACATTTTTTAGCTAGATGCCCAGATAAGGTTAAAGATGAAGAAGAATAAAAGCCTACATACAAGAAGAATTTCAAAGGCAAATCCAAGAAGGGATTCGAGAAGAAGAGCCTATATTCTAAGGACCCTAGCTTAGTTGAAGATAGTGGAGTCAGTGATTTAGAAGATGAAGAGATTCTATTCATGGCCATACATGATGATGATCAAGAAGAAGAAAAGGAGGAATCTGAAGTAGATATGGAAGGAGAAATCAATTATGCCCTAGAAGAGTTAGAAGCTGTTCAAAAGAAGAATTGAAGGTTAAAGCACCAGATTGAAAAGAATGAACAAGAGTCAAAGGAAATGATTAAAGATATAAAAGCACACTTTGAAGAAGCCAAGAAGAAGGAAGAAGATCTCAAAGCATAGTTGGAAATAACAAGAAAAGATTGTGAAAGGTATGTTATTAAAATTGCCTCTTTAAAAAAAGATATTAAGAAAGTAGTCAGAGATAAAGTAGTGAGTGATTCAAGATTTGAGGATAGCACTAACATGCTGAATAAGATATTGGAAAGTCAAAAAGAAAATTTAGATAAGATAGGGATCAGATTTGAAAAGAAAAAGAGCTATGCTGAAGCTCTTACACAAGAGGAAACAAAAAGGGGAGAAGTGAAGAATACAGAGGACATTCCAAATAGAGAAGGATGGAGAGAACAAAGCTACAAAAGGCAATCAGGTCAGAGATATATAGACAGGTCTTATTTTTATGGCTATTATTTTTATTGTAATGGATATGGTCACAAGAAATTAGAATGTAGAAAAAGAGATAATAATTTCAAAAATAAGGAGAAGGAAAGTAAAGTAGAGTCAAGCAAAAGCCATAACTCTTTTGCTCCTCTATCAAGCTTTGATGAAGAGACCATAGTGTGCTACAAGTGCAACAACTATAGACACATAGCTCAGTATTGTAGAAATGTGTTCGAGTCAGTCAAGAAAGATTAGAGGTTCAAAGTTCCATTCATCAAGAAGAAGGATCAGAATGTCAAAGCTCCATTTATCAAGGAGAAGGTTTAGACATGTTCATGGCAGAAGAAACAACATGAAGATTCTATGATGGTGTAGATAGCTCTGCATGTGGGAGGTAAAGATCAGCCATGGTTAATTGATAGCAGATGTTTGAGGCATATGATAGGAGATAAAAGTAAGTTCATTTCTCTAAAGAAGATTAATGGTGGTACATTAAGGTTTGGAGATAAAACCACTGCCAGAATAGCCAAAAAAGGTACTTTGAGTTTGGATTATGGTAGAAGTAAGACTAAGAATGTTTTATATGTAAAAAGTTTTAAGCATAATTTGTTGAGTGTTAGTCAAATATGTGATCAAGGATATACATTAAAGTTTCATAAAGAGGGTTGTGAGATTAGAAGAAAAGATTCAAATGAGTTGATTGCAGATGCTCAAAGGATAGGGAAAAATGTGTATGTATTATTAGATATCTTCTCAAAGGCATGATCAAAGGATACATTTAGAGATCGGTGAGAGGAGTTGGGAGTAATTTCTATTACTTCTTGCCATTGATGTTTAGCATCAAGTGAGGGGGAGCTAAGTGTTAGCTCCAGGTAGGTCCTTTGCTATTGATGTCAAAGAAGGAGAATAATAGGTATAGGTACAAGTGAAAAAAATAGGTATAAGGAATAGGTACATGTTACTACAATAAGGGGGAGTTATTGTATGATTTCAAATGATGGTATGTGCAGGTGACAAGATGTGGTAGTTTCAGGATTGAGGTTGCCATCAATGACAAAGGGGGAGATTGTTGGAAATATTGTCATTGATGTCAAAGGTTTAGTATTATTGGTGATAAAGGCCCCATTGCATTTAATGTTATTTATCTTGGATAATATGAGTTAATATTTATTTAATATTAAAGAATATATTTTTGGTTACATATGAGACAAAATAAGGGCCCATGGAGAAGTTGAAGAGTCACGGGATAAAGGCAAAAGAAGGATGGGACACATTTTCCCATGAAGAGTCATCTTGGGGAATACCAAGAGTCACTAAGTGAAGACAAAAGAGTAAAGGGTGAATTTCTCATGAAGGGACACTTTAAGGAATATGAAAAGTCACCAAAGATAAGTACAAAAGTGGGAAAGATGTTTTTGGTTATGAAGGGTCACCACATGACTTTTCAAATACTTGGATATGAAGGGTCATCCAAGATTGGTGCCATTTTCCATGAGGAATGAAAGGTCACAAAGGGGGAAGGCCAAAGGTCATTTGGGAAGCTATAAATAAAGACTTGAGTAGCCATTTGTAATGTGGAAGTGAGAGGTTGATTTGATATTGTAATATCTAGATTAGAAGAGCAATTATGAGAGATGATTTGTATTTGTTATATCTAGCTTAGAAGAGCAAAAGTGAGAGAGAGGAAGGTGATGTTATATTGATCTATCATTTGTTGAGATAGAAACATTGAGAGATAGGTGTGTGGTATACACAAAGGGGTTGGTGCTCCTATGGGTTGGTGCTCACGAATTATTGTTGAGTTGGTGCTTGGTAAAGGGGTTAGTGCTCCTGTGGGTTAGTGCTCATGAATTGTTGCTAGGTTAGTGCTTGGAAAAGGGGTTGGTGCTCTTGTGGGTTGGTACTCATGAATTGTTACTGGGTTGGTGCTCAGCAAATGGGTTGGTGGCTCCTGTGGGTTGGTGCTCACAAATAGGTGCTGGGTTGGTGCTCAACAAAGGGGTTTGAAGCTCTTGTGGGTTGGTGTTCATGAATTAAAGCTGAGGTTTCTCTTGAATATATTTGAGATTGATTCTCTGTGGTTTTTCCCACATTAGGTTTCCACGTTATATCTAGTGTCTCTCTCTATCTTGTGTGGATGTTTATTGTTTGAGTTTTATTGCATATCTTGAATGTTTGATTAAGTGGAATTTGGTTAAAGAAAATATTTATAAGATATATAATATACCGATTCACCCCCCCTCTTAGTATATTCCATGCTTAACAAATTTTTGATTGCATATAGTAACACTATAGAAGTAGACCTCACCTTCACTAGTGTCTCAAATAAAATCTATGGTGTGCTAATGGAAAATATACTTATAAGTATAATTGGTGGTTTTTGTGTAACTACCCATAAGATAGGTAAAGGATAATCATATAATTGAGGCATATATGTACAATGGATGGAATGAATCAGAGTTTTTATATCCATGACCTACCTAATAACATGTCATATGTGTCTATACTAGGTATGACTTAGAACCTAGTGGCCATATGTGTTGGCCCAACCTATAATGGAAGTATAATCCAAAATGTAGCTTAGAACATGGCAAATAAAACCATAAATAAATACATTAGTTAGATAAATGTCTTACTTTGAATAACCTAAATGTCTTAGAAGTGTAATGGTGCACATGTTAATACTCGACCCATTATCAACCATGACACTTTGAATATGATGATGATCAATGTAGTCTTGTACAAAGAGGGCATATTAATATGAATAATAATCAATAATATCCCACTCTATGAAAGTAACAAGGGTCTAGAAGGCATTATAGTATGATATACACCAATGATATTGATATGCCCTTAACTGTTGGTGTGTCTAAGGATATGCGTATCTAATTCATGGCTTGCATAACCCTTTTGCATATTATTTTACATTTATATGATTATTAGGTTGGGATATGGGTGGTACATGGACTTATTAGACTATATATATGAGGCAGGGCTAGTTATTCATCATCATATTTGAGTATTCATTCTTATTGCAAGTATTTGGAGGTCACCCCATTGAAGTGGCTTATATATTTTTCATAATTTATAATATATTTCCATATAATTGTGATATATTGATATATTTATTATTATTTGGTGAATTAATATTATTCTAAGTGGTATCAGAGCATTGATTTGGGCCATAATTAGGTCAAAAACCCTAGATCTTGAAATTTGAATAAATCTAGAAAATGGTTATGAATTTCTCTACAATTTTTTTACTTGAGTTTTGAAATTATTCAAGTAAGTTTCCATTAAAATTTAAGATTATTTGGATCTTAATTTCAAAATTTATTTCCATTTTAGGGTTTTTAATAAATTTTCTCCATAGCTCACAGTTTGTAGAAATTTTCAAATTTATTTACATTTTTGAAAACCTTGGAAAAAAATAGTTTGGGTCTATTTTTTATATTTGTGATTTGAGGCTGACATATGTTAAAACATTCATGTTCACAGTTGGGTCAATGGGGAAAAATAAGGTTCACCATCAAGCCTTCATATGGCTAGTTCTAACACCTACAGATGGGGGAAAGGGAAATACACCTCAAAAAATCCTTTAAGGGATGACATGGAGTCTGAATCATCTAATATGATTTCTTAAATTTAGTCAAATCTACATGGCCTAATACAGAAGGATGTGCAAGTCTAAACTCAAATATTAATAATGCAAGGGGAGTTTAATGGCATAAAAAATAAGTTGTAGTAGATCACAACACAATTGGATACCATTTAATCTCATTTACCACTCAACAACCCTCCACTTTTTCTTTTTGTTCCTCCTCCTCTCAATACTAACATTGCCAATATGGGGTTAAAACTGATGTTGGCAAAAGCAGACTTGCACAAGTTTGATGGTAAGGATCCACTCACTTGGATCACTAAAATTGAAAATAATTTTGGCCTACACTAAACTCCTAGCTCTCAAAATGTGGTTGTGGCATCTCTATATCTAGAACCTAAGCCATTAATTTGGTATCATTGGTTTTGTGCTCAAAAGAAGAAGACTGGTTCTCTTGTTACATGGTCAATATTCTCTAATGAAATTATGTCCCACTATCAAGATAATGTTTATGAAAACTACTTTAACCAATTAGAAAAACTATGATAACTATAAAAAGTGAAGGATTATATTCATCAATTTCAAAATCTATCCTTACATGTGGAGGATATCACTAAGACAAATATGACAAACCTTTTTCTAGGTTGACTAAAAGATAGTTTTCAATTAGAATTTTGTATGTTTAAACTCAAAATTGTATCTAAAGCTATACCAAGGGCATGCTTGGTAGAAGGAAAAGAGATGATCAAACATCTTCCTTTCACTACTAGTTGAGAACACACCTTCCCAACTCCATCATGGATTCAACCTACTAGATTGACAGAATAAAAAATTGAGGAGAAGCATACCAAAGGGTTTTGTTATGGTTGTGAAAAAAAATGGAACAAAGGTCATCGATGTCATGAAAATAAGTTATTTTACATTAAAGGGGATGATAAGGATGAAGAAGATAAAGAGGCATATAGTAAGGGTTGTGAAGGACCCAAGGATGAAGGTGTAGATTTCCAACTTACTATCTCGTACCATGCCCTTGTAGGTATTTATACTCTTCAGACTCTTAAGGTGGCAGGTTTCATTAAGAAATGGAAGGTTATAGTGTTGATTGACTCAGGTAGTACACATAATTTCATCAATAATAATTTGGCTACTCATTTGAATTATTTCATGTACGTAGCCCATAAATATTAAGTGATGATTGTAGATGGTGGTATAGTTAATTGTTATAGAAAATTCCATAATATTAAGTTAGCAATGGGGGAATATTTGCTAGATTATCCTATGTTTGATATTCCTATGGGTGGGATTGATATTATTTTGGAAGTACAATGGCTCACCACATTAGGTACTATTGATATGAATTTTAATGAACTATTCATGCATTTTTATTCTGAAATCAAGCTAGTTAAATTATGGGGATTAAGATTTAAATATAAACAAGTGGTTAGTTCACATCAAATGACCAAGATGATAAAAAAAGGTGTTGAAGGATTTGTGGTATAATTGTTTTCCATTGATGTTCAAAAAACTAAGGAGTCTACCCATCCTGAGTTATAACACATATTAGATGAGCATTAAATTATTTTTGGACCCATGCCAAAAGGTCTTCCTTCTATCTATACTCATGATATGCCATCAGACTCATTCCTTGAAGTATACCACCCAACATCAGACCATACAAATATGCTTATGCCCAAAAGAATGAAATTTTAAAAATGGTACAAGATTTTTTGGAGGAAGGAACCATTCAACATAACTAAAGTGAATATTCTTCTCTAGTAGTCATGGTGTGAACAAAGGAAAAAACTTGGAGGATGTTCCTAGATTATAGAGAGTTCAATAAGTTCTCTATCAAAGATAAGTTTTCTAATCCTATAATTGATGATTTATTAGATGAATTACATGGTGTTGTTTATTTTACCAGATTAGATCCTTGATTTGGGTATCATCAAATCTAGATCCATGAGGAGGACATTACTAAAACATCTTTCCATACTCATGAAGGCCATTATGAATTTTTTGTCATGACTTTTGGTCTTACCAATGCACTATCCACCTTTCAAAGTATGACAAATATGGTTTTTAGGCCATTTTTAAGAAATTTTATACTTGTGTTTTTTTATGACATCCTTATTTATAGAAAAATTTGGGAAGACCACTTACATCATGTGAAATGGGTACTCTCAATTTTTTAGCAACATTAATTATATGATAAACCATCCAAATGTTCTTTTGGAGTTCAAGAAGTGGAATATTTGGGTCATAATATATCACATGAGGGAGTAAAAGTTGATCCTAAAAAAATCCATGCCATCATTGAGTGGCATATTCCCAAGATGCTTAAGCAACTAAGGGGATTTATGGGACTAACTAGTTGCTATCATAGGTCTGTCAAACACTATGGTATTATTACAACACCTCTCACCTCCTTGTTGAAGAAAGACTCCTTAGTGTAGATTGATATAGATATCAAGGCATTTGAACAACTAAAAATGGCTCTGTGCACCACCCTAGTATTGGCTAATCCATATTTTTCTAAAACTTTTATGGTTGAATGTGATGCATTTAGATATGGTATGGTTACAGTAATCATGTAAGAGGGTAAGCACATTTCCTTTGAAAGTCATCAGTTGAAGGTTAAAATTCAACTCAAATGCTTATATGAGAAATATAAGAGTCTATTCTACATGCATTCAAACAATAAAGATCTTATCTTTTGGGTCATCACTTTTAGGTAAAGACTGATCATGATAGCCTTAAATATTTTTTAGAACAATGGTTATCCTTTGAAGAACAATAAAAATGGGTGATGAAAATTTTAGGTTTTGATTTTGAAATAGTCTATAAGAAAGGAAAATAAAATGTGGTGGCTGATGCACTATCTAGGTGAGATGAACTAGTTGAGGCATTGTTATGTGCCATAGCCATTTAATAGGTAGACAAACTTAAGGAAACAAGGGCAAAATGGGAGAATGAAAGTACTTCCCATGCATTGATTCATAATCTATATCAAGGTTTAGATGGGATTAAAAAGTATACATTGAAGGGGAATGTATTATGGTATGAAGATAGATTATATTTATGTTATAATTTTCTTCTCAAACAAAAAATCCTTCAAGAACTTCATGCATCTCCACTTGGTGGTCACTCAGGGTTTTTGACAACCTATCATAGAATTAAGAAGGATTTTTTTTTGGAAAGGACTTAAGGGGATGTACAAAAATATGTGGTTGAATGTATAGTCTATCATCAAAATAAAGGTGAAACCATTAAAACCCTAGGTCTTTTACAACCCTTATCCATCCCTAGTCAATGATGGGAAGAGTTATTTATGGAATTTATTACCGGGTTACCATGATCTATAGGTAAAAATGTTATCATGGTTACTATGGATAGATTCATAAAGTATGCTCATTTTTAATCTTTATCTAAACCATTGGTGGATAGTACAATAGCTTTTTCCTTCCTTAATATAATTCAAAATATGCATGGTATTCCCAATATTATTATTAGTGATCGAGATCCCATATTCACTAGTAATTTTTAGATAAACTTATTTGCATGTTTGGGAACCTAATTAGCTCATAGCTTATCCTATCATCCTTAATTCGATGGATAAACTGAGGTATTTAGCAAGTGTTTATAAGGCTAATTTCATTGCTTTGTGTTAGATAAACAAGATAAATGGGTTCAATGCCTACCCTTGGCTGAATGATGGTATAATACTTCAGTGCATAGTTCATCCAAAATGTCTCCTTTTATGGAATTGTATGGATACCATCCTCCATACCTAAATTTAACCTTGAAGGCCCACCCAAAGGTATGTATAGTGTAAGAACACCTTCAACATCAATAGGAATTCCTTTCTAGTTTGCATGAAAATTTAGCTTTAGCCCAGAATCACATGAAGAAATAGGTAGATAAACATAAGTGTGAGAAGCATTTTTAAATTAGTGATTGGGACTTTGTTCACTTGTATCCATATAATTAGATGTCCTTTAATAGATATAAAAAGGATAATAATCTATCTCCCAAGTATTATGGCCCTTATCAGATCTTGTATAAAATTGATAGTGTGGCCTACAAGCTAGAATTTCCTCCATCCACTCACATTTATCAAGTATTTCATGTATATTGAATTAAGAATGTCATTGGACTTATATTTACTAATCAAACTGAGTTACCAAAATTATATGAGGAAGGGAGGGTTATTTTTTATCATGAAGTAGTCCTTCAAATGTATACTAAGCAACTATGATCTAGATTGATTATTATCTGATCAAATCAAAGAATCTACCTTCTAAAGATGCTACCTGGGAGGATGAATCATTCATGAAACAACAACTAAGATTACTTAAATATTGAGGATAACATGTTTTAAAGGGGAGGGTCATTCTACACCCTTAACTATTGGCATGTCTAGGGATATGTGTAGCCAACTTATGGCTTGCATAACCCTTTTGCATATTATTTTACATTTCTCTATGCACTCATATATTTAGTAGGTCAGCCTATGGGTGGCACATGGCCTTGTTAGACTATATATATGAGGTAGGTTTAGTTATTCATCATCAAATTTGAGTATTCATTATTAATTCAAACATTTGGAAGTTTCCCCCTCAAAGTGGCTTATATATTATTCTTAATTTCTGATATATTTCCATATCATTGTGATATATTGCTATATTTCTACTTATTTGGTGAATTAAAATTCTTCCATATATTATGTAGGGGGTATGTGTCCTCTATAGTATTATGATAGGATGTTGGTGGTGGATGTGCTTAATATGTATAGTGAACACATGAAGTTCCTCTTGCCTCATTATCTATATGTTTTGGAAATTGATCTAAATATATTTTCATTTCCTTAGATTCTATTGGTTGTAATTTAGGTGCCTTTGTAGGTGTGATCACATCAATTATATTGGTCTCTATAAAATTTTGTATCTTATGTCTCAAATTGATGCATCTATTTATAGCATGGCCTGGTTCCCTATGATAGTCATAGAATGCATTATAATCATAACTCTTTATAAGAGGCCTAATCCTATCAACATATTTGATGGGATGGATAGATATAGAATTACATTCCAATATCTATTATAAAACTTGTGATGGTTATTTTAGAAGATTTATGAAAACTCTCCATAAAGGAGCTAATAAAAACATGTGAAGAGGTGGCTCTAAAGTTGTGTTAACTATGGCCTTTTGATCATTCTCATTTTTAATGGTCCTTACTTTGTATGGGGGATTATTAAAACTCTTATTAGTTGAATTTTATCTAGCTATGTACTTTAATTTTACCATAGAGAAGAGCTTGACTTCCCTTTATTTCACTATGTGGCATAAACCTATGAATGATGGGAAATTATTGAATAATATAGCTTCATACAATGCTAGTAGGAAAGTTTGTTTGAATATGTCTTGGAGTTATCTATCTTCCATGGGGATGTCATATTTTCCAATATAGTTTTATATCATAAGACACATTTTGATGTAGGCTCTTTATATTTTTTCTTAAGTTGATCCACTTGAGGATATGAAACCTTATCATTAATGTTGATTAAATAGTGTGCCAAAAAAATATCTTGCAATGGATTGAACACTGTGATGGACTAATTGGGAAGATCATAAAAAAATTACAAGGCATAGTCCTTTAAATTACATGTAAATAACTTAGTGAAGAGTTAATAATTGGACATAGTCTAAACATGATATGTGAAAATATCATAAAAGATACTCTGGATTATCCTTACCATCATAAAAAGTAAGCTTGAGTGCCAAAAATCTAGATGGCAAAGGATTTTTTGCTATGTGTTGTGTAAATTATACATGTAAATGAACAAGATAATCTGAGGCATGTGATGGATAGTAGTACCCTTCTCAAGATGTAACACTTTAACCTACAAATAATGGATATAGTACATAAAGGATTGCAAATTGGGAGAGGAAGAGTGTGTAATATCCAATGGAAGTGATACTACTATTGAAGGTTTTCATGTGAGAACATGTTGTGGTAGAATCTGAGCTTCCACATAGAAAGTGTAATAATATTAGAATCTAGGGGATCAGAAGATTGACCTACACCATTATAGCTCATAAAATTTTTGCATGATCATGGGGATGTTCCTAAGTTTATATCTGAAACTATGTAATACATCATGCTTATTGATTATAATATCATCTATATCAATGGGAGGGATTGTGTCTTGAGTCCCATCTTGTGTATCATTATTTTCCTACGTGTATTGCTCATATTCAAATGAATTATAATTAAAATCCAATAATCAAGGTGTGAAGGATCAACTAAAGGAGTTTTAATTTTTTCCTTATCCATGGTATAAGCTCAAGTAGAAGGAATCTAGGTATTCTCAATAGGATTTCTACTAATCCTAACACTTATTCTTAAGGGAAGAAATATAACTCTTTTAGATGGCATATAGAAAACCAAGTGAAAGAGGTATGCTAAAATATAATATATGAAATATGAGAAGCCTAACACATCCAATGGAAATATGAAATAAGGATACAAATCCTAGTATAATCTATGTTTGGGTTTGAGTAGTATTGAAATTAAGTTAGGTTCACCAAATAATTTAACTATATAGGGTTATAGAGTTTAATCCCTACATTGTTAAAGGGTATAGGTAAAGTAAAATAAGGTATAAAATATTCAATAAATACAACCACTAATTTGTTTAATAATTGACCTAATATGATATTTATAAAAATATTAATAAATGACATAAATAAGACTTAGCTAGAAACTATATGAGATGAAAGATACGAAAGATACGAAAGCTAAAAATGCTACAAGAGATAGTTTAAGTGTCATAAAAAGGACCCAAGTGTTAGAAAACCTCATAGAAAATAGAAACATAACTTGTATAGTAGTGATGTGGTTCTACTATCCACTTTTAGTGATAATTTTCTATGTGGAAGAATTGATATGTACTTCTAAGAACAATTATGTTTGAGTCAGTTAAGCCTATTCCTATAGGGAAAAACCTTATTTCACTATCTGTGATATTTTTTGATTGATTTTATATGAAAAACATATACCTCCATGTGGTTAGGGTATTCAATTGGTACAATTATAAAAATTATGATTTTAGATGGGTATGATGGACAATATCAACACCCTATTGTGATGATAGTTTCCTACATACCAATACTCCAAGGAGGGATCAAGCCTAATATAGATCTCCCAACCTAAGTACCAGTGAAAGTGAAAGTTAAGCTATTATGAGTGTTAGTTTGAGTTCTTTGAGTGAGGTTTGAGACTAGAAATCTATTTATTATAAGCTTAATATTGATGTAGATGACTATATGGATAAGTAGGGAAGAATAGAGATCAATAACCTTGATTATGTAAAACTTGTTCTAATATTTTTTTATGTGTATTTTCATTTTATTTCCATCTATTGAATAAAGGGATAAAATTCATGTATATATATTGATCTAGTGCTTGTACAAGGTTTAAAATAGGTCTAGGTTGACCTTGGGTGTCTTTGGAATTGAAAAGATATATGTTAGGGATAAAAAAGAGAAGGATAATAGCACCGAACTAGGACACTAGCATAGGGTGTTAGTATCCAAAGTATGGTGTTAATATGTAGGTGGTAAAAGTTAAGGCACTAGGGGATTATATCCTTAAGGGAGGGTCTAAGACTAATGCTAAGAGTTCTAGGGATGTGTAAGGCCCACATGAAAGCTAGATAAGTTTTTATATGGGTCCTAAAATAATTCTAGGGATAAGTTAGGGATGGGTGGTCTTAAGTAACAATCATTGTACTCAAGTGACATTTTATATGACTACAAAAACACATTTCCAATTTTGTATTAACCTATATTATTGTATTGAATAATGAAATTATTGGTTTATTTTGTAGGTGGGGTAGATGAAGTGAAAACAAGAGTGCTTAGATCCACATAATTAGATTTAGACAGTTGATCAATTATCCCCTTATCCTTTTTGGTAATAGGCTCTATGCCAAAGTGATCGTTGAATCTTTCATACTCTACTTCTAAATGTTTACAAAATTGATACGATAATAAGTCACCATGAATGGTAACTTCTAAACTATAATTTGGAAACTTGATGCACTAATGAAGGGTAGAAGGTAAAACACACACTTCATGAATCCATGGTCACTTAAGGAGAAAATTATATGAGAGTTATAAATCAATAACATGGCATAGAGTATTACAGGTTAAGGTCCCAATGATAACAAATAAATAAATGGTACCTTGGTATTCTTGCTCCTCATTATAATAAGATTTGATGGTAATGGTATCTAGATAAATATTTTCTAATGTAAAACCCAAGTGTTTGACTAGCTTCAATGTTAAAATATTTATCCCCAAACCATTGTTTATGAGTACTCTTTTGACCTTATTCTAGGAAATGATTTCTTATATAAAGTAAATTATTATGCAAAGGTCCAAGGGATGACATGTCTATTTGATCAAAATTGAGTTGTTGGTGAGGAGACAAATGACTCACAAGTGTTTGGAATTTATTAGGTGTAATGTCACCTATAAATTTAGACTAGCTTGAAAGCTCATTCAATATGTTTTTGTGAACATTTGATGTACACAAAAGATATAAGATAGAAATTTATAAGGGTGTCTTTTGTAATTATTCTAATATATCATAAGGCTTGTCCTTAATAGGAGCAATTATCTTGGTATTTTGAGGTGGAGGACTTTCAATAGGATTTTTGGAGGAGGAACTTAAAGGACCTTGAATGGTAACCTTTGAACATCGAGTTAAGATTATGTAACCTCAAGTCAGTGGAGGCTTATTATAATTATAAGAAGGGGTTTAAAGGACTAAAATGGTAACTCTTGGTTGTTGATTGGTGTTTTGTCAATTACATTCCAAGGAAGATTAAAATTAAATGGAGGTATAGGTACTAGGATGAATGGTAAGGTCTTAAGGTATTATTGGCATTTGGTTTAGGATTGATCTTAATGGTAGAAATGTGTCCACTAATGATGTGACCTAAAACATTTTAGTCATAAGGGACAATATTATAATTTAATTGATTGAAAAGGGTATCTTGACCTTGATTCCATTTTTTTTTTGTTATTTTTTTTGTTTTTATCTTTTATGATGATTTTGAGGAGGTCTATTGTGATTGTTATTAGTAGTGTGCTATGAAAAAGGGTTCTAATATATAACCAACTCTTAATTAAACATTGTGGAAACATTATCCAATGCTAACTCTCCACTTTCAAGAAAATATTGAATAATAGTGTGAAGTTGCAAACATATATGAATGGAATGGTCTTTTACCTGATGACAATAACAAAATTAATTCTCAGTGTACCAATTTTGTTTATCTTGATTGATAGGAAATGGTTTTGGTACTAACCAAATGATCATGTTGGTAGTAACTATATTTTAAAAAACCATCTCAATGGGCTCATTAATAGGTTGATTATGTGGGATTTATTGAATAGGTGGTAGTTTCACCATTTTCACAAGATGTGATTAGGTAACCTAATATCCTACAACATTCATGTTTCTATTGAATGGTTTAAGATTTTCTGGTCTACTTGCTTGTGCTTGCACAAAATCTTGTGTTTGAGCCTTATTCTAAGTTTAGTTTTGAGAATAAATTTTAGTTATTCCTTTTTCAATAAAAAAATAGATCAATATGTATCCTTTTGGAACTAAATTCTTTAAATGTATTTACATGAACAAGCTTGAGTTTATGGGAAACATCAAATTGAATATTTATAGTGAACATCATAACTATTTATTTATTAGGGAGATTGTGTGGAATTTGAATAGCTAAAGAGTGTCATCATTTTAAGTAATTGGAAAATATTTCTACTCCTCTTTGTTTAGTATGACATAGGTCCACCATGGTCATCTCGTGTTCTACAATGAAATAGAAGTGAGGGACAATTTTTTTTTGAATTATCATTAAAGTTATCCATAGAATTCTTGGGTAGAATAGTAAACCATTCTAGAGTGTGTCTCATAAAAATATGGGGGAACAAATAAAGTAGGTATATATTGATATACATAGCTTATTTACATGAAACAAATAATTATTTTAGATACTCCTAAGGTGTAGATAGTCTTAGAATTTGAAAGAATAGCCATTGGCACTACTCTATATACATCGTAGTTTAGATGTCTTCTTCCCACCTCCAATAAGATCTATAGTTCAGGGTCTCATTGACATAGTTAATAGATATATAATTTCATGCCTATCTAACCCCTCCCCAACTATATATAGACTAGAGTGGATATATATATATATATATATATATATATATATATATATATATATATAGGGCCATTGAAGCCTATCTCATATCTAAAGTAGCCTATCCCCGTCCCTGAGGAGCTTTCCTTTGTATTTTTAAAATTTAGGCATCTCAAAGCGATGCAAAAAAGGTATTTGAAGATAATTCATATCAAAAGGATAGGATCATATGTCATCCAATTTGAACTTATTACATTGATTTTCTACTTAAATGGTAGAAAAAACATATTTGTCTTCTTGAAAATATTGAAATTTAGGGATAGAATGTGAAGAAGTGGGTAATTATTTTTGGGTATTTGAAGTTATAATAGCTTGACCAAAATAAATAGGTAGTAAAAATATTGATGGATGTGAATACAAATGGTTCTATCAAGAATATTCACTCTTTGAGTAGAGTTGTATTGATGATAGGGAATTTATTATTGGTAAGGCACTCGCTATTGAGTACAACATTGATTTGGAGGAAACTAAGGCCTGAATGGAAGAATGTTCTATTTATCATTGAAATAAACCTTTTGGGATTGGTTGGGAACTTGTTGTTATTTCTTAGGAATTTGATGCATAGGAGGAACTTATTGGTTAAATGGCACATGTTTTTGGCTTAAAAAGGCTACTTGTTGAATAAAAGTGGTAATCAGTTGACTAATATAAACATGTTATTTGTTATAAAACCCTATTTTTGGATTGATCACTACATATTTCAATGGAACATTAGTCACCACCTATTGATGTTAGGGATTAGTTTCACTTGATAAAGTTGGGGATTGGTAGAATGTTATTATGGATCAGATGGATTTATAAATTAATGTTATAAGGCATTAGAAGGAGGAGGTCATGGACATGAAGGGATAACATTTTTTTTCATGTTGGATGGTACATGATGTGGGTTAAAATATGCAACTTGAGAGATATCCACCACATGTTGGGTAGAATCTACAAGGATATTTGAATCCAGATTTATTGCTAGATTAGTTTTAATTATGGGTGTGTTAAACACATCCACAACTAATTTTTTGGTTGCATCCAAAACTAAATATTTTATGGAAAATGGATTGAGATTATAAATAGGATAATTAAATAAATCCAATGGTTATTCTATTAGAGGATTTGATTCCATTAAAGGTGGTTTTTGAATACCCAATGTAGTGAGAGAACTAGTGAGATTAGCCAAAACATATTAAAATGTTGGTTTTGGTTTTCAATAAATTGGATTTTAGGAGATTGATTAATGAATTAACCTTTCCACTTGTTTTACACAAAAAAATGTTGACTAGAAGGTGGCATAATTTTTTTTCTTGGCTAGAGGAAACTTGGTTATCTATTAAGGCAAGGGGTGTTTGTTTAGGTGTTCTAACCAAATATCATAAATACTTTGCATAAAAACCAGGGGGGAAATTTGAACCTATATCCAATAATAGTAAAATATGTTGATATTTTTTTGTCAAATAATTGGTGATTAAATTGGTCTTGTGTATATTCATCACTAGGTGGTGGATTGACAAGATCTGTTGGATTTGGTAAATTTTGGTAGTAAAAGGCACATGTGATAGGTATGATTGATATTTTCCTTAGTCCAAATTGGGTGACAAAATTAGAAGGTATGGGTTATGTTTCTCAATTTAAACATTAGATGGTGCAATAGCAAGGTATTGTTGTTTTTCTTCATCCTCCACATATGAATCATAACCATATGGAGTAATCACCACCTCACTATAAAATAAGGGGTTGTAAATGTCCCCACTACACATGTATTTAGGTATGTCTAAATTTATATCTTGAAAATGTCTTGAATATCTAGAACTTGTCTTGACTTGGTAGTGACTTCCCTTGAAATGTCAATTGGCAATTGGTTTATCAATGTAAATGTTTCAAAAGTTTTTATCAAAGGATAAATCAATAAGTTTGGGAACAAAAACTTTAAATATAAACACTTGATATTTGAAATAGGAAACATTTTACACTTGGGTCTTATTTTGAAAAGGTCTTAGATCTTGTAAACTTGGTTTTTTGAAAAAGGAAAATAATTTGGACTGCTTGATACACTTTAGGCATTTTGGAATACGTACAGGTTGGAAAAATAATGGTCTTGGTTAAAAATGGTAAATAATTTTTTTTATCTAAGCTTGAAATTTTGGATTATAAAAGTAAATTATTTTAGTACAATTTGAAATAAAATTGGATATTTATCTTGGAAATGATATTTGTAGTTAGATTTGGAATTTATCTTAGTTTTACCTTAAAAATAAGGTTTGTGTAATCATCTAAAAATGACACTCGAGTGATAAGAGTGTTACTTGAGACCACCCATGCTTATCTCATCCCTAGACATATCTTAGGGACTATTTAGACAATTATCTAGCCTTCATGTGAGCCAAATTCATCCCTAAACATACCCAAAGTAGTCCTAGATCCTCACTTTAGCATCATGACCCATAGTGCCTCAAGTTATAGCACTTGGAGACTAATGCCATAATTAGGATAGTAGCACCAATGCCACTGGTGTCCTAGGTTGGGTGCTATTATGCTTTTCATACCTTTGGTCACCAAAGGATATCTTTTCAAAATAACAATCATCTAAGGTTAGCCTATACCTCTTTTAAGACATACACAAGAACTCAAACAATATATACATGACTTTTAGCCATTTATTCACTAGATGGAAATCAAATGAAAATAATAAAAACTAACTCAGAATAAGCTATACACTTTAAAGTTTATCAATACCTATTTTCCCCTACTTATGCATATAGCCATCTACAATTATCTCATGCTCAAAAATACTAAAATTTCTAGTCTCAATCTCCACTCAAATGTATTCAAATCAACATTGACAAAAGCTTCACTTACACCTGCATAAACACTTAGGTGGAGAAAACTACATCAGGATTGATCCCTCCTCAGAGTTTTGGTATGTAGGAAACTATCTTCATATTAGGGTGTTGAGGATGTCCAACCTACCCCATTAACATCACACTTTACTACTTGTGCCAATTAGATGCCATAATAATGTGGAGGTTTAGATTTTTCATACAAAATCTTTCAAAATAGGTCACTGATAGGGAATTAGAACTCATGTGCATAAGAACAAGCTTGGAAGACTCAGACATAAGTGCACCTAAAATCTTGGAATAGTTAGAGTGCTATTATCTAGAAAGGGTTTTGACACTTGGATCTTGTCTATGATAATCAGACCAGTTCTTGTCCCAATTTTTAGACTCTAGATCTTCCATTTTAGTCAATTTATATCTAAATACTTATTTACATCATTTATTGATTTTTTACAAAGGTCAAACTAGGTCAATTTTTTTACAAATCATTCGATTTATTTATTTCATATTTATACCCTCATTTACTATGCTCATACCCTTTAACAACCTAGGGATAAAACTTTTTAACCCTAAAAAATTAAATCATTTGGTGAATTGAATGCATCAAATTAAAATATAAGATACATAATTTGATAGAGGCCAACATCATTGATGTGGGCACACCCACAGAGAAACCTAATGTTAAACAAGCAGAAGCTAAGGCATTGAAAATATTTTGGATCTACATCCAAAAAATATAGCTAATGAGGCAAAAGACACTTTAGTTGATCACAATATGTATCAGGTACATCCACGAATGGAATCATATCACACTAATATAGAGTATGCAAACCCCCTACATAATGTCATTGGTTTGTATCATATTACATAACTAGTTAGACCACTCATCACTTTCTCAGAGAAGGATATTGTTGATGATGATTCAAATTGATGTGTACTCTTTGTATGATCCTACATTGATCATCATGTTATTCAGAGTGTTATGGTTGGTAATGGGTTAAGTATAAAAATGTGCACTATCACACTTATACAAATTTTGGGTTCTTCAAAGGAGGAAATTTTTCCTATCGAGATAGTTATTTGTGGTTTTAGTGGCTATGCTCCAGAGATCCATTAGGGAGATTTTACTTCCACTATAGGTTGGAATAGGACATGTGGCCACTGTATTATTATTA